>JAQFWZ010000014.1:62215569-62823069 GCA_027789725.1 Dendropsophus ebraccatus | reverse complement strand
ATCACCCCCACCTCCATCGCCCATCACCTCCATCACTCCTACCTTCATCGCCTCCCATCTAAATCGCCCCCACCTCCATCGTCCATCACCTCCATCGCCTCCCACCTCCATCGCCCCCACCTCCATCACCTCCGTCACCCCCACCTCCATCGCCCCTGCCTCCATCACCTCCGTCACCCCCACCTCCATCGCCCCTGCCTCCATCACCCCCACCTCATTCGCCCCCACCTCCTTCACCTCCATCACCCCCATCGCCCATCACCTCCATCGCCCATCACCTCCATAGCCTCCCACTTCCATCGCCCCCATTTCTATCGCCCATCACCTCCATCGCCTCCCACCTCCATCACCCCCTACCTCCATCGCTCCCCACCTCCATCGCTCCCCACCTCCATCGCCCCTACCTCCATCACCCCTACCTCCATCCCCCCCTACCATCACGCCCATAGAACTCTGGTTAGAATGTAGCGACATATCGGTGAAGACATTATATATATTTTCTATGTTGTTTGAATGATGGTTTAATAGACTTTGTTAGTAAAGAATCTCCTCCAGCTCCATATACAGTTGTCCTCTGCCGGACATCATGTTGTAGCTGAAGCCTCGTGGAGTCTGTGAAGCTGAGGATTTCCTGGGCCTGATGATCGCTGCATCTAATCTAGTGCACATAACCCGCACAGGGCTGGATAGGTTGGGTTCAGAATTCTCATATCTTCCCAGTTCCTTGTTTCACCTATGAGACCTGCATCAATGATTTCAGCAATGTCTGTGGTTGATGAGCCGAGCTGCAGTACCAGGCTCATCCACACAGGTGGCACTGCCGCTGCCAGTCTTACAGATAAACCAGATGAGTGAAGAAGGAGCCTGATGGATAGAGAGAAGCCTGATGGGTGAAGAGGGAGTCTGATGGGTGTAGAGAGAGCCTGTTGGTTGGAGAGGAGCCTGATGGGTGGAGAAAGAACCTCATGGGGGGGGTGATGAGCCTGATGGGTGGAGAGAGGCCTGATTGGTGGAGAAGGAGCCTGATAGGTGGTTATGAGCCTTATGGGTGGAGAGAAGCCTGATAGGTGGAGAAGGAGCCTGATGGGTTGAGAAGAGGTTTGTGGGTGTAGAGAAGCTTGATGTTTGGAGGAGGAGCCTGATAGATAGAGAGAAGCCTGATGGGTGGAGAAGGAGTCTGATGAGTAGAGAGGAGCCGGATGGGTGGAGAGGAGCCTGATGAGTAGAGAGGAGTCTGATGAGTAGAGAGGAGCCGGATGGGTGGAGAGGAGCCTGATGAGTAGAGAGGAGTCTGAGGGGTGGAGAAGAGCCTGATTAGTAGAGAGTAGCCTGATTAGTAGAGAGGAGCCTGATTAGTAGAGAGGAGCCTGATGAGTAGAGAGGAGCCGGATGGATGGAGAGGAGCCTGATGAGTAGAGAGTAGCCGGATGGGTGGAGAGGAGCCTGATGAGTAGAGAGGAGCCTGAGGGGTGGAGAGTAGCCTGATGAGTATAGAGTAGCCGGATTGGGTGGAGAGGAGCCTGATGAGTAGAGAGGAGTCGGATGGGTGGAGAGGAGCCTGATGGGTGGAGAGGAGCCTGATGGGTGGAGAGGAGCCTGATGGGTGGAGAGGAGCCGGATGGGTGGAGAGGAGCCTGATGAGTAGAGAGGAGCCTGAGGGGTGGAGAGGAGCCTGATGATTAGAGAGGAGTCGGATGGGTGGAGAGGAGCCTGATGAGTAGAGAGGAGCTATTGTTCTGTGATATTGATGTATGCGGTGGTGTCTGTCATTGTAGATACACTTTACATCTTACCAAGTGATAAAATAGATCCTTCAGAGCAGTACGTTATCCAGCACAGCGGCGACACAGCAGAGATGTTCTAACTCAATGTCCATTCAGTCTCACAAAGAACTAAACTTGCATCTTGAATAGAAGTCTGAACAATAGCTAATGTTTCAGCGCTCTTTCTGATGACAGAAGTTGGTCTTCATCTTGCTTCATTGTTGGAGTCTTCTCCTTGTGCCGGCCATTGTATGTGCTCCCTCATTGTCTGACAACTTTCCTTGACTCTCTGCTTACCGACATTAATGAAGTCTACCATCTGGTGTACAATATGCTGAAGGACACGGCGTCCGAGCCTTACCTCCTCTCCATCCTGCAGCACTTCCTCCTCATCCGCAACGACTTCTACATCAGGTGGGTCTCATTGTTCCCTCTCCCCCCTGAAGCAATCCCTGTCCTTGTGAAGATGCTGCACACGCGTTTTATCCATCGTATAGACGCCGACAGTACAGGCACCGAAAGCCGCCACATACCTGTCACATACTCTATGGGGACAACACAAACTCTTTTTCTTAGGTGTTATTGTAGCAGATTATTGGAGTAAATCCATGGCAGCGTTTTACCTCTTTTACAGCCGTATTTTGCTCTTATTTCTGTGTATATAGGAGAGTAGGTATAATGTTTTATATGTTCGGGGTTCTGTGCTTCTCATTGAGCGGGTTACAATGCTCCTGTCCATTAGCTGCGTGTCCTTGTGTTACTGGCAGCCGCTGCCTATACATAGACGACTTATTCCGGTCACACACAGGGGTTGGGTGAAGCAGCCTTGTCTGTGCACCGGGCTATAGAAGCGCCAATGTTCAATGCCGCACATTGTCGCAACCGTGGTGGATTCTTGGCTTTTTACATTCATCAGAGTTTGCAGCTTTTTTACTTCAACCTGAAAGCCATTAGCTGAGAGTAATAGGTGCACGCCGAGAGCACCGCCGCCGCCGCCGCCGCCACCGCCATTCACTCTCATACAAGGTTACATCAGCTAAAGAAAAATGTGAAATTAATGGTGTTTATATCACTTACCGTCCCCGTTGTGGTGTATAGAAGAAGCCTAAAATAGATAGTCCGCAAATAATCCTGCCGAAAGTCCCAACCGCACGTGTTGATCAGGTGTACCCTGGCCCACCTTCTGAGCGCCATTCCGGAGCCTACCATCCCAGTTTTTAGTGGCCCAATGGAATGCCTAGGATTTTTACAGACTTTTGGAGCCGTGGACTAATGTCAGAGAGATCAGAATCTCCCCCTCCCAGCCAGAGACTCTCACACTGAGAAGAACTTCATCTCTGACATCACCATATCACCCTCCCCTCTCAACGATACGAAGATAGTGACATCATCAGCGTACGCTACCACTCTCTCCAGGCCCATCTGACCCCCTCCAATGGTCCACAACCAAACCTTCTAAAAAGTGTCGATTGTGAACACAACAATGGGCTGAAAGGACAGCCCAGGAGAACCCCAGACCCAACCTCAAAGGAGCGGCCAGACCAACCGTTCACGGGAAACTCTCTGCCCCTGCATACAAGATCTTAAGTCAATTAACAGAAATATCTGGTAGGCCATATCTCAAATGCATGGACCAGAGATACCTGTGGTTCACCCGATCAAATGCTTTGGCCTGATCCAGGGACAGTAAGCACCCCTTCCAAAGACCTGCACTACTCCACTGCCTCCCTGACACTAAGGACAGCACTAATGGGGCAGTCACACAATCTCCACAATATGTCCTGCAGAGTGGACCTCGGAGTTCCCCCCATCAATTATGATGTTGGGAGCTTTGGTACTATTTAAAAACCGTGCGGCTGTGTCAGTACACTACAGCGAACAGTTTCTGTAGGGGTCAACGAGCAGTACTTCCCAAAAACTAAAGATGTGTGCCTATCATACTGACACCTCATGAGCAAGGCTTTCACCCTGGAGATCTCCTCTCTACCACCTCCAGATGAGACGAGATGCTCGAGTTTCCTCCTTAGGCCCTGATACACATGATACCTATTCAGGGACCTGAGGCTCGAGAGCAGGCGGAAGAACCTCACAACCCGCTTCTTGAATATCTCCCACCACTCTGACTTACTTTGCAACATTTCTGCCCCATCAACTTCTTCTTCGCTCTCCTCATCACTTGCCTCATAGTCCTTATGATCAACTTTTCTCCTCATCTGCTCAAGCTATTCTTCATTGTGCATCTTCTCCTGGAAAGGCCCAGCACCCCCCACAGGAGGATTTGCCTCTCACCCCCCAGGAGGATCTGCCTCTCACCCCCACAGGAGGATCTGCCTCTCACCCCACAGGAGGATCTGCCTCTCACCCCCCAGGAGGATCTGCCTCTCACCCCACAGGAGGATTTGCCTCTCACCCCCCAGGAGGATCTGCCTCTCACCCCCACAGGAGGATCTGCCTCTCACCCCACAGGAGGATTTGCCTCTCACCCCCCAGGAGGATTTGCCTCTCACCCCACAGGAGGTTTTGCCTCTCACCCCCCAGGAGGATCTGCCTCTCACCCCCCAGGAGGATCTGCCTCTCACCCCCCAGGAGGATCTGCCTCTCACCCCACAGGAGGATCTGCCTCTCACCCCACAGGAGGATCTGCCTCTCACCCCCCAGGAGGATCTGCCTCTCACCCCACAGGAGGATTTGCCTCTCATCCCCCAGGAGGATCTGCCTCTCACCCCCCAGGAGGATCTGCCTCTCACCCCCCAGGAGGATCTGCCTCTCACCCCCCAGGAGGATCTGCCTCTCACCCCCCAGGAGGATCTGCCTCTCACCCCCCAGGAGGATCTGCCTCTCACCCCCCCAGGAGGATCTGCCTCTCACCCCCAGGAGGATCTGCCTCTCACCCCCAGGAGGATCTGCCTCTCACCCCACAGGAGGATCTGCCTCTCACCCCCCCAGCAGGATCTGCCTCTCACCCCCCAGGAGTATCTGCCTCTCACCCTCCAGGAGGATCTGCCTCTCACCCCACCGGAGGATCTGCCTCTCACCCCCCAGGAGGATCTGCCTCTCACCCCCCAGGAGGATCTGCCTCTCACCCCACAGGAGGATCTGCCTCTCACCCCCCAGGAGGATCTGCCTCTAACCCGTCAGGAGGATCTGCCTCTCACCTCACAGGAGGATCTGCCTCTCACCCCACAGGAGGATCTGCCTCTCACCCCCCAGGAGGATCTGCCTCTCACCCCCAGGAGGATCTGCCTCTCACCCCCCAGGAGAATCTGCCTCTCACCCCACAAGAGGATCTGCCTCTCACCCCACAAGAGGATCTGACTCTCACCCCACAGGAGGATCTGCCTCTCACCCCCCAGGAGGATCTGCCTCTCACCCCCAGGAGGATCTGCCTCTCACCCCCCAGGAGGATCTGCCTCTCACCCCCCAGGAAGATCTGCCTCTCACCCCCCAGCAGGATCTGCCTCTCACCCCACAGGAGGATCTGCCTCTCACCCTCCAGGAGGATCTGCCTCTAACCCGTCAGGAGGATCTGCCTCTAACCCGTCAGGAGGATCTGCCTCTAACCCCCCTCCCCAGGAGGATCTACCTCTCACCCTCCACCCCACAGGAGGATCTGCCTCTCACCCCCCAGGAGGATCTGCCTCTCACCCCCCAGGAGGATCTGCCTCTCACCCCACAGGAGGATCTGCCTCTCACCCCCCAGGAGGATCTGCCTCTCACCCCCCAGGAGGATCTGCCTCTCACCCCCCAGGAGGATCTGCCTCTCACCTCCCAGGAGGATCTGCCTCTCACCCCCCAGGAGGATCTGCCTCTCACCCCCCAGGAGGATCTCCCTCTCACCCCACAGGGGGATCTGCCTCTCACCCCCCAGGAGGATCTGCCTCTCACCCCCCAGGAGGATCTGCCTCTCACCCCCCTCCCCAGGAGGATCTGCCTCTCACCCCCCAGGAGGATCTGCCTCTCACCCCACAGGAGGATCTGCCTCTCACCCCCCAGGAGGATCTGCCTCTAACCCCCCAGGAGGATCTGCCTCTCACCCCACAGGAGGATCTGCCTCTCAACCCACAGGAGTATCTGCCTCTCACCCCCCAGGAGGATCTGCCTCTCACCCCCCAGGAGGATCTGCCTCTCACCCCACAGGAGGATCTGCCTCTCACCCCCCAGGAGGATCTACCTCTCACCCTCCACCCCACAGGAGGATCTGCCTCTCACCCCCCCGGAGGATCTGCCTCTCACCCCCCAGGAGGATCTGCCTCTCACCCCCCAGGAGGATCTGCCTCTCACCCCCCAGGAGGATCTGCCTCTCACCCCCCAGGAGGATTTGCCTCTCACCCCACAGGAGGATCTGCCTCTCACCTCACAGGAGGATCTGCCTCTCACCCCACAGGAGGATCTGCCTCTCACCCCACAGGAGGATCTGCCTCTCACCCCCCAGGAGGATCTGCCTCTCACCCCCCAGGAGGATCTGCCTCTCACCCCACAGGAGGATCTGCCTCTCACCCCCCAGGAGGATCTGCCTCTCACCCCCAGGAGGATCTGCCTCTGACCCCCCAGGAGGATCTGCCTCTCACCCCCCAGGAGGATCTGCCTCTCACCCCCCAGGAGGATCTGCCTCTCACCCCCCAGGAGGATCTGCCTCTCACCCCCCAGGAAGATCTGCCTCTCACCCCCAGGAGGATCTGCCTCTGACCCCCCAGGAGGATCTGCCTCTCACCCCACAGGAGGATCTGCCTCTCACCCCACAGGAGGATCTGCCTCTCACCCCACAGGAGGATCTGCCTCTCAACCCACAGGAGTATCTGCCTCTCACCCCACAGGAGGATCTGCCTCTCACCCCCCAGGAGGATCTGCCTCTCACCCCCCAGGAGGATCTGCCTCTCACCCCACAGGAGGATCTGCCTCTCACCCCCCAGGAGGATCTACCTCTCACCCTCCACCCCACAGGAGGATCTGCCTCTCACCCCCCAGGAGGATCTGCCTCTCACCCCCCAGGAGGATCTGCCTCTCACCCCCCAGGAGGATCTGCCTCTCACCCTCCAGCCTCTCGATCTCCTCTCTCAAGGTCTCTCACCTGAGACAGAAGATAAAAATGAATAATAATAATAATAATAATAATAATAATAATAAGTATAATGTATAGTATATAGCAGTATATGGTATATAGCAGTGTATAATGTATAGTATATAGCAGTATATGGTATATAGCAGTATATGGTATATAGCAGTGTATATAGTGATAGATGCAGATAGGGGCAGCAGTGTATAGTATATAGCAGTATATGGTATATAGCAGTGTATATAGTGATAGATGCAGATAGGGGCAGCAGGGTATAGTATAAAGCAGTATATGGTATATAGCAGTGTATATAGTGATAGATGCAGATAGGGGCAGCAGTGTATAGTATATAGCAGTATATGGTAGATAGCAGTGTATATAGTGATAGATGCAGATAGGGGCAGCAGGGTATAGTATAAAGCAGTATATGGTATATAGCAGTGTATATAGTGATAGATGCAGATAGGGGCAGCAGTGTATAGTATATAGCAGTATATGGTATATAGCAGTGTATATAGTGATAGATGCAGATAGGGGCAGCAGTGTATAGTATATAGCAGTATATGGTATATAGCAGTGTATATAGTGATAGATGCAGATAGGGGCAGCAGTGTATAGTATATAGCAGTATATGGTATATAGCAGTGTATATAGTGATAGATGCAGATAGGGGCAGCAGTGAATAGTATATAGCAGTATATGGTATATAGCCGTGTATATAGTGATAGATGCAGATAGGGGCAGCAGTTTGTCGCTGCGATAATCTGCATCAGGAAATCAATAGGTTCCTGTTAGTTTTTACATAACCTGATTCTGCCGACAGAAAGAAGGAAGAGAAATCACTTTGGTTTTGTTCCTGACACTGAGGAGTCTTATTGGCAGCGGTATAATAACAGTGACATGGCGCTCTGATATACCGCATCAATATTTATAAGGAGCACAGGGGATGTTATAGGCAATGTATCAGCTTACTGCCTCTATTAAAGGAGAAGTGTGTGTGTGTGGTGGTGGTGGTGTGTGGGGGGGGGATCACCGAAACCAACATGCTTACCGCCCTCTCCGTACCAGGCTGGTTTGGTGATCTCCTCCCTTGGCAACAGGTTTCCTTCCCAGGAGGGATATCCGGCTTTTCACGTGTTTCAGGGCTCACAACTGAGGCTCCACGGACCCTTCTTTCACATATCCAAATTTTTTTAAGGGGGCGACTTATCACTGGAACACCCCCCCTAATATTGATTAAAGGAACAACCAAGCCGGGGGGGGGGGGTGTCTCCAGTTAAGGAAACCGCCATCCAACAAGCCACAGTCTAGGATGACATGATGTGGGAAATACCCCAGCCAGGTATCCATCCACCGACAGCTGTTTAGTGCAATCTGCCCCTCATCAGTGTGGAGCAGGATTCTGGCTATTGGGAGCAATGCCTAGTAAGTGCATTCAAAGGAAAGATGGTGGACTTAAAGAAGATTAACCAAAACAGCAGAGAGACAACATCACCAGCTCAACATCAGTGAATCTTGGACCATTGCCCCCTTCCTGCTCCGAACTGATGAGGGGCAAATACCCCCAAACAGCTGTCGGTGAATGGATACCCAGCTCGGTTATTTCCCAGGTCATGTCATCCTTGACTGTGGCTTGTTGGATGGTGGTTTCCTTGACTGGAGACACCCCCCCCCCCCAGTATAGTATCTGCACTGGGGACCAGGGAATATGATGTTGGTTACACAGAAGGAAGTCATGGTGCTTGTACCCGGCCTGACACCTCTCTGGGTAACAGATCTGAGCAGTAGTTGTCAGTTCTGGTTATGTCTATTATATATATGATATCTGTGATATATACATACCATACAGCGTGCACAATGTATAACCTCTTACTTCCCCCCGCAGGCCGCAGTACTATAAGGTCATAGATGAATGTGTTGGACAAATCGTGTTACAATGTGGAGGAATGGATCCAGACTTCAAATACAAAGGACGGCTGGACGTAGATTTCTCTCATTTAGTAGGTGAGTGCCGGGGTCACCTGTCCCCCCATGTCTCTAAGAATTTCAACAAAGGGGGATTTAAGGCAAGAAGCCACAGGGACATACGAGATTAGCCAATATTTGGGTGTGCTGTGTGGCTGTGTGGCTGTGCTGTGTGGCTGTGCTGTGTGGCTGTGCTCTCTGGATGGGCGGCACTGCTCCACAAGTGCCATCAGTAAAGTCCAAGTGCCACCAGTATAGTACAGGTGCCACCAGTATAGTACAGGTGCCACCAGCATAGTACAGGTGCCACCAGCATAGTACAGGTTCCACCAGCATAGTACAGGTGCCACCAGCAAAGTACAGGTTCCACCAGCATAGTACAGGTGCCACCAGCATAGTACAAGTGCCACCAGCATAGTACAAGTGCCACCAGCATAGTACAAGTGCCACCAGTATAGTACAAGTGTCACCAGTATAGTACAAGTGCCACCAGCATAGTACAGGTGCCACCAGCATAGTACAAGTGCCATCAGTAAAGTACAGGTGCCACCAGCATAGTACAGGTTCCACCAGCATAGTACAGGTTCCACCAGCATAGTACAAGTGCCACCAGCATAGTACAGGTTCCACCAGCATAGTACAAGTGCCACCAGCATAGTACAAGTGCCACCAGCATAGTACAAGTGCCACCAGCATAGTACAAGTGCCACCAGCATAGTACAAGTGCCACCAGCATAGTACAAGTGCCACCAGCATAGTACAGGTTCCACCAGCATAGTACAGGTTCCACCAGCATAGTACAAGTGCCACCAGCATAGTACAGGTGCCACCAGCATAGTACAAGTGCCACCAGCATAGTACAGGTTCCACCAGCATAGTACAGGTTCCACCAGCATAGTACAGGTGCCACCAGCATAGTACAGGTTCCACCAGCATAGTACAGGTGCCACCAGCATAGTACAGGTTCCACCAGCATAGTACAGGTGCCACCAGCATAGTACAGGTTCCACCAGCATAGTACAGGTTCCACCAATATAGTACCTTTATACTGTCATACCTCTATACCTCCATACCGCCATACCTCCATACCTTTATACTGTCATACCTCCATACTGCCATACCTCTATACCTCCATACCTCTATACCTCCATACCTTTATACCGCTATACCTCCATACCGCTATACCTCCATACCTCTATACCTCCATACCGCCATACCTCCATACCTTTATACCTCCATACCTCTATACCTCCATACCTTTATACCGCTATACCTCCATACCTCTATACCTCTAAACCGCCATACCTCTATACCCCCATACCTCTTTACCACCATATCTCCTCACATCCATAGCTCTATACCTTTATACCTCCATACCTCTATGCCTCCATGTCTCCTTACCTCTATGCCTCCATGGCTCCTTACCTCTATACCTCCATGGCTCCTTACCTCTATGCCTCATGGCTCCTTACCTCTATGCCTCCATGTCTCCTTACCTCTATGCCTCCATGTCTCCTTACCTCTATGCCTCTATAGCTCTTTACCTCTATGCCTCCATGGCTCCTTACTGCTCACCTACCTCCATGGTTCCCTACATCTATACCTCCATGTCTCCTTACCTCTATGCCTCCATGTCTCCTTACCTCTATGCCTCCATGTCACTTACCTCTATGCCTCCATGGCTCCTTACCGCTCACCTACCTCCATGGTTTCCTACATCTATACCTCCATGTCTCCTTACCTCTATGCCTCCATGTCTCCTTACCTCTATACCTCCATGTCTCCTTACCTCTATACCTCCATGTCTCCTTACCTCTATGCCTCCATGTCTCCTTACCTCTATGCCTCCATGTCTCCTTACCTCTATGCCTCCATGGCTCCTTATGGCTCACCTACCTCCATGTCTCCTTACCTCTATGCCTCCATGTCTCCTTACCTCTATGCCTCCATGTCTCCTTACCTCTATACCTCCATGTCTCCTTACCTCTATGCCTCCATGTCTCCTTACCTCTATGCCTCCATGTCTCCTTACCTCTATACCTCCATGTCTCCTTACCTCTATACCTCCATGTCTCCTTACCTCTATGCCTCCATGTCTCCTTACCTCTATGCCTCCATGTCTCCTTACCTCTATGCCTCCATGGCTCCTTATGGCTCACCTACCTCCATGTCTCCTTACCTCTATGCCTCCATGTCTCCTTACCTCTATGCCTCCATGGCTCCTTACCTCTATGCCTCCATGGCTCCTTACCTCTATGCCTCCATGGCTCCTTACCTCTATGCCTATATGTCTCCTTACCCCTATGTCTCCATGGCTCCTTACCGCTCACCTACCTCCATGGCTCCTTACCTCTATGCCTATATGTCTCTTTACCTCTATACCTCCATGGCTCCTTACCTCTATGTCTCTATGGCTCCTTACCTCTATACCTCCATGGTTCCTTACATCTATGCCTCTATGCCTCCATGGCTCCTTACCACTCACCTACCTCCATGGTTCCTTACATCTATGCCTCCATGGCTCCTTACCACTCACCTACCTCCATGGCTCCTTACCACTCACCTACCTCCATGGCTCCTTACCTCTATGCCTCCATGGCTCCTTACCTCTATGCCTCCATGGCTCCTTACCTCTATGCCTCCATGGCTCCTTACCACTCACCTACCTCCATGGCTCCTTACCTCTATGCCTCCATGGCTCCTTACCTCTATGCCTCCATATCTCCTTACCTCTATGCCTCCATGGTTCCTTACCTCTATGCCTCTATAGCTCTTTACCTCTATGCCTCCATGGCTCCTTACCTCTATGCCTCCATGGCTCCTTACCTCTATGCCTCCATGGCTCCTTACCGCTCACCTACCTCCATGGTTCCCTACATCTATACCTCCATGTCTCCTTACCTCTATGCCTCCATGTCTCCTTACCTCTATACCTCCATGTCTCCTTACCTCTATGCCTCCATGTCTCCTTACCTCTATGCCTCCATGTCACTTACCTCTATGCCTCCATGGCTCCTTATGGCTCACCTACCTCCATGGCTCCTTACCTCTATGCCTCCATGGCTCCTTACCTCTATGCCTATATGTCTCCTTACCCCTATGTCTCCATGGCTCCTTACCGCTCACCTACCTCCATGGCTCCTTACCTCTATGCCTCCATGTCTCCTTACCTCTATACCTCCATGGTTCCTTACCTCTGTCTCTATGGCTCCTTACCTCTATACCTCCATGGTTCCTTACATCTATGCCTATATGTCTCTTTACCTCTATGCCTCCATGGCTCCTTACCTCTATGTCTCCATGGCTCCTTACATCTATGTCTCCATGGCTCCTTACATCTATGCCTCCATGGCTCCTTACCACTCACCTACCTCCATGGTTCCTTACATCTATGCCTCCATGGCTCCTTACCACTCACCTACCTCCATGGCTCCTTACCTCTATGCCTCCATGGCTCCTTACCTCTATGCCTCCATGGCTCCTTACCGCTCACCTACCTCCATGTCTCCTTACCTCTATGCGTCCATGGCTCCTTACCTCTATGCCTCCATGGCTCCTTACCTCTATGCCTCCATGGCTCCTTACCGCTCACCTACCTCCCCTTGGCTATGTCACTTATATTTTTTACAACTACATGAAACATGGGCCCCAGTAACATCTGCCCCCATCTTCTGATGTCTCCTTCTCCCCTGGCAGGGTCCAGTTTGCACAGACCCCAGCTTCTTGTAACCCGCTTCTTTCTATTCTCTTAGATTTCTTGGTGGATAAAGCAAAAGTTGAAGAGAGTGAGCAGAAAGCGTCGGAGTTCTCCAAGAAGGTGAAGCCATTTATCATGGTCATTTACATCCCAGACAATTGGTTTTCTGTGATTAGGACGTTTTTAGAAGCCGTTTTCCCTCCCGGGATGGAGACAGCTATTGATCTGCTGTAGGAATCAATGTCGGGCTGCATTTTAACATGATCCTTGTCAGTATCACAAAGGTCAATATTGATGTATCAGGTCAGACGCTGACGCTACGTTGGGTTATGCGGTATTATTTTAACTAAGATCTGAAGCTTAACTACCTGAGCCCATGAAGTGGCCGATTGTTGTACTGGCTAATGCCGAATCCCTAACAAAGTCCCATCAGCGGTCAGATTGCTTCATCTCTGGCAGTGAAGGGTTTAAAGGGGACCTGGCACCGTATAATTCTCCCTGAGATACTCATGGGGGGAGGGAGGGGGGGGGGTCAGCTCCTCTGTATTAGAAAATCATGGCGGCTTTCCTGAAAACAAAGCTCCACAATTCTTACTGGGTTGTGTCAGGAGTTACAGCTCAGCGCCATTGTAGTGAATGGGACAGTCCTGCCATATCACACTCATCTGTGGACTGGTGCAGCAGAAAAAAGCAGCCATGGCTTATCTAATCTTGTACCTCCCCTTTAAGGCCAGTAGATTAGGGGTGAGTACTGTTGTGTGCAGGGTACCCCGCACCTCCCCATGCCGTCACTCGCTGGAGGAGTTGTCGCAGTGGATGAGTGGATGTGGGGGGCATGAGGAGGGGGGATGCAGGAGGCACGTGGAGGGGGGATGGAGGGCGCATGTGGAGGGGGGGGGGCACAAAGAAGGGAAATGTGGGGGTCACGAGGAGGGGGCATATGGGGGGCACGAGGATGGGGGTGTGATTGATCAGTCTCCAGCCACTCTCTCTCCTCTCCTGATGGATCAGTCTCCAGCCCCTCTCTCTCCTCTCCTGATGGATCAGTCTCCAGCCCCTCTCTCTTCTCTCCTGACGGATCAGTCTCCAGCCCCTCTCTCTCCTCTCCTGATGGATCAGTCTCCAGCCCCTCTCTCTCCTGATGGATCAGTCTCCAGCCTCTCTCTCTCCTCTCCTGATGGATCAGTCTCCAGCCCCTCTCTCTCCTCTCCTGATGGATCAGTCTCCAGCCCCTCTCTCTCCTCTCCTGATGGATCAGTCTCCAGCCCTTCTCTCTCCTCTCCTGATGGATCAGTCTCCAGCCCCTCTCTCTCCTCTCCTGATGGATCAGTCTCCAGCCCCTCTCTCTCTCCTCCTGATGGATCAGTCTCCAGCCCCTCTCTCTCCTCTCCTGATGGATCAGTCTCCAGCCCCTCTCTCTCTCCTCTCCTGATGGATCAGTCTCCAGCCCCTCTCTCTCTCCTGATGGATCAGTCTCCAGCCCCTCTCTCTCTTCTCCTGATGGATCAGTCTCCAGCCCCTCTCTCTCCTCTCCTGATGGATCAGTCTCCAGCCCCTCTCTCTCCTCTCCTGATGGATCAGTCTCCAGCCCCTCTCTCTCCTCTCCTGATGGATCAGTCTCCAGCCCCTCTCTCTCCTCTCCTGATGGATCAGTCTCCAGCCCCTCTCTCTCCTCTCCTGATGGATCAGTCTCCAGCCCCTCTCTCTCCTCTCCTGATGGATCAGTCTCCAGCCCCTCTCTCTCCTCTCCTGATGGATCAGTCTCCAGCCCTCTCTCTCCTCTCCTGATGGATCAGTCTCCAGCCCCTCTCTCTCCTCTCCTGATGGATCAGTCTCCAGCCCCTCTCTCTCCTCCTGATGGATCAGTCTCCAGCCCCTCTCTCTCCTCTCCTGATGGATCAGTCTCCAGCCCCTCTCTCTCTCTCCTCTCCTGATGGATCAGTCTCCAGCCTCTCTCTCTCTCTCCTCTCCTGATGGATCAGTCTCCAGCCCCTCTCTCTTCTCCTGATGGATCAGTCTCCAGCCCCTCTCTCTCCTCTCCTGATGGATCAGTCTCCAGTCCCTCTCTCACCTCCTGATGGATCAGTCTCCAGCCCCTCTCTCTCCTCTCCTGATTGATCAGTCTCCAGCCCCTCTCTCTCCTCTCCTGATGGATCAGTCTCCAGCCCCTCTCTCTCTCTCCTCTCCTGATGGATCAGTCTCCAGCCCCTCTCTCTCCTCCTGATGGATCAGTCTCCAGCCCCTCTCTCTCCTCTCCTGATGGATCAGTCTCCAGCCCCTCTCTCTCTCCTCTCCTGATGGATCAGTCTCCAGCCCCTCTCTCTCCTCTCCTGATAGATCAGTCTCCAGCCCCTCTCTCTCCTCCTGATGGATCAGTCTCCAGCCCCTCTCTCTCCTCTCCTGATGGATCAGTCTCCAGCCCCTCTCTCTCCTCTCCTGATGGATCAGTCTCCAGCCCCTCTCTCTCCTCTCCAGATGAATCAGTCTCCAGCCCCTCTCTTTCCTCTCCTGATGGATCAGTCTCCAGCCCCTCTCTCTCCTCTCCTGATGGATCAGTCTCCAGACCCTCTCTCTCCTCTCCTGATAGATCAGTCTCCAGCCCCTCTCTCTCCTCTCCAGATGGATCAGTCTCCAGCCCCTCTCTTTCCTCTCCTGATGGATCAGTCTCCAGCCCCTCTCTTTCCTCTCCTGATGGATCAGTCTCCAGCCCCTCTCTTTCCTCTCCTGATGGATCAGTCTCCAGCCCCTGAATTATGACCAGATCAGATGTGAACTTTCTATCCTAAATAGGCATAGAGGTTCGTTCAGGAGAGCACAGATAAAGGCTGGTGAGTGAGAAAAGCAGGTTCTGTGATCACTTTCCCTCTATTCTGCATTATGTATGATATATAAGAACAGTGAGGATGTAGAAAAGAAACTAAGCAAATTTTTTCCCCACAAATCCCTGTGTCTTGGGGGTGACGGCTCCGGTCTTCTTCTTTCTTCTTCTTTCTTCTTCTGACCTCATATAAATCTTCCCTAGAACGTTCAGGGCAGAGTCTCTGGGAATCTCTGACTTTCCACTCTGATTCTTTCAGTTTGATGAGGAGTTCACGGCGCGGCAGGAGGCGCAGGCCGAGCTTCAGAAACGGGAGGAGAAGATCAAAGAGCTGGAAAGCGAGATCCAGCTGCTGCGAACACAGGTAATCAAGCAGAACATGGAGGATATGTCAGGACCAGTCTGCGCACGCCCTGCGCTGCCCACAATGCCCTCTTGCCCTTCTGGGATATTTTTACCCATTAGTCGACATATGTGATTTTTGCAAAAAAATAGATGAAAAAACAGACTGCAAAACACCCAGTGTGAACCCGGCCTTAGTGCAGTCTATGGCGTCTTGTATCCCAGATCTCGTTCCTCACTGAAGAGACCCAGCAGAGTGTGGCTAGCCGGGCAGCAGATGAGACTACTCCCCCCAGCATAGCCGAGGTGTCGGGCAGCAGATGAGACTACTCCCCCCAGCATAGCCGAGGTGCCGGGCAGCAGATGAGACTACTCCCCCCAGCAGAGTGTGGATAGCCGGGCAGCAGATGAGACTACTCCCCCCAGCAGAGTGTGGATAGCCGGGCAGCAGATGAGACTACTCCCCCCAGCAGAGTGTGGATAGCCGGGCAGCAGACGACACTACTCCCCCCAGCATAGCCGAGGTGCCGGGCAGCAGATGAGACTACTCCCCCCAGCATTGCCGAGGTGTCGGGCAGCAGATGAGACTACTCCCCCCAGCATAGCCGAGGTGCCGGGCAGCAGATGAGACTACTCCCCCCAGCAGAGTGTGGATAGCCGGGCAGCAGATGAGACTACTCCCCCCAGCAGAGTGTGGATAGCCGGGCAGCAGATGAGACTACTCCCCCCAGCAGAGTGTGGATAGCCGGGCAGCAGATGAGACTACTCCCCCCAGCAGAGTGTGGATAGCCGGGCAGCAGATGAGACTACTCCCCCTAGCAGAGTGTGGATAGCCGGGCAGCAGATGAGACTACTCCCCCCAGCAGAGTGTGGATAGCCGGGCAGCAGATGAGACTACTCCCCCCAGCAGAGTGTGGATAGCCGGGCAGCAGATGAGACTACTCCCCTCAGCAGAGTGTGGATAGCCGGGCAGCAGATAAGACTACTCCCCCCAGCAGAGTGTGGATAGCCGGGCAGCAAATGACACTACTCCCCCCAGCAGAGTGTGGATAGCCGGGCAGCAAATGACACTACTCCCCCCAGCAGAGTGTGGATAGCCGGGCAGCAGATGAGACTACTCCCCCCAGCAGAGTGTGGATAGCCGGGCAGCAAATGAAACTACTCCCCCCAGCATAGCCGAGGTGCCGGGCAGCAGATGAGACTACTCCCCCCAGCATAGCCGAGGTGCCGGGCAGCAAATGACACTACTCCCCCCAGCAGAGTGTGGATAGCCGGGCAGCAAATGAAACTACTCCCCCCAGCATAGCCGAGGTGCCGGGCAGCAGATGAGACTACTCCCCCCAGCATAGCCGAGGTGCCGGGCAGCAGATGAGACTACTCCCCCCAGCATAGCCGAGGTGCCGGGCAGCAGATGAGACTACTCCCCCCAGCATAGCCGAGGTGCCGGGCAGCAGATGAGACTACTCCCCCCAGCATAGCCGAGGTGTCGGACAGCAGATGAGACTACTTCCCCCAGCATAGCCGAGGTGCCGGGCAGCAGATGAGACTACTCCCCCCAGCATAGCCGAGGTGCCGGGCAGCAGACGAGACTACTCCCCCCAGCATAGCCGGGCAACAGATGAGGGGGCAGGGGTCCTGCATCCCAGTGCGGGGGTCCTGTATCCCAGTGTGAGGATCCTGTATTCCAGTGTGGGGGTCCTGTATCCCAGTGTGAGGGTCCTGTATCCCAGTGCGGGGGTCCTGTATACCAGTGTGGGGGTCCTGTATCCCAGTGTGAGGGTCCTGTATCCCAGTGCGGTGGTCCTGTATCCCATCCCAGTTTGGGGGTCCTGTAATCCAATGTGGGGGTCCTGTATCCCAGTGCGGGGGTCCTGTATACCAGTGTGGGGGTCCTGTATACCAGTGTGGGGGTCCTGTATCCCAGTGTGAGGGTCCTGTATACCAGTGTGGGGGTCCTGTATCCCAGTTTGGGGGTCCTGTATCCCATCCTAGTGTGAAGGTCCTGTATCCCAGTGTGGGGGTCCTGTATCCCATGCTAGTGTGGGGGTCCTGTATCCCAGCGCGGGGACCCTATATCCTAGCTCGGGGGTCCTGTATCTCAGTGTGAGGGTCCTGTATCCCAGTGCGGGGGTCCTGTATCCCAGTGTGAGGGTCCTGTATCCCAATGTGGGGGTCCTGTATGCCAATGTGGGGGTCCTGTATCCCAGTGTAAGGGTCCTGTATTCCAGTGTGGGGGTCCTGTAATCCAATGTGGGGGTCCTGTATCCCAGCGCGGGGACCCTATATCCCAGTGTGGGGGTCCTGTATCCCAATGTGGGGGTCCTGTATCCCAGTACGGGGGTCCTGTATCCCAATGTGAGAGTCCTGTATCCCAATGTGAGAGTCCTGTATCCCAATGTTTGGGTTCTTTATCCCAGTGCGGGGGTCCTGTATCCCAGTGCGGGGGTCCTGTATCCCAGTGTGGGGGTCCTGTATCCCAATGTTTGGGTCCTTAATCCCAGTGTGGGGGTCCTGTAATCCAATGTGGGGGTCCTGTATCCCAGTGCGGGGGTCCTGTATCCCATCCCAGTGTGGGGGTCCTGTAATCCAATGTGGGGGTCCTGTATCCCAGTGTGGGGGTCCTGTATCCCAGTGTGAGGGTCCTGTATCCCAGTGCGGGGGTCCTGTATCCCATCCCAGTGTGGGGGTCCTGTAATCCAATGTGGGGATCCTGTATCCCAGTGCGGGGGTCCTGTATACCAGTGTGGGGGTCCAGTATCCCAGTGTGAGGGTCCTGTATACCAGTGTGGGGGTCCTGTATCCCAATGTGGGGGTCCTGTAACCCAGTGTGAGGGTCCTGTATACCAGTGTGGGGGTCCTGTATCCCAGTGTGAGGGTCCTGTATCCCAGTGTGGGGTCCTGTATCCCAATGTGGGGGTCCTGTATCCCAGTGTGAGGGTCCTGTATCCCAGTTTGGGGGTCCTGTATCCCATCCTAGTGTGGGGGTCCTGTATCCCAGTGTGGGGGTCCTGTATCCCATCCTAGTGTGGGGGTCCTGTATCCCAGCGCGGGGACCCTATATCCTAGCGCGGGGGTCCTGTATCTCAGTGTGGGGGTCCTGTATCCCAGTGCGGGGGTCCTGTATCCCAGTGTGGGGGTCCTGTATGCCAATGTGGGGGTCCTGTATCCCAATGTGGGGGTCCTGTATCCCAGTGTAAGGGTCCTGTATCCCAGTGTAAGGGTCCTGTATTCCAGTGTGGGGGTCCTGTAATCCAATGTGGGGGTCCTGTATCCCAGCGCGGGGACCCTATATCCCAGTGTGGGGGTCCTGTATCCCAATGTGGGGGTCCTGTATCCCAGTACGGGGGTCCTGTATCCCAGTGTGGGGGTCCTGTATCCCAATGTGGGGGTCCTGTATCCCAGTACGGGGGTCCTGTATCCCAATGTGAGAGTCCTGTATCCCAATGTGAGAGTCCTGTATCCCAATGTTTGGGTCCTTTATCCCAGTGCGGGGGTCCTGTATCCCAGTGAGGGGGTCCTGTATCCCAGTGTGGGGGTCCTGTATCCCAGTGTGGGGGTCCTGTATCCCAATGTGGGGGTCCTGTATCCCAGTGAGGGGGTCCTGTATCCCAGTGTGGGGGTCCTGTATCCCAATGTGGGGGTCCTGTATCCCAATGTGGGGGTCCTGTATCCCAGTACGGGGGTCCTGTATCCCAGTGTGGGGGTCCTGTATCCCAATGTGGGGGTCCTGTATCCCAGTATGGGGGTCCTGTATCCCAGTGTGGGGGTCCTGTATCCCAATGTGGGGGTCCTGTATCCCAGTACGGGGGTCCTGTATCCCAGTGTGGGGGTCCTGTATCCCAATGTGGGGGTCCTGTATCCCAGTACGGGGGTCCTGTATCCCAGTGTGGGGGTCCTGTATCCCAATGTGAGAGTCCTGTATCCCAATGTGAGAGTCCTGTATCCCAATGTTTGGGTCCTGTATCCCAGTGTGGGGGTCCTGTATCCCAGTGTGAGGGTCCTGTATCCCAGTGTGGGGGTCCTGTATCCCAGTGAGGGGGTCCTGTATCCCAGTGAGGGGGTCCTGTATCCCAGTGTGAGGGTCCTGTATCCCCCCCTGCGGTGTCTCCAGCTTCAGCCGCAGTCACGTTGCTGAGATGAAACCTGATCCCTGAGGAAGTTGTGAACAATCAGAGGTTGTTGGGTAAATCACATTACAATAATCCTGACTGCATTACAGCTTAATGAGCGGCGGCCCGGGACTCGCTGGAGCCACCGGCTGAGAGATGTGCGCACCGCTGCCGCCGCCGCTATCCGAGCCGGTAACACGAGCCGCTAAAAAGCCTTTAAAGCAAATGGCTATTAGCCTCACACCGGCGGCAGCTGATACATGCTTCTCCTTACTTACAGATACACACAGCACGCCCTCATATACACTGTATACCTGTTGTAGCTGATATATCCTGCTCCTTACACATACAGCACGCCCTCATATACACTGTATACCTGTTGTAGCTGATTTATCCTGCTCCTTACACATACAGCACGCCCTCATATACACTGTATACCTGTTGTAGCTGATATATCCTGCTCCTTACACATACAGCACGCCCTCATATACACTGTATACCTGTTGTAGCTGATATATCCTGCTCCTTACACATACACACAGCACGCCCTCATATACACTGTATACCTGTTGTAGCTGATATATCCTGCTCCTTACACATACACACAGCACGCCCTCATATACACTGTATACCTGTTGTAGCTGATATATCCTGCTCCTTACACATACACACAGCACGCCCTCATATACACTATATACCTGCTGTAGCTGATATATCCTGCTCCTTACACATACAGCACGCCCTCATATACACTGTATACCTGCTGTAGCTGATATATCCTGCTCCTTACACATACAGCACGCCCTCATATACACTGTATACCTGTTGTAGCTGATATATCCTGCTCCTTACACATACAGCACACCCTCATATACACTGTATACCTGCTGTAGCTGATATATCCTGCTCCTTACACATACAGCACGCCCTCATATACACTGTATACCTGCTGTAGCTGATATATCCTGCTCCTTACACATACAGCACGGCCTCATATACACTGTATACCTGTTGTAGCTGATATATCCTGCTCCTTACACATACAGATACAGCACGCCCTCATATACACTGTATACCTGCTGTAGCTGATATATCCTGCTCCTTACACATACACACAGCACGCCCTCATATACACTGTATACCTGTTGTAGCTGATATATCCTGCTCCTTACACATACAGCACGCCCTCATATACACTGTATACCTGCTGTAGCTGATATATCCTGCTCCTTACACATACAGCACGCCCTCATATACACTGTATACCTGCTGTAGCTGATATATCCTGCTCCTTACACATACACACAGCACGCCCTCATATACACTGTATACCTGTTGTAGCTGATATATCCTGCTCCTTACACATACACACAGCACGCCCTCATATACACTGTATACCTGTTGTAGCTGATATATCCTGCTCCTTACACATACAGATACAGCACGCCCTCATATACACTGTATACCTGCTGTAGCTGATATATCCTGCTCCTTACACATACAGCACGCCCTCATATACACTGTATACCTGTTGTAGCTGATATATCCTGCTCCTTACACATACAGCACGCCCTCATATACACTGTATACCTGCTGTAGCTGATATATCCTGCTCCTTACACATACAGCACGCCCTCATATACACTGTATACCTGTTGTAGCTGATATATCCTGCTCCTTACACATACAGATACAGCACGCCCTCATATACACTGTATACCTGTTGTAGCTGATATATCCTGCTCCTTACACATACAGATACAGCACACCCTCACATACACTGTATACCTGCTGTAGCTGATATATCCTGCTCCTTACACATACAGCACGCCCTCATATACACTGTATACCTGTTGTAGCTGATATATCCTGCTCCTTACACATACAGCACGCCCTCATATACACTGTATACCTGTTGTAGCTGATATATCCTGCTCCTTACACATACAGCACGCCCTCATATACACTGTATACCTGCTGTAGCTGATATATCCTGCTCCTTACACATACAGCACGCCCTCATATACACTGTATACCTGCTGTAGCTGATATATCCTGCTCCTTACACATACACACAGCACGCCCTCATATACACTGTATACCTGTTGTAGCTGATATATCCTGCTCCTTACACATATACACAGCACGCCCTCATATACACTGTATACCTGCTGTAGCTGATATATCCTGCTCCTTACACATACACACAGCACGCCCTCATATACACTGTATACCTGTTGTAGCTGATATATCCTGCTCCTTACACATACAGATACAGCACGCCCTCATATACACTGTATACCTGCTGTAGCTGATATATCCTGCTCCTTACACATACACACAGCACGCCCTCATATACACTGTATACCTGCTGTAGCTGATATATCCTGCTCCTTACACATACAGCACGCCCTCATATACACTGTATACCTGCTGTAGCTGATATATCCTGCTCCTTACACATACAGATACAGTACGCCCTCATATACACTGTATACCTGTTGTAGCTGATATATCCTGCTCTTTACAGATACACACAGCACGCCCTCATATACACTGTATACCTGTTGTAGCTGATATATCCTGCTCCTTACACATACAGATACAGCACGCCCTCATATACACTGTATACCTGTTGTAGCTGATATATCCTGCTCCTTACACATACACACAGCACGCCCTCATATACACTGTATACCTGCTGTAGCTGATATATCCTGCTCCTTACACATACAGCACGCCCTCATATACACTGTATACCTGTTGTAGCTGATATATCCTGCTCCTTACACATACACACAGCACGCCCTCATATACACTGTATACCTGCTGTAGCTGATATATCCTGCTCCTTACACATACAGATACAGCACGCCCTCATATACACTGTATACCTGTTGTAGCTGATATATCCTGCTCCTTACACATACAGCACGCCCTCATATACACTGTATACCTGCTGTAGCTGATATATCCTGCTCCTTACACATACAGCACGCCCTCATATACACTGTATACCTGCTGTAGCTGATATATCCTGCTCCTTACACATACAGCACGCCCTCATATACACTGTATACCTGCTGTAGCTGATATATCCTGCTCCTTACACATACAGCACGCCCTCATATACACTGTATACCTGTTGTAGCTGATATATCCTGCTCCTTACACATACACACAGCACGCCCTCATATACACTGTATACCTGTTGTAGCTGATATATCCTGCTCCTTACACATACAGCACGCCCTCATATACACTGTATACCTGCTGTAGCTGATATATCCTGCTCCTTACACATACACACAGCACGCCCTCATATACACTGTATACCTGTTGTAGCTGATATATCCTGCTCCTTACACATACAGATACAGCACGCCCTCATATACACTGTATACCTGCTGTAGCTGATATATCCTGCTCCTTACACATACAGCACACCCTCATATACACTGTATACCTGTTGTAGCTGATGGCGGATTGTTCCATATCATCAGTAACGTTGTGTCAGGACGGTTTACTGTCAGCCGCCAGGAGGTGGGCCGGTCCTAAAGTCTGCGGTTACTCCCTGATTGATGAACGTTTAGTATTTCTGGGAATCATTAGGCGGAATAATATACGACCTAATCTAGTAATTTGTCAGATGGAGGAATATACGTTTATGGATCAGCCCTTAAAATATTCTGCATGTGATAAAACTGTGAATATAAGGAAAATAACCCATAAAGTACATCACAGAATCCGCAGCAAGGAGACCCCATGTGGTTTGGATATTTTTTATAGGAAATTTATCTATCTCCTATCTATCTCCTATCTAACTATCTCCTATCTAACTATCTCCTATCTAACTATCTCCTATCTATCTATCTATCTATCTATCTATCTATCTATCTATCTATCTATCTATCTCCTATCTATCTATCTCCCATCTATCTCCTATCTAACTATCTCCTATCTATCTCCTATCTATCTATCTATCTATCTATCTATCTATCTATCTATCTATCTATCTCCTATCTATCTCCTATCTATCTATCTCCTATCTATCTATCTATCTATCTATCTATCTATCTATCTATCTATCTATCTCCTATCTATCTATCTATCTATCTATCTCCTATCTATCTATCTCCTATCTATCTATCTATCTCCTATCTATCTATCTATCTATCTCCTATCTATCTATCTATCTATCTATCTATCTATCTATCTATCTATCTATCTCCTATCTATCTCCTATCTATCTATCTATCTATCTATCTCCTATCTATCTATCTATCTATCTATCTATCTCCTATCTATCTCCTATCTATCTATCTATCTATCTATCTATCTATCTATCTATCTATCTATCTATCTCCTATCTATCTATCTATCTATCTCCTATCTATCTATCTCCTATCTATCTATCTCCTATCTATCTATCTATCTATCTATCTCCTATCTATCTATCTCCTATCTATCTATCTATCTATCTATCTATCTATCTATCTATCTATCTATCTGTCTGTCTATCTATCTATCTATCTCTCACCGTGCACTCCCAGTTTAAAGTGACTCTGTACCCACAATCTGACTCCCCCCCTTGTACCGTCGGATAGCTGCTTTTAATCCAAGATCTGTCCTGCGGTCCGTTCGGCAGGTGATGCGGTTATTGTCCAAGAAACAACTTTTAACACTTACAACCCTGTGCCCTGCGGGAGTATCTGTGCCCTAACTTTGCACCACCCCTCTGTCCCTCCTCCCCACCCTCTTCATCATTAGGAATGCCTCTAGAACATTTTCTCCATGCTGAACATTGCACAGGAGAATAGGGCACGGGGCTGCCAGTTTAAAAGTACATTTTGTGCACAATAACTGCATCACCTGCCAAACGGACCGCAGGACAGATCTTGGATAAAAGCAGCTATCCGAAGGTACAAGTGGTTTGGGGGGGTCAGGAGAAACAGTCCCCCCAGGTTACAGCCCATCCCTCCACCTCTCTCTTATTTGACGTTAACTGTAGAATAATAAGTGAAGATTAGTGATGAGCGAACGTGCTGGTCTGAGCTTGGTACTCGATCGAGTATTAGGGTACTCGTTACTTGGACGAGCATCTCGCGATACTCGAGAAAATCTCATCATCCGTTTCCTGTAAGTTTGGGCGCTATTTCTCAGCCAATAAACATGCAGGAGACTCTTTGGTGCATCCTGCGATGACGTGGGACCCATCCATGTCGATAGCAGCGATTGGTTGGCCAGATGAGATGACCCTGCCAGATAAAAATCTCGGTCGCCGTGGCTCGGCTCACATGTATGCTGGAAGAGATTAGGGAGAGAGCTGCTGCTTCTCAGGGAGAGCGTTAGGGAGGGAATTAGCATTCCAGTAGGCAGGGAATACTAGCAATACAAACAAACAGACCTTGTAAGGGCTGGGACTTGCAGTGCAGCTACCACAATTTCAGCAGCACACTGTGGTGACCGGCTGCTGGCAGAAAGGGGGCATTAGGTGTTGCATACACACCCCTAAGAAGTGCTCAGTGTACTCTTATATGATTTTGTGGCTGGTGGTGCTGCTGTACTACACTGTATTGCTGGGATTTGTAGTACACCTGCATAGAACTTCACTGCTTATACATTTTTTTATTTATGTCTTATTGAAGCCATATCCAAGCTCACTGCTAATTACCCTGTGTATTGTATTACCCTGTGTATTGTATTACCCTGTGTAATTAGCAGTGAGCTTGGTTGCGTGTGACATGGGGCGGAACCTGGTGGCGGCTCTGCAAATGGACAGCCTCACACATGTACCATGCCTGGTCCACTTCTTCAACCTAGTGTTGCTGCTGTTCCTTAAAACCTACCCCAATGTGGCTGACTTGCTCACCAAGGTGTACCGCATCTGTGCGCATTTCTGCAAGTTGCTCGAGTTTCCCATTGACTTCAATGGGGTTTGTTACTCGAAACGAGCACTCGAGTATCGGAGATTTTCGTCTCGAGTAACGAGCACCCGAGCATTTTAGTACTCGTTCATCACTAGTGAAGATTCTCGAGCTGCAAATAATCTGTTATTTAATAAACTTCAAAAGACGTAAAATAATTCCAAACTTTAATATATTGGGTTGTGTGAGTTTAATAACGTGGCTCGGTGTTGTGCCACCCGCTCGCCTTCCTGCTCGCCCACCGCCCTTATCTCCTCTATCTTTTAATTAGATGTGGAAGTACTTTGTTTTATCTATTCCTTGCGGTAATAATATAATAATGGACAGTAATAATACAGCCGGGAGAGGAGACGATTTGGGCTTCAAATAAACGACGCCGTAAAATTATTTATTTTCTCTTATTTCTTTGCTGCCTAATCAGAAGAATCATCCAGAATAAAACACATGGACTGTATTGTAGGTAGCGGCAGGTGGCATCAGAGCAGAAATCACTAAAGGACCCTTCTCTGGGTGGTGGTTCATGGTATCACAGCTCTCATTGTGCCCTACCCCTGGCCCGGGGCATTCCCCGACCTACAATACATCCACAATGGTGGCTCCACCCATGAGGAATGGGCTGTCATTGACCTACAATACATCACAATGGTGGCTCCACCCATGAGGATCGGGCTGGCATCAAACTACAATACATCCACAATGGTGGCTCCACCCATGAGGATCGGGCTGGCATCGAACTACAATACATCCACAATGGTGGCTCCACCCATGAGGATCGGGCTGGCATCGAACTACAATACATCCACAATGGTGGCTTCACCCATGAGGATCGGGCTGGCATCAAACTACAATACATCCACAATGGTGGCTCCACCCATGAGGAATGGGCTGTCATTGACCTACAATACATCACAATGGTGGCTCCACCCATGAGGATCGGGCTGGCATCAAACTACAATACATCCACAATGGTGGCTCCACCCATGAGGATCGGGCTGGCATCGAACTACAATACATCCACAATGGTGGCTCCACCCATGAGGATCGGGCTGGCATCGAACTACAATACATCCACAATGGTGGCTTCACCCATGAGGATCGGGCTGGCATCGAACTACAATACATCCACAATGGTGGCTCCACCCATGAGGAGCAGGCTGGGACCGAACTACAATTCATCCACAATGGTGGCTCCACCCATGAGGAGCAGGCTGGGACCGAACTACAATACCTCCATAATGGTGGCTCCACCCATGAGGATCGGGCTGGCATTGACCTACAATACCTCCACAATGGTGGCTCCATAAACCATCAGAACCAATCCTCTTCAGATCATCTTGTCAGATGGGTCAGGCACCGCTCCTAAACTCATCCAAGAACTTTTAGACATTTTCTGACAAACTTTTCAGAAATGTTCCTGTGCCAAATAACCTGATGGTGATAAAATCCTGAGAACATTTCCTCTGAGACCCCAGGGAGTCTCTTTGTATTCCGCATCTCTTCATACAGGGACCTTGTATCTTGTGGATCCATATGGCACCTCCATGAGGAAATGTGCTCCACCCTAAACAGAAGGAAAGCTTCTCCATATATAATGACAGCTACATGTCTACAGTACCGACCCATAGAAGCCGAGACGAGGTCCATGCAGCAGATCCACGCTATGGTCACATGTATAAAGCATAGGAGAGTCATGGTTTTATATCAGGTGCTTATAGAATGTATAGATGTCCTATTTTTGTGCCCTCCCAGCCCCCATGTCCCCCCCAGCACCTGTGTCCCCCCCTTAACCCGTGTCCCTCCCAGCTCCCGCATCCCTCCCAGCCCCCGTGTCCGGCCCAGCACCCGTGTCCCTCCCAGCCCCCGTGTCCCTCCCAGCCCCCGTGTCCCCCCCAGCCCCCGTGTCCCCCCCAGCCCCCGTGTCCCTCCCAGCACCCGTGTCCCCCCCAGCCCCCGTGTCCCTCCCAGCACCCGTGTCCCCCCCAGCCCCCGTGTCCCTCCCAGCACCCGTGTCCCCCCCAGCCCCCCTGTCCCCCCCAGCCCCCGTGTCCCCCCCAGCCCCCCTGTCCCTCCCAGCACCCGTGTCCCCCCCAGCCCCCCTGTCCCCCCCAGCCCCCGTGTCCCTCCCAGCACCCGCGTCCCTCCCAGCCCCCATGTCCCTCCCAGCACCTGTGTCCCTCCCAGCACCCGCGTCCCTCCTGCTTCCCCTAGTTATGGCCTTACTACATCATAGATGTTGTCACCAGCCAAATCACAGGAGGTTGTTGGCTCCCATGGACACCCACCATCTGGTCCTGCGAGCTTCCTATATTCTAAGTACTAGCCTGCAATAATATGTCACGGGAAAACCTGCATAAAGACCTACAAACAACCGTGCGTCTATAATAGCCTCAAAAAGAGCACAACAAATAGAACATAACAAAAGTGCATGAAAAATAAATCCATCCAAAACGACATTAATTGTTCCATTCAGTACTGGTGTAATTCTATGGATGGTGGCGGAGCGTACACAGTTATATATCAGTCATACTGTACTGGTGTAATACTATGGATGGTGGCAGCATACAGTTATATATCAGTCATACAGTACTGGTGTAATTCTATGGATGGTGGCAGCATACACAGTTATATATCAGTCATACAGTACTGGTGTAATACTATGGATGGTGGCGGAGCGTACACAGTTATATATCAGTCATACAGTACTGGTGTAATACTATGGATGGTGGCGGAGCGTACACAGTTATATATCAGTCATACAGTACTGGTGTAATACTATGGATGGTGGCGGAGTGTACACAGTTATATATCAGTCATACTGTACTGGTGTAATACTATGGATGGTGGCAGCATACAGTTATACATCAGTCATACAGTACTGGTGTAATACTATGGATGGTGGCGGAGCGTACACAGTTATATATCAGTCATACAGTACTGGTGTAATACTATGGATGGTGGCAGCATACAGTTATATATCAGTCATACAGTACTGGTGTAATACTATGGATGGTGGCGGAGCGTACACAGTTATATATCAGTCATACAGTACTGGTGTAATACTATGGATGGTGGCAGCGTACACAGTTATATATCAGTCATACAGTACTGGTGTAATACTATGGATGGTGGCGGAGCGTACACAGTTATATATCAGTCATACAATACTGGTGTAATACTATGGATGGCTGTGGAGCGTACACAGTTATATATCAGTCATACAGTACTGGTGTAATACTATGGATGGTGGCGGAGCGTACACAGTTATATATCAGTCATACAGTACTGGTGTAATACTATGGATGGCTGTGGAGCGTACACAGTTATATATCAGTCATACAGTACTGGTGTAATACTATGGATGGTGGCGGAGCGTACACAGTTATATATCAGTCATACAGTACTGGTGTAATGCTATGGATGGTGGCGGAGCGTACACAGTTATATATCAGTCATACAGTACTGGTGTAATACTATGGATGGTGGCGGAGTGTACACAGTTATATATCAGTCATACAGTACTGGTGTAATACTATGGATGGTGGCGGAGCGTACACAGTTATATATCAGTCATACAGTACTGGTGTAATGCTATGGATGGTGGCGGAGCGTACACAGTTATATATCAGTCATACAGTACTGGTGTAATACTATGGATGGTGGCGGAGCGTACACAGTTATATATCAGTCATACAGTACTGGTGTAATACTATGGATGGTGGCGGAGCGTACAGTTATATATCAGTCATACAGTACTGGTGTAATACTATGGATGGTGGCAGCGTATACAGTTATATATCAGTCATACAGTACTGGTGTAATACTATGGATGGTGGCGGAGCGTACACAGTTATGTAACAAACAAACCCTGCACTCCATGCAGTTGAATAGATTTGTTGGGGTCGGACCTGGCACATTCTCCATCGCGAGTCTTAGGTCTCGGCAGAGTCGCGTTTTTTCATGTGACTTAATATTTCAGTTTTATCGCTAAAACCTTGGAATTCTTTTTTTTTTAAACTGCTTTTTTTTTTGCTTGGTATCCAGTATAAACTTGTGTGCGCTGTGTGAGATCATCCCCATGTAAGATGGATGGGGAACGTTCCAGCTCCTTCCATCCACAGTAAGTGGTGAGTCCCGGAGCCAGGGATGGATAGAACTCAGGTGGTGGAGATGTCGCCTGTGGATCTCTGTCAGTTCTAGCATAACGCAGGTGTTTAGGCCGGGATGGGGGGGGTGCTCCGAGTACGAGAGACAATTTCCCTTCACTTTAAATTCCCTTTATGACTATGAGATCGTCAGAGCCGGGAATCCCCCACCGTTTGTCATTCACCAGGAAAATTTAGCAACGCAGTAAATGCCAGTCTCAGTTTGTGCCCGGAACAGACGCCAGTCCCGGCCATAGTGTCCCCCGCAGCTTCACACAACATCAGAGAAAGTTTCTGCAGCTGAAGTTTGGATATTCTGGAGTTTTCTGCTTTATAAAGCACACGTCACATAGCTGGAAATGTATTCACGTGTAATGCTGCATTCCACCTATGGAGGCGCTGTAGGGAGATCCCTGTGATCAGAATATTATTATAGGACACTTCCAATAGAGATACATTGTTTTCCGTGGACTCCACCTTAAAGTGACACTGTCCCCCTTTTTGCATTCTGACGTCTCTACACAGATGTTATGGGTACATTGTTATATCTTATTTTATATCACACATCATGCTGCTTGTTCAAGTAAAAAGTGATCTTTTATCATCTGCAGATTGTGCTAAGTGGTGGTTAAGCTATGATATCAAGGAGGGGCGGGGCAGCCTTGACATCACAGGGACATAGGCCTCGATGATCATTTGAACAGGCTGGCCTTAAAGTCTAGGCCCCACCCCCTCTAGGTCGGCCCATATCAATGGGTGTCGAGGGGGCGGGGCCTATGTGACGAAGATGTCATGGCGAGGCAGAACAATGGTGGCACTGTGGGTGGGGCTAAGTGGCGCTGTTGGTGTGAAGCCCCGCTCACTTTGCACAATCTGCAGTTAATTTACCCATTACACCTGTGTAGAGAAGTCAGAATGCAAAAAGGGGGACAGGGTCACTTTAAATATATATTTATACATTACTTCACCCATAGAACAGAGGGCGACCCATGAAACAGAGGGCGACCCATAGAACAGAGGGCGACCCATAGAACAGAGGGCGATCCATAGAACAGAGGGTGACCCATAGAACAGAGGGCGACCCATAGAACAGAGGGCGGCCCATAGAACAGAGGGCGACCCATAGAACAGAGGGCGACCCATAGAACAGAGAGCGACCCATAGAACAGAGGGCGACCCATAGAACAGAGGAGCGATCCATAGAACAGAGAGCGACCCATAGAACAGAGAGCGACCCATAGAACAGAGGGCGACCCATAGAACAGAGGGCGACCCATAGAACAGAGGGCGACCCATGAAACAGAGGGCGACCCATAGAACAGAGGGCGACCCATGAAACAGAGGGCGACCCATAGAACAGAGGGCGACCCATAGAACAGAGAGCGACCCATAGAACAGAGGGCGACCCATAGAACAGAGGGCGACCCATAGAACAGAGGGCGACCCATAGAACAGAGGGCGACCCATAGAACAGAGGGCGACCCATAGAACAGAGGGCGACCCATAGAACAGAGGAGCGATCCATAGAACAGAGAGCGACCCATAGAACAGAGAGCGACCCATAGAACAGCGGGCGACCCATAGAACAGAGGGCGACCCATAGAACAGAGGGCGACCCGTGAAACAGAGGGCGACCCGTGAAACAGAGGGCGACCCATGAAACAGAGGGCGACCCATGAAACAGAGGGCGACCCATGAAACAGAGGGCGACCCATAGAACAGAGGGCGACCCATAGAACAGAGGAGCGATCCATAGAACAGAGAGCGACCCATAGAACAGAGAGCGACCCATAGAACAGAGGGCGACCCATAGAACAGAGGGCGACCCATAGAACAGAGGGCGACCCATAGAACAGAGGGCGACCCATAGAACAGAGAGCGACCCATAGAACAGAGGGCGACCCATAGAACAGAGGGGCGACATATAGAACAGAGATCGACCCATAGAACAGAGCGTGATTCATAGAACAGAGATCGACCCATAGAACAGAGGGCGACCCATAGAACAGAGAGCGACCCATAGAACAGAGGGCGACCCATAGAACAGAGGGGCGACCCATAGAACAGAGGGCGACCCATAGAACAGAGGGCGACCCATGAAACAGAGGGCGACCCATGAAACAGAGGGCGACCCATGAAACAGAGGGCGACCCATGAAACAGAGGGCGACCCATAGAACAGAGGGCGACCCATGAAACAGAGGGCGACCCATGAAACAGAGGGCGACCCATGAAACAGAGGGCGACCCATAGAACAGAGGGCGACCCATAGAACAGAGGGCGACCCATAGAACAGAGGGGCGACATATAGAACAGAGATCGACCCATAGAACAGAGCGTGATTCATAGAACAGAGATCGACCCATAGAACAGAGGGCGATCCATAGAACAGAGAGCGACCCATAGAACAGAGGGCAACCCATAGAACAGAGAGCGACCCATAGAACAGAGGAGTGACCCATAGAACAGAGAGCGACCCAGACAATAGAGGGCGACCCATAGAACAGAATGTGACACAGACAACAGAGAGCAACCCATACGACGGAGGAGGAGCGATAGAACAGAGAGAAACCTATACGACAGAGGGCAACCCATACAATAAAGGGCGACCCATGGAATAGAGAGCGACCCATACAATAGAGGGCGATTGTCACTCTTTTGGATACAGCAGTGGCTGCCTGCTGCCTGTCACTCCTCTGGATACAGCAATGGCTGCCTGCTGCCTGTCACTCCTCTAGAGGCAGCAATGGCTGCCTGCTGACTGTCACTCCTCTGGATACAGCAATGACTGCCTGCTGCCTGTCACTCCTCTGGATACAGCAATGGCTGCCTGCTGCCTGTCACTCCTCTAGAGGCAGCAATGGCTGCCTGCTGACTGTCACTCCTCTAGAGGCAGCAATGGCTGCCTGCTGACTGTCACTCCTCTGGACGCAGCAATGGAAGCCTGCTGACTGTCTCTTTTACACTATCCTCTCCGGGGGTCCTCTACACAGTGTGTATTATCCCCCCCAACAGACACAAAGCTTCATTTGTTACTAATAAGTAAATTACTTTGCTCTTTTATTTGCCGGGCTGTGGCGGTGAGGATTGCGGGAGGAGGAGGAGGAGGATGAGGATGAGACATAATCCACTTGTCTTCTGAATCACTTACCTCTAATTAGAAGCTTCCAGTGAAGTGGCGCTAAGTGATTGTGGTAATGGGAGGCAGAATACAATGCAGAGGTTTGGAGGAGACTTGTGGCGCCCCCCGCAGTGCTTCCTGCCACCGCTCCACAGCTGGTCCACAACAAAGAGATGAATGTGCAAGAATTCTGCAATTATTACAACACCGACATCACTTATCTGCTACCAATATGGAGACAGGACGAGGCACAATCTAAAGGGTGTGAAAACTTATGCAACCAATTATTATTAATTATTTATGACTTTGTAGTCATTATCAACTAGAAAGCTGTGTCTGCAACTCCTGAGCCTCTATATGTCGCAGACTATAGTAACCCTGACCCTAAAGCTAAAGGTCATGCTCCTCTACAGCTATAGGTTACTCTCCTCCCTCCTCCTCCTCTGCAGCTATAGGTTACTCTCCTCCCTCCTCCTCTGCAGCTATAGGTTACTCTCCTCCCTCCTCCTCCTCTGCAGCTATAGGTTACTCTCCTCCCTCCTCCTCCTCTGCAGCTATAGGTTACTCTCCTCCCTCCTCCTCCTCTGCAGCTATAGATTACTCTCCTCCCTCCTCCTCCTCTGCAGCTATAGGTTACTCTCCTCCCTCCTCCTCTGCAGCTATAGGTTACTCTCCTCCCTCCTCCTCCTCTGCAGCTATAGGTTACTCTCCTCCCTCCTCCTCCTCTGCAGCTATAGATTACTCTCCTCCCTCCTCCTCTGCAGCTATAGGTTACTCTCCTCCCTCCTCCTCTGCAGCTATAGGTTACTCTCCTTCTCCTCCTCCTCTGCAGCTATAGGTTACTCTCCTCCCTCCTCCTCCTCTGCAGCTATAGGTTACTCTCCTCCCTCCTCCTCTGCAGCTATAGGTTACTCTCCTCCCTCCTCCTCCTCCTCTGCAGCTATAGGTTACTCTCCTCCCTCCTCCTCTGCAGCTATAGGTTACTCTCCTCCCTCCTCCTCCTCCTCTGCAGCTATAGGTTACTCTCCTCCCTCCTCCTCTGCAGCTATAGGTTACTCTCCTCCCTCCTCCTCCTCTGCAGCTATAGATTACTCTCCTCCCTCCTCCTCCTCTGCAGCTATAGGTTACTCTCCTCCCTCCTCCTCCTCTGCAGCTATAGGTTACTCTCCTCCCTCCTCCTCCTCTGCAGCTATAGATTACTCTCCTCCCTCCTCCTCTGCAGCTATAGGTTACTCTCCTCCCTCCTCCCTCCTCTGCAGCTATAGGTTACTCTCCTCCCTTCTCCTCCTCTGCAGCTATAGGTTACTCTCCTCCCTCCTCCTCCTCTGCAGCTATAGGTTACTCTCCTCCCTCCTCCTCTGCAGCTATAGGTTACTCTCCTCCCTCCTCCTCTGCAGCTATAGGTTACTCTCCTTCTCCTCCTCTGCAGCTATAGGTTACTCTCCTCCCTCCTCCTCCTCTACAGCTATAGGTTACTCTCCTCCCTCCTCCTCCTCTACAGCTATTGGTTACTCTCCTCCCTCCTCCTCCTCTGCAGCTATAGATTACTCTCCTCCTTCCTCCTCCTCTGCAGCTATAGGTTACTCTCCTCCCTCCTCCTCCTCTGCAGCTATAGGTTACTCTCCTCCCTCCTCCTCTGCAGCTATAGGTTACTCTCCTCCCTCCTCCTCCTCTGCAGCTATAGATTACTCTCCTCCCTCCTCCTCTGCAGCTATAGGTTACTCTCCCCCCTCCTCCCTCCTCTGCAGCTATAGGTTACTCTCCTCCCTTCTCCTCCTCTGCAGCTATAGGTTACTCTCCTCCCTCCTCCTCCTCTGCAGCTATAGGTTACTCTCCTCCCTCCTCCTCCTCTGCAGCTATAGATTACTCTCCTCCCTCCTCCCTCCTCTGCAGCTATAGGTTACTCTCCTCCCTTCTCCTCCTCTGCAGCTATAGGTTACTCTCCTCCCTCCTCCTCCTCTGCAGCTATAGGTTACTCTCCTCCCTCCTCCTCTGCAGCTATAGGTTACTCTCCTCCCTCCTCCTCTGCAGCTATAGGTTACTCTCCTTCTCCTCCTCTGCAGCTATAGGTTACTCTCCTCCCTCCTCCTCCTCTACAGCTATAGGTTACTCTCCTCCCTCCTCCTCCTCTACAGCTATTGGTTACTCTCCTCCCTCCTCCTCCTCTGCAGCTATAGATTACTCTCCTCCCTCCTCCTCCTCTGCAGCTATAGGTTACTCTCCTCCCTCCTCCTCCTCTGCAGCTATAGGTTACTCTCCTCCCTCCTCCTCCTCTGCAGCTATAGGTTACTCTCCTCCCTCCTCCTCCTCTGCAGCTACAGGTTACTCTCCTCCCTCCTCCTCCTCTGCAGCTATAGATTACTCTCCTCCCTCCTCCTCTGCAGCTATAGGTTACTCTCCTCCCTCCTCCCTCCTCTGCAGCTATAGGTTACTCTCCTCCCTTCTCCTCCTCTGCAGCTATAGGTTACTCTCCTCCCTCCTCCTCCTCTGCAGCTATAGGTTACTCTCCTCCCTCCTCCTCCTCTGCAGCTATAGGTTACTCTCCTCCCTCCTCCTCCTCTGCAGCTATAGGTTACTCTCCTCCCTCCTCCTCTGCAGCTATAGATTACTCTCCTCCCTCCTCCTCTGCAGCTATAGGTTACTCTCCTCCCTCCTCCTCCTCTGCAGCTATAGGTTACTCTCCTCCCTCCTCCTCTGCAGCTATAGGTTACTCTCCCCCCTCCTCCTCCTCTGCAGCTGTAGGTCACTCTCCTCCCTCCTCCTCCTCTGTAGCTATAGGTAACTCTCATCCCTCCTCCTCCTCTGCAGCTATAGGTAACTCTCCTCCCTCCTCCCTCCTCTGTAGCTATAGGTAACTCTCCTCCCTCCTCCTCCTCTGTAGCTATAGGTTACTCTCCTCCCTCCTCCCTCCTCTGTAGCTATAGATTACTCTCCTCCCTCCTCCTCCTCTGCAGCTATAGGTTACTCTCCCCCCTCCTCCTCCTCTGCAGCTATAGGTTACTCTCCTTCCTCCTCCTCTGTAGCTATAGGTTACTCTCCTCCCTCCTCCTCTGCAGCTATAGGTTACTCTCCTTCATCACAGCTATAGGTTACTCTCCTCCCTCCTCCTCCTCCTTTGCAGCTATAGGTTACTCTCCTCCCTCCTCCTCCTCCTCTGCAGCTATAAGTTACTCTCCTCCTCCTCTGCAGCTATAGGTTACTCTCCTCCCTCCTCCTTCTCTGCAGCTATAGGTTACTCTCCTCCCTCCTCCTCCTCTGCAGCTATAGGTTACTCTCCTCCTCCTCTGCAGCTATAGGTTACTATCCTCCCCCCTCCTCCTCTGCAGCTATAGATTACTCTCCTCCCTCCTCCTCCTCTGCCGATATAGATTACTTTCCCCCCTCCTCCTCTGCAGCTATAGGTTACTCTCCTCCCTCCTCCTCCTCTGCAGCTATAGGTTACTCTCCCCCCTCCTCCTCTGCAGCTATAGGTTACTCTCCTCCCTTCTCCTCCTCTGCAGCTATAGGTTACTCTCCTCCCTCCTCCTCCTTCTTCTCCTCCTCCTCTGCAGCTATAAGTTACTCTCCTCCTCCTCCTCTGCAGCTATAGGTTACTCTCCTCCCTCCTCCTCCTCCTCTGCAGCTATAGATTACTCTCCCCCCTCCTCCTCCTCTGCAGCTATAGGTTATTCTCCTCCCTCCTCCTCCTCTGCCGATATAGATTACTCTCCTCCCTCCTCTGCAGCTATAGGTTACTCTCCTCCCTCCTCCCTCCTCTTCAGCTATAGGTTACTCTCCTCCTCCTCTGCAGCTATAGGTTACTCTCCTCCTCCTCTGCAGCTATAGGTTACTCTCCTTCCTCCTCCTCTGCAGCTATAGGTTACTCTTCTCCTTCCTCCTCTGCAGCTATAGGTTACTTTCCTCCTCTGCAGCTATAGATTACTCTCCTCCCTCCTCCCTCCTCTGCAGCTATAGGTTACTCTCCTCCCTCCTCCTCCTCTGCAGCTATAGATTACTCTCCTCCCTGCTCCTCCTCTGCAGCTATAGGTTACTCTCCTCCTCCTCTGCAGCTATAGGTTACTCTCCTTCCTCCTCCTCTGCAGCTATAGGTTACTCTTCTCCTTCCTCCTCTGCAGCTATAGGTTACTTTCCTCCTCTGCAGCTATAGATTACTCTCCTCCCTCCTCCCTCCTCTGCAGCTATAGGTTACTCTCCTCCCTCCTCCTCCTCTGCAGCTATAGATTACTCTCCTCCCTCCTCCTCCTCTGCAGCTATAGGTTACTCTCCCCCCCCTCCTCCTCTGCAGCTATAGGTTACTCTCCTCCCTCCTCCTCTGCAGCTATAGGTTACTCTCCTCCCTCCTCTGCAGCTATAGGTTACTCTCCTTCTCCTCCTCTGCAGCTATAGGTTACTCTCCTCCCTCCTCTGCAGCTATAGATTACTCTCCTTCTCCTCCTCTGCAGCTATAGGTTACTCTCCTCCTCCTCTGCAGCTATAGGTTACTCTCCTCCCTCCTCCCTCCTCTGCAGCTATAGGTTACTCTCCTCCTCCTCTGCAGCTATAGGTTACTCTCCTCCCTCCTCTGCAGCTATAGGTTACTCTCCTCCCTCCTCCCTCCTCTGCAGCTATAGGTTACTCTCCTCCCTCCTCCTCTGCAGCTATAGGTTACTCTCCTTCCTCCTCCTCTGCAGCTATAGGTTACTCTCCTCCTCTGCAGCTATAGGTTACTCTTCTCCTTCCTCCTCTGCAGCTATAGGTTACTCTCCTCCTCTGCAGCTATAGGTTACTCTCCTCCCTCCTTCTCCTCCTCTGAAGCTATAGATTACTCTACTCCCTCCTCCTCCTCCTCTGCAGCTATAGATTACTCTCCTTCCTCCTCCTCTGCAGCTATAGGTTACTCTCCTCCCTTCTCCTCCTCTGCAGCTATAGATTACTCTCCTTCCTCCTCCTCTGCAGCTATAGGTTACTCTCCTCCCTTCTCCTCCTCTGCAGCTATAGATTACTCTCCTTCCTCCTCCTCTGCAGCTATAGGTTACTCTCCTCCCTCCTCCTCCTCTGCAGCTATAGGTTACTCTCCTCCCTCCTCCTCCTCTGCAGCTATAGGTTACTCTCCTCCCTCCTCCTCCTCTGCAGCTATAGGTTACTCTCCTCCCTCCTCCTCTGCAGCTATAGGTTACTCCTCCTCTTCCTCCTCTGCAGCTATAGGTTATACCTCCTCTTCCTCTGCAGCTATACGTTACTCTTGTGCCCAGGAACAGCAGCTTAGAGGATACAGTGATAAAAAAACAACCCTCCAAACTGCTTTTTTTAAAGAAAACTAAAAACGTTATGGCTTTTAAAAAAAAACGTTTATGATCAGTCACCAAAGCAGTCTGGAGTCTTAGGGGTTAAGAAGATGTTATTAATTGCACATGGGGTTTCTGCACAGCGTTCAGGTAATAGGTGCAGTATTATAGTAGTTATATTCCTGTATATAGGAGGCAGTATTATAGTAGTTATATCCCTGTATATAGGAGCAGTATTATAGTAGTATATTCCTGTATATAGGAGCAGTATTATAGTAGTATATCCCTGTATATAGGAGCAGTATTATAGTAGTTATATTCCTGTATATAGGAGCAGTATATAGTAGTATATTCCTGTATATAGGAGCAGTATTATAGTAGTATATCCCTGTATATAGGAGCAGTATTATAGTAGTTATATTCCTGTATATAGGAGCAGTATATAGTAGTATATTCCTGTATATAGGAGCAGTATTATAGTAGTTATATTCCTGTATATAGGAGCAGTATTATAGTAGTTATATTCCTGTATATAGGAGCAGTATTATAGTAGTTATATCCCTGTATATAGGAGGCAGTATTATAGTAGTTATATTCCTGTATATAGGAGCAGTATTATAGTAGTATATCCCTGTATATAGGAGCAGTATTATAGTAGTTATATTCCTGTATATAGGAGCAGTATTATAGTAGTATATTCCTGTATATAGGGAGCAGTATTATAGTAGTTATATCCCTGTATATAGGAGCAGTATTATAGTAGTTATATTCCTGTATATAGGGGGCAGTATTATAGTAGTATATTCCTGTATATAGGAGCAGTATTATAGTAGTATATTCCTGTATATAGGGGGCAGTATTATAGTAGTATATTCCTGTATATAGGAGCAGTATTATAGTAGTTATATCCCTGTATATAGGGAGCAGTATTATAGTAGTTATATTCCTGTATATAGGAGCAGTATTATAGTAGTTATATCCCTGTATATAGGAGCAGTATTATAGTAGTATATTCCTGTATATAGGAGCAGTATTATAGTAGTTATATCCCTGTATATAGGAGCAGTATTATAGTAGTATATTCCTGTATATAGGAGCAGTATTATAGTAGTTATATTCCTGTATATATGAGCAGTATTATAGTAGTATATTCCTGTATATATGAGCAGTATTATAGTAGTATATCCCTGTATATAGGAGCAGTATTATAGTAGTATATTCCTGTATATAGGAGCAGTATTATAGTAGTTATATTCCTGTATATAGGAGCAGTATTATAGTAGTTATATTCCTGTATATAGGAGCAGTATTATAGTAGTATATCCCTGTATATAGGAGCAGTATTATAGTAGTATATTCCTGTATATAGGAGCAGTATTATAGTAGTTATATTCCTGTATATAGGAGCAGTATTATAGTAGTATATTCCTGTATATAGGAGCAGTATTATAGTAGTATATCCCTGTATATAGGAGCAGTATTATAGTGGTATATTCCTGTATATAGGGGCAGTATTATAGTAGTTATATTCCTGTATATAGGAGCAGTATTATAGTAGTTATATCCCTGTATATAGGAGCAGTATTATAGCAGTTATATTCCTGTATATAGGGGCAGTATTATACTGTATTTGTTATATTCTTGTAAATAGGGGGCAGTATATACCAATGTTCTTTTTACTGTTGTATATATTGGTTTACTAATCGTCACAACTACATTATATATCTACTGAGTTGACCTTTGCCCCTGACATTCTCTATTCCTTTTTCTTCTTGCATCCAGTGACCTATGAACTTCAGATTATTCCCTTGTTTCAATGTTAATTACTTGAAAAGGAAATGTTGGCGTTTTTGTCCGTATTTCTGCAGTGCGTCCGGTGTGTCGGCAGGAAAGGTTACCGCTCACCTGGGGGTCTGTAGCGTTTCTCTGCGCTGATTTGGCTCCGTTAGACCATTAGGAGCAGCCGCCTCCTTGCGGAGACTGATCCCCTCTCTGACCCTTCTGCTGGCGATCAATGCTCGCTTAGGATTTCTCAGACTCATCACAGAGTCCAGTTCACCTCATTGACGTAAATAAACTTTGTTAACATTGCCAGGCTTTAGAAAAGAGGGTTTTTATTGCTGTCATTAGCGTCTCGGCCTCCATAGAGCTTGTAGGTAAATTATCGGCAGCCTTTCACTATTGATCCCTGTCGGGCCTTTCGGGAAGTGATCACCACATGTGAATTATATGCACCTATTATTTATTAAGGATACTTTTATTTTCTGCGTTAATATCCTTGGATTTTGTCCTTTTCTGAAGCCGTCTGTGAACGCAGGATGATCGGTTGATTATCGAGCTCTTCGTTCCGATATCGATATTTCTGCTCGGATTCCTCTCATTACCACTTTTAGGGGATTTCTAGGGGAAAATTTGTCATTTGCACAATTTCTGTAATTTAGGAAAAAAAGTCACTTTTACATGGGACTGCAGGTAAACTTACTGCAATATATCACCAAGAGTTCAGCGACAGAGACAGCTCTGCTACATGTGTGTTCTGCAGTAGACGACACAACATTACTAGGTTACTGCTCCCTGCTTTACCGTTGTGTTTCATCCATTGCCGGAGCAAAGTTACCAGAGAACCCGGCAATGAATTTAATTGTACACTCCTCATCCCTACATGGCTGCCAGACATGATATAGTGGTAATGCTCCATGTCTAGATGACCAGTTAGGTTACCTGTAATTACATTCACCTGTAGCAGCCATGTGACCAGCCTGGTGGTGTGATGCTGCGCTGGCAGATGACGCCGCCGTCACCAGCCCGGGGTGGGGCACTAGCTGTTATACAGGTCCTGGCACTATGTATAGTTTCCTATCACCCCAGTCCACCAGGTGTTGGTGCAGGAGACTAGCGGAGGTCTAGTAGTATAGTCTCTTTAAGGGACGGCGTCACCTAATTTTCTGTTACTGATTAGAGTCAGATACTAAAACTTGTTCTTTTATTCTTATCTGGTGTTTTTTTCTGACTGATTTTTTTTTTTTATTCACTTTTTGTACATTTTTATGGGGACGGCCATCTTGCCTGGGCTCTTCTTAACAGCATTTAGTGACATGTTTTACAGCAAGACTCATGGACATAGACGACAATAGACAGAGTCTGTCACCTTGAGATGAATGTGAGACATTACTGAGCGTGCTCTGTGACCTGTGAAGAGGTCATTCCACAGGGAGCTGCTATTGTCTCCTCTCTACTGGTGTCACATGATGCTGCAATGCTGCACAGATCACTTTACTGCAGCCTCCTCTTATCCCCACAGGGAGCTGCTATTGTCTCCTCTATCTACTGGTGTCACATGACGCTGCAGTGATGTACAGATCATTTTACTACAGCCTTCTCTTATCACCACAGGGAGCTGCTATTGTCTCCTCTATTTACTGTTGTCACATGATGCTGCAATGCTGTACAGATTTACTTTACTGCAGCCTCCTCTTATCACCACAGGGAGCTGCTATTGTCTCCTCTATCTACTGGTGTCACATGACGCTGCAATGCTGTATGGATCACTTTACTGCAGCCTCCTCTTATCCCCACAGGGAGCTGCTATTGTCTCCTCTATCTACTGGTGTCACATGACGCTGCAGTGATGTACAGATCATTTTACTACAGCCTTCTCTTATCACCACAGGGAGCTGCTATTGTCTCCTCTATTTACTGTTGTCACATGATGCTGCAATGCTGTACAGATTTACTTTACTGCAGCCTCCTCTTATCACCACAGGGAGCTGCTATTGTCTCCTCTATCTACTGGTGTCACATGACGCTGCAATGCTGTATGGATCACTTTACTGCAGCCTCCTCTTATCCCCACAGGGAGCTGCTATTGTCTCCTCTATCTACTGGTGTCACATGACGCTGCAATGCTGTACAGATCATTTTACTGCAGCCTCCTCTTATCACTACAAACACGACAGGAAGTTCCAGTGGTGAGAACTGCAGGATATCAGGATTATTATATAATATAGATAGAGAAATGGAAAATGAAAAAAAAGTCACCAAAAATTCTTAAAATATATGTTTAACATAAAAACATTATTTGTACAATGAGTCATTTTCTGATGAGACTGTCCCTTTAAAGGGAACCATTCACCCCGTGGCCCCCGGCAGAAACTGACATACAGTGACATAAAGGTCAATATACTTACCACATCGCTCCCGGTCCCGTCCCGGATTCCGTTGTTGACACAGAGAAATCGCCGATTCTTCTTCTCCCGCCCATTATGGTAATGAGCTGAGATGAGTCCAACGTCCAACGATGAGTCCAACGTGACAACTTTGATTCGGTTGCAGTGGCTCTTAGACATAAAAAGAAGGCCAGGGGGTGTGGCCAGCGGCCGGATCGAGCAGATGTGCTGCATGTGAGCTCCGTCTAGAAGACCGCTATCTCTCACTATCCTGCCGATATTGCTGCCTTTTACACTCCCGAGCCGCCAGAATGCCAAACATACTGGCACAACTGCCAAACGCACCCGGCAGTCGACAGCGGCGGAAAAGCTAAAAGAATTTGTGAGGCCTGCACCTCAACATGGCGCCGAGCACCAACACGCGCAGGGCGCAAGACCTCACGGTTCCACAGAGATGCTGGAAGAGACAGAAACTGAGCCCACACTGTCTCAGGTATCCTCTCAGCTGCTCCACGTAATCCAATTATCCATATCCTCACTTACCGGGAAGATAGAGGAGGTCAGGATAGACGTGGGCTTGCTACGACAAGACCTGCAAAACCTCCAAACATGTGTGGGCGACACTGAACAACTCATCTCTCAGCTGGAGGATCTGACGACCCCGTTACTGGCAAAGGTACCGGCCCTATATAAAGATGCCGCAGCCTGGGCGCAGCGCGCCGACGATTTAGAGAGTAGACTAAGGAGGAATAACCTCTGCATCCTAGGCCTCCCCGAACGAGCAGAGGGAAGGGATGCGTGCGCATTTGCAGAACCATGGCTCAAGGAGGTCCTCCCGGACGCATATGCGGTAGAGCGGGCCCACCGAGTGCCAACAAGGCCCCTACCCCCTGCCCCACCAAGACCCTTTCTGATCCGCCTTCTCAGCGGTCGGGACAGGGATGCAGCAGAGCTGGTTAAGTCGTGTACCAAAACGCTAATATCCTAATATTTCCTGGTTTCTCTGCGGCACTACAGAAAACATGGGCCTCCTATACATCTGTGAAAGCCAAACTACGGGAACGCCGCATTATCTACTCTATGTCCTTCCCTGCACGCCTCCGCGTGATTTATGAAGAGAAAGCCATCTTTTTCAGCACACCTAGTGAAGTCGAGGACCGGCTTCGCTCCCTGGATCCCAGGGGGGCACATCGATCTCCACGTCGCTAAACCAGACCGAATCCGTCACTGTGCCTGCACACACCATTTGTTCGCTCCGGGACCGGACCTTTGAACTGCAAGTGTATTGGTTCTGCCACCCGATTACATTTTCTCCATGATATGGGTTTGGGAGGCGCTATCTTCTGTTATGGCCTGATATCGGCTTAGCACCTCATGACATCCACCTAGGTGCAAGATGCCGTCTTACTACTACTTTATTTTGTTGGAGCTCTGTGCACCGACTAGACTGCTCTACATTGCTGTGCTACTCTCACTGACTATGGCAGAAGTAACTTTACAGCGATTGTGATGTCTCCCGTACGCCTGACGTTTCTCCATCCTGTCTCTCCTACAGTACCTGGTATGGGATGAGTGACAGGGGCAAGACAGTGTTATGCACCATATGTTGGGGGCTTTCCCCTCTTAGTACCTCTACTGTACCCTTGCTAAGCTTTAGAACTTTTATGACTCCCTTCCCGGCTATAAAGAACTCTCCCTTCCCCCTTCCCTCCACTCAGCACCCACAATCCCTCCCTTTCCCTTCCTTTCCCCCTTCCCCTGCTTCCTCCCCCCCTTTCCCTCCCCCCCCGAAAAAAAAAATAAAAGTGGAGAATATTTGCTATTTATTATATGCTATTTGCTATATACTGTATAATATAAAGTGCTGACGGCTCTTTAACAAGTCCCATTTTAGCACAGGCCGCACAAACTTCCATGTGAACCGGTTACAACTAGATTTGCAGAGTCTGAGTGTTTGAGATCGGTAATCTCAGACTCCTCCCGTAAACACTTGCCACGTTTGATTGTGTAACTTACATTTGTGTAAGTAACTGTTATTGTCATTTAGTTTGCGGACAGTGGAACAATAAATTCCCCCCTCTGTGGGCCTCCCTGCGTGGATCTTATGCCTACCCGTTTGCCGTCCCTGAATGTACGGGGTCTGGGGAAACCGCACAAACGCGCACAGTTATTTGAACATATTGGCAGACATCAGCCCCAAACAGCGTTCCTGCAGGAAACGCACCTACTCCCAGACACTACCAAATTCATCAAGAAACCCTGGGTCCAGTGGTCCACACACTCCACCCATACTGCAGCCTCAAGAGGCGTATCCCTACTCATACGTAGATCTGTCCGCTGGGAGCCTGGCCAGACACACATAGACCCTGATGGCAGGGCGGTCTTCATTCAAGCTAATATAGAACAGGTCCCTGTAGTCCTTATTGGGCTGTACCTACCACCACCGGCACCTTCAGCAGTCTTGCATGAAGCTATTCAGTTTGCCTCTGCGTGGCCACATGCTGCAATAATATGCATGGGTGACCTAAATCTGGTGCATGATCCTGTATTGGATAAATTAGGTACTCATAGTGATCCCGCAGAACCGGCTACTTCGTCTTCCTTGGCTAGAGTCCTGAATGAGATGGGATGGTTGAATCTGTGGAGAGAGGCCAACCCTGGGATAAAGGGGTATACTTGTCACTCTATGGGACATCACACCATGTCACGTATAGACTATGTGCTGGGGAACCCCAAAACTAGAACAATTCTGTCTGACATTTGGCACTTACCACGCACAGTGTCAGACCACTCAACACTTGTTGCAACATTCGACTTTGTGCCTCTTACAGTACCCTCTGGTCCCAGAAAAATACACCCATTCTGGTTATCACTCTTTGGCGATCGGGATAGGATCCCAGACCAGCTAACCGAGTTCCTTCGTGCTAACCTCCCCGGAGACAACCCCTTATTCACCTGGGAGGCCCTGAAGTCATATCTCAGAGGATGTGTACAGTCCTCCATTTCATATCATAAGAGTCCACAAGGGTAGAGGACGAATTGGCCACTGCATGCACCCGCCTGGAGGCCGTGTTTGTGTCCCAGCCGACTGAGGCAAACCGCTTGGCTTGGTTAAGAAGGGGGCCAGCAATACATGTCAGCCCTTTATGAAAAAGCCAGGCGAAAGGTGTTTTTCTATTAATCAATATTACTTTGAGCAGGGCAACCAATCTAGTAGCCTTCTCGCCCATCTTATACACCTCAATACTGCCTCTCCGGCTGTGATACAAATCAGAAACGCGACAGGGCAGATTGTAACAAATAATTCTGACATTCTAAACACATTTGCTCTTTTTTATCAGTTTCTGTATGGTACACGGCTGGCTCGCTCCCCAGCGGAAATAGCGGAATATCTCTCTACTATTACCCTTCCCACTGTTTCTTCTGACTTAAGGCCCTATTCCACGGAACTTTTTCGAACGATTATCGTTCATAAAATCGTTCAAACGACCGCTCGTTAACGATATTCGTTCTGTGGAATAGCTGTAAACGAGCGAACGACAACAGCGAAATTGTTGTTTAGTCGTTCACTATTTTTTTTCAACTTGTCGAAAAAAAATCGTTGGTCTTTCAACAATAATTTGCTAATCTTTTCGTTGAATAAAAAATCTTTCAGTCGTTCTTGAAATGTCTACCTATATTTCCCCACGTTTTAAATGACCATGTAACGATGTAACGACCGCCAAAAAATCGTTACACTACAGATATCGTTCACGTTCCCACACGTATTATGTGTTATCGTTCGCTTAAAAAAATCGTTAAGTGCTCGTTAACGAGCGGTCATTGGAGCGAGTCTATGAACGATAATCGTTCCGTGAAGTAGGGCTATTAGTTTCCTTCCTCGATGCTCCCATAACCCTGCAGGAGCTGGGAGAGGCGGTAGCATCCCTGGCTAAAGGGAAGTCCTCCGGGCCAGACGGCCTCCCCATAGAACTATACAACCAATACCAGGAATATATTTTCCCACCTTTACTATCAACCCTAAACGCCTCCTTTGTAAGAGATGAACTCCCACCTTCCTTTTATGACGCCAATATAATTTTACTCCTCAAACCGGACAAGCCTCCTCTTGAATGCGGGTCATACAGACCAATTTCACTTTTGAATTCGGATTACAAAATCCTTACAAAACTCCTGGCCAATAGTCTCAACAAAGTAATCCCTTCCCTTATCCACCCTGACCAAGCGGGCTTTGTCCCAAGTCGAAAGTACGTCCGATAATTTACGCAGAGTCCAATTAGTAGTCCAGCGAGGCGTTCAGGATGATGAGGATTGGGCCTTGGCCTCTCTGGATGCGGCCAAGGCCTTTGATTCTGTTGAAATACCTTTCCTCATTGAGGCGCTTCGGCTTTGGCCCCCATTTCATTCAATGGATTACTATTATATACAAAGCTCCCAGAGTGGCCATAGCCCTTAATGGTAAATTATCTTCATCCTTATCCCTGCAACGTGGTACCCTGCCAGGGCTGCCCTCTTTCCCCTCTCCTCTTTATTCTTTCTATCAAGCCTCTCGCTTCTCTTCTTAGATCGGCCTCTGACCTTTCCGGTGTTCCGCATTCCGCTGGGGAGGACAGGGTCAGCCTGTATGCAGACAACCTTATATTATTCTTCTCTAAACCAGAAGAGTCACTAGCTTCGGCTGTTGCATAGACCCATACGGATCATACTCTGGCCTGACAATCAATTGGGGCAAATGGTCCCTACAATTTCTACGCTCCTCTAGAAGCAATAGGGTGGGAGACACAGTAGAAGGCCTACTGGTAGTAGACCATTTCAAATACCTGGGTATAATGACAGCTAAATCAAAATCTCTAATGTTGTCCTTAAATGTAGACCCGCTTCTAAAGCACTTTCGAGACAAATTCAGGACGTGGTCCACCCTGCCACTCTCGGTGGTTGGCAGAATCAACCTCATTGCCTATACATCAGCCTATGCCTATACATCTTACAACACATTTATGTTCCTATTCCTAAGGCCTTTTTCCACAATATGGACTCAGCTATAATCCTGTTTATCTGGGGATCCTCCAGATCAAAACTACAATATGCTAAACTGCAACGCCCCAAGGACCAAGCAGGTCTGGCCCTCCCAAATTTACATTTATACTACCTGGCAGGTCAACTTAAATGTTTAGGCCCTTGGACTAATGCTGGTCTGGCCTCCTCTCCAGAAACTCACCTAGCGGATTATATATCCCCCACCTCCTTATGGTCATACATGAACAAACCCACATGATCGTGGGATGGCCAGGGATGTCTGGAGTGTGGCCAAACAGACCATGGGATTTCAAGGGACCCCTGTAGAGGCCCCCCTGTGGCTAAACCAATGTTTATCTGAATTAAAGGCTTTTCATGATTCTAATAACTGGGAACAAGTAAGTGTTCTGTATGTATCAGATGTATATAAAGATGGCACCCTAGTTTCTTTTGAATCATTTAGAGACAGTTTTGGCATATCTAGAACTTTCTTCTATTGTTTCCTACAGTTACGTCATGCCCTCAATACCCAATTTCCTAACCCCTCTGAGTCTCTATCCTCATACCCCCTAATAGGTGTGGTACGCTCTCAGGGCCCTGGAGGCCTGATCTCCTCACTATACTCTCACCTGATTACGGCTGTGGTAGCGTCCAACCCTCTTACGGCCTTAGAAAAATGGAAATCACTCATCCCTGAGTTGGATGAGGAAGATTGTGATAATTTTTTAGCTTGGCACAGGTACGTCTCTCCTGCCATTAACAATAGGTTGACACAATTATACTACATCCATCAAGCATACTTAACACCTCTACGGCTACACCGAATGGGCCGGATTCCAACCCCTAGTTGTCCTAAGTGCCAAGTAGACATAGCTGACTTCTGGCACGTGGTCTGGACCTGCCCCTCAATCTCTTCTTTTTTGAGGGAAGTGATCCAGACTCTTTCCACCATAATAACCATGCCTGTGCCTTTGACGCCTTCCGTGTGTCTTTTTGGCTTGCTTGAGGAGGAGCTTTGGACGCACCATTCCCAAATTTTTCTGCGAGAGACTCTCTTTATGGCCCGTAAATCCATTGAGATGTATGGATCCACGCCCTCCGACTCTTCTTATGTGGAAGAAATTAATCAACACCATTGTGAAATATGAGAAAGTTCTTTATGTGCATCGCAAATGTCCTAAGAAATTTCATAAAGTATGGGATGCATGGTGACTGCCAATCACCCCTGACGTTTACCCCACTATCTAGAGAAGACCCATGATTCTAGTATTGCCCCCCCTCCCTGACTATCTGGTGAGCTGGTGCGGTGTGCCCCGAGTCCCGAAACCCCTCCCTCTCCCTCCCACTTCCATGCTCTGTTTACAATATTAGGCTATGTTCACACTACGTAAAACTATGGCCATAGTTTTGAGGAGTTGAACATAGCCTTATGTGCAATGGGATCCCGGCCGGAGCGTACACACATCGTATACGCTCCGGCCGGGATCCCATGCGGCGCCGGAAAAAAACTGACATGTCAGTTTTCTGCGGCTGGAATTCAGTGAATTGCGACCGCAGAAAGACCTGTCAGTTCACACAGTGAAGCGAGCGGCTCCGGCTAAGTACCGGCCAGGTGATCTTTCCGGCCGCGGAGCTCTGATGCGGGCGCATCAGCGTGCGCACGGAGCCGGAGCCGCTCGCTTCACTGTGTGAACTGACAGGTCTTTCTGCGGCCGCAATTCACTGAATTCCGGCCGCAGAAAACTGACATGTCAGTTTTTTCCGGCGCCGCATGGGATCCCGGCATACGATGTGTGTACGCTCCGGCCGGGATGCCATTCAAAATAAGGCTGTGTTACACACCGCAAAACTACGGCCGTAGTTTTACGTAGTGTGAACATAGCCTTAGTCGAGATTTTGCCTTGTTTCCACATGTCCGCAGTGTTTGTTAGTTGGTGGGCTCACAGCCCTGAGTTCTAGATTGTTTGCTTTACCTTTGTGATCACCACTGTACATTATCGTTTACTTGCAACATATTCTGCTATTCTTGCATAGCTATGTATGTATGGTATTACTATGCTTCTTTATGTACGCGCTATACACTATGCTATGTAAACTGTCTACATCCTTAACAAAACCGGGTTAAAAAAAAGAAGGAAAAAAGAAAGAAGGCCAGTTCTCATGGTAAAGACTCTGACCTTGCTGTGATGAGTACACGGAGCGGCACATCCAGGAGTACTTGGCACGGCATGGTAGCTGATAGGAGCCGGCCTTTGACGATGGCCAGAAAAGGACTCAGCGAGAACAGGGGGCACATCGGCGAGATGCAGCTTCTCCAACCTCTGACTTGGCTTGAGAAGCTGTGTAACGCAGAACCTGATGTAAAACTGTAGATTGATGACCCTCTCAGCGTGGACAGGCCAGATCCCTCTGGTGGTAGTTGTACCTCTGGTTGTTTAACAATCTGTGCTTAGATAGAGAGAAACACAGGAAACTGGAACAGGCAACACAGCAGCACAGACCCCTGGAAGGCGAGGCTCTGGATACTGCTGGGCTCACATCCACAGCACTGGTCTCAGACTAAACTAAGCAGGACTAAGCTCCCCAGGTCTGCTCCATCCTCCCTTTTATGCTACAGAGAGAGGGCTCCCATTGGTGGAGACAGGCCTCAGGTCCCTGATAGGTCTAGAGAGGGGGGAGGGAACAGACAGACCGGCCCCGCAAGCAGGTGGTGGACAGGTCATATGCAGAGAGTCCTCTACATGTTTAACCCCTCGTGGTATTCAGTGTATTCTTGCAGTCAGTGAATGGAATAATGAAAACAGAAAAATATGATGCCAGCTTACCCTGAGACGTTGCACTGCTAGCACCATCTCACACTCCGACAGGTGCAGGAAACTTGAGTAAATGAACAAAGTCCAGCGTGCAGGAAACGATGAATTCAATGAAATGTATTCATATCCACTCTACAGTGCCGATACTACCCCCAGAAAAACGCCGGGTAGGGTCTGACCTCTCAGTGTTAGGAGTGCCCCCTTACAGTATATACATAATATATCCAGGCAGGGGTAGGGGGTCTGACCTCTCGGTGTTAGGAGTGCCCCCTTACAGTATATACATCACATATCCGGGCAGGGGTAGGGGGTCTGACCTCTCGGTGTTAGGAGTGCCCCCTTACAGTATATACATCACATATCCGGGCAGGGGTAGGGGGTCTGACCTCTCGGTGTTACAGTATATACATCACATATCCGGGCAGGGGTAGGGGGTCTGACCTCTCGGTGTTAGGAGTGCCCCCTTATAGTATATACATCACATATCTGGGCACGGGTAGGGGGTCTGACCTCTCGGTGTTAGGGGTGCCCCCTTACAGTATATACATCACATATCCGGGCAGGGGTAGGGGGTCTGACCTCTCGGTGTTAGGAGTGCCCCCTTACAGTATATACATCACATATCCGGGCAGGGGTAGGGGGTCTGACCTCTCGGTGTTACAGTATATACATCACATATCCGGGCAGGGGTAGGGGGTCTGACCTCTCGGTGTTAGGAGTGCCCCCTTATAGTATATACATCACATATCTGGGCACGGGTAGGGGGTCTGACCTCTCGGTGTTAGGAGTGCCCCCTTACAGTATATACATCACATATCCGGGCAGGGGTAGGGGGTCTGACCTCTCGGTGTTAGGAGTGCCCCCTTATAGTTTATACATCACATATCCGGGCAGGGGTAGGGGTTCTGACCTCTCGGTGTTAGGAGTGCCCCCTTACAGTATATACATCACATATCCGGGCAGGGGTAGGGGGTCTGACCTCTCGGTGTTAGGAGTGCCCCCTTATAGTTTATACATCACATATCCGGGCAGGGGTAGGGGGTCTGACCTCTCGGTGTTAGGAGTGCCCCCTTATAGTATATACATCACATATCCGGGCAGGGGTAGGGGGTCTGACCTCTCGGTGTTAGGAGTGCCCCCTTATAGTATATATATCACATACCCAGGCAGGGGGTCTGACCTCTCGGTATTAGGAGTGCCCCCTTATAGTATATACATCACAAATCTGGGCAGGGGTAGGGGGTCTGACCTCTCGGTATTAGGAAAGCCCCCTTATAGTATATACATCACATATCCGGGCAGGGGTAGGGGGAGTGCCCCCTTATAGTATATACATCACATATCTGGGCAGGGGTAGGGGTCTTACCTCTCGGTGTTAGGAGTGCCCTCTTATAATATATACATAACATATCCGGGCAGGGGTCTGACCTCTCAGTGTTAGGAGTGCCCCCTTACAGTATATACATAACATATCCGGGCAGGGGTCTTACCTCTCAGTGTTAGGAGTGCCCCCTTACAGTATATACATAACATATCCAGGCAGGGGTCTGACCTCTTGGTGTTAGGAGTGCCCCCTTATAGTATATACATCACATATCCGGGCAGGGGTCTGACCTCTTGGTGTTAGGAGTGCCCCCTTACAGTATATACATCACATATCTGGGCAGGGGTAGGGGGTCTGACCTCTCAGTGTTAGGAGTGCCCCCTTATAGTATATACATAACATATCCGGGCAGGGGTCTTACCTCTCAATGTTAGGAGTGCCCCCTTATAGTATATATATAACATATCCGGGCAGGGGTAGGGGGTCTGACCTCTCGGTGTTAGGAGTTCCCCCTTACAGTATATACATCACATATCCGGGCAAGGGTCTTACCTCTCGGTTTTAGGAGTGCCCCCTTATAGTATATACATCTATCATGTATAATATGATTTACATTTTTATATTTTATGTTTGTTTTGACTTTCAGGGTGTGAAACCAGCCGGGGGACCCCCAGCTCCAGCATTAGGAGGGCCTCCTCCTCCTCCACCACCGCCTCTTCCTGGTGGGATGGTCCCGGGTCCTCCACCACCACCGCCTCTTCCTGGTGGAGCTCCACCTCCACCCCCACCGCTTCCTGGAGCCCCTCCCCCTCCTCCTCCCTTCCTCGGAGGACCGCCACCACCGCCACCTTTTGGGGCTGTACGGTTTTCGGGCCCCATGGCTCCCCCACCTGTAGTGCTGCCATTTGGGATGAAGCCAAAGAAGGAATACAAACCAGAAACAACCATGAAGAGGATAAACTGGTCAAAGGTAACATGGCCGAATGCTCTCTACAGCAAGATCTGCGGGTAGAAGAGGGGTGGTAGAGAGGGGCAACACCGAGATATGGCGGTAAGCGGAGAGGGGTAATGCCAGGGGATGGAGGTAGAGAGGGATAACACTGGGGGATGGCGGTAAGCGGAGAGGGGTAACCCCGGGGGATGGCGGTAAGCAGAGAGGGGTAACATCGGGGGATGGCAGTAAGCAGAGAGGGGTAACACTGGGGAATGGCAGTAAGTGGGGAGGGGTAACCCCGGGGGATGGCGGTAAGTGGGGAGGGGTTACACCGAGGGATGGTGGTAAGTGGGGAGGGGTAACACCGGGGGATGGTGGTAAGTGGGGAGGGGTAACACCGGGGGATGGCAGTAAGTGGGGAGGGGTAACACCGGGGGATGGCAGTAAGTGGGGAGGGGTAACACCGGGAGATGGCAGTAAGTGGGGAGGGGTAACATCCAGGGACAGCATTAAGCGCAGAGGGGTAACACCGGGGGATGGCAGTAAGTGGGGAGGGGTAACATCAGGGGATGGCAGTAAGTGGGGAGGGGTTACACCGAGGGATGGCAGTAAGTGGGGAGGCGTAACATCCAGGGACAGCAGTAAGCGCAGAGGTGTAACACCAGGGGATGGTGGTAAGTGGGGAGGGGTAACACTGGGGGATGGCGGTAAGTGGAAAGGAGTAACACCGGGGGATGGTGGTAAGTGGAGAGGGGTAACATCCAGGGATAGCGGTAAGCGCATAGGGGTAACCCTGGGGGATGGCAGTAAGCAGAGAGGGGTAACACCGGGGGATATCGGTAAGTGGAGAGGGGTAACACTGGGGGATATCGGTAAGTGGAGAGGGGTAACACCGGGGGATATCGGTAAGTGGAGAGGGGTAACATCGGGGGATAGCAGTAAGGGGAGAGGGGTAACACTGGGGGATGGCAGTAAGTGGGGGGGGTAACACTGGGGGATGGTGGTAAGTGGGGAGGGGTAACATCCAGGGATAGCAGTAAGCAGAGAGGGGTAGCACTGGGGGATATCGGTAAGTGGAGAGGGGTAACACCGGAGGATGGCAGAAAGTGGAGAGGGGTAACACCGGGGGACGGCGGTAAGTGCAGAGGGGTAACACCGGGGGATGGCGGTAGGTGGAGAGGGGTAACACCGGGGGATGGCGGTAAGTGGGGAGGGGTAACCCCGGTGGATAGAGGTAAGCGGAGAGGGGTAACACTGGGGGATGGCGGTAAGTGGGGAGGGGTAACATCCAGGGATAGCAGTAAGCGCAGAGGGGTAACCCTGGGGGATATCAGTAAGCAGAGAGGGGTAACACCGAGGGATGGCGGTAAGTGGAGAGGGGTAACTCCGGGGGATAGAGGTAAGTGGGGAGGGGTAACACCGAGGGATGGCGGTAAGTGGAGAGGGGTAACACTGGGGGATGGCGGTAAGTGGGGAGGGGTAACACCGGGGGATATCGGTAAGTGGAGAGGGGTAACACCGGAGGATGGCTGTAAGTGGGGAGGGGTAACACCGGGGGATGGCAGTAAGTGGGGAGGGGTAACATCGGGGGATGGTGGTAAGTGGGGAGGGGTAACAGCGGGGGATGGTGGTAAGTGGAGAGGGGTAACATCCAGGGATAGCGGTAAGTGGGGAGGGGTTACACCGGGGGATTTCAGTAAGCAGAGAGGGGTAACACCGGGGGATATCGGTAAGTGGAGAGGGGTAACATCCAGGGATAGCAGTAAGCGCAGAGGGGTAACCCTGGGGGATAGCGGTAAGCAGAGAGGGGTAACACCGGGGGATGGCGGTAAGTGGAGAGGAATAACACCGGGGGATGGTGGTAAGTGGAGAGGGGTAACATCCAGGGATAGCGGTAAGTGGGGAGGGGTAACATCCAGGGATAGCAGTAAGCAGAGAGGGGTAACACCGGGGGATATCAGTAAGTGGAGAGGGGTAACACCGGGGGATGGCGGTAAGCAGAGAGGGGTAACATCGGGGGATGGCAGTAAGTGGGGAGGGGTAACACCAGGGGATGGTGGTAAGTGGGGAGGGGTAACACCGGGGGATGGCGGTAAGTGGAGAGGAGTAACACCGGGGGATGGTGGTAAGTGGAGAGGGGTAACATCCAGGGATAGCGGTAAGTGGGGAGGGGTAACACTGGGGGATATCGGTAAGTGGAGAGGGGTAACACCGGGGGATGGCAGTAAGTGGGGAGGGGTAACACCGGGGGATGGCGGTAAGCAGAGAGGGGTAACATCGGGGGATGGCAGTAAGTGGAGAGGGGTAACACCGGGGGATGGCGGTAAGTGGGGAGGGGTAACACTGGGGGATGGCAGTAAGTGGGGAGGGGTAACACTGGGGGATGGCGGTAAGTGGGGAGGGGTAACACCGGGGGATGGCGGTAAGCAGAGAGGGGTAACATCGGGGGATGGCAGTAAGTGGAGAGGGGTAACACCGGGGGATGGTGGTAAGTGGGGAGGGGTAACACTGGGGGATGGTGGTAAGTGGGGAGGGGTAACATCCAGGGATAGCAGTAAGCAGAGAGGGGTAACACTGGGGGTTATCGGTAAGTGGAGAGGGGTAACACCGGGGGATGGCGGTAAGCAGAGAGGGGTAACATCGGGGGATTGTGGTAAGTGGAGAGGGGTTACACCTAGAGATGGCAGTAAGTGGAGAGGGGTAACACCGGGGGATGGCAGTAAGTGGAGAGGGGTTACAATGGGGATGGTGGTAAGTGGGGAGGGGTAACACCGGGGGATGGCAGTAAGTGGAGAGGGGTTACACCGGGGATGGTGGTAAGTGGAGAGGGGTAACACCGGGCCATATCGGTAAGTGGAGAGGGGTAATACCGGGGGATGGCAGAAAGTGAAGAGGGGTAACACCGGGGGATATCGGTAAGTGGAGAGGGGTAACACTGGGGGATGGCGGTAAGTGGGGAGGGGTAACACCAGGGGATGGCGGTAAGTGGGGAGGGGTAACATCGGGGGATGGCAGTAAGTGGGGAGGGGTAACATCCAGGGATAGCAGTAAGCGCAGAGGGGTTACCCCGGGGGATGGCGGTAATCAGAGAGGGGTAACATCGGGGGATGGCAGTAAGTGGGGAGGGGTAACACAGAGGGATGGCGGTAAGAGGAGAGGGGTAACACCGGGGGATGGCGGAAAGTGGAGAGGGGTAACAGTGGCATAATGTATTGTGGTATATACTGTGCCGTACCCTCAGTGCCGTCCTGTATTCTGAACGATATATGCCACAGTTTGTCAGCACAGTATACAGCACAGTATATGACAGCACAGTATACAGCACAGTATATGACAGCATGGTATATGTCAGTACGGCATACAGCACAGTATACAGCACATTATATGTCAGCACAGTATACAGCACAGTATATGACAGCACAGTATACAGCACACTATATGTCAGCACAGTATACAGCACATTATATGTCAGCACAGTATACAGCACAGTATATGACAGCACAGTATACAGCACACTATATGTCAGCACAGTATACAGCACACTTTATGTCAGCACGGTATACAGCACAGTAAACAGCACATTATATGTCAGCACAGTATACAGCACAGTATGTGACAGCACAGTATATTTCAGCACGGTATACACCACATCATATGTCAGTACGGTATACATCACATTATATGTCAGCACGGTATATGTCAGTACGGTGTATGTCAGTACGGCATACAGCACAGTATACAGCACATTATATGTCAGCACGGTATACAGCACAGTATACAGCACATTATATGTCAGCACAGTATACAGCACATTATATGTCAGCACAATATACAGCACATTATGTGACAGCATGGTATATGTCAGTACGGCATACAGCACAGTATACAGCACACTATATGTCAGCACAGTATACAGCACATTGTATGTCAGCACAGTATATGACAGCACACTATATGTCAGCACAGTATACAGCACATTGTATGTCAGCACAGTATACAGCACATTATATGTCAGCACAGTATACAGCACACTATGTCAGCACAATATACAGCACACTATATGTCAGCACAATATACAGCACAGTATACAGCACACTATATGTCAGCACGGTATACAGCACAGTATATGTCAGCACAGTATACAGCACAATATATGACAGCACGGTATACAGCACAGTATACAGCACACTATATGTCAGCACAATATACAGCACAGTATGTGACAGCACGGTATACAGCACAGTATATGTCAGCACAGTATACAGCACAATATATGACAGCACGGTATACAGCACAGTATGCAGCACACTATATGTCAGCACAGTATACAGCACAATATATACGGTTCAAGGAAGAAAAAGAGTGCTGCACCTCACACCTATGGCTGATACTAGTACCTCTCGGCTGCATAAAAAATATCAGAATTCTGTATGTGAATTGATCAAGCCACACTGCCCCATGTACCTCGTGCCGGTATCTGATACACATGGGTCCCTACACTAAGTCCACACTGTGCCGGTCAGTGACCACCACCCCGCAGGCGTGCACAGTCAGGGAACGGGGGCCATGGAACGGCCCTGCAACCCCCATGCCACAGGACCAGACCCAAAAATGCCACACCAGAACCCGGCCAGCACCGCCGGCGGAGGAAGCTGCCCCCAAACAGCACAAGTCTGGATAAGGTATTGCACTCACCATAGCTATCAAAGATAGAATGGGACAGACAGGAGGGATTAAAACCATGAGCACTCAGGTGTCTCCTGCTAATTGCGGTCATGTGGGTCAGCACAATATATGACAGCACGGTATACAGCACAGTATATGTCAGCACAGTATACAGCACAATATATGACAGCACGGTATACAGCACAGTATAGAGCACACTATATGTCAGCATGTTATGGCGGTATAATCGGGGATCCTGGTGATGTGTTTGGGGCCTCAGTCTGATCCTGGGAGGAAATGAAATGCAAATTTTTCCATGAAGTTGATAAGATGAATAATATGATCCCTGGTGCAGAGGAGGATGAGACTGCGGGGATTAGAGCGCCTGAGTATCAGGTTTATTCCTGTAATCTGAGAGCGGGTGGACGCACCATCAATAGCGGATATCACAGGGATCACAGCTAATTCTGTCATTTTCACTTTCTGCATGGGAATTCACTGAGTCACCTGCCAGAACAATTATTAATACAGCGCTAACATGGCGTCCCGCCTGCTCCGAGGAGATCAGCGCCTCTCCCTCGCTTCTCAAGACATAAAAGAGAGAGGAGGAAAAAGGTGACAGTCAGTGAGTGGGAACGTAACATGAAACTGACTGCGAGACGGCGGCTTATGCTGAAGCCTGATCACCCGACCCCGTCAGCGGCTTTACCTAAACCCCCATTACCACAGCTCCTTTCTGTAAGCCCACGGCCGCAGCAAGAGGGGGTAAAAATTACACTGCAAGAGCATCAGATAGTAACAGCCCCTCCCGTTACCCCAGCACAGGATACATGGGGGCCATTCTGGGATTATAACATCACTGAAATGATGATGTCACCAAGTATAACATTACCTGATTCCCTGGAAACTGAACAGCTGATCAGGTCTGTGACATATAAGCCATCCACCCTATATGTGTGCAGGGTCACCTATCAGAGCAGGGTCACCTATCACAGTATCGTTCCTGTAGGTTTGGCTCCCCAGCTCTCCCTATATGTGTCACCTATCTGAGGCAGGGTCACCTATCAGAGCAGTGTTCCTGTAGGTTTGACTCCCCAGCTCTCCCTATATGTGTCACCTATCAGAGCAGGGTCACCTATCAGAGCAGTGTTCCTGTAGGTTTGACTCCCCAGCTCTCCCTATATGTGTCACCTATCAGAGCAGGGTCACCTATCAGAGCAGTGTTCCTATAAGTTTGGCTCCCCAGCTCTCCCTATATGTGTCACCTATCAGAGCAGGGTCACCTATCAGAGCAGTGTTCCTGTAGGTTTGGCTCCCCAGCTCTCCCTATATGTGTCACCTATCAGAGCAGGGTCACCTATCAGAGCAGTGTTCCTGTAGGTTTGGCTCCCCAGCTCTCCCTATATGTGTCACCTATCTGAGCAGGGTCACCTATCAGACCAGTGCTCCTGTAGGTTTGGCTCCCCAGCTCTCCCTATATGTGTCACCTATCAGAGCAGGGTCACCTATCAGAGCAGTGTTCCTGTAGGTTTGGCTCCCCAGCTCTCCCTATATGTGTCACCTATCTGAGCAGGGTCACCTATCAGACCAGTGTTCCTGTAGGTTTGGCTCCCCAGCTCTCCCTATAAGGGCAGCTATGGCTGACCTGGACCTACTCTGGTATTATAATGGCAGAGGAGTGATTGTATAACGTCACTTCCCCAAAGTAGAATCTTATGACATTCACTGAGTATAAGACGGACAGTTAGAAGTCTTGTTTGAAATCATTTGACCTACAACAAACCTGAATTGGGAATCTGCTATCAGCCATGATCACAGCTTGTGTGGCGCCATATTAGGTTGGTTTTATGTTACTGGATGTGTTTATTTTCACTTTGTTGTGCCCCCTCCCCTGCTAGGCAGTCATACCCCTTGGCCCCTTGTATTAGTGACTATTGGTGCCCCCTCCCCTGCTAGGCAGTCATACCCCTTGGCCCCTGGTAGTAGTGACTATTGGTGCCCCCTCCCCTGCTAGGCAGTCATACCCCTTGGCCCCTTGTATTAGTGACTATTGGTGCCCCCTCCCCTGCTAGGCAGTCATACCCCTTGGCCCCTGGTATTAGTGACTATTCGTGCCCCCTCCCCTGCTGGGCAGTCATACCCCTTGGCCCCTGGTAGTAGTGACTATTGGTGCCCCCTCCCCTGCTGGGCAGTCATACCCCTTGGCCCCTGGTATTAGTGACTATTGGTGCCCCCTCCCCTGCTGGGCAGTCATACCCCTTGGCCCCTTGTATTAGTGACTATTCGTGCCCCCTCCCCTGCTGGGCAGTCTCCCCCTTGGCCCCTGGTATTAGTGACTATTGGTGCCCCCTCCCCTGCTGGGCAGTCATACCCCTTGGCCCCTTGTTTTAGTGACTATTGGTGCCCCCTCCCCTGCTGGGCAGTCTCCCCCTTGGCCCCTTGTATTAGTGACTATTGGTGCCCCCTCCCCTGCTAGGCAGTCATACCCCTTGGCCCCTTGTATTAGTGACTATTCGTGCCCCCTCCCCTGCCGGGCAGTCATACCCCTTGGCCCCTTGTATTAGTGACTATTGGTGCCCCCTCCCCTGCTGGGCAGTCTCCCCCTTGGCCCCTGGTATTAGTGACTATTGGTGCCCCCTCCCCTGCTGGGCAGTCTCCCCCTTGGCCCCTGGTATTAGTGACTATTGGTGCCCCCTCCCCTGCCGGGCAGTCATACCCCTTGGCTCCTGGTATTAGTGACTATTTCTGCATAATTACACTATTGGAGTGTAATAATATAGTGTAATATACATCAGGAAGAGTGTGTCCGGAGTATCGGAGTGTAATAATATAGTGTAATATACATCAGGAAGAGTGTGTCCGGAGTATCGGAGTGTAATAATATAGTGTAATATACATCAGGAAGAGTGTGTCCGGAGTATCGGAGTGTAATAATATAGTGTAATATACATCGGGAAGAGTGTCCGGAGTATCGGAGTGTAATAATATAATGTAATACACATCGGGAAGAGTGTCCGGAGTATCAGAGTGTAATAATATAGTGTAATATACATCAGGAAGAGTGTGTCCGGAGTATCGGAGTGTAATAATATAGTGTAATATACATCAGGAAGAGTGTGTCCAGAGTATCGGAGTGTAATAATATAGTGTAATATACATCAGGAAGAGTGTGTCCGGAGTATCGGAGTGTAATAATATAGTGTAATATACATCAGGAAGAGTGTGTCCGGAGTATCGGAGTGTAATAATATAGTGTAATATACATCAGGAAGAGTGTGTCCGGAGTATCGGAGTGTAATAATATAATGTAATATACATCAGGAAGAGTGTGTCCGGAGTATCGGAGTGTAATAATATAGTGTAATATACATCAGGAAGAGTGTGTCCGGAGTATCGGAGTGTAATAATATAGTGTAATATACATCGGGAAGAGTGTGTCCGGAGTATCGGAGTGTAATAATATAGTGTAATATACATCGGGAAGAGTGTCCGGAGTATCGGAGTGTAATAATATAATGTAATACACATCGGGAAGAGTGTCCGGAGTATCAGAGTGTAATAATATAGTGTAATATACATCAGGAAGAGTGTGTCCGGAGTATCGGAGTGTAATAATATAATGTAATATACATCAGGAAGAGTGTGTCCGGAGTATCGGAGTGTAATAATATAGTGTAATATACATCAGGAAGAGTGTGTCCGGAGTATCGGAGTGTAATAATATAGTGTAATATACATCAGGAAGAGTGTGTCCGGAGTATCGGAGTGTAATAATATAGTGTAATATACATCAGGAAGAGTGTGTCCGGAGTATCGGAGTGTAATAATATAGTGTAATATACATCAGGAAGAGTGTGTCCGGAGTATCGGAGTGTAATAATATAGTGTAATATACATCAGGAAGAGTGTGTCCGGAGTATCGGAGTGTAATAATATAGTGTAATATACATCAGGAAGAGTGTGTCCGGAGTATCGGAGTGTAATAATATAGTGTTATATACATCAGGAAGAGTGTGTCCGGAGTATCGGAGTGTAATAATATAGTGTAATATACATCAGGAAGAGTGTGTCCGGAGTATCGGAGTGTAATAATATAGTGTAATATACATCAGGAAGAGTGTGTCCGGAGTATCGGAGTGTAATAATATAGTGTAATACACATCGGGAAGAGTGTCCGGAGTATCGGAGTGTAATAATATAATGTAATACACATCGGGAAGAGTGTCCGGAGTATCAGAGTGTAATAATATAATGTAATACACATCGGGAAGAGTGTCCGGAGTATCAGAGTGTAATAATATAGTGTAATATACATCAGGAAGAGTGTGTCCGGAGTATCGGAGTGTAATAATATAGTGTAATATACATCGGGAAGAGTATACACTCTGCTCAGATTACACCTGTCTCAGATTACACTCTCTCCTAATACACCTGTCTCAGATCACACCTGTCCCAGATTACAGTCTCAGATTACACTCAGCTCAGATTACAACTGTCTCATTACACTCAGCTCAGATTACACCTGTCTCAGATTAAACTCAGCTCAGATTACACTCAGATCAGATTACACCTGTCTCAGATTACACTCAGCTCAGATTACACCTGTCTCAGATTACACTCATCTCAGATTACACCTCTCAGATTACACTCTGTCCTATTCAACCTGTCCCATATTACACTGTCTTGGGTTACCCTCAACTCAGATTACACAGTCTCCTATTACACCTGTCTCAAATTACACTCTCAGAATACACCTGTCTCAGATTACCTTGTCTCAGGTTACACTCAGATTACACCTGTCTCAGATTTCACTCAGCTCAGATTACACTCAGATCAGATTACACGTCTCCTATTACACTTGTCTCAGATTACACTTTCTCAGATTACACTCAGATCAGATTACAGTCTCCTATTACACCTGTCTCAGATTACACCTGTCTCAAATTATACTCTCAGATTACACCTGTTTTAGATTACATTGTCTCAGGTTACACTCAGCTCAGATTACACTTAGATCAGATTACACTGTCTCAGATTACAGTCTCAAATTAAGATGTCTCAGATTACACCTGTTTAAAATTACACTGTCTCAGATTACACTCAGCTCACAGCTCATATTACACCTGTCTCAGATTACATTGTCTCAGGTTACACTCAGCTCAGTTTACACCTGTCTCAGATTACACTCTTAGATTACGCTCTCAGATTACACCTGTCTCAAATTACACTCTCAGATTACACCTATTTTAGATTACACTGTCTCAGATTACACCTGTCTCCGATTACATTGTCTCAGATTACACTCAGCTCAGATTACACGTCTTCTATTACACTTGTCTCAGATTACACTTTCTCAGATTACACTCAGCTCAGATTACACGTCTCCTATTACACTCAGCTCAGATTACACTCAGATCAGATTACAACTGCCTCAGATTACGCTCAGATCAGATTACACTCAGCTCAGATAAAAACTGTCTCAGATTACATTCAGCTCAGATTACACTCAGCTCAGATTACACTCAGCTCAGAGTACATCTGTTTCATATTACACTCAGCTCAGATTACACCTGTCTCAGATTACACTCAGATCAGATTACAGTCTCTTATTACACATGCCTCAGATTACACTTTCTCAGATTACACTCATCTTGCAGCTCATATTACACTCAGCTCAGATTACAACTGTCTCAGATTACTGTCAGCTCAGATTACACCTGTCTCAGATTACACAGTCTCAGATTACACTCAGCTCAGATTACACTGTCTCCTATTACACATGTCTCAGATTACATTCGGCTCAGATAACAACTGTCTAAGATTACATTCAGCTCAGATTACAACTGTCTCAGATTACATTCAACTCAGATTAAACTCAGCTCACAGCTCATATTACACCTCAGATTACATTGTCTCAGATTACTCAGTTTAGATTACACGTCTCCTATTATACTTGTCTCAGATAACACTTTCTCAGATTACACTCAGATCAGATTACACGTCTCCTACTACACTCAGCTCAGATTACACTCAGCTCAGATTACACTCAGCTCAGATAACAACTGTCTCAGATTACATTCAGCTCAGATTACACTCAGCTCAGATTACACTCAGCTCAGATTACACTCAGCTCAGATTACACCTGTCTCAGATTACACTCAGCTCAGATTACAGTCTCCTATTACACTTGCCTGAGATTACACTTTCTCAGATTACAATCAGCTTGCAGCTCATATTACACTCAGCTCAGATTACACAGTCTCAGATTACACTCAACTCAGATTACACTGTCTCCTATTACACATGTCTCAGATTACACTGTCTCAGATTACACTCAGCTCAGATTACACTCAGCTCAGATTACACGGTCTCCTTTTACACCTGTCTCAGATTAAACCTGTCTCAGATTACACTCGGCTCAGATTACACTCAGCTCAGATTACACTGTCTCAGATTACACTGCCTTAGATTACACTTGTCTTGTATTAAACTTGTCCCATATTACTCTTTTCTCGTATTAAACTTGTCTTATATTACACAGTCTCGTATTACACTTGTCTCATATTACAGTCTCGTGTTACAGTTGTCTTTTATTACACTTGTCTTGTATTACAGTTGTTGTCTCGTATCACACTGCTTGTCTCGTATCACACTGCTTGTCTCGTGTTACTTTTGTCTTGTATCTCACTGCTTGTCTCGTATTACATTTCTTGTCTCGTATCTCACTGCTTGTCTCGTATTACATTTCTTGTCTCGTATCACACTGCTTGTCTCGTATTACATTTCTTGTCTCGTATCACACTGCTTGTCTCGTATTACAGTCGTCATCTCTATAATTACAGTCGTTGTTTCGTATCACACTGCTTGTCTCCTATCAGACTGCTTGTCTCATATTACAATCGTTGTCTCGTATCAGACTGCTTGTCTCGTATTACAGTCGTCGTCTCTATAATTACAGTTGTTGTCTCGTATCACACTGCTTGTCTCGTATTACAGTCGTCCTCTCTATATTTACAATCGTTGTCTCGTAACACACTGCTTGTCTCGTATTACAGTCGTCGTCTCTATAATTACAGTTGTTGTCTCGTATCAGACTGCTTGTCTCGTATTACAGTCGTCCTCTCTATATTTACAATCGTTGTCTCGTATCACACTGCTTGTCTCGTATTACAGTCGTCCTCTCTATATTTACAATCGTTGTCTCGTAACACACTGCTTGTCTCGTATTACAGTCGTCGTCTCTATAATTACAGTTGTTGTCTCGTATCACACTGCTTGTCTCGTATTACAGTCGTCGTCTCTATAATTACAGTCGTCTCATATCACACTGCTTGTCTCGTATCACACTGCTTGTCTCGTATTACAGTCGTCCTCTCTATATTTACAATCGTTGTCTTGTATCACACTGCTTGTCTCGTATTACAGTCGTCGTCTCTATAATTACAGTCGTTGTCTCCTATCACACTGCTTGTCTCGTATTACAGTCGTCGTCTCTATAATTACAGTCGTTGTCTCCTATCACACTGCTTGTCTCGTATTACAGTCGTCGTCTCTATAATTACAGTCGTCTCATATCACACTGCTTGTCTCCTATCAGACTGCTTGTCTCGTATTACAGTCGTCCTCTCTATATTTACAATCGTTGTCTTGTATCACACTGCTTGTCTCGTATTACAGTCGTCGTCTCTATAATTACAGTCGTTGTCTCATATCACACTGCTTGTCTCGTATTACAGTCGTCGTCTCTATAATTACAGTCGTTGTCTCCTATCACACTGCTTGTCTCGTATTACAGTCGTCGTCTCTATAATTACAGTCGTTGTCTCGTATCACACTGCTTGTCTTGTATAAGAGTTCTGTATTCTATATACATATGAGCGCTGTGAGACTGCTGGGCACCTCTCTCCGGTTTCCCTCCATTTCCCCCGTGTGTCGCACCTCCGGTACGTGGATTTCTCTCGTATCTCATTTACCGTACAATTGAAATATATTTAAGACATGTGAAATAATCCTTGAAGAATCCTGACACAATATATTAATCCTACGGCGGCGGCAGCAGAAGCGTCACTTTATGTCCGTCGGCTCCGGCTTTGGCGTCCTTGGGCCATTTAATGAACATTCATGAAAAATGGTGTTAATAGTCTGGATTTTCTGTCACGAGATGTAACGACACTTACTCATTAATGAAGAACTATTAAATCTGAGCGCAGGAGGCCCGTGTGAGGTGTCACCATCACACACAGCACCGGCTCCGGATGGAGATGGCCCTAATAGAGTCCATTAAATCATGTGCAGCCTCCGCTCTGTCCCGTTCTTTGTCAGGTTCATCCCACCTTGGCCTCTGAATTCTAACAAATGAATAATTTATACTCACTGTGTCGTGCGGAGCTCCATCCTCTCCCAGGAGCAGAAATCCAGTAGATGAATACTTTACTATGGGGGTTTTCACATTTTGTTACAGAATTTTTAAGAAATAACTTGTCAGCATTGACTTTTTGGTCTCCATAGAGGTTCAAAGGTCGTCTCCATGTCCTGGTTCCTAGGGGGTCGATGGGCGGCCATCAGTGGAATCCATCACTCAGGACGTTGTGCACAGTGCCCCCATTATCCATAGGATTATACAGTATCCGTTTAATGTTGGGTGGTATGGTGTAGTTACTATGCAGGTCCGCCTCTATATAATGCTGCAGCAGCAACCAGGTTCATCAGATCCAGAGACTGTGGTAATCCATGGATTATTATACAGAAAGGTACAAGGGCAGAAATTCACATAAACCATAATAACAATGGACCACTAGATAGAGGAGACAATGGATGAAGCTCACAGCTCAGCCTCCCCCTCCCTGTACAATGACCTCTGCACAGGTCACACAGCATGCCCAGTAATGTCTCCCATTCATCCACACTGTATCACCCGTACACACCTAACCTGATTACTGAGACCTCATGTAGTCTCGAACACTCAGCTCAGATTACACCTGTCTCAAATGCTGTTAAAGAACTGATAACAGGAGGAGAACTGATAACAGGAGGAGAACTGATAACACGAGGGGAACTGATAGCACAAGAACTGATAACACGAGGGGAACTGATAACAGGAGGGAACTGATAACACGAGGGAAACTGATAGCACAAGAACTGATAACAGGAGGAGGGGAACTGATAACAGGAGGGGAACTGATAACAGGAGGGGAACTGATAACAGGAGGAGAACTGATAACAGGAGGAGGAGAACTGATAACAGGAGGAGGAGAACTGATAACAGGAGGAGGAGAACTGATAACAGGAGGAGAACTGATAACAGGAGGAGAACTGATAACAGGAGGAGAACTGATAACAGGAGGAGGACTGATAACAGGAGGAGGAGAACTGATAACAGGAGGAGAACTGATAACAGGAGGAGAACTGATAACAGGAGGAGGAGAACTGATAACAGGAGGAGGAGAACTGATAACAGGAGGAGAACTGATAACAGGAGGAGGACTGATAACAGGAGGGAAACTGATAACAGGAGGAGAACTGATAACAGGAGGAGGAGAACTGATAACAGGAGGAGAACTGATAACAGGAGGAGGAGAACTGATAACAGGAGGAGGAGAACTGATAACAGGAGGAGGAGAACTGATAACAGGAGGAGAACTGATAACAGGAGGAGAACTGATAACAGGAGGAGAACTGATAACAGGAGGGGAACTGATAACAGGAGGAGAACTGATAACAGGAGGAGGAGAACTGATAACAGGAGGGGAACTGATAACAGGAGGAGAACTGATAACAGGAGGAGAACTGATAACAGGAGGAGGAGAACTGATAACAGGAGGAGAACTGATAACAGGAGGAGAACTGATAACAGGAGGGAAACTGATAACAGGAGGAGAACTGATAACAGGAGGAGAACTGATAACAGGAGGAGAACTGATAACAGGAGGAGGAGAACTGATAACAGGAGGGATGATAAAGATGTTGTGCCGCGCTTAAAAAGTTGCCGTATAATACTGAGATGGTTAACTACCTCACATAATAACATTCAGGTACTCATAAGAGCTAGAGTCACTCACCGCATTAGGTGTATTGGTTGTGCTGTGACTTTTGGTCCTCCGTATCGGCCCCTACTACGTCTGATAGGTTTTTGGTTTTCTTCTTTCTTCTTTCTCTCTCAAATTCCTTTAAAGTCCTTCAAAGTCCCTTGAACTAGTTAGAGTTCTCTACGTCCTTTATGGTAGTTTTAGATTACTTTACAGAGCGTGCGCCCCGGCCGGTGGCGCGTACAGCCGTCTGTTGGAATAATCCTGAACGGAGTCCTCTGTGACGTCACAGTACGGATCGCTATAGGAGGCAAAAGAGTCCTCAACGCGTTTCAAAGGTTCCGACCTTCTTTCTCATGATAACAGGAGGGAACTGATAACAGGAGGAGAACTGATAACAGGAGGAGGAGAACTGATAACAGGAGGAGGAGAACTGATAACAGGAGGAGAACTGATAACAGGAGGAGGAGAACTGATAACAGGAGGAGGAGAACTGATAACAGGAGGAGAACTGATAACAGGAGGAGGAGAACTGATAACAGGAGGAGAACTGATAACAGGAGGAGGAGAACTGATAACAGGAGGAGAACTGATAACAGGAGGAGGAGAACTGATAACAGGAGGAGAACTGATAACAGGAGGAGAACTGATAACAGGAGGAGGAGAACTGATAACAGGAGGAGGAGAACTGATAACAGGAGGAGGAGAACTGATAACAGGAGGAGGAGAACTGATAACACGAGGGGAACTGATAACAGGAGGAGGAGAACTGATAACAGGAGGGGAACTGATAACAGGAGGGAACTGATAACAGGAGGAGGAGAACTGATAACAGGAGGAGGAGAACTGATAACAGGAGGAGGAGAACTGATAACAGGAGGAGGAGAACTGATAACAGGAGGAGAACTGATAACAGGAGGAGAACTGATAACAGGAGGAGAACTGATAACAGGAGGGGAACTGATAACAGGAGGAGAACTAATAACAGGAGGAGAACTGATAACAGGAGGAGAACTGATAACAGGAGGAGGAGAACTGATAACAGGAGGAGGAGAACTGATAACAGGAGGAGAACTGATAACAGGAGGAGGAGAACTGATAACAGGAGGAGGACTGATAACAGGAGGAGGAGAACTGATAACAGGCGGGGAACTGATAACAGGAGGGGGAGAACTGATAACAGGAGGAGGAGAACTGATAACAGGAGGAGAACTGATAACAGGAGGAGAACTGATAACAGGAGGAGGAGAACTGATTACAGGAGGAGGAGAACTGATAACAGGAGGGGAACTGATAACAGGAGGAGAACTGATAACAGGAGGAGGAGAACTGATAACAGGAGGGGACTGATAACAGGAGGAGGAGAACTGATAACAGGAGGAGGAGAACTGATAACAGGAGGAGAACTGATAACAGGAGGAGGAGAACTGATAACAGGAGGAGGAGAACTGATAACAGGAGGGGAACTGATAACAGGAGGAGAACTGATAACAGGAGGAGGAGAACTGATAACAGGAGGGGAACTGATAACAGGAGGAGAACTGATAACAGGAGGAGGAGAACTGATAACAGGAGGAGGAGAACTGATAACAGGAGGAGGAGAACTGATAACATGAGGAGAACTGATAACAGGAGGAGAACTGATAACAGGAGGAGGACTGATAACAGGAGGAGGAGAACTGATAACAGGAGGAGAACTGATAACAGGAGGAGAACTGATAAAAGGAGGAGGAGAACTGATAACAGGAGGAGGACTGATAACAGGAGGAGGAGAACTGATAACAGGAGGGGAACTGATAACAGGAGGAGAACTGATAACAGGAGGAGGAGAACTGATAACAGGAGGAGAACTGATAACAGGAGGAGGAGAACTGATAACAGGAGGAGGAGAACTGATAACAGGAGGAGAACTGATAACAGGAGGAGGAGAACTGATAACAGGAGGAGAACTGATAACAGGAGGAGGAGAACTGATAACAGGAGGAGAACTGATAACAGGAGGAGAACTGATAACAGGAGGAGGAGAACTGATAACACGAGGGGAACTGATAACAGGAGGAGGAGAACTGATAACAGGAGGGGAACTGATAACAGGAGGGAACTGATAACAGGAGGAGGAGAACTGATAACAGGAGGAGGAGAACTGATAACAGGAGGAGGAGAACTGATAACAGGAGGAGGAGAACTGATAACAGGAGGAGAACTGATAACAGGAGGAGAACTGATAACAGGAGGAGAACTGATAACAGGAGGGGAACTGATAACAGGAGGAGAACTAATAACAGGAGGAGAACTGATAACAGGAGGAGAACTGATAACAGGAGGAGGAGAACTGATAACAGGAGGAGGAGAACTGATAACAGGAGGAGAACTGATAACAGGAGGAGGAGAACTGATAACAGGAGGAGGACTGATAACAGGAGGAGGAGAACTGATAACAGGCGGGGAACTGATAACAGGAGGGGGAGAACTGATAACAGGAGGAGAACTGATAACAGGAGGAGAACTGATAACAGGAGGAGAACTGATAACAGGAGGAGGAGAACTGATTACAGGAGGAGGAGAACTGATAACAGGAGGGGAACTGATAACAGGAGGAGAACTGATAACAGGAGGAGGAGAACTGATAACAGGAGGAGAACTGATAACAGGAGGAGGAGAACTGATAACAGGAGGAGAACTGATAACAGGAGGAGGAGAACTGATAACAGGAGGAGGAGAACTGATAACAGGAGGGAGAACTGATAACAGGAGGAGACTGATAACAGGAGGAGGAGAACTGATAACAGGAGGGGAACTGATAACAGGAGGAGAACTGATAACAGGAGGAGAACTGATAACAGGAGGAGGAGAACTGATAACAGGAGGAGGAGAACTGATAACATGAGGAGAACTGATAACAGGAGGAGAACTGATAACAGGAGGAGGACTGATAACAGGAGGAGGAGAACTGATAACAGGAGGAGAACTGATAACAGGAGGAGAACTGATAACAGGAGGAGAACTGATAACAGGAGGAGGACTGATAACAGGAGGAGGACTGATAACAGGAGGAGGAGAACTGATAACAGGAGGAGAACTGATAACAGGAGGAGAACTGATAACAGGAGGAGAACTGATAACAGGAGGAGGAGAACTGATAACAGGAGGAGGAGAACTGATAACAGGAGGAGAACTGATAACAGGAGGAGGAGAACTGATAACAGGAGGAGGAGAACTGATAACAGGAGGAGAACTGATAACAGGAGGAGAACTGATAACAGGAGGAGGAGAACTGATAACAGGAGGAGGAGAACTGATAACAGGAGGAGAACTGATAACAGGAGGAGGAGAACTGATAACATGAGGGGAACTGATAGCACAAGAACTGATAACACGAGGGGAACTGATAACAGGAGGGGAACTGATAACAGGAGGAGAACTGATAACAGGAGGGGGACTGATAACAGGAGGAGAACTGATAACAGGAGGAGGAGAACTGATAACACGAGGGGAACTGATAACAGGAGGGAACTGATAACACGAGGGAAACTGATAGCACAAGAACTGATAACAGGAGGAGGGGAACTGATAACAGGAGGGGAACTGATAACAGGAGGGGAACTGATAACAGGAGGAGAACTGATAACAGGAGGGAAACTGATAACAGGAGGAGGAGAACTGATAACAGGAGGAGGAGAACTGATAACAGAAGGGGAACTGATAACAGGAGGAGAACTGATAACAGGAGGAGGAGAACTGATAACAGGAGGAGGAGAACTGATAACAGGAGGAGAACTGATAACAGGAGGAGAACTGATAACAGGAGGAGAACTGATAACAGGAGGAGGACTGATAACAGGAGGAGGACTGATAACAGGAGGAGGAGAACTGATAACAGGAGGAGAACTGATAACAGGAGGAGAACTGATAACAGGAGGAGGAGAACTGATAACAGGAGGAGAACTGATAACAGGAGGAGAACTGATAACAGGAGGAGGAGAACTGATAACAGGAGGGAACTGATAACAGGAGGAGAACTGATAACAGGAGGAGGAGAACTGATAACAGGAGGAGGAGAACTGATAACAGGAGGAGGAGAACTGATAACAGGAGGAGAACTGATAACAGGAGGAGGAGAACTGATAACAGGAGGAGGACTGATAACAGGAGGGGAACTGATAACAGGAGGAGGACTGATAACAGGAGGAGGAGAACTGATAACACGAGGGGAACTGATAACAGGAGGAGGAGAACTGATAACAGGAGGGGAACTGATAACAGGAGGGAACTGATAACAGGAGGAGGAGAACTGATAACAGGAGGAGGAGAACTGATAACAGGAGGAGGAGAACTGATAACAGGAGGAGGAGAACTGATAACAGGAGGAGAACTGATAACAGGAGGAGAACTGATAACAGGAGGAGAACTGATAACAGGAGGAGGAGAACTGATAACACGAGGGGAACTGATAACAGGAGGAGGAGAACTGATAACAGGAGGGGAACTGATAACAGGAGGGAACTGATAACAGGAGGAGGAGAACTGATAACAGGAGGAGGAGAACTGATAACAGGAGGAGGAGAACTGATAACAGGAGGAGGAGAACTGATAACAGGAGGAGAACTGATAACAGGAGGAGAACTGATAACAGGAGGAGAACTGATAACAGGAGGGGAACTGATAACAGGAGGAGAACTAATAACAGGAGGAGAACTGATAACAGGAGGAGAACTGATAACAGGAGGAGGAGAACTGATAACAGGAGGAGGAGAACTGATAACAGGAGGAGAACTGATAACAGGAGGAGGAGAACTGATAACAGGAGGAGGACTGATAACAGGAGGAGGAGAACTGATAACAGGCGGGGAACTGATAACAGGAGGGGGAGAACTGATAACAGGAGGAGGAGAACTAATAACAGGAGGAGAACTGATAACAGGAGGAGAACTGATAACAGGAGGAGGAGAACTGATAACAGGAGGAGGAGAACTGATAACAGGAGGGGAACTGATAACAGGAGGAGAACTGATAACAGGAGGAGGAGAACTGATAACAGGAGGGGACTGATAACAGGAGGAGGAGAACTGATAACAGGAGGAGGAGAACTGATAACAGGAGGAGAACTGATAACAGGAGGAGGAGAACTGATAACAGGAGGAGAACTGATAACAGGAGGAGGAGAACTGATAACAGGAGGAGGAGAACTGATAACAGGAGGGGAACTGATAACAGGAGGAGAACTGATAACAGGAGGAGGAGAACTGATAACAGGAGGGGACTGATAACAGGAGGAGGAGAACTGATAACAGGAGGAGGAGAACTGATAACAGGAGGGAACTGATAACACGAGGAGAACTGATAACAGGGAGGAGGGACTGATAAAGGAGGAGAGAACTGATAACAGGAGGGAGGACAGAAACTGATAACAGGAGGAGGAGAACTGATAACAGGAGGGGGAGAACTGATACGAGGAGGAGAACTGATAACAGGAGGAGAACTGATAACAGGAGGAGGGAACTGATAACAGGAGAGGAGAACTGATAACAGGAGGAGAACTGATAACAGGAGGAGGAGAACTGATAACAGGGGAGGAGAACTGATAACAGGAGGGGACTGATAACAGGAGGAGAAACTGATAACAGGAGGAGGAGAACTGATAACCAGGAGGGGAACTGATAACAGGAGGAGAACTGATAACAGAGGAGGAGAACTGATAACAGGAGAGGAGAACTGATAACAGAGGAGGAGAACTGCTAACAGGAGGAGGAGAACTGATAACAGGAGGAGGACTGATAACAGGAGGAGGAGAACTGATAACAGGAGGGGAACTGATAACAGGAGGAGGAGAACTGATAACAGGAGGAGGAGAACTGATAACAGGAGGAGGACTGATAACAGGAGGAGGAGAACTGATAACAGGAGGAGAACTGATAACAGGAGGAGGACTGATAACAGGAGGAGGACTGATAACAGGAGGAGGAGAACTGATAACAGGAGGAGAACTGATAACAGGAGGAGAACTGATAACAGGAGGAGGACTGATAACAGGAGGAGGACTGATAACAGGAGGAGGAGAACTGATAACAGGAGGAGAACTGATAACAGGAGGAGAACTGATAACAGGAGGAGAACTGATAACAGGAGGAGGAGAACTGATAACAGGAGGAGGAGAACTGATAACAGGAGGAGGAGAACTGATAACAGGAGGAGAACTGATAACAGGAGGAGGAGAACTGATAACAGGAGGAGGAGAACTGATAACAGGAGGAGAACTGATAACAGGAGGAGGAGAACTGATAACAGGAGGAGAACTGATAACAGGAGGGGAACTGATAACAGGAGGGGAACTGATAACAGGAGGAGGAGAACTGATAACAGGAGGAGAACTGATAACAGGAGGAGGAGAACTGATAACAGGAGGAGGAGAACTGATAACACGAGGGGAACTGATAGCACAAGAACTGATAACACGAGGGGAACTGATAACAGGAGGAGGAGAACTGATAACAGGAGGAGAACTGATAACAGGAGGAGAACTGATAACAGGAGGGGGACTGATAACAGGAGGAGGAGAACTGATAACAGGAGGGAACTGATAACAGGAGGGGGACTGATAACAGGAGGAGAACTGATAACAGGAGGAGAACTGATAACAGGAGGAGAACTGATAACAGGAGGAGGAGAACTGATAACAGGAGGGAACTGATAACACGAGGAGAACTGATAACAGGAGGAGAACTGATAACAGGAGGAGAACTGATAACAGGAGGAGGAGAACTGATAACAGGAGGAGAACTGATAACAGGAGGGGAACTGATAGCACAAGAACTGATAACACGAGGGGAACTGATAACAGGAGGGGAACTGATAACACAAGAATTGATAACACGAGGGGAACTGATAACAGGAGGAGGAGAACTGATAACACGAGGGGAACTGATAGCACAAGAACTGATAACACGAGGGGAACTGATAACAGGAGGGGAACTGATAACACAAGAATTGATAACACGAGGGGAACTGATAACAGGAGGGGAACTGATAACAGGAGGAGAACTGATAACAGGAGGAGAACTGATAACACGAGGGGAACTGATAACAGGAGGAGAACTGATAACAGGAGGAGGAGAACTGATAACAGGAGGAGAACTGATAACAGGAGGAGAACTGATAACAGGAGGAGAACTGATAACAGAAGGAGGAGAACTGATAACAGGAGGAGAACTGATAACAGGAGGAGGAGAACTGATAACAGGAGGAGAACTGATAACAGGAGGAGGAGAACTGATAACAGGAGGAGAACTGATAACAGGAGGGGGACTGATAACAGGAGGGAACTGATAACAGGAGGAGGACTGATAACAGGAGGAGAACTGATAACAGGAGGAGGAGAACTGATAACAGGAGGAGAACTGATAACAGGAGGAGAACTGATAACAGGAGGAGAACTGATAACAGGAGGAGAACTGATAACAGGAGGAGGAGAACTGATAACAGGAGGAGGAGAACTGATAACAGGAGGGGAACTGATAACAGGAGGAGAACTGATAACAGGAGGGGAACTAATAACAGGAGGAGGAGAACTGATAACAGGAGGAGAACTGATAACAGGAGGGGACTGATAACATGAGGAGAACTGATAACAGGAGGAGGAGAACTGATAACAGGAGGAGGAGAACTGATAACAGGAGGAGGAGAACTGATAACAGGAGGAGGAGAACTGATAACAGGAGGAGGAGAACTGATAACATGAGGGGAACTGATAGCACAAGAACTGATAACACGAGGGGAACTGATAACAGGAGGGGAACTGATAACAGGAGGAGAACTGATAACAGGAGGGGGACTGATAACAGGAGGAGAACTGATAACAGGAGGAGAACTGATAACAGGAGGAGAACTGATAACAGGAGGAGGAGAACTGATAACACGAGGGGAACTGATAACAGGAGGGAACTGATAACACGAGGGAAACTGATAGCACAAGAACTGATAACAGGAGGAGGGGAACTGATAACAGGAGGGGAACTGATAACAGGAGGGGAACTGATAACAGGAGGAGAACTGATAACAGGAGGGAAACTGATAACAGGAGGAGGAGAACTGATAACAGGAGGAGGAGAACTGATAACAGGAGGAGGAGAACTGATAACAGGAGGAGGAGAACTGATAACAGGAGGAGAACTGATAACAGGAGGAGAACTGATAACAGGAGGAGAACTGATAACAGGAGGGGAACTGATAACAGGAGGAGAACTGATAACAGGAGGAGAACTGATAACAGGAGGAGAACTGATAACAGGAGGAGGAGAACTGATAACAGGAGGAGGAGAACTGATAACAGGAGGAGAACTGATAACAGGAGGAGGAGAACTGATAACAGGAGGAGGACTGATAACAGGAGGAGGAGAACTGATAACAGGCGGGGAACTGATAACAGGAGGGGGAGAACTGATAACAGGAGGAGGAGAACTGATAACAGGAGGAGAACTGATAACAGGAGGAGAACTGATAACAGGAGGAGGAGAACTGATTACAGGAGGAGGAGAACTGATAACAGGAGGGGAACTGATAACAGGAGGAGAACTGATAACAGGAGGAGGAGAACTGATAACAGGAGGGGACTGATAACAGGAGGAGGAGAACTGATAACAGGAGGAGGAGAACTGATAACAGGAGGAGGAGAACTGATAACAGGAGGAGGAGAACTGATAACAGGAGGAGAACTGATAACAGGAGGAGGAGAACTGATAACAGGAGGAGGAGAACTGATAACAGGAGGGGAACTGATAACAGGAGGAGAACTGATAACAGGAGGAGGAGAACTGATAACAGGAGGGGAACTGATAACAGGAGGAGAACTGATAACAGGAGGAGGAGAACTGATAACAGGAGGAGGAGAACTGATAACAGGAGGAGGAGAACTGATAACATGAGGAGAACTGATAACACGAGGGGAACTGATAACAGGAGGAGGACTGATAACAGGAGGAGGAGAACTGATAACAGGAGGAGAACTGATAACAGGAGGAGAACTGATAAAAGGAGGAGGAGAACTGATAACAGGAGGAGGACTGATAACAGGAGGAGGAGAACTGATAACAGGAGGGGACTGATAACAGGAGGAGGAGAACTGATAACAGGAGGAGGAGAACTGATAACAGGAGGAGAACTGATAACAGGAGGAGGAGAACTGATAACAGGAGGAGAACTGATAACAGGAGGAGGACTGATAACAGGAGGAGGACTGATAACAGGAGGAGGAGAACTGATAACAGGAGGAGAACTGATAACAGGAGGAGAACTGATAACAGGAGGAGGACTGATAACAGGAGGAGGACTGATAACAGGAGGAGGAGAACTGATAACAGGAGGAGAACTGATAACAGGAGGAGAACTGATAACAGGAGGAGAACTGATAACAGGAGGAGAACTGATAACAGGAGGAGGAGAACTGATAACAGGAGGAGGAGAACTGATAACAGGAGGAGGAGAACTGATAACAGGAGGAGAACTGATAACAGGAGGAGGAGAACTGATAACAGGAGGAGGAGAACTGATAACAGGAGGAGAACTGATAACAGGAGGAGGAGAACTGATAACAGGAGGAGAACTGATAACAGGAGGGGAACTGATAACAGGAGGGGAACTGATAACAGGAGGAGGAGAACTGATAACAGGAGGAGAACTGATAACAGGAGGAGGAGAACTGATAACACGAGGGGAACTGATAGCACAAGAACTGATAACACGAGGGGAACTGATAACAGGAGGAGGAGAACTGATAACAGGAGGAGAACTGATAACAGGAGGAGAACTGATAACAGGAGGGGGACTGATACAGAGGAGGAGAACTGATACAGGGAGGAACTGATAACAGGAGGGGGACTGATAACAGGAGGGAACTGATAACAGGAGGAGAACTGATAACAGGAGGAGAACTGATAACAGGAGGAGGAGAACTGATAACAGGAGGGAACTGATAACACGAGGAGAACTGATAACAGGAGGAGAACTGATAACAGGAGGAGAACTGATAACAGGAGGAGAACTGATAACAGGAGGGAGAACTGATACAGGAGGGGAACTGATAGCACAAGAACTGATAACACGAGGGGAACTGATAACAAGGAGGGGAACTGATAACACAAGAATTGATAACACGAGGGGAACTGATAACAGGAGGAGGAGAACTGATAACACGAGGGGAACTGATAGCACAAGAACTGATAACACGAGGGGAACTGATAACAGGAGGGGAACTGATAACACAAGAATTGATAACACGAGGGAACTGATAACAGGAGGGGAACTGATAACGGAGGAGAACTGATAACAGGAGGAGAACTGATAACACGAGGGGAACTGATAACAGAGGAGAACTGATAACAGGAGTAGGAGAACTGATAACAGGAGGAGAACTGATAACAGGAGGAGAACTGATAACAGGAGGAGAACTGATAACAGAAGGAGGAGAACTGATAACAGGAGGAGAACTGATAACAGGAGGAGGAGAACTGATAACAGGAGGAGAACTGATAACAGGAGGGGGACTGATAACAGGAGGGAACTGATAACAGGAGGAGGACTGATAACAGGAGGAGAACTGATAACAGGAGGAGGAGAACTGATAACAGGAGGAGAACTGATAACAGGAGGAGAACTGATAACAGGAGGAGAACTGATAACAGGAGGAGAACTGATAACAGGAGGAGAACTGATAACAGGAGGAGGAGAACTGATAACAGGAGGAGGAGAACTGATAACAGGAGGAGAACTGATAACAGGAGGAGAACTGATAACAGGAGGAGGAGAACTGATAACAGGAGGAGGAGAACTGATAACAGGAGGAGGAGAACTGATAACAGGAGGAGGAGAACTGATAACATGAGGGGAACTGATAGCACAAGAACTGATAACACGAGGGGAACTGATAACAGGAGGGGAACTGATAACAGGAGGAGAACTGATAACAGGAGGGGGACTGATAACAGGAGGAGAACTGATAACAGGAGGAGGAGAACTGATAACACGAGGGGAACTGATAACAGGAGGGAACTGATAACACGAGGGAAACTGATAGCACAAGAACTGATAACAGGAGGAGGGGAACTGATAACAGGAGGGGAACTGATAACAGGAGGGGAACTGATAACAGGAGGAGAACTGATAACAGGAGGGAAACTGATAACAGGAGGAGGAGAACTGATAACAGGAGGAGGAGAACTGATAACAGAAGGGGAACTGATAACAGGAGGAGAACTGATAACAGGAGGAGGAGAACTGATAACAGGAGGAGGAGAACTGATAACAGGAGGAGAACTGATAACAGGAGGAGAACTGATAACAGGAGGAGGACTGATAACAGGAGGAGGAGAACTGATAACAGGAGGAGAACTGATAACAGGAGGAGAACTGATAACAGGAGGAGGAGAACTGATAACAGGAGGAGAACTGATAACAGGAGGAGAACTGATACAGGAGAGGAGAACTGATAACAGGAGGGGACTGATAACAGGAGGAGAACTGATAACAGGAGGAGGAGAACTGATAACAGGAGGAGGAGAACTGATAACAGGAGGAGGAGAACTGATAACAGGAGGAGAACTGATAACAGGAGGAGGAGAACTGATAACAGGAGGAGGAGAACTGATAACAGGAGGAGAACTGATAACAGGAGGAGAACTGATAACAGGAGGAGGAGAACTGATAACAGGAGGGGAACTGATAACAGGAGGGAACTGATAACAGGAGGAGGAGAACTGATAACAGGAGGAGGAGAACTGATAACAGGAGGAGGAGAACTGATAACAGGAGGAGGAGAACTGATAACAGGAGGAGAACTGATAACAGGAGGAGAAGAACTGATAACAGGAGGGGAACTGATAACAGGAGGAGAACTGATAACAGGGAGGAGGAGAACTGATAACAGGAGGGGACTGATAACAGGATGAGGAGAACTGATAACAGGAGGAGGAGAACTGATAACAGGAGGAGAACTGATAACAAGAGGAGAGAAACTGATAACAGGAGGAGAACTGATAACAGGAGGTAGGAGACTGATAACAGGAGGAGGGGAACTGATAACAGGAGGGAACTGATAACAGGAGGAGAACTGATAACAGGAGGAGACTGATACAGGAGGAGGACTGATAACAGGAGGAGGAGGAACTGATAACAGGAGGAGAACTGATAACAGGAGGAGAACTGATAAAAGGAGGAGGAGAACTGATAACAGGAGGAGGAACTGATAACAGGGAGGAGGAGAACTGATAACAGGAGGGGACTGATAACAGGAGGAGGAGAACTGATAACAGGAGGGGACTGATAACAGGAGGAGGAGAACTGATAACAGGAGGAGAACTGATAACAGGAGGAGAACTGATAACAGGAGGAGGAGAACTGATAACAGGAGGAGAACTGATAACAGGAGGAGGACTGATAACAGGAGGAGGACTGATAACAGGAGGAGGAGAACTGATAACAGGAGGAGAACTGATAACAGGAGGAGAACTGATAACAGGAGGAGGACTGATAACAGGAGGAGGACTGATAACAGGAGGAGGAGAACTGATAACAGGAGGAGGAGAACTGATAACAGGAGGAGAACTGATAACAGGAGGAGAACTGTAACAGGAGAGGAGACACTGATAACAGGAGGAGGAGAACTGATAAACCAGGAAGGAGGAGAACTGATAACAGGAGGAGAACTGATAACAGGAGGAGGAGAACTGATAACAGGAGGAGGAGAACTGATAACAGGAGGAGAGGATAACGGAGAGGAGAACTGATAACAGGAGGAGGATGACCCTGATAACAGGAGGAGGAAACCTGATAACCAGGAGGGGAATCTGATAACAGGAGGAGGAGAACTGATAACAGGAGGAGGAGAACTGATAAAAGGAGGAGGAGAACTGATAACAGGTAGGAGGAGAACTGATACAACGAGGACGAGAGGCACAGAACTGATAACACGAGGGGAACTGATAGCACAAGAACTGATAACACGAGGGGAACTGATAACAGGAGGAGGAGAACTGATAACAGGAGGAGAACTGATAACAGGAGGAGAACTGATAACAGGAGGAGGAGAACTGATAACAGGAGGAGGACTGATAACAGGAGGAGGAGAACTGATAACAGGAGGAGAACTGATAACAGGAGGGGAACTGATAACAGGAGGGGAACTGATAACAGGAGGAGGAGAACTGATAACAGGAGGAGAACTGATAACAGGAGGAGGAGAACTGATAACAGGAGGAGGAGAACTGATAACACGAGGGGAACTGATAGCACAAGAACTGATAACACGAGGGGAACTGATAACAGGAGGAGGAGAACTGATAACAGGAGGAGAACTGATAACAGGAGGAGGAGAACTGATAACAGGAGGAGGAGAACTGATAACAGGAGGAGGAGAACTGATAACATGAGGGGAACTGATAGCACAAGAACTGATAACACGAGGGGAACTGATAACAGGAGGGGAACTGATAACAGGAGGAGAACTGATAACAGGAGGGGGACTGATAACAGGAGGAGAACTGATAACAGGAGGAGAACTGATAACAGGAGGAGGAGAACTGATAACACGAGGGGAACTGATAACAGGAGGGAACTGATAACACGAGGGAAACTGATAGCACAAGAACTGATAACAGGAGGAGGGGAACTGATAACAGGAGGGGAACTGATAACAGGAGGGGAACTGATAACAGGAGGAGAACTGATAACAGGAGGGAAACTGATAACAGGAGGAGGAGAACTGATAACAGGAGGAGGAGAACTGATAACAGGAGGAGGAGAACTGATAACAGGAGGAGGAGAACTGATAACAGGAGGAGAACTGATAACAGGAGGAGAACTGATAACAGGAGGAGAACTGATAACAGGAGGGGAACTGATAACAGGAGGAGAACTAATAACAGGAGGAGAACTGATAACAGGAGGAGAACTGATAACAGGAGGAGGAGAACTGATACAGAGGATGCGAACTGATAACAGGAGGAGAACTGATAACAGGAGAGGAGAACTGATAACACGAGGAGGAGGACTGATAACAGGAGAGGAGAACTGATAACAGGCGGGGAACTGATAACAGGAGGGGGAGAACTGATACAGGAGGAGGAGATCTGATAACAGGAGGAGAACTGATAACAGGAGGAGAACTGATAACAGGAGTGAGGAGAACTGATTACAGGAGGAGGAGAACTGATAACAGGAGGGGAACTGATAACAGGAGGAGAACTGATAACAGGAGGAGGAGAACTGATAACCAGGAGGGGACTGATAACCGGAGGAGGAGAAACTGATAACAGGAGGAGTAGAACTGATAACAGGAGGAGAACTGATAACAGGGAGGAGGAGAACTGATAACAGGAGGAGAACTGATAAACAGGAGGAGGAGAACTGATAACAGGAGGAGGAGAACTGATAGCAGGAGGGGGAACTGATAACAGGAGGAGAACTGATAACAGGAGGAGGAGAACTGATAACAGGAGGGGAACTGATTAACAGGAGGAGAACTGATAACAGGAGGAGGGAAACTGATAACAGGAGGAGGAGAACTGATACAGGAGGAGGAGAACTGATAACATGAGAGAACTGATAACACGAGGGGAACTGATAACAGGAGGAGGACGTGATAACAGGAGGAGGAGAACTGCTAACAGGAGGAGAACTGATAACAGGAGGAGAACGGATAAAAGGAGGAGGGAGAACTGATAACAGGAGGAGGACTGATAAACAGGAGGAGGAGAACTGATAACAGGAGGGGACTGATAACAGGAGTAGGAGAACTGATAACAGGAGGAGGAGAACTGATAACAGGAGGAGACTGATAACAGGAGGAGGAGAACGGATAACAGGAGGAGAACTGATAACGGAGGAGGACTGATAACAGAGGAGGACTGATAACAGGAGGAGGAGAACTGATAACAGGAGGAGAAACTGATAACAGGAGGAGAACTGATAACAGAGGAGGACTGATAACAGGAGGAGGACTGATAACAGGAGGAGGAGAACTGATAACAGGATGAGAACTGATAACATGAGGGAGAACTGATAACAGGAGGAGAACTGATAACAGGAGGAGAACTGATAACAGGAGGAGGAGAACTGATAACAGGAGGAGGAGAACTGATACAGGAGTAGTAGAACTGATAACAGGAGGAGAACTGATAACAGGAGGAGGAGAAACTGATAACAGGAGGAGGAGAACTGATAACAGGAGGAGAACTGATAACAGGAGGAGGAGAAACTGATAACAGGAGGAGAACTGATAACAGGAGGGGAACTGATAACAGGAGGGGAACTGATAACAGGAGGAGGAGAACTGATAACAGGAGGAGACTGATAACAGGAGGAGGAGAACTGAGAACAGGAGGAGGAGAACTGATAAACACGAGGGTGAACTGATAGCACAAGAAACTGATAACACGAGGGGAACTGATAACAGGAGGAGGAGAACTGATAACAGGAGAGAACTGATAACAGGAGGAGAAACTGATAACAGGAGGGGGACTGATAACAGGAGGAGGAGAACTGATAACAGGAGGGAACTGATAACAGGAGGGGGACTGATAACAGGAGGAGGAGAACTGATAACACGAGGAGAACTGATAACAGGAGGAGAACTGATAACAGGAGGAGAACTGATAACAGGAGGAGGAGAACTGATAACAGGAGGAGAACTGATAACAGGAGGGGAACTGATAGCACAAGAACTGATAACACGAGGGGAACTGATAACAGGAGGGGAACTGATAACACAAGAATTGATAACACGAGGGGAACTGATAACAGGAGGAGGAGAACTGATAACACGAGGGGAACTGATAGCACAAGAACTGATAACACGAGGGGAACTGATAACAGGAGGGGAACTGATAACACAAGAATTGATAACACGAGGGGAACTGATAACAGGAGGGGAACTGATAACAGGAGGAGAACTGATAACAGGAGGAGAACTGATAACAGGAGGAGGAGAACTGATAACAGGAGGAGAACTGATAACAGGAGGAGAACTGATAACAGGAGGAGAACTGATAACAGAGGGAAACTGATAACAGAAGGAGGAGAACTGATAACAGGAGGAGAACTGATAACAGGAGGAGGAGAACTGATAACAGGGAGGAGACTGATAACAGGAGGGGGACTGATAACAGGAGGGAACTGATACAGGATGAGGACTGATAACAGGGAGGAGAACTGATAACAGGAGGAGGAGAACTGATAAGCAGGAGGAGAACTGATAACAGGAGGAGAATGATACAGGAGGAGAACTGATAACAGGAGGAGAACTGATAAACAGGAGAGAAAACTGGATAACAAGGAGGTAGGAGAACTGATACAGTGAGGAGGAGAACTGTAACAAGGAGTGAACTGATAACAGGAGGAGAGAACTGATAACAGGAGGAGGATAACTGTATAACACGGAGGAGAACTGATAACAGGAGGAGAACTGATAACAGGAGGAGGAGAACTGATAACAGGAGGAGGAGAACTGATAACAGGAGGAGGAGAACTGATAACAGGAGGAGGAGAACTGATAACACGAGGGGAACTGATAGCACAAGAACTGATAACACGAGGGGAACTGATAACAGGAGGGGAACTGATAACAGGAGGAGAACTGATAACAGGAGGGGGACTGATAACAGGAGGAGAACTGATAACAGGAGGAGGAGAACTGATAACACGAGGGGAACTGATAACAGGAGGGAACTGATAACACGAGGGAAACTGATAGCACAAGAACTGATAACAGGAGGAGGGGAACTGATAACAGGAGGGGAACTGATAACAGGAGGGGAACTGATAACAGGAGGAGAACTGATAACAGAGGGAAACTGATAACAGGAGGAGGAGAACTGATAACAGGAGGAGGAGAACTGATAACAGGAGGGGAACTGATAACAGGAGGAGAACTGATAACAGGAGGAGGAGAACTGATAACAGGAGGAGGAGAACTGATAACAGGAGGAGAACTGATAACAGGAGGAGAACTGATAACAGGAGGGGGACTGATAACAGGAGGAGGAGAACTGATAACAGGAGGAGAACTGATAACAGGAGGAGAACTGATTAACAGGAGGATGAGAACTGATAACAGGAGGAGAACTGAATAACAGGAGGAGAACTGATAACAGGAGGAGGAGAACTGATAACAGGAGGAACTGATAACAGAGGAGAACTGATAACAGGATGAGGAGGAACTGATAACAGGAGGAGAGAACTGATAACAGGAGGAGGAGAACTGATAACAGGAGGAGAACTGATAACAGGAGGAGGAGAACTGATAACAGGAGGAGGAGAACTGATACAGGAGGGAGAACTGATAACAGGAGGAGAACTGATAAACAGAGGAGAGAACTGATAACACGAGGGGAACTGATAACAGGAGGAGGAGACTGATACAGGAGGGGAACTGATAACAGGGAGGGAACTGATAACAGGAGTAGGAGAACTGATACAGAGGAGGAGAACTGATAACAGGAGGAGGAGACACCTGATAACAGGAGGAGAACTGATAACAGGAGGGGAACTGATAACAGGAGAGAACTGATAACAGGAGGAGGAGAACTGATACAGGCGGGGACTGATAACATGAGGAGGAGAACTGATAACAGGAGGAGGAGAACTGATAACAGGAGGAGAACTGATAACAAGAGGAGGGAGAACTGATTAACAGGAGGAGAACTGATAACAGGAGGAGGAGACTGATAACAGGAGGGGAACTGATAACAGGAGGAGAACTGATAACAGGATGAGGGGACTGATAACGAGAGGGAACTGATAACAGGAGGAGAACTGATAACAGAGGAGGAGACTGATAACAGGAGGAGAACTGATAACAGAGGAGAACTGTAACATGAGGAGGACTGATACAGGAGGAGTAGAACTGATACAGGAGGAGAACTGATAACAGGAGGAGAACTGATAAAAGGAGGAGGAGAACTGATAACAGGAGGAGGACTGATAACAGGAGGAGGAGAACTGATAACAGGAGGGGAACTGATAACAGGAGGAGAACTGATAACAGGAGGAGGAGAACTGATAACAGGAGGGGACTGATAACAGGAGGAGGAGAACTGATAACAGGAGGAGGAGAACTGATAACAGGAGGAGAACTGATAACAGGAGGAGGAGAACTGATAACAGGAGGAGAACTGATAACAGGAGGAGGACTGATAACAGGAGGAGGACTGATAACAGGAGGAGGAGAACTGATAACAGGAGGAGAACTGATAACAGGAGGAGAACTGATAACAGGAGGAGGACTGATAACAGGAGGAGGACTGATAACAGGAGGAGGAGAACTGATAACAGGAGGAGAACTGATAACAGGAGGAGAACTGATAACAGGAGGAGAACTGATAACAGGAGGAGGAGAACTGATAACATGAGGAGGAGAACTGATAACAGGAGGAGGAGAACTGATAACAGGAGGAGAACTGATAACAGGAGGAGGAGAACTGATAACAGGAGGAGGAGAACTGATAACAGGAGGAGAACTGATAACAGGAGGAGGAGAACTGATAACAGGAGGAGAACTGATAACAGGAGGGGAACTGATAACAGGAGGGGAACTGATAACAGGAGGAGAACTGATAACAGGAGGAGAACTGATAACAGGAGGAGGAGAACTGATAACAGGAGGAGGAGAACTGATAACACGAGGGGAACTGATAGCACAAGAACTGATAACACGAGGGGAACTGATAACAGGAGGAGGAGAACTGATAACAGGAGGAGAACTGATAACAGGAGGAGAACTGATAACAGGAGGGGGACTGATAACAGGAGGAGGAGAACTGATAACAGGAGGGAACTGATAACAGGAGGGGGACTGATAACAGGAGGAGAACTGATAACACGAGGAGAACTGATAACAGGAGGAGAACTGATAACAGGAGGAGAACTGATAACAGGAGGAGGAGAACTGATAACAGGAGGGAACTGATAACAGGAGGAGGGGAACTGATAACAGGAGGGGAACTGATAACACAAGAATTGATAACACGAGGGGAACTGATAACAGGAGGAGGAGAACTGATAACACGAGGGGAACTGATAGCACAAGAACTGATAACACGAGGGGAACTGATAACAGGAGGGGAACTGATAACACCAGAATTGATAACACGAGGGGAACTGATAACAGGAGGGGAACTGATAACAGGAGGAGAACTGATAACAGGAGGAGAACTGATAACAGGAGGAGCACTGATAACAGGAGGAGAACTGATAACAGGAGGAGAACTGATAACAGGAGGAGAACTGATAACAGGAGGAGAACTGATAACAGGAGGAGAACTGATAACAGAAGGAGGAGAACTGATAACAGGAGGAGAACTGATAACAGGAGGAGGAGAACTGATAACAGGAGGAGGAGAACTGATAACAGGAGGAGAACTGATAACAGGAGGAGAACTGATAACAGGAGGGGGACTGATAACAGGAGGGAACTGATAACAGGAGGAGGACTGATAACAGGAGGAGAACTGATAACAGGAGGAGGAGAACTGATAACAGGAGGGAGAAACTGATAACAGGAGGAGAACTGATAACAGGAGGAGAAACTGATAACAGGAGGAGAACTGATAACAGGAGGAGGAGAACTGATAACAGGAGGAGGAGAACTGATATCAGGAGGGGAACTGATAACAGGAGGAGAACTGATAACAGGAGGGGAACTAATAACAGGAGGAGGAGAACTGATAACAGGAGGAGAACTGATAACAGGAGGGGACTGATAACATGAGGAGAACTGATAACAGGAGGAGGAGAACTGATAACAGGAGGAGGAGAACTGATAACAGGAGGAGGAGAACTGATAACGAGGAGAGGATAACTGATAACAGGAGAGGAGAACTGATAACATAGAGGGAACTGATAGCACAAGAACTGATAACACGAGGGGAACTGATAACAGGAGGGGAACTGATAACAGGAGGAGAACTGATAACAGGAGGGGGACTGATAACAGGAGGAGAACTGATAACAGGAGGAGAACTGATAACAGGAGGAGAACTGATAACAGGAGGAGGAGAACTGATAACACGAGGGGAACTGATAACAGGAGGGAACTGATAACACGAGGGAAACTGATAGCACAAGAACTGATAACAGGAGGAGGGGAACTGATAACAGGAGGGGAACTGATAACAGGAGGGGAACTGATAACAGGAGGAGAACTGATAACAGGAGGGAAACTGATAACAGGAGGAGGAGAACTGATAACAGGAGGAGGAGAACTGATAACAGAAGGGGAACTGATAACACGAGGGGAACTGATAACAGGAGGAGAACTGATAACAGGAGGAGGAGAACTGATAACAGGAGGAGAACTGATAACAGGAGGAGGAGAACTGATAACAGGAGGAGGAGAACTGATAACAGGAGGAGAACTGATAACAGGAGGAGAACTGATAACAGGAGGAGGACTGATACAGGAGGAGGAGACTGATAACAGGAGGAGAGAACTGATAACAGGATGAGAACTGATAACAGGAGGAGGAGACTGATAACAGGAGGAGAACTGATAACAGGAGGAGAACTGATAACAGGAGGAGAAACTGATAACAGTATGGAACTGATAACAGGAGGAGGAGACTGATAACATAGGAGGAGAACTGATAACAGGAGGAGGAGAACTGAGAACAGGAGGAGGAGAACTGATAACAGTGAGGAGAACTGATAACAGGAGAGGAGAACTGATAACAGGAGGAGAGGACTGATAACGGAGGATAAAACTGATAACAGGAGGAGAGAACTGATAACAGGAGGAGGTAGAACTGATAACACGAGGGGAACTGATCACATGGAGGAGAGGGAACTGATAACAGGAGGGGAACTGATAGACATGAGGGGAACTGATAACAGGAGGAGGAGAACTGATAACAGGAGGAGAGAACTGATAACAGGAGGAAGGAGAACTGATAACAGGAGGAGGAGAACTGATAACAGAGGAGGAACCTGATAACAGGAGGAGAACTGATAACAGGAGGAGAACTGATAACAGGAGGGGAACTGATAACAGGAGGAGAACTGATAACAGGAGGAGAACTGATAACAGGAGGAGAACTGATAACAGGAGGAGAACTGATAACAGGAGGAGGAGAACTGATAACAGGAGGAGGAGAACTGATAACAGGAGGAGAACTGATAACAGGAGGAGGAGACTGATAAACAGGAGGAGAGACTGATAACAGGAGGAGGAGAACTGATAACAGGCGGGGAACTGATAACAGGATGGGAGAACTGATAACAGGAGGAGGAGAACTGATAACAGGAGGAGAACTGATAACAGGAGGAGAACTGATAACAGGAGGAGGAGAACTGATAACAGGAGGAGGAGAACTGATAACAGGAGGGGAACTGATAACAGGAGGAGAACTGATAACAGGAGGAGGAGAACTGATAACAGGAGGGGACTGATAACAGGAGGAGGAGAACTGATAACAGGAGGAGGAGAACTGATAACAGGAGGAGAACTGATAACAGGAGGAGGAGAACTGATAACAGGAGGAGGAGAACTGATAACAGGAGGAGGAGAACTGATAACAGGAGGGGAACTGATAACAGGAGGAGAACTGATAACAGGAGGAGGAGAACTGATAACAGGAGGGGAACTGATAACAGGAGGAGGAGAACTGATAACAGGAGGAGAACTGATAACAGGAGGAGGAGAACTGATAACAGGAGGAGGAGAACTGATAACAGGAGGAGAACTGATAACAGGAGGAGGAGAACTGATAACAGGAGGGGAACTGATAACAGGAGGAGAACTGATAACAGGAGGAGGAGAACTGATAACAGGAGGGGACTGATAACAGGAGGAGGAGAACTGATAACAGGAGGAGGAGAACTGATAGCAGGAGGAGAACTGATAACAGGAGGAGGAGAACTGATAACAGGAGGGAAACTGATAACAGGAGGAGGAGAACTGATAACAGGAGGAGAAACTGATAACAGGAGGAGAACTGATACAGGAGGAGGACTGATAACAGGAGGAGGAGACTGATAACAGGAGGAGAACTGATAACAGGAGGAGGAGGAACTGATAAAAGGAGGAGGAGAACTGATAACAGGAGGAGGACATGATAACAGGAGGAGGAGAACTGATAACATGAGGGGAACGATAACAGGAGGAGAACTGATAACAGGAGGAGGAGAACTGATACAGGAGGGGACTGATAGACAGGAGGGAGGAGAACTGATAACAGGAGGAGGGATACTGATAACAGGAGGAGAACTGATAACAGGAGGAGGAGAACTGATAACAGGAGGAGAACTGATAACAGGAGGAGGACTGATAACAGGAGGAGGACTGATAACAGGAGAGGAGAACTGATAACAGGGGAGAACTGATAACAGGAGGAGAACTGATAACAGGAGGAGAACTGATAACAGGAGGAGGAGAACTGATAACAGGAGGAGAACTGATAACAGGAGGAGGACTGATAACAGGAGGAGGACTGATAACAGGAGGAGGAGAACTGATAACAGGAGGAGAACTGATAACAGGAGGAGGAGAACTGATAACAGGAGGGGAACTGATAACAGGAGGAGAACTGATAACAGGAGGAGGAGAACTGATAACAGGAGGAGGAGAACTGATAACAGGAGGAGGAGAACTGATAACAGGAGGAGAACTGATAACAGGAGGAGGAGAACTGATAACAGGAGGAGGAGAACTGATAACAGGAGGAGAACTGATAACAGGAGGAGAACTGATAACAGGAGGAGGACTGATAACAGGAGGAGAACTGATAACAGGAGGGGAACTGATAACAGGAGGGGAACTGATAACAGGAGGAGGAGAACTGATAACAGGAGGAGAACTGATAACAGGAGGGGAACTGATAACAGGAGGGGAACTGATAACAGGAGGAGGAGAACTGATAACAGGAGGAGAACTGATAACAGGAGGAGGAGAACTGATAACAGGAGGAGGAGAACTGATAACACGAGGGGAACTGATAGCACAAGAACTGATAACACGAGGGGAACTGATAACAGGAGGAGGAGAACTGATAACAGGAGGAGAACCGATAACAGGAGGAGAACTGATAACAGGAGGGGGACTGATAACAGGAGGAGGAGAACTGATAACAGGAGGGAACTGATAACAGGAGGGGGACTGATAACAGGAGGAGAACTGATAACAGGAGGAGAACTGATAACAGGAGGAGAACTGATAACAGGAGGAGGAGAACTGATAACAGGAGGAGAACTGATAACAGGAGGGGAACTGATAGCACAAGAACTGATAACACGAGGGGAACTGATAACAGGAGGGGAACTGATAACACAAGAATTGATAACACGAGGGGAACTGATAACAGGAGGAGGAGAACTGATAACACGAGGGGAACTGATAGCACAAGAACTGATAACACGAGGGGAACTGATAACACGAGGGGAACTGATAGCACAAGAACTGATAACACGAGGGGAACTGATAACACAAGAATTGATAACACGAGGGGAACTGATAACAGGAGGGGAACTGATAACAGGAGGAGAACTGATAACAGGAGGAGAACTGATAACACGAGGAGGAGAACTGATAACAGGAGGAGAACTGATAACAGGAGGAGGAGAACTGATAACAGGAGGAGAACTGATAACAGGAGGAGAACTGATAACAGGAGGAGAACTGATAACAGAAGGAGGAGAACTGATAACAGGAGGAGGAGAACTGATAACAGGAGGAGAACTGATAACAGGAGGAGGAGAACTGATAACACGAGGGGAACTGATAACAGGAGGGGAACTGATAACAGGAGGGAACTGATAACAGGAGGAGGACTGATAACAGGAGGAGAACTGATAACAGGAGGAGGAGAACTGATAACAGGAGGAGAACTGATAACAGGAGGAGAACTGATAACAGGAGGAGAACTGATAACAGGAGGAGAACTGATAACAGGAGGAGGAGAACTGATAACAGGAGGAGGAGAACTGATAACAGGAGGAGAACTGATAACAGGAGGAGGAGAACTGATAAACAGGAGGAAGGAGAACTGATAACAGGAGGGAACTGATAACAGGAGGAGAACGATAACAGGAGGGGACTGATAACATGAGGAGAAACTGATAACAGGCGGAGGAGAGAATGATAACAGGAGGAGGAGAACTGATAACAGGAGGAGGGAGAACTGATAACAGGAGGAGGGAGAACTGATAACAGGAGGAGGGAGAACTGATAACAGGGGAGAGGAGAACTGATAACATGAGGGGAACTGATAGCACAAGAACTGATAACACGAGGGGAACTGATAACAGGAGGGGAACTGATAACAGGAGGAGAACTGATAACAGAGGGGGTGACTGATAACAGGAGGAGAACTGATAAACAGGGAGGAGAAACTGATAACAAGAGGAGAACTGATACAGGAGGAGGAAGAACTGATAACAGGAGGAGGAGAACTGATAACAGGAGGAGGAGAACTGATAACAGGAGGAGAAACTGATAACAGGAGGGGAACTGATAACAGGAGGAGGAGAACTGATAACAGGAGGAGACTGAAAACAGGAGGAGAACTGATAACAGGAGGGGAACTGATAACAGGAGGGAAACTGGATAACAGGAGGGGAACTGAAAACAGGAGGAGGAGAAACTGATAACAGGAGGAGAACTGATAACAGGAGGAGGAGAACTGATAACAGGAGGAGGGAGAACTGATAACAGGAGGAGGATAACTGATAACACGAGGGGTACTGATAGCACAAGAACTGATAACACGAGGGGGAACTGATAACAGGAGGGGAACTGATAACACAAGAATTGATAACACGAGGGGAACTGATAACAGGAGGGAACTGATAACAGGAGGAGGAGAACTGATAACAGGAGGAGAACTGATAACAGGAGGAGAACTGATAACAGGAGGAGAACTGATAACAGGAGGGGACTGATAACAGGAGGAGGAGAACTGATAACACGAGGGGAACTGATAACAGGAGGAGAACTGATAACAGGAGGAGGAGAACTGATAACAGGAGGAGAACTGATAACAGGAGGAGAACTGATAACAGGAGGAGGAGAACTGATAACAGGAGGAGAACTGATAACAGGAGGAGGAGAACTGATAACAGGAGGAGAACTGATAACAGGAGGAGGAGAACTGATAACAGGAGGAGGAGAACTGATAACAGGAGGAGGGGAACTGATAACAGGAGGAGAACTGATAACAGGAGGAGAACTGATAACAGAAGGGGAACTGATAACAGGAGGAGAACTGATAACAGGAGGAGAACTGATAACAGGAGGAGAACTGATAACAGGAGGAGAAGAACTGATAACAGGAGGAGGAGAACTGATAACAGGAGGAGAACTGATAACAGGAGGAGGAGAACTGATAACAGGAGGAGAACTGATAACAGGAGGAGAACTGATAACAGGAGGAGAAGAACTGATAACAGGAGGAGGAGAACTGATAACAGGAGGGGACTGATAACAGGAGGAGAACTGATAACAGGAGGAGGAGAACTGATAACAGGAGGAGGAGAACTGATAACAGGAGGAGGAGAACTGATAACAGGAGGAGAACTGATAACAGGAGGAGGAGAACTGATAACAGGAGGAGGAGAACTGATAACAGGAGGAGGAGAACTGATAACAGGAGGAGAACTGATAACAGGAGGGGGACTGATAACAGGAGGAGGAGAACTGATAACAGGAGGAGGAGAACTGATAACAGGAGGAGAACTGATAACAGGAGGAGAACTGATAACAGGAGGGGAACTGATAACAGGAGGAGGAGAACTGATAACAGGAGGGGAACTGATAACAGGAGGAGAACTGATAACAGGAGGAGAACTGATAACACGAGGAGGAGAACTGATAACAAGAGGAGAACTGATAACAGGAGTAGGAGAACTGATAACAGGAGGAGAACTGATAACAGGAGGGGAACTGATAACAGGAGGAGGAGAACTGATAACAGGAGGAGGAGAACTGATAACAGGAGGAGAACTGATAACAGGAGGAGGAGAACTGATAACAGGAGGAGGAGAACTGATAACAGGAGGGAACTGATAACAGGAGGAGGAGAACTGATAACAAGAGGAGAACTGATAACAGGAGTAGGAGAACTGATAACAGGAGGAGAACTGATAACAGGAGGAGGAGAACTGATAACAGGAGGAGGAGAACTGATAACAGGAGGGAACTGATAACAGGAGGAGGAGAACTGATAACAGGAGGAGGAGAACTGATAACAGGAGGAGGAGAACTGATAACAGGAGGAGGAGAACTGATAACAGGAGGATAACTGATAACAGGAGGAGAACTGATAACAGGAGGAGGAGAACTGATAACAGGAGGAGGAGAACTGATAACAAGAGGAGAACTGATAACAGGAGGAGGAGAACTGATAACAGGAGGAGAACTGATAACAGGAGGAGGAGAACTGATAACAGGAGGAGGAGAACTGATAACAGGAGGAGAACTGATAACAGGAGGAGAACTGATAACAGGAGGAGGAGAACTGATAACAGGAGGAGAACTGATAACAGGAGGAGGAGAACTGATAACAGGAGGAGGACTGATAACAGGAGGAGGAGAACTGATAACAGGAGGAGGAGAACTGATAACAGGAGGAGGAGAACTGATAACAGGAGGAGAACTGATAACAGGAGGAGGAGAACTGATAACAGGAGGAGAACTGATAACAGGAGGAGAACTGATAACAGGAGGGGAACTGATAACAGGAGGAGAACTGATAACAGGAGGAGAACTGATAACAGGAGGAGGAGAACTGATAACAGGAGGGAACTGATAACAGGAGGAGGAGAACTGATAACAGGAGGGAAACTGATAACAGGAGGGGAACTGATAACAGGAGGAGAACTGATAACAGGAGGAGAACTGATAACAGGAGGAGGAGAACTGATAACACGAGGAGAACTGATAACAGGAGGAGAACTGATAACAGGAGGAGGAGAACTGATAACAGGAGGAGGAGAACTGATAACAGGAGGAGAACTGATAACAGGAGGAGGAGAACTGATAACAGGAGGGAAACTGATAACAGGAGGAGAACTGATAACAGGAGGAGGAGAACTGATAACAGGAGGAGAACTGATAACAGGAGGAGAACTGATAACAGGAGGAGAACTGATAACAGAAGGGGAACTGATAACAGGAGGAGGAGAACTGATAACAGGAGGAGAACTGATAACAGGAGGAGAACTGATAACAGGAGGAGAACTGATAACAGGAGGAGAACTGATAACAGGAGGAGAACTGATAACAGGAGGAGGAGAACTGATAACAGGAGGAGAACTGATAACAGGAGGGAACTGATAACAGGAGGAGAACTGATAACAGGAGGAGAACTGATAACAGGAGGGGAACTGATAACAGGAGGAGAACTGATAACAGGAGGAGAACTGATAACAGGAGGAGGAGAACTGATAACAGGAGGAGAACTGATAACAGGAGGAGAACTGATAACAGGAGGAGGAGAACTGATAACAGGAGGAGGAGAACTGATAACAGGAGGAGGAGAACTGATAACAGGAGGAGAACTGATAACAGGAGGAGGAGAACTGATAACAGGAGGAGAACTGATAACAGGAGGAGAACTGATAACAGGAGGAGAACTGATAACAGGAGGAGAACTGATAACAGGAGGGAACTGATAACAGGAGGAGAACTGATAACAGGAGGGAACTGATAACAGGAGGGAACTGATAACAGGAGGAGAACTGATAACAGGAGGAGGAGAACTGATAACAGGAGGAGGAGAACTGATAACAGGAGGAGAACTGATAACAGGAGGAGAACTGATAACAGGAGGAGGAGAACTGATAACAGGAGGAGAACTGAAGATTATTGTGCCACATGTGCCTGTCAGACTCCATGACAGACTTGCACTGAGTGAACCTTTACCCCATTACATACATTTTACATGTCAGTGTTTTACTCTTACAGGATATTTTAAGGCTATTGCAGGATGTTAGACGCATAATTTAAAAAAGTGATTTAATTGAGAATGTTGTAACACAAGGGTCTTAGTGGCCGTAATGATTATATAGATGGAATATACGATGTCCATAGATGTGGGGGTCAAAGATCAACGACCGGAAGTCCCTTGTGACCGCAAATTTGTATACGACAAATAAAGGAGACATTTATTACATAGAAAGCTATGATACTATATATATATATATATATATATATATATATATATATATATATATATATATTATAGTAAAGTCTCTGTATACTGTGTCCTTCGTCTTGTAATCTTGAGTATGTGCCTCTTCTATAGGTGGAACCACAGGAGCTGTCCGAGTCGTCTTTCTGGGTGAAGGCCCGTGAAGAAAAATTTGAATTTCCGGAACTTTTTTCAAAATTATCTCAAACTTTTGCAACACATCAAAAAGGTAGGAAGCCCAAAATGTCTATATACATGTACATAGTATATCCTTCATGGTGAGGAGCTGTATATACTGTATATCCTTTATGGTGAGGAGCTGTATATACTGCAAAGCTGGTCTCTATATCCATGTAGAGTATATAGTATATTCTTCATGGTGAGGAGCTGTATATACTGTATATCCTTTATGGTGAGGAGCTGTATATACTGCAAAGCTGGTCTCTATATCCATGTAGAGTATATAGTATATTCTTCATGGTGAGGAGCTGTATATACTGTATATCCTTCATGGTGAGAAGCTGTATATACGGCAAAGCTGGTCTCTATATCCATGTAGAGTATATAGTATATTCTTCATGGTGAGGAGCTGTATATATTGTATATCCTTCATGGTGAGGAGCTGTATATACTGTATATCCTTCATGTTGACTCTGCTGTGTATACTGAAGTGCTGGTCTCTATATCCATGTAGAGTATATAGTATATCCTTCATGTTGACTCTGCTGTGTACACTGAAGTGCTGGTCTCTATATCCATGTAGAGTATATAGTGTATCCTTCATGGTGACTAGGCTGGGTATAACCCTGAGGATACACGACTCTTTCCCTCTGGTCTTACAGATTTTTGGGCTGTTTTTTAGTATTTATCTTTTTGCTGTTTTCTGCTGTCCGGCAGTTCTTGTATCTTCTTGTTAGATGATATTAATGTGACTTCCGGCCGTTGATGCTCTTTGTATCTGCCGGGTGAATATGATTTATATTTATTATCCTATCGGGTAATGTGAGGACAGAACTGTAAGTAACGGCCAGAGTGTAAACGACCACTGCCAAGCCCAGGTACCGCCATATAGATGCCAGACACTAGGACCTGCACCCCTCACACCAGGAGTGACCGGGCCCCGCACCCCTCACACCAGGACTGACCGTGCCCCGCACCCCTCACACCAGGACTGACCGAGCCCCTCACACCAGGACTGACCGTGCCCCGCACCCCTCACACCAGGACTGACCGAGCCCCTCACACCAGGACTGACCGTGCCCCGCACCCCTCACACCAGGACTGACCGTGCCCCGCACCCCTCACACCAGGACTGACTGAGCCCCTCACACCAGGACTGACCGTGCCCTGCACCCCTCACACCAGGACTGACCGTGCCCCGCACCCCTCACACCAGGACTGACCGTGCCCTGCACCCCTCACACCAGGACTGACCGTGCCCTGCACCCCTCACACCAGGACTGACCGAGCCCCGCACTCATCAGACCAGGACTGACCGGACCCCGCACACCAGGATTGACCGGGCCCCGCACCCCTCACACCAGGACTGACCGGGCCCCGCACCCCTCACACCAGGACTGACTGGGCCCCGCACCCCTCACACCAGGACTGACCGGGCCCCGCACCCCTCACACCAGGACTGACTGGGCCCCGCACCCCTCACACCAGGACTGACTGGGCCCCGCACCCCTCACACCAGGACTGACCGAGCCCCGCACTCATCAGACCAGGACTGACCGGACCCCGCACACCAGGATTGACCGGGCCCCGCACCCCTCACACCAGGACTGACTGGGCCCCGCACCCCTCACACCAGGACTCACTGGGCCCCGCACCCCTCACACCAGGACTCACTGGGCCTCGCACCCCTCACACCAGGACTGACTGGGCCCCGCACCCCTCACACCAGGACTGACTGGGCCCCGCACCCCTCACACCAGGACTGACTGGGCCCCGCACCCCGCACACCAGGACTGACCGGACCCCTCACACCAGGACTGACTGGGCCCCGCACCCCTCACACTAGGACTCACTGGGCCCCGCACCCCGCACACCAGGACTGACCGGGCCCCGCACCCCTCACACCAGGACTCACTGGGCCCCGCACTCCTCACACCAGGACTGACCGTGCCCCGCACCCCGCACACCAGGACTGACCGGGCCCCCTTGCACACTGGGGCACTCAGGATAGGAGCCCCCTATTAATGGGGCTAATTCAGGAACAATGGTCATAACAACCTTTCCTAATTGATAACTAGACGCTTTCCTATCGCCTTGTTTATCAGATTGCTGCGTCTCTGAGTTTTTGTAATCCTCAATTAAATACGGTCGACTGACCTCACTTAATTTGACAGGAGCTTTAAAAAGCTTATGATGATGGATGATGAGGGCGAATAATTAACAATCAATCACGATTTAAGGCGCAGGATGTTGTCAGCAGTTCTGGGGTTCTGTGAGAGTGAATGCACTCAGGACAAGTCGCTGTAATTACATAAAAGACAAGTTTAATATGGGATTTCCAAAGATTTGTCTTTACAAAAATGACCGAGCGTCACCCAGAGAGATGTGTTCCTGTTTATATTTTTGCTGCACTGCGGCTGCTCTGATTCTGGCTGCGACTTTATATAATTATATATCTGTAGAAATAAATATTACAAGCAGTAATGCAAGCGGGGAAGTCTCTATTTATAGCGATATATATGTGATCAGATAATTGAGTATAAGAAGTTTAACTAATACTGTAATATTGCCCGCTATATACAGGAATATAACTGCTATAATACTGCTCCTATATACAGGAATATAACTACTATAATACTGCTCCTATATACAGGAATATACTGCTATAATACTGCTCCTATATACAGGAATATACTACTATAATACTGCTCCTATATACAGCAATATACTACTATAATACTGATCCTATATACAGGAATATAACTGCTATAATACTGTTCCTATATACAGCAATATACTACTATAATACTGCTCCTATATACAGGGATATAACTACTATAATACTGCTCCTATATACAGGAATATACTACTATAATACTGCTCCTATATACAGGAATATAACTACTATAATACTGCTCCCTATATACAGGAATATAACTACTATAATACTGCTCCTATATACAGGAATATAACTACTATAATACTGCTCCTTTATACAGGGATATACTACTATAATACTGCTCCTATATACAGGGATATAACTACTATTATACTGCTCCTATATACAGGAATATAACTACTATAATACTGCTCCTATATACAGGAATATACTGCTATAATACTGCTCCTATATACAGGAATATACTACTATAATACTGCTCCTATATACAGGGAGATAACTACTATAATACTGCTCCTATATACAGGGAGATAACTACTATAATACTGCCTCCCATATACAGGAATATAACTACTATAATACTGTTCCTATATACAGGAATATACTACTATAATACTGCTCCTATATACAGGAATATAACTACTATAATACTGCTCCTATATAAAGGGATATAACTACTATAATACTGCCCCTATATACAGGGATATACTACTATAATACTGCTCCTATATACAGGAATATACTACTATAATACTGCTCCTATATACAGGGATATAACTACTATAATACTGCACCCTATATACAGGAATATACTACTATAATACTGCTCCTATATACAGGAATATAACTACTATAATACTGCTCCTATATACAGGAATATACTACTATAATACTGCTCCTATATACAGGAATATAACTACTATAATACTGCTCCTATATACAGGAATATAACTACTATAATACTGCTCCTATATACAGGGATATACTACTATAATACTGCTCCTATATACAGGGATATAACTACTATAATACTGCTCCTATATACAGGGATATAACTACTATAATACTGCTCCTATATACAGGAATATACTACTATAATACTGCTCCTATATACAGGAATATAACTACTATAATACTGCTCCTATATACAGGAATATAACTACTATAATACTGCCCCTATATACAGGGATATAACTACTATAATACTGCTCCTATATACAGGGATATACTACTATAATACTGCTCCTATATACAGGGATATAACTACTATAATACTGCTCCTATATACAGGAATATAACTACTATAATACTGCTCCTATATACAGGGATATACTACTATAATACTGCTCCTATATACAGGAATATAACTACTATAATACTGCCCCTATATACAGGGATATACTACTATAATACTGCTCCTATATACAGGAATATACTACTATAATACTGCTCCTATATACAGGGATATAACTACTATAATACTGCACCTATATACAGGAATATAACTACTATAATACTGCTCCTATATACAGGAATATAACTACTATAATACTGCTCCTATATACAGGGATATACTACTATAATACTGCTCCTATATACAGGGATATAACTACTATAATACTGCTCCTATATACAGGGATATAACTACTATAATACGACATGGAGAGAGAGGAGCGGCTGCACATAACACCTATGGCTGATACTGATGCTGCTAAGCTTATTTTAAAAACCAACGTCAGGATGTTGGCATATAAAGTAATTTGATCGAACCATAATAGCCCCGTGCACCACCCTGGTTCACACTGGTCCCTACGCTAACTCCACAATGTGTCGGTCGGTTGCCACCAACCCCACAAAGCGTGCACCTGCAGGAAAGGGAGGCCATGGAATGGCCCTGCAACCCCAATGTCACAGGACCAAACCCAAAATGCCCCACGAATACCCAGCCAGCACCACTGGCGGAGAAGGCTGCCCCCAGACAACACAGCCGGTGGTGCTGGCCGGGTTCTGGTGGGGCATTTTGGGTTTGGTCCTGTGACATTGGGGTTGCAGGTCCATTGTACTGCCTCCCTTCCCTGCAGGTGCACGCTTTGCAGGGTTGGCGGCCACCGACCAACACATTGTGGAATTAGCGTAGGGACCCCTGTGAACCAGGAGACCTGCACGTGGTGCACGGGGCTATTATGGTTTGATCAAATTATATGCCAGCATCCTGACGTTGTTTTTTAAAATAAGCTGAGCAGCATCAGTATCAGCCATAGGTGTTATGTGCAGCCGCTCCTCTCTCTCCATGTCGTGTTTTACAGTTCTCCCTTTTTCTGAGCAGCTGGCACCCCCCATTATAAGACCCACGTGACCCAAATCAGCAGAATATACCTGTGCTCACACGTCAGTACCTCCATGTTTTTCCTATTCTGTTTACAGCAGTGGTGGTGAGTGCAATACCATATTCATACTTGTGTTGTTTGGGGGCAGCCTTCCCCGCCGGTGGTGCTGGCTGGGTATGGGTGGGGGCATTTTGGGTTTGGTCCTGTGACATTGGGGTTGCAGGGCCCTTCCACGGCCTCCCTTCCCTGTTTGTGCACTCTTTGTGGGGTTGGCAGTCACTGACCAACACGGTGTGGAGTTAGCGTAGGGACCCGTGTGGTTCCTGCTGTGTTCGTTCCTGCTGTCTATGGTTCCTGCCATCAGTCCTGCTGTCTGTGGTTCCTGCTGTCTGTGCTTCCTGCTGTCTGTGGTTGCTGCTGTGTTCGTTCCTGCTGTCTATGGTTCCTGCCCTCTATGGTTCCTGCCATCAGTCCTGCTGTCTGTGGTTCCTGCTGTCTGTGGTTCCTGCTGTCTGTGGTTGCTGCTGTGTTCGTTCCTGCTGTCTATGGTTCCTGCCGTCTATGGTTCCTGCCATCAGTCCTGCTGTCTGTGGTTCCTGCTGTCTGTGGTTCCTGCTGTGTTCGTTCCTGCTGTCTATGGTTCCTGCCGTCTATGGTTCCTGCCATCAGTCCTGCTGTCTGTGGTTCCTGCTGTCTGTGGTTCCTGCTGTGTTCGTTCCTGCTGTCTATGGTTCCTGCCGTCTATGGTTCCTGCCATCAGTCCTGCTGTCTGTGGTTCCTGCTGTCTGTGGTTCCTGCTGTGTGCCTGGCTACCCACATGTCTCCAGCTGCACCTCGCCCACCGCTTTTAGCAAGCCTGGCCAGGGGTAGGGATCTGGGGGGTCGCCTGTCGCAGCAATCCCAGCCCGCCTTGCGGTGGGCTCTGGTGAAGACCAGCGGCCCCTTAGACTCGGCCCCTGTGTGCGGCTTACACCATCGCTATCGGTGGTCCAGCGGATCCACCTCTCCAGTGTTTACAGTAGTGTTTTATCAGGACTCTCCCTTTCGGAGGGAAGTTGCTCTAGGGATCAGCTGATCATCAGTGTCCAGTTTCCGACCCCCTGACGATCAGTTGTGATTGACTTTCTTACTATCTGCATTTCCACCATCTTTAGCGGCACAGGTTGTATATTTCTTCTGGAGTTTTCCCCAGCCGGTATTATTTCTTAGCGGTGCAGTCGGGGCAGGCAGCGGCTTCTTCCTCATGTTCCTCAGGAGTCGAGATGACACTAATTTAGAGCTCTCTGCTCCGTCACATCTTGAGGGCTGATCTCCTGTGAGAAATGTCAATATCTCAGGCTAAAATTCCTGCACGATTTATTCCCCGTCCTGAGCGGCGCCGCGCCCCATGTAATGTAAATCAGCCGTGATTTACTTCCACGCTCAATGCAAATCTCCTTGGGATCCGGCAGCTTGTCTGACTATGGCAGCACGTAATCCGTCCTGCTATGTGAGTTGTTATGTTGTGTCGTTGTATCACACGCTGATCTGTCGTTGTATTGTGTTTGGTGAGAGGGGAGGGGGTTGTGGCCGTAGGCTCCATCCTATCCTGGACTCTAGAGAGGAGGAGGAGGGCCTATGGGGCTTATTCCACTGAGCGATTATTTAGGCCCAAACCTAAAACCATCGGTCACCCACCATGCATTGCTTCGTGGAATAGCAGTGCGCAGCGGGCGACCATCGATTTGAGAAGCAGCATGCATTACCTAGCAGGACTTCTCCTCCGCTCCATCTTCCTCCCCGGGTCCCACAGCGCAGCAGCTTCGGAGCGGCCTCACTGAGCTGTCAGACCCCTCAGCCAATCACAGGCCAGGACTGCCACGGGAGGGGCTGTAGCTGTAGGCTCCATCCTATCTTGGACTCTCTATAGAGGAGGAGGAGGAGGATTATCTCTAGTTTAGGGGAGGGGCTGTAGGCTCCATCCTTTCTTGTACTCTCTATAGAGGAGGAGGAGGAGGATTATCTCTAGTTTAGGGGAGGGGCTGTAGCTGTAGGCTCCATCCTTTCTTGTACTCTCTATAGAGGAGGAGGATTATCTCTAGTTTAGGGGAGGGGCTGTAGGCTCCATCCTTTCTTGTACTCTCTATAGAGGAGGAGGAGGAGGAGGATTATCTCTAGTTTAGGGGAGGGGCTGTAGCTGTAGGCTTAATCCTTTCTTGTACTCTATAGAGGAGGAGGAAGAGGAGGAGGAGGATTATCTCTAGTTCAGGGGAGGGGCTGTAGCTGTAGGCTCCATCCTATCTTGTACTCTCTATAGAGGAGGAGGATTATCTCTAGTTTAGGGGAGGGGCTGTAGGCTCCATCCTTTCTTGTACTCTCTATAGAGGAGGAGGAGGAGGAGGAGGAGGAGGAGGAGGATTATCTCTAGTTTAGGGGAGGGGCTGTAGCTGTAGGCTCCATCCTATCTTGTACTCTCTATAGAGGAGGAGGAGGATTATCTCTAGTTTAGGTTTAGGGGAGGGGCTGTAGCTGTAGGCTCCATCCTATCCTGGACTCTCTATAGAACACTGCATTCTGTTATTCTTCATGGTAATTAACATATATACTGATATAGATATCAGGAGAGCTGACCGCCCAGCCGGGGGTCCATTGCTTAGGATCACATGGGTGTACGGCATGGACCCCCTTGGTGCCTCCTGTTGTACATGAGATCCATCTCCCACACATTTCCTTGGTTGTCCATTCCCCCCAGATGGTCAGTGCAGGACTCCTCGTAGACCTCCATACATTCCCTGTTTGGGTCTATAATCCCATTCAGCATTTCATATCTAAATCAATGTCAGATAATATTATATCCGGATCCTTTACAGCCCCCGTCACAGAAGAGCCCCCCCCATCCCATCACAGCCTCCCCATCCCAGCCCCCCATCCCAGCAGAGCCTCCCCATCCCATCCCCCCCATCCCAGAAGAGCCTCCCCCCATCCCAGCACAGCCCCCCCATCCCAGAAGAGCCTCCACCCATCCCATCCCAGCCCCCCATCCCAGCAGAGCCTCCCCATCCCAGCCCCCCCATCCCAAAAGAGCCTCCCCCCATCCCAGAAGAGCCTCCCCCCATCCAATCCCAGCCCCCCATCCCAGCACAGCCCCCCCATCCCAGAAGAGCCTCCACCCATCCCATCCCAGCCCCCCATCCCAGCCTCCCCATCCCAGCCCCCCCATCCCAGAAGAGCCTCCCCCCATCCCAGAAGAGCCTCCCCCCATCCAATCCCAGCCCCCCATCCCAGCAGAGCCTCCCCATCCCAGCCCCCCCATCCCAGAAGAGCCTCCCCCCATCCCAGAAGAGCCTCCCCCCATCCCAGCACAGCCCCCCATCCCATCACAGCCCCCTATCCCAGAAGAGCCTCCCCTCATCCCATCACAGCCCCCCATCCCATCACAGCCCCCCCATCCCAGAAGAGCCTCTTCCCCATCCCAGCACAGCCCCCCATCCCATCACAGCCCCCTCATCCCAGCACAGCCCCCCTCCCCATCCCATCACAGCCCCCATCCCAGCAGAGTCCACACATCCCACTCCCGTGCCGGCAGAGACCCCCCCATCCCATCACACACACCCATTCTTAGCAGAGACCCCACCCAGATCCCATCACAGCCCCCCATCCCAGCCCCCCAACCCAGCAGAGACCCCACATCCCATCCCAGCCCCCCCATTCCAGAAGAGCCTCTTCCCCATCCCAGCACAGCCCCCATCCCAGCAGAGTCCACACCCCCCACTCCCATGCCGGCAGAGACCCCCCCATCCCATCACACCCCCCCATCCCAGCAGAGACCCCCCCGATCCCATCACAGCCCCCATCCCAGCAGAGACCCCCCATCCCAGCACAGCCCCCCATCCCAGCAGAGTCCACACCCCCCCACTCCCGTGCCGGCAGAGAACCCCCATCCCAGCACCCCCCCCCCCACCCCAGCAGAGCCCCCCTCTCATTCCAGCACAGCCTCCCTCTCCCGTCCCAGCAGAGACCCCCATCCCAGCGCACCCTCCCATCCCAGCAGACTCCCTCCCCCTCCCATCCCAGTAGACACCCTCCCCCTCCCCATTCCATCCCAGCAGAGCCTCCCTCCCCCTCCCATCCCAGCAGAGCCTCCCCCCCCTCCCATCCCAGCAGAGCCTCCCCCCCCTCCCATCCCAGCAGAGCCTCCCTCCTCTGCCCCATTCCATCCCAGCAGAGCCTCCCTCCCCCTCCCCATTCCATCCCAGCAGAGTCTCCCTCCCCCTCCCAGCAGAGCCTTCCTCCCCCTCCCATCCCAGCAGAGCCCCCCATCCCATAACAGCTCCCCTGTCCCAGCAGAGCCCCCCTCCCATTCCAGCACAGCCTCCCTCTCCCGTCCCAGCAGAGCCCACTTCCCATCCCAGCAGAGACCCCATCCCAGCGCACCCTCCCATCCCAGCAGACTCCCTCCCCCTCCCCCTCCCAGCAGACTCCCTCCCCCTCCCAGCAGACTCCCTCCCCCTCCTATCCCAGCAGACTCCCTCCCCCTCCCATCCCAGCAGACTCCCTCCCCCTCCTCATTGCATCCCAGCAGAGCCTCCCTCCCCCTCCCAGCAGAGCCTCCCTCCCCCTCCCCCTCCCAGCAGAGCCTCCCAATGAATTAACTCTGAAAATTAAACCTCAGTTAGACATGTGGCTGATCCTTGGGGTCGATACCAGATACTTGTGGTGTTTCTGAATGTTGTACTAGATTTGCTTTTTATCATAAATCAATAGAGCGAGAATAAATCTTTTTTACATAGTAATCTGCTGCTCGTTTCCCTTTTCCTCCCAGTTAATAGTATACGATGTAATAAGGGCTCGGCCTTATGGGAGATTCATGTTGAGGGGTTTTCCAGCGTCTTTCTAGCAGCATAAGGGAGGTGGGGGATGGGAAGTCATGAGATGTCACGGTGCATACTCCACGATAGAGGAAAGAAAAAGTATTCATGGCTATAAAAGCATCATAAAAACCAAATGATCTCCTGCCCATAACACGACAATATAACAGTAGTAACACTCATACGTATAGCCTTCAGGTGTTGCTGATTGGATTCTTGATGACCAGGACATGTGCACCGTGGAGTTCAGAGTAATAGTTTTTACTAGATTTGTGCACAACTAGAGCATGCTGGAATCCAGCCCTAGGGAGTCCTGGACCATTGACTCTAGCCACGCTTTCCTGGACTCCCTAGGGCTGCATCTAAGTTCTCCAGCTGCCGGGGGTCAAGTACCAAAGGATCAGACTCGGGCATGTGGAGTTGTGCTCATCCGTTTTCGTTTTCTTAATTCTTTGTTTGCCCCTTTTCCTCCTTTCCTCTTCTCATTCTTCTCTTTTCTCTTCTCATTCTTCTCCTTTCTCTCTTTCCTCTTCTCGTTCTTCTTTCCTCTTCTCATTCTTCTCTTTCCTCTTCTTTTTCCTCTTCTCGTTCTTCTTTCCTCTTCTCATTCTTCTCTTTCCTCTTCTCATTCTTCTTTTAGCTCTTCTCTTTCCTCTTCTCATTCTTCTTTTAGCTCTTCTCTTTCCTCTTCTCATTCTTCTTTGTTTGACCCTTTTCCTCCTTTCCTCTTCTCATTCTTCTCTTTTCTCTTCTCATTCTTCTCCTTCTTCTCTTTACTCTTCTCATTCTTCTCTTTCCTCTTCTCACTCTTCCTTTAGTTCTTCTCTTTCCTCTTCTCATTCTTCTTTTAGCTCTTCTCTTTTCTCTTCTCGTTCTTCTCTTTCTTCTTCTCGTTCTTCTCTTTCCTCTTCTCGTTCTTCTCTTTCCTCTTCTCGTTCTTCTCTTTCCTCTTCTCGTTCTTCTCTTTCCTCTTCTCCTTCTTCTCTTTCCTCTTCTCCTTCTTCTTTCATTTTCTCGTTCTTCTCTTTCCTTTTTTCGTTCTTCTCTTTCCTCTCTTTCCTCTTCTTGTTCTTCTCTTTCCTATTCTCATTCTTCTTTCCTATTCTCATTCTTCTCTTTCCTCTTGTTATTCTTCTCTTTCCTTTTCTCGTTCTTCTCTTTCCTCTTCTCGTTTTTTTTTCCTATTCTCATTCTTATCTTTCCTCTTCTCATTCTTCTCTTTCCTCTTCTCATTCTTCTCTTTCCTTTTCTCGTTCTTCTCTTTCCTCTTCTCGTTTTTCTTTACTATTCTCATTCTTCTCTTTCTCTTCTCATTCTTCTCTTTCCTTTTCTCGTTCTTCTTTCCTTTTCTTATTCTTCACTTTCCTCTTCTCGTTCTTCTCTTTCCTCTTCTCGTTCTTCTCTTTCCTCTTCTCGTTCTTCTTTCCTTTTCTCGTTCTTCTTTCCTTTTCTCGTTCTTCTTTCCTTTTCTCGTTCTTCTCTTTCCTTTTTTCGTTCTTCTCTTTCCTCTTCTCGTTCTTCTCTTTCCTCTTCTTGTTCTTCTCTTTCCTATTCTCATTCTTCTTTCCTATTCTCATTCTTCTCTTTCCTCTTCTCGTTCTTCTCTTTCCTTTTCTCATTCTTCTCTTTCCTTTTCTCGTTCTTCTCTTTCCTCTTCTCGTTCTTCTCTTTCCTCTTCTCATTCTTCTTTCCTATTCTCATTCTTCTCTTTCCTCTTCTCATTCTTCTCTTTCCTTTTCTCGTTCTTCTCTTTCCTTTTCTCGTTCTTCTCTTTCCTTTTCTCGTTCTTCTCTTTCCTCTTCTCATTCTTCTTTCCTATTCTCGTTCTTCTCTTTCCTCTTCTCATTCTTCTCTTTCCTCTTCTCATTATTCTCTTTCCTCTTCTCATTCTTCTCTTTCCTCTTCTCGTTTTTCTTTACTATTCTCATTCTTCTCTTTCCTCTTCTCATTCTTCTCTTTCGCTTCTCATTCTTCTCTTTCCTTTTCTCGTTCTTCTTTCCTTTTCTCGTTCTTCTTTCCTTTTCTTATTCTTCACTTTCCTCTTCTCTTTCTTCTCTTTTCTCTTCTCGTTCTTCTCTTTCCTCTTCTCCCACTTTTATCTTGTTTCTGTAACTTCTTCTCATTTGCTTCCTGTCTGTGCCTTCTGTTGTTACCCCTTTAGCTTCTCTTTCTCTACCATTACCTTCCTGAGCCTCTTTGGGTTATGCAATCGCTCCCTCCACATCTTGGTCTTAGGGTCCTATTCCACGGGCCGAGGAGGGCCCGATTAACTATGTAAACGAGTGGCGATCTGCTAGATCGCCACTCGTTTACTGGGCCTATTCCACGGCCTGATGATCGTTGAGCGAGGCCTGCAGGGATATCGATACCGATGTCCTTGCAGCCCTTGCAGCATCATACATTACCTGGCTGCAGGGCTTCTTCTCTGCGCTGTCTTCATCCCCGGGTCCCGCGCTCTCTATCTTCTAAATGGACGGTCAGCTGACAGGCCACACTCAGCCAATCACAGGCCGCGGCGGTCCCGGCCTGTCATTGGCTGAACGCTCCGTCAGCTGACCGGCCATTCAGAAGATAGAGCGCGCGGGACCCGGGGATGAAGACAGCGCAGAGAAGAAGCCCTGCAGCCAGGTAATGTATGATGATGGAAAAACTCTGGTGTGAGAACTCTACCTCTAGTGCAGTTATGGAAGGGGTGTATAGCGAGTGCAGTACTTGGCTGGCACCAAATGACCTAATTAGTATGTATAATTAGTAGGCTCTCTAGCAATACCCCTAAAATATTATCTCGAAGTATAATTAAATCACAAGTAAATATGTATATATAACACTTTATCTAAATCAAAATTAAAATTCATAAAAAACTATAAACAAATGAACATGTAACTACACGCTTACAAAAAAAATCTCTGTATATAAATCTCATGCGGTTGCAAATGGTAAAATACAGGATATAGACTTGATTATTTGTAGGTTAAAATACATATAATGCGGTTAAAATTAATATAGTGCGATTAAGTCCGCATGTAGTTGTTGCAGCCGGTGCGGGCAAAACCGCATGCGACTAGTGCAGGGCCCTTGCAAGTCGCCGTGGTTTATTATATATTTCATCAAGTCAGTTATCACTGTTCTGTTTATCAGTTCAATATAAATTGCAACAGTTAGTGGCGCTTATTAGCGTTTTCACAGAAATATGTTAAAATAGATTCGGTGGAAATCCACCTCTCAGCGGTCTGAAGACTCTGATTCTATGAGGTGTGCGGCCGCAGACTGGTGGGAGCAGACAGAGGGTTATTTACGTGAAGATGTCGTCAGGAGCGCTCCTCATGTTCAGTGTCCCTCGCGTCGTGTGTACGGGGTCTGGTTTAGAGTACTGTCCGGTTTGGACTGAGCATTCAGCTGTGGAATAGGGCCCTTACTTTTGAGATGTGGAGTGGCCGAAGTGAGTGCTGGGGAGCAGAAGGCTTCAGCCGTCATCCACTCCCTTAATAGGCTCCTTTTCCTTCAAATTTATTGCTTTAAAGAGAATGTTTCATCAGAAAATGACTTCTTTTTTTAAGATTTTTTTTTATATTCAATTTTTCTATCTATATTATAAAAGAATCCTGATAACTTGCCGTTTTCATTCTCACCACTGAGGCTAAAACTAAGCTAGGATTTCCTTTTGTGTCTGTGGTGACCTCTTTATCCTCCTCATCCTTGGCTTCCTCTTCCTTTACTTTCTCTCCTTTATCCTATTTATCCTTGGCTTCCTCTTCTTCATCCTCCCCATCCTTGGCTTCCTCTTCCTTTTCTTTATCTCCCTCATGGTTGTCATCCTTGGCTTCCTCCCCTTCATCCTCCTTATCCTTAGCTTCCTCTTCCTTTACATCCTCTCCTTCATCCTCTTTGTCCTTGGCTTTCTTTCCTTCATCCTCCCCATCATTGGCTTCGTCTTCCTTTACTTCCTCTACTTCATCCTCTTCATCCATTGCTTCCTCTCCTTCATCCTCTCAATCCTTGGCTTTGTCTTTCTTCACTTCCTCCCCCTTCTTTGCTTCCTCTTCTTTTACTTCCTTTCCTTCATCCTCTCGATCCTTGGCTTCCTCTTCCTTTACATCCTCTCCTTCATCTACTTCGTCCTTGGCTTCCTCTCCTTCATCCACTTCGTCCTTGGCTTCCTCTCCTTCATCCTCCTCATCCTTGGCTTCCTCTTCCTTTATTTCCTCTCCATCCTCCTCATCCTTGGCTTCCTCTCCTTCATCCTCCTCATCCCTGGCTTCCTCTTCCTTTACATCCTCTCCTTCATCCACTTTGTCCTTGGCTTCCTCTCCTTCATCCACTTTGTCCTTGGCTTCCTCTCCTTCATCCACTTTGTCCTTGGCTTCCTTTCCTTCATCCTCTCAATCCTTGGCTTCCTCTTCCTTTCCTTCCTCTCCTTCATCCTCCTAATCCTTGGCTTCCTCTTCCTTTCCTTCCTCTCCTTCATCCTCCTAATCCTTGGCTTCCTCTTCACATCCCTTCCATTCCTTGTTCTCCTCCTTCCTTCCTCCCTCTCTTTCTTTATTCTTCTCCTCTTGCTGGTTTCTGGTATACATTGTGCAGGGTGACAGCTATCTTCTTGGTGATGGTCACAGATGTCTTTCTCTGCCTCTAGGTTACACAATACCAGTAACTACCCGGAGGTTTCTGTTACTAACATTTATTATACAGTTACAAACATCTCTAAAGTCCCTCAAAAAGTTTTTCTTTTTTTTCTTTCTTTTTTTTTTTTTTTTACAAAGTTTCCACTTGTAAAAGTTAAGAAAACTGCAAAACGTCTACTGAAAACTGCCGATCTCTGAATTTCAATGTTCATAAATCAAAGCTCACTGTGATGGGGAAAATTTAGTTTATGCAACCAAAAAGTTCTCTGCACCATAATATATCATGAGGGTTCCGGGCTCCACGTTGCAGCCAGCTTCCCCCTCCATTTGTTTTCCAGTCCTGGAGTTGACATCTGTTCTCTTCCGCACTTATCACTGGTTTGAATATTTCGTTTTGTCGTTTTAATTGAAGATCAGTTTGTAAAAGTTGTGAATATTTCTATGAATTTTTTTTGTTATTCCCAAGAACATTTGTCTGGCACCAAATCAAAGAGCGTGAGGCTAAAATATGCTGAATTATGGAATAAGCATCACAACAAGGGACTGAAGAAGAGAAATACATCTATCTTATATCTATCTCCTATCTATCTATCTATCTATCTATCTATCTATCTATCTATCTATCTATCTCCTATCTATCTATCTCCTATCTATCTACTATCTATCTATCTATCTATCTCCTATCTATCTATCTATGTATCTATCTATCTCCTATCTATCTATCTATCTATCTATCTATCTATCTATCTATCTATCTATCTATCTATCTCCTATCTCCTATCTATCTATCTCCTATCTATCTATCTATCTATCTATCTATCTATCTATCTATCTCCTATCTCCTATCTATCTCCTATCTATCTATCTATCTATCTCCTATCTATCTATCTATCTATCTATCTCCTATCTATCTATCTATCTCCTATCTATCTATCTATCTATCTATCTATCTATCTATCTATCTCCTATCTATCTATCTATCTCCTATCTATCTATCTCCTATCTATCTCCTATCTATCTATCTATCTATCTATCTATCTATCTATCTATCTATCTATCTATCTATCTCCTATATATCTATCTATCTCCTATCTATCTATCTATCTATCTATCTATCTATCTATCTCCTATCTATCTATCTCCTATCTATCTATCTATCTATCTCCTATCTATCTATCTCCTATCTATCTATCTATCTATCTATCTATCTATCTATCTATCTATCTATCTATCTATCTCCTATCTATCTCCTATCTATCTATCTCCTATCTATCTACCTATCTATCTATCTATCTCCTATCTATCTATCTATCTATCTATCTCCTATCTATCTATATATCTATCTTTCTCCTATCTATCTATCTATCTATCTATCTATCTCCTATCTATCTATCTATCTATCTATCTATCTATCTATCTCCTATCTATCTATCTCCTATCTATCTCCTATCTATCTATCTATCTATCTATCTATCTCCTATCTATCTATCTATCGATCTATCTTTCTCCTATCTATCTATCTATCTATCTATCTATCTATCTATCTATCTATCTATCTATCTATCTTTCTCCTATCTATCTATCTATCTCCTATCTATCTATCTCTCTCCTATCTCTCTATCTATCTATCTATCTATCTATCTATCTATCTCCTATCTATCTATCTATCTATCTATCTATCTCTCTACTAGAGATGAGCGACCCTGGAGCAGCTGGAGTCCATCCGAACCTGAACGTTCGGCATGTGATTAGCGGTGGCTGCTGAACTTGGATAAAGCTCTAAGGTTGTCTGGAAAACATGGATACAGCCAATGACTATATCCAGGATTTCCACATAGCCTTAGGGCTTTATCCAAGTTCAGCAGCCGCCGCTAATCACATGCCGAATGATCGGATGGACTCCAGCTGCTCCAGGTTCGCTCATCTCTACTCTCTACCTATCTATACAAGAAGAGGAGGGAGGGGCGCTTCCTTGTGCAGTAAGTGTCCTTGTCCAGGCAGTGTCTTATTCGGGTGCTACGGGAGTGCACTGACCTGGGTAGTTGTGCAATGTGTAGACACAATTCTATTGAAGTATATATGGGGGTACTTCTCAGCTGTTCCTGGGGGTTACACCACCAATGGTAGGAAAGGATTACACAGCAATGTGATCAGAGTGGATCACCGGACCAAAAATCCCCACAAAAAGGATCAGCGCAGAGGTACTGGATAGCTAGAAATACTTGCGGCCAAGGATCATCAGACCATGGCGATATGTTCTATTTATTGCACAGCGTTTCTGCCTTATTACATATGATGCAGGCCTTGCTATCTGTCTATCTATGTATCTTCTAGGTGTTGGATTTCTCTGCAGTGCCACCACAGGAGGAGTGATGCATTACACTGCAGTGCACAGATAGGCCTGCTCCTCCAGGGCAGCAGACCTCCCTCTAGCTGCCCTCCTCTTTGGTTGATAGAAGAGGCTTCTGACCCTGTGACATTGGACTCCATACACATCCTTACAGATTGTCCAGAGACAAGAAGCCATCAGGGCAGCAGGGACTCTTATCAGGGCAGCAGGGACTCTTATCAGGGCAGCAGGGACTCTATTCAGGGCAGCAGGGACTCTTATCAGGGCAGCAGGGACTCTTATCAGGGCAGCAGGGACTCTTATCAGGGCAGCAGGGACTCTATTCAGGGCAGCAGGGACTCTTATCAGGGCAGCAGGGACTCTATTCAGGGCAGCAGGGACTCTTATCAGGGCAGCAGGGACTCTATTCAGGGCAGCAGGGACTCTTATCACGGCAGCAGGGACTCTTATCAGGGCAGCAGGGACTCTATTCAGGGCAGCAGGGACTCTTATCAGGGCAGCAGGGACTCTATTCAGGGCAGCAGGGACTCTTATCAAGGCAGCAGGGACTCTATTCAGGGCAGCAGGGACTCTTATCAGGGCAGCAGAGACTCTATTCAGGGCAGCAGAGACTCTATTCAGGGCAGCAGGGACTCTTATCAGGGCAGCAGGGACTCTTATCAGGGCAGCAGGGACTCTATTCAGGGCAGCAGGGACTCTTATCAAGGCAGCAGGGACTCTATTCAGGGCAGCAGGGACTCTTATCAGGGCAGCAGAGACTCTATTCAGGGCAGCAGAGACTCTATTCAGGGCAGCAGGGACTCTTATCAGGGCAGCAGGGACTCTTATCAGGGCAGCAGAGACTCTATTCAGGGCAGCAGAGACTCTATTCAGGGCAGCAGAGACTCTATTCAGGGCAGCAGGGACTCTTATCAGGGCAGCAGGGACTCTTATCAGGGCAGCAGAGACTCTATTCAGGGCAGCAGAGACTCTATTCAGGGCAGCAGAGACTCTATTCAGGGCAGCAGGGACTCTTATCAGGGCAGCAGGGACTCTTATCAGGGCAGCAGGGACTCTCTTCACTTTCTGCTGGGGAATGTAAAGAAGACACTTGGTGTGACGCGGGGGCGGTAGGTTATGCAGCCCCCACCCCCAGCATCTCTAGGACTCGCCCTATCACAGACCCCTACCACTATTTTATCTGAATTATCTAACAAGGTGTTTAATAATGATAAGCAGGAGATATGTCTAGGCCGATCACGTTGTGCCGCTGCTCCTTCCTGAGCCATGGACAGCTCTGCTACATCTCTGCAGTAGTATGGGTAGTGCAGTCTGAAGCCCTGTAGGGTAGACCTGGGAGGGGGGCAAGATGGCACCCCCCTCCTCGGTAACACCGGTCACAGCTCCCCCACCACCTTCACATCTCCGCTATAAGGATAGCCCCCATCACACACACCTGCCCTCCGCTATAAGGATAGCCCCCATCACACACACCTGCTCTCTGCTATAAGGATAGCCCCCATCACACACACCTGCCCTCCGCTATAAGGATAGCCCCCATCATACACACCTGCCCTCCGCTATAAGGATAGCCCCCATCACACACACCTGCCCTCCGCTATAAGGATAGCCCCCATCACACACACCTGCCCTCCGCTATAAGGATAGCCCCCATCATACACACCTGCCCTCCGCTATAAGGATAGCCCCCATCATACACACCTGCCCTCCGCTATAAGGATAGCCCCCATCATACACACCTGCTCTCCGCTATAAGGATAGCCCCCATCACACACACCTGCCCTCTGCTATAAGGATAGCCCCCATCATACACACCTGCCCTCCGCTATAAGGATAGCCCCCATCACACACACCTGCCCTCTGCTATAAGGATAGCCCCCATCATACACACCTGCCCTCCGCTATAAGGATAGCCCTAATCACACACACCTGCCCTCCGCTATAAGGATAGCCCCCATCATACACACCTGCCCTCCGCTATAAGGATAGCCCCCATCATACACACCTGCCCTCCACTATAAGGATAGCCCCCATCACACACACCTGCCCTCCGCTATAAGGATAGCCCCATCATACACACCTGCTCTCCGCTATAAGGATAGCCCCCATCATACACACCTGCCCTCCGCTATAAGGATAGCCCCCATCATACACACCTGCTCTCCGCTATAAGGATAGCCCTAATCACACACACCTGCCCTCCGCTATAAGGATAGCCCCCATCATACACACCTGCCCTCCGCTATAAGGATAGCCCTAATCACACACACCTGCCCTCCGCTATAAGGATAGCCCCCATCATACACACCTGCCCTCCGCTATAAGGATAGCCCCATCATACACACCTGCTCTCCGCTATAAGGATAGCCCCCATCATACACACCTGCCCTCCGCTATAAGGATAGCCCCCATCATACACACCTGCTCTCCGCTATAAGGATAGCCCTAATCACACACACCTGCCCTCCGCTATAAGGATAGCCCCCATCATACACACCTGCCCTCCGCTATAAGGATAGCCCTAATCACACACACCTGCCCTCCGCTATAAGGATAGCCCCCATCATACACACCTGCCCTCCGCTATAAGGATAGCCCCCATCATACACACCTGCCCTCCACTATAAGGATAGCCCCCATCATACACACCTGCCCTCCGCTATAAGGATAGCCCTAATCACACACACCTGCCCTCCGCTATAAGGATAGCCCCCATCATACACACCTGCCCTCCGCTATAAGGATAGCCCCCATCACACACACCTGCCCTCCGCTATAAGGATAGCCCTAATCACACACACCTGCTCTCCTCACTACTACAGGACGACCATTCTGCTATTTTGACCGAGATCAGAAGCCATGTCAGGTGTCCGATAACGTGTGCCGTCCGTCCTTGTGTTCTGGTCACATGGTTTATGAGGAATAAGTGAGTAATGGAGACTCACACTTAGGAGGAGGAAGAAGAGAGCGTTCCTGTAGCTAGTGAGAAGCCGCCCGCCTGGAGGACTCATCAGGGCTCATTCATCTGCTAACGTTCCACCATCAGATTCTACTCATTTAGAGAGAGATGAAGCACTCTTCATCCGGAGAGCATTGCATGTGCGTCTTGTAAATGAGGCCCCGCAGCCGCCCTCTGACAGCAGGAGACGCTGCCACTCTCTGGGTGCATTCACTTCCAGCCCGGGTGAAGCCCAACATTCTTTCTAGATTCATCTTCCTTGTCATTTTCACTGCTCGACTCGGTACAAAGCAAATGACTGGGAATGAAGGAACAGGCTATGAATTACCATAGGACGGACATAAAAAGCCAGCGTGATCAATGCTCCTGGTGCTGCGAAGCGAGAAGCCGCGGGTCGCCACAGCATGCAGGGGGTTAAACAGCGCTTTGTCAGACTGCCCAGCCCTCAGTCATCCCTCCTCCAGACTGACAGCTCTCAGTGTTACGGGAAGAATTCTATCAGTAACAATTACTATTAAACATTAAGACGACGTTAAAAAAGACGATGCAGAATGGAGTGTAAATCTGTCGGCAGCCACCAGGGTGTGATCAGACCGGTGCTAGATGCCGTAGCCGCCAGGGTGCGATCCGACCGGTGCTGGATGCCGTAGCCGCCAGGGTGCGATCCAACCGGTGCTGGATGCCGTAGCCGCCAGGGTGCGATCGGACCGGTGCTGGATGCCGTAGCCGCCAGGGTGCGATCTGACCGGTGCTGGATGCCATAGCCGCCAGGGTGCGATCCGACCGGTGCTGGATGCCGTAGCCGCCAGGGTGCGATCCGACCGGTGCTGGATGCCGTAGCCGCCAGGGTGCGATCCGACCGGTGCTGGATGCTGTAGCCGCCAGGGTGCGATCCGACCGGTGCTGGATGCCGTAGCCGCCAGGGTGCGATCCGACCGGTGCTGGATGCCGTAGCCGCCAGGGTGCGATCCGACCGGTGCTGGATGCCATAGCCGCCAGGGTGCGATCCGACCGGTGCTGGATGCCGTAGCCGCCAGGGTGCGATCCGACCGGTGCTGGATGCTGTAGCCGCCAGGGTGCGATCCGACCGGTGCTGGATGCCGTAGCCGCCAGGGTGCGATCCGACCGGTGCTGGATGCCGTAGCCGCCAGGGTGCGATCCGACCGCTGCTGGATGCCATAGCCGCCAGGGTGCGATCGGACTGGTGCTGAATGCTGTAGCCGCCAGGGTGCGATTCGACCGGTGCTGGATGCCATAGCCGCCAGGGTGCGATCGGACCGGTGCTGGATGCCGTAGCCGCCAGGGTGCGATCGGACCGGTGCTGAATGCTGTAGCCGCCAGGGTGCGATCGGACCGTTGCTGGATAGTTAGCATTTCAGGTTTCCAGAGACAGCGATGGATTCGCGAGAGGCCGGGGAATGGCAGCTTTATCTGTCTGCCGCTCTTACTACAATAAAAAGGATCGCTTTATGTTCCAAAAAGTCCCATTAATAATGCATGATGTGGGGGCGTCCAGGAGCAGTCGGATCTCCCGTCTCTCCGGAATATTCTCATAAAACCCAACTCATCAACCATGACTTGGCCGAACCACCATGTGACTGTGTACAGAATAAAGCTCTTCTGCCCCTACATCATACCTACATGGACATCATACCTACATGGACATCATACCTTCATATGAATAAAACCTACATGGACATCATACCTACATGGACATCATACCTACATGGACATCATACCTTCATGTGCATCATACCTACATGGACATCATACCTACATGTATGTGCATCATACCTACATGTGCATCATACCTACATGGACATCATACCTACATGGACATCATACCTACATGGACATCATACCTACGTGTACATCATACCTTCATGTGAATCAAACCTACATGGACATCATACCTACATGGACATCATACCTATGTGTACATCATACCTACATGTGCATCATACCTACATGGACATCATACCTACGTGTACATCATACCTAAGTGTACATCATACCTCCATGGACATCATACCTACATGGACATCATACCTACATGGACATCATACCTTCATGTGAATCAAACCTACATGGACATCATACCTACATGGACATTATACCTTCATGTGCATCATACCTACATGGACATCATACCTACATGGACATCATACCTACATGTGCATCATACCTACATGTGCATCATACCTACATGGACATCATACCTACATGTGCATCATACCTACATGTGCATCATACCTACATGGACATCATACCTACATGTGCATCATACCTACATGGACATCATACCTTTATGGACATCATACCAACATGTGCATCATACCTACATGGACATCATACCTACATGTGCATCATACCTACATCTATACCTACATGGACATCATACCTGTGACCTGAGGGTGAGGTAACATAGAGGGTCCATGGATCTCCACCCAACAAGAGCCCAAATCTGGGCAGCGGCTGCAGCTTCTCTCCCTAGTTTCACAAGTTTCCTCATAGTCTCTTGGGATTACTAGTCAGACTGTCCTGCTCCTACTACTATTCCCCTGCTCCTCCTCCTCCTCCTCCTCCTCCTCCTACTACTACTCCCCCTGCTCCTACTACTCCCCCTGCTCCTACTACTACTCCCCCTGCTCCTACTACTCCCCCTGCTCCTACTACTACTCCCCCTGCTCCTACTACTCCCCCTGCTCCTACTACTACTCCCCCTGCTCCTACTACTCCCCCTGCTCCTACTACTCCCCCTGCTCCTACTACTACTCCCCCTGCTCCTACTACCACTACTACTCCTCCTACTCCTACTACTCCCCCTGCTCCTACTACCACTACTCCTACTACTCCCCCTGCTCCTACTACTCCCCCTGCTCCTACTACCACTACTACTCCCCCTGCTCCTACTACTCCCCCTGCTCCTACTACCACTACTCCTACTACTCCCCCTGCTCCTACTACTCCCCCTGCTCCTACTACCACTACTACTCCCCCTGCTCCTACTACTCCCCCTGCTCCTACTACCACTACTACTCCCCCTGCTCCTACTACCACTACTACTCCTCCTACTACTACTCCCCCTGCTCCTACTACTCCTGCTCCTACTACTCACCCTGCTCCTACTACCACTACTACTCCTCCTACTACTACTACTACTACTCCTGCTCCTCCTCCTACTACTACTACTCCCCCTACCACTACTACTCTCCCTGCTCCTACTACCACTACTACTCCCCCTGCTCCTACTACTCCTACTCCTCCTCCTACTACTACTACTACTACTCCCCATGCTCCTACTACCACTACTACTCCTCCTGCTCCTACTACTCCCCCTGCTCCTACTACTCCTACTCCTCCTCCTCCTACTACTACTACTACTCCCCATGCTCCTACTACCACTACTACTCCTACTACTACTACTACTACTACTACTACTACTACTACTCCTGCTCCTCCTCCTCCTACCACTACTACTTCCCCTGGTCCTCCTCCTCCTACTACTACTCCTGCTCCTACTACTACTCCCCCTGCTCCTACTACTCCCCCTGCTCCTACTACCACTACTACTCCTACTACTACTACTACTACTACTACTACTACTACTCCTGCTCCTACTACTACTACTCCTCCTCCTACTACTACTACTCCTGCTCCTACTACTACTCCCCCTGCTCCTACTATTCCCCCTGTTCCTACTACCACTACTACTCCCCCTGCTCCTACTACTACTTCTAATACTCCCCCTGCTCCTACTATTCCCCCTGTTCCTACTACCACTACTACTCCCCCTGCTCCTACTACTACTTCTAATACTCCCCCTGCTCCTACTACTCCCCCTGCTCCTACTACTACTTCTAATACTCCCCCTGCTCCTACTACTCCCCCTGTTCCTACTACTACTCCCCCTGCTCCTACTACTACTCCCCCTGCTCCTACTACTACTACTCCTGTTCCTACTACTACTCCCCCTGCTCCTACTACTACTACTACTCCCCCTGTTCCTACTACTACTCCCCCTGCTCCTACTACTACTCCCCCTGCTCCTACTACTACTACTCCTGTTCCTACTACTACTCCCCCTGCTCCTACTACTACTACTCCTGTTCCTACTACTACTACTGCCCTTGCTCCTACTACTACAACAACTGCTCCTCCACCTACTACTACTACTCCCCCCTGCTCCTCCTCCTCCTACTACTACTACTACTCCGCCTGCTCCTCCTCCTACTACTACTACTCCCCCTGCTCCTCCTACTACTACTACTCCTCCTCCTACTACTACTCCTGCTCCTCCTACTACTACTACTACTACCCCCCCTGTTCCTCCTACTACTACTCCCCCTGCTCCTTCTCCTACTCCTACTACTCCTGCTCCTCCTCCTACTACTCCCCCTGCTCCTACTACTCCTGCTACTCACCCTGCTCCTACTACTCCCCCTGCTCCTACTACTACTACTACTCCCCCTGCTCCTACTACTACTTCTACTACTCCCCCTGCTCCTCCTACTACTACTTCCACTACTCCCCCTGCTCCTCCTCCTACTACTCCGCCTGCTCCTCCTACTACTACTACTCCCCCTGCTCCTCCTACTACTACTCCCCTGCTCCTCCTCCTCCTACTACTACTACTACTACTACTCCCCCTGCTCCTCCTCCTACTACTCCTACTCCCCCTGCTCCTCCTCCTCCTACTACTCCCCCTGCTCCTCCTCCTACTACTACTACTCTCCCTGCTCCTCCTCCTCCTCCTCCTACTACTACTACTACTACTACTACTACTACTACTACTACTACTCCCCCTGCTCCTACTACTACTCCCCCTGGTCCTCCTCCTCCTCCTACTACTACTTCTCCTGCTCCTACTACCTCTACTCCTCCTCCTCCTCCTACTACTACTCCTGCTCCTCCTACTACTACTCCCCCTGCTCCTACTACTCACCCTGCTCCTACTACTCCCCCTGCTCCTACTACTCCCCCTGCTCCTACTACCACTACTACTCCCCCTGGTCCTCCTCCTCCTACTACTACTCCTGTTCCTACTACTCACACTGCTCCTACTACTACTCCCCCTGCTCCTACTACTACTACTCCTACTACTACTCCTACTACTACTCCTGCTCCTACTACTACTCCCCCTGCTCCTACTACTACTACTCCTACTACTACTCCTACTACTACTCCTGCTCCTACTACTACTCCTGTTCCTACTACTACTACTACTACTCCCCCTGCTCCTACTACCACTCCTACTCCACCTGGTCCTCCTCCTCCTACTACTACTCCTGTTCCTACTACTCACACTGCTCCTACTACTACTCCTGCTCCTACTACTACTCCTGTTCCTACTACTACTACTACTACTACTACTACTCCCCCTGCTCCTACTACTACTCCTGTTCCTACTACTCACACTGCTCCTACTACTACTCCTGCTCCTACTACTACTCCTGTTCCTACTACTACTACTACTACTACTACTCCCCCTGCTCCTACTACTCCCCCTGTTCCTACTACCACTACTACTCCCCCTGCTCCTACTACCACTACTACTCCTACTACTACTACTCCCCCTGCTCCTACAACTGCTCCTGTTCCTACTACTCCCCCTGCTCCTACTACTACTCCCCCTGCTCCTACTACCACTACTACTCCTACTACTACTACTCCCCCTGCTCCTACAACTGCTCCTGTTCCTACTACTCCCCCTGCTCCTACTACTACTCCTCCCCTTGCTCCTACTACTACTACTCCTGCTCCTCCACCTACTACTACTACTACTTCGCCTGCTCCTCCTCCTACTACTACTACTCCCCCTGCTTCTCCTCCTACTACTACTACTCCTGCTCCTCCTCCTCCTACTACTCCCCCTGCTCCTACTACTACTACTACTCCTACTACTACTACTCCCCCTGCTCCTCCTCCTCCTACTACTACTCCTGCTCCTCCTACTACTACTCCCCCTGCTCCTACTACTCCTGCTCCTACTACTCACCCTGATCCTACTACTCCCCCTGCTCCTACTACCACTACTACTCCCCCTGGTCCTCCTCCTACTACTACTACTCCTGCTCCTACTACTCACCCTGCTCCTACTACTACTACTCCCCCTGCTCCTACTTCTACTTCTACTACTCCCCCTGCTCCTCGTCCTACTACTCCCCCTGCTCCTCCTCCTACTACTACTACTACTCCCCCTGCTCCTACTACTTCTACTTCTACTACTCCCCCTGCTCCTCCTCCTACTACTCCTACTCCCCCTGCTCCTCCTCCTACTACTCCCCCTGCTCCTCCTCCTACTACTCCCCCTGCTCCTCCTACTACTACTACTTCTACTACTACTACTCCCCCTGCTCCTCCTCCTCCTACTACTTCTACTACTACTACTCCCCCTGCTCCTACTACTCCTCCTACTACTACTACTAATACTACTCCTGCTCCCCCTGCTCCTACTACTCCTACTCCCCCTGCTCCTCCTCCTACTACTCCCCCTGCTCCTCCTCCTACTACTCCCCCTGCTCCTCCTACTACTACTACTTCTACTACTACTACTCCCCCTGCTCCTCCTCCTCCTACTACTTCTACTACTACTACTCCCCCTGCTCCTACTACTCCTCCTACTACTACTACTACTAATACTACTCCTGCTCCCCCTGCTCCTATTACTACTACCACTACTACTCCCCCTGCTCCTACTACTACTACTACTCCTGTTCCTCCTACTACTACTACTTCCCCTGCTCCTACTACTACTACTCCTGTTCCTACTACTACTACTACTACTACTCCCCCTGCTCCTACTACAACTACTACTACTCCTGTTCCTCCTCCTTCTTCTACTTCCCCTGCTCCTACTACTCCCCCTGCTCCTACTACCACTACTACTCCTGTTCCTCCTCCTCCTACTACTTCCCCTGCTCCTACTACTACTCCTGTTCCTACTACTACTATTACTACTACTCCCCCTGCTCCTACTACTCCTCCTACTACTACTACTACTCCCCCTGCTCCTACTACTCCTACTACTACTACTACTACTACTCCTGCTCCTCCTCCTCCTACTACTACTACTCCCCCTGCTCCTACTACTCCTGCTCCTACTACTCACCCTGCTCCTACTCCTCCTCCTCCTACTACTACTCCTGCTCCTCCTACTACTACTACTCCCCCCTGCTCCTACTACTCCTGCTCCTACTACTCACCCTGCTCCTACTACTCCTCCTACTACTACTACTACTACTCCTGCTCCTCCTCCTCCTCCTCCTACTACTACTCCTGTTCCTCCTCCTACTACTACTACTACTCCCCCTGCTCCTACTATTCCTGCTCCTACTACTCCCCCTGCTCCTACTACCACTACTACTCCCCCTGGTCCTCCTCCTCCTACTACTACTACTACTACTACTCCCCCTGCTCCTACTACCACTACTACTCCTCCTACTACTACTACTCCTGCTCCTCCTCCTCCTACTACTACTACTCCCCCTGCTCCTACTACTCCCCCTGCTCCTACTACCACTACTACTCCCCCTGCTCCTACTACTCCCCCTGCTCCTACTACCACTACCACTCCCCCTGGTCCTCCTCCTCCTCCTCCTACTACTACTACTACTACTACTACTACTACTACTACTACTACTACTACTCCTACTACCACTACTCCTCCTACTACTACTACTACTACTCCCCCTGCTCCTACTACTCACCCTGCTCCTACTACTCACCCTGCTCCTACTACTACTACTCCTGTTCCTACTACTACTACTACTACCCCTGCTCCTACTACTCCTGCTCTTAGTACTCACCCTGCTCCTACTACTCCTGCTCTTAGTACTCACCCTGCTCCTACTACTACTACTACTACTCTTGTTCCTACTACTACTACTCCTGCTCCTCCTCCTACTACTACTCCCCCTGCTCCTACTACTACTACTCCTGTTCCCCCTGCTCCTACTACTACTACTCCTGTTCCTACTACTACTACTACTCCTGCTCCTACTACTCCTGCTCCCACTACTCACCCTGCTCCTACTACTACTACTCCTCCCCCTGCTCCTACTACTCCTGCTCCTACTACTACTACTACTACTACTCCTGCTCCTCCTCCTCCTACTACTACTCCTGCTCCTCCTACTACTACTACTCCCCCTGCTCCTACTACTCCTGCTCCTACTACTCCCCCTGCTCCTACTACTACTCCTGTTCCTACTACTACTACTCCTGCTCCTCCTCCTCCTACTACTCCCCCTGCTCCTACTACTCCTGTTCCTCCTCCTCCTACTACTACTACTCCTGCTCCTCCTCCTACTACTACTCCCCCTGCTCCTACTACTCCTGCTCCCACTACTCACCCTGCTCCTACTACTCCCCCTGCTCCTACTACTACTACTCCTGCTCCTCCTCCTACTACTACTCCCCCTGCTCCTACTCCCCCTGCTCCTACTACTCCTGCTCCTCCTCCTCCTCCTACTACTCCTGCTCCCCCTACTACTACTACTCCCCCTACTACTACTACTCCTGCTCCTCCTCCCACTACTCACCCTGCTCCTACTACTCCCCCTGCTCCTACTACTACTACTCCTGCTCCTCCTCCTCCTCCTACTACTCCTGCTCCCCCTACTACTACTACTCCCCCTACTACTACTACTCCTGCTCCTACTACTCCCCCTGCTCCTACTACTCCCCCTGCTCCTACTACTACAATTGGGGGACGAGTCATTGGATAACCTATCATCCTCCGCGATGGTCTCCTCGTGACAGTCAGGACTCTGCGTATAAATGTCGCCTCATAGACTGAAAGCCGAAAATGGGAAAAAAAGCTAATTTACAAAATCCAGCTAAAAGATCTTTAGTTATGGGCTGTTAATCAGGAAGCACATCGGAGAAAACAACACCTCGCTCTGCGGGCTCCGCGCTCCGCGCTCTGTGCTGCCGAGGATGAAATGAAGACGGTAATTACATATTCTGTTAAATGAAACATCTATCCCATAACTGCGGGGCCAAACACTGATCCATTGTATCCGCTCAGCGACTGATCACTGCGGGGGAGGGGGCGGCGGCCTACCCAGACTAGGCCTCAATCCACACACAGAGCCGGAGCCCAGGGCCATAGGAGACTGTATATAGTGGGTGATATAGGAGAACCTGCTGTATATAGTGAGTGATATAGGAGATCCTGCTGTATATACTGGGTGATATAGGAGAACCTGCTGTATATACTGGGGGGTATAGGAGATCCTGCTGTATATAGTGGGGTATATAGGAGAACCTGCTGTATATAGTGAGTGATATAGGAGATCCTGCTGTATATAGTGGGTGATATAGGAGAACCTGCTGTATATACTGGGGGATATAGGAGAACCTGCTGTATATACTGGGGGATATAGGAGAACCTGCTGTATATAGTGGGTGATATAGGAGAACCTGCTGTATATAGTGAGTGATATAGGAGATCCTGCTGTATATACTGGGTGATATAGGAGAACCTGCTGTATATACTGGGGGGTATAGGAGATCCTGCTGTATATAGTGGGGTATATAGGAGAACCTGCTGTATATAGTGAGTGATATAGGAGATCCTGCTGTATATAGTGGGGGATATAGGAGATCCTGCTGTATATAGTGGGGGATATAGGAGAACCTGCTGTATATACTGGGGGATATAGGAGAACCTGCTGTATATACTGGGGGATATAGGAGAACCTGCTGTATATACTCGGGGATATAGGAGATCCTGCTGTATATAGTAGGGGATATAGGAGAACCTGCTGTATATAGTGGGTGATATAGGAGAACCTGCTGTATATAGTGAGTGATATAGGAGATCCTGCTGTATATACTGGGTGATATAGGAGATCCTGCTGTATATACTGGGTGATATAGGAGAACCTGCTGTATATACTGGGGGATATAGGAGAACCTGCTGTATATAGTGGGTGATATAGGAGAACCTGCTGTATATAGTGAGTGATATCGGAGAACCTGCTGTATATACTGGGTGATATAGGAGAACCTGCTGTATATACTGGGGGATATAGGAGATCCTGCTGTATATAGTGGGGTATATAGGAGAACCTGCTGTATATAGTGAGTGAAATAGGAGATCCTGCTGTATATAGTGGGGGATATAGGAGATCCTGCTGTATATAGTGGGGGATATAGGAGAACCTGCTGTATATACTGGGGGATATAGGAGAACCTGCTGTATATACTCGGGGATATAGGAGAACCTGCTGTATATACTGGGGGATATAGGAGAACCTGCTGTATATACTCGGGGATATAGGAGAACCTGCTGTATATAGTGGGGGATATAGGAGATCCTGCTGTATACAGTAGATATACAGCATATATACTGCTGTATATAGGAGATATATAGTGGGTTATATAGGAGAACCTGCTGTATATAGTGGGTGATATAGGAGAACCTGCTGTATATAGTAGGGGATATAGGAGAACCTGCTGTATATAGTGGGGGATATAGGAGAACCTGCTGTATATAGTGGGTGATATCGGAGAACCTGCTGTATATAGTAGGGGATATAGGAGAACCTGCTGTATATAGTGGGGGATATAGGAGAACCTGCTGTATATAGGGGGGGATATAGGAGAACCTGCTGTATATAGTAGGGGATATAGGAGAACCTGCTGTATATAGTGGGTGATATAGGAGAACCTGCTGTATATATTGGGTGATATAAGAGAACCTGCTGTATATAGTGGGGGATATAGGAGAACCTGCTGTATATAGTGGGTGATAAAGGAGAACCTGCTGTATATAGTGGGTGATATAGGAGAACCTGCTGTATATAGTGGGGGATATAGGAGAACCTGCTGTATATAGTGGGGGATATAGGAGAACCTGCTGTATATAGTGGGGGATATAGGAGATCCTGCTGTATATAGTGGGTGATATAGGAGAACCTGCTGTATATACTGGGGGATATAGGAGAACCTGCTGTATGTAGTGGGTTATATAGGAAAACCTGCTGTATATAGTAGGGGATATAGGAGAACCTGCTGTATATAGTGGGTGATATAGGAGAACCTGCTGTATATAGTGGGGGATATAGGAGAACCTGCTGTATATAGTGGGGGATATAGGAGAACCTGCTGTATATAGTGGGTGATATAGGAGAACCTGCTGTATATAGTGGGTGATATAGGAGAACCTGCTGTATATACTGGGGGATATAGGAGAACCTGCTGTATATAGTGGGTTATATAGGAAAACCTGCTGTATATAGTGGGTGAGATAGGAGAACCTGCTGTATATAGTGTGTGAGATAGGAGAACCTGCTGTATATAGTGGGTGATATAGGAAAACCTGCTGTATATAGTGGGGGATATAGGAGAACCTGCTGTATATAGTGGGTGATATAGAAGAACCTGCTGTATATAGTGTGTGATATAGGAGATCCTGCTGTATGTAGTGGGGGATATAGGAGAACCTGCTGTATATAGTGGGGGATATAGGAGAACCTGCTGTATATAGTGGGTGATATAGAAGAACCTGCTGTATATAGTGTGTGATATAGGAGATCCTGCTGTATGTAGTGGGGGATATAGGAGAACCTGCTGTATATAGTGGGGGATATAGGAGAACCTGCTGTATATAGTGGGTGATATAGAAGAACCTGCTGTATATAGTGTGTGATATAGGAGATCCTGCTGTATGTAGTGGGGGATATAGGAGAACCTATCCCACCTGAAGAGAGAGGGAAGGCTCCTGTGCTTAATGGGAGAGATCAGAGCAGCCGCAGACGAGTATACAGATAATATCATATATAGGAGCAGGGTCCCAGCAGCACAGAAGATGTCAGTAGGGGAGGGTGCTGATCATATAGGAGAGGACACAGCAGCACAGAGGGTGTCAGGAGAGGAGGGGGTGATCTTATAGGAGAGATCACAGCAGCACAGAGGATGTCAGGAGAGGAGGGTGCTGATCTTATAGGAGAGGACACAGCAGCACAGAGGATGTCAGGAGAGGAGGGGGCTGATCTTATAGGAGAGATCACAGCAGCACAGAGGATGTCAGGAGAGGAGGGGGGTGATCTTATAGGGGAGGTCCCAGCAGCACAGAGGATGTCAGGAGAGGAGGGGGCTGATCCTATAGGAGAGGTCCCAGCAGCACAGAGGATGTCAGGAGAGGAGGGGGCTGATCTATAGGAGATGTCACAGCAGCACAGAGGATGTCAGGAGAGGAGGGGGCTGATCCTATAGGAGAGGACACAGCAGCACAGAGGATGTCAGGAGAGGAGGGGGCTGATCTTATAGGAGAGGACACAGCAGCACAGAGGATGTCAGGAGAGGAGGGGGCTGATCTTATAGGAGAGGACACAGCAGCACAGAGGATGTCAGGAGAGGAGGGGGCTGATCTTATAGGAGAGGACACAGCAGCACAGAGGATGTCAGGAGAGGAGGGGGCTGATCTTATAGGAGAGGACACAGCAGCACAGAGGATGTCAGGAGAGGAGGGGGCTGATCTTATAGAGGAGGTCACAGCAGCACAGAGGGTGTCAGGAGAGGAGGGGGCTGATCTTATAGGAGAGGACACAGCAGCACAGAGGATGTCAGGAGAGGAGGGGGCTGATCTTATAGAGGAGGTCCCAGCAGCACAGAGGATGTCAGGAGAGGAGGGGGCTGATCTTATAGAGGAGGTCCCAGCAGCACAGAGGATGTAAGGAGAGGAGGGGGGTGATCTTATAGTGGAGGTCCCAGCAGCACAGAGGATGTCAGGAGAGGAGTGTGCTGATCCTATAGGAGAGGACACAGCAGCACAGAGGGTGTCAGGAGAGGAGGGGGCTGATCTTATAGGAGAGGTCACAGCAGTACAGAGAATGTCAGGAGAGGAGTACACCCCAGCAGTCTGTGAGGTATTATGCACGTGTTCCATGGAATAATGACCCCCTAGTACAGAATGTCCTATATAAATGCATGAAGCAGCAGATGCACAGATGTTATTGGGGGGGGGGGGCTGTTTTGCTGTTTTTTCGCCTGTTTCCGCCGGCCTCATACAATAGGCAGATTGCGGCTGTTTTGCTCGCCCTGTGGTTATAGCCCCTTGGTATGAGTGTTGGTGCGGCGTTGTTCTTTTCTCTGGTTGCGATGTAAGTGCTTTATGTCATTAATTAGCTTCTTGTCACTGAGCACTTTCTCCTTTGTTGCAGGTGACAGATGTTTGGACGTGCGCTGTTGCGTGCTGTGAGCGTCGCTCCTGAGCGCACCTAATATATGTTAAGTGGCCTGAAATTATTTAATGCAATATTAAAATCGTCCTTATACCTGTTTGCTGGCAGCGGCTCGCTGGCCGTTCTCCTCACATCCATTACGTCCCCAGCTTCTCCCATAAATCAGCCGCCATTCGTCACCGGAGCCGCCAGACTCTTTTTGTTGCAAGGAAATGTGGGCGGGTGAGCGGTGATGTCATCAGACTAATAAATACATGTGACGCCCCAATGAGGGAGAAAACAAACAACGGACGGCGTCATCACAAAATAACTTACTATCAATAACGCCTTTATGTTACACAGATTTTATAACAAAATTTTGGGGACATTTTTTCTTGTTTTCCATTTTCTCTCTATATTATATAATAATCCTGAGATCTTGCAGTTCTCATTCTCACCACTGGGGGTGATACTAAGCTGAGACTTCCTGTTGTGTCTGGGGTGATAAGAGGAGGCTGCAGTAAAGTGATCTGTACAGCATTGCAGCGTCATGTGACACCAGTAGAGAGGAGACAATAGCGGCTCCCTGTGGAATGACCTCTTCACAGGTCACAGAGCACGCTCAGTAATGTCTCACATTCATCTTAAGGGGACAGAGTCTGTCTAGTGTTGTCTATGTCCATATGTTGTGCCGTAAAGCATGTCACTAAATGCTGTTAAGAACAGCCCAGGCAAGATGGCCGTCCCCATAACAATGTACAAAAAGTGAAATAGAAACAGATTACAATAAAAAAACAAGTTTTGTGTCTGACTAATAAGTAAGAGAAAATTAGGTGAATAACCCCTTCAAAGGGAGCGTCCTCCACAGAACTAGTGCTAATAAAGGTTTGGGGCATTCCAGGTGATAAATCTCTGAGCACCGCGACCGATCCCGAGAATCATGGATGCCCTCCCAACCCCGCCCCCTTTATATGCTGCTTTTGTGAACTACAGAGCACTTGCTGGTGAGTGCCGCTCCTTTGAAGAGTTACCTGATCATGGATGCCAATTGTTAGGGAAGGTCTGACTGAAGCGGCTATCTGATTCAGAGCCATAGGCGGCTAAATAAAGATCGCCCCCTAGTGGTGATCCGCGGCATTTGCTGTGGATTTGTAGTGACGATTTGTCTGCAGACTTTGATTGAATTGTTGCATAAAGTTTCCAGCAGCAGCGCGGACCTGCTCCATTACCATCCTCGGCCGCCATATTGGATTTACCCCCACGCCCTAACAACACCCCCTCCGAGCAGAAAGATTTAAAAAGGCGTAAACTGCTCAAGGATAGTGCAAGCAGCTTGATAAATGCTGCGCAAATGTTACAGTAGCACAGGGCGCCCAAAAAGACCAAAATAATGGCGCAAAGTGAAGCATAAATGTTCCTCAAGGTCGGATATTAAAAGGGGTTTTTTATTATTGTTTTTACAATTTATGAAAAGAAAATCTCGAATGATTGGTTTCAGTCCCTCGCTCGCGGTTACATGGCGGCTGCCGCGGGGTCTGGTGGGGAACTATAAAGGCCTGGTATATAGACGATGGATCTGAGATCCGACACAAAGGAGGCGAGTGACACCGACCAACCTCGCAGCCTCGGCACTCACCCTACAAGTGCTATCTTCTGCCTCCAGCAATCACCTTGGGAAATGTCAGCTATTGTAGCACCTAGCTGAAGGACGGCCGAGCTGTAATGACGGCCGCTCCATGTATTTAACTCTCATTGAAGGTCAGCACTTCTATTAGGGGATTTTAGTCAGTAAAATGTTGACAGAAATGAGCTGTGCGCATGAACTGCAGCTGACAATAATGTCAGGATTTATGAGCCGTCCTGTGTGATAAGGCCAGGCTCCCGCAGAATGGACAGGAAAGTAATAGCTGTATACTGTGGATACTGCAGCCCATTTATAATCTGCCCCCAGACCTGAAGATACAATGTTACACCCATGTATTGTCTGTAACATAGGGTACTATCTGTACCTACATAATCTACAGGAGAGACAGGGAGGCAGTACTATCTGTACCTCCATCATTTACAGGGAGAGACAGGGAGGCAGTACTATCTGTACCTACATAATCCACAGGAGAGACAGGGAGGCAGTACTATCTGTACCTCCATCATTTACAGGGAGAGACAGGGAGGCAGTACTATCTGTACATACATCATCTACAGGAGAGACAGGGAAGCTGTACTATCTGTTCCTAAATCCTTTACAGGGGGAGACAGGGAGGCAGTACTATCTGTATCTACATAATCTATAGGAGAGACAGGGAGGCAGTACTATCTGTACATACACCATTTATAGGAAGAGACAGGGAAGCTGTACTATCTGTTCCTAAATCCTTTACAGGGGGAGACAGGGAGGCAGTACTATCTGTATCTACATAATCTATAGGAGAGACAGGGAGGCAGTACTATCTGTACATACACCATTTATAGGAAGAGACAGGGAAGCTGTACTATCTGTTCCTAAATCCTTTACAGGGGGAGACAGGGAGGCAGTACTATCTGTACCTACATAATCTATAGGAGAGACAGGGAGGCAGTACTATCTGTACCTCCATCATTTACAGGGAGAGACAGGGAGGCAGTACTATCTGTACCTACATCATCTACAGGGAGAGACAGGGAGGCAGTACTATCTGTACATACACCATTTATAGGAAGAGACAGGGAAGCTGTACTACCTGTTCCTAAATCCTTTACAGAAGGAGACAGGGAGGCAGTACTATGAGTACCTACATCCTTTACAGGGGAGACAGGGAGGCAGTACTATCTGTACCTACATCATTTACAGACAGACAGACAGAAAGGCAGTACTATCTGTACCTACATCATTTACAGACAGAAAGGCAGTACTATCTGTACCTACATCATTTACAGACAGAGACAGGGAGGCAGTACTATCTGTACCAACATCATCTACAGGATAAGACAGGGAGGCAGTACTATCTGTACCTACATCATTTACAGACAGACAGGGAGGCAGTACTATCTGTACCTACATCATTTACAGACAGAGACAGGAAGGCAGTACTATCTGTACCTACATCATCTACAGGGAGAGACAGGGAGGCAGTACTATCTGTACCTACATCATTTACAGACAGAGACAGGGAGGCAGTACTATCTGTACCTACATCATCTACAGGGAGAGACAGGGAGGCAGTACTATCTGTACCTACATCATTTACAGACAGAGACAGGAAGGCAGTACTATCTGTACCTACATCATCTACAGGGAGAGACAGGGAGGCAGTACTATCTGTACCTACATAATTTACAGACAGAGACAGGAAGGCAGTACTATCTGTACCTACATCATTTACAGACAGAGACAGGAAGGCAGTACTATCTCTACCTAGATCATATACAGACGAAGACAGGGAGGCAATAGTATCTGTACATACATGACCTACAGGAGAGACAGGGAGGCAGTACTATCTGTACTATCTGTACCTACAGGGGGATCAGGAGGATTTCCCTCTTCTATTCTGCTTGGTCTATGGGCTGAATTTGAAGCGACCCTTCCTCCCTGGCGGCTGCTCCTCTAATCGGCGGTCACAGCACGTCCCCTATAGATGCTGTCAGTGTTTAATTCACTAATAATGCACAAGCCAACAAGACAGAAATGGCTGCACATCGCACCCATGGCCGACACCAAAGCTTATTCAGCTACATTTAAAACCAACATCAGGAGTTAGTATATAATTTGGCCAAACCATATTGCCTCATGTACCACGTGCAGGTCTTCTGATACACATGAGTCCCTAACCAAAAAACATCACTGTGCCGGTCACCGACCACAATCCCCGCAAAGTGTGCGCATACAGAGAAGGGGGGCCACGGAATGGCCCTGCAACCCCATCGTCACAGGACCAGACCCTAAAGGGCCCCCCCGAACCCCGCAGGTGCCACCGGCGGAAAAAGTGGACGCCAAGCAACACAAGTGTGAACAAGCTCTTACCTCTCTCCATTCCTCTGCAGGTAGAATGGGAGAATACTAGGAGATCCTCCCCTTATGTACACAGGTGCTTCCCGCTAATGTGGATCACATGGGTCTTACAAAGCACGAGTGCTAGCTACTCTTCTCTCCATTTCATAATTCATTAATAATAATATCGCTGGGATCTGCGCAGATTATGGATCAGTGAGAAGTGAGCGGCGCTGCGGCTGCTGTTATCACCGGAGTTTATTACCGCTTATACCGCCGCACACTGAACTATTAGACGCCGTCTTTTATAGAATATTGTCGCCTTTTGTGGAGTCACTATTTGCTGCTATCACTGTGATGGAACCAGTCATTTAGTGGTGTATGAGAGAGGAATAATACAGCCTGACTCCTGTAATAATAGTGCCCGACCCCTGTAATAATACAGCCCGACCCCTGTAATAATACAGCCCAGCCCCCCTGTTATAATACAGCCCGACCCCTGTAATAATACAGCCCGACCCCTGTAATAATACTGCCCGACCCCTGTAATAATACAGCCCGGCTCCTGTAATAATACAGCCCGTCCCCTGTAATAATACTGCCCGACCCCTGTTGTAATACAGCCCGACCCCTGTAATAATACAGCCCGGCTCCTGTAATAATACAGCCCGACCCCTATAATAATAGAGCCTGTCCCCTGTAATAATACTGCCCGACCCCTGTAATAATACTGCCCGACCCCTGTTATAATAGAGCCTGTCCCCTGTAATAATACAGCCCGACCCCTGTAATAATACAGCCCGACCCCTGTAATAATACAGCCCGGCCCCTGTTATAATACAGCCTGACCCCTGTAATAATACAGCCCGGCTCCTGTAATAATACAGCCCAAACCCTGTAATAATAGAGCCCGTCCCCTGTAATAATACTGCCCGATCCCTGTTGTAATACAGCCCGACCCCTGTAATAATACAGCCCGGCTCCTGTAATAATACAGCCCGACCCCTATAATAATAGAGCCCGTCCCCTGTAATAATACTGCCCGACCCCTGTAATAATACTGCCCGACCCCTGTTATAATAGAGCCCGTCCCCTGTAATAATACAGCCCGACCCCTGTAATAATAGAGCCCGTCCCCTGTAATAATACTGCCCGACCCCTGTAATAATACTGCCTGACCTTTGTAATAATATTGCCCGACCCCTGTTATAATACGGCCCGACCCCTGTAATAATACTGCCCGACCCCTGTTATAATACAGCCTGACCCCTGTAATAATACCCCCCCATGTAACAGTGGAAGGGACACAGAGGAGGGGCAGGAGGGGACACAGTAGAGGGGCAGAAGGGGACACTGTAGAGTGGCAGGAGGGGGCACAGCAGAGAGGCAAGAGGAGACACAGCAGAGGGGCAGGAGAAGACACAGCAGAGGGGCAGCCAGGCACAGTGAAGGGGCCGGAGGGGGCACAGCAAAGGGGCAGGAGGGGACACAGCAGAGGGGCAGGAGGGGGAACTGCAAGGGGGCAGGAGGAGGGGACACAGCAGAGAGGCAGGAGGGGACACAGCGAAAGGGTAGCAAGGCACAGTGGAGGGGCAGGATGGGGCACAGCAGAGGGGCAGGAGGGGACACAGCAGAGGGGCAGGAGGGGACACAGCGGAGGGGCAGCCAGGCACAGTGCAGTGGCAGGAGGGGACACAGCGGAGGGGCAGGAGGGGGCACATCAGAGGGGCAGGAGGGGACACAGCGAAAGGGCAGCCAGGCACAGTGGAGGGGCAGGAGGGGGCACAGCAGAGGGGCAGGAGGGGACACAGCAGAGGGGCAGGAGGGGACACAGCAGAGGGGCAGGAGGGGACACAGCAGAGGGGCAGCCAGACACAGTGAAGGGGCAGGAGGGAGCACAGCAGAGGGGCAAGAGGGGACACAGCAGAGGGGCAGGAGGGGGCACAGCAGAGGGGCAGGAGAGGACACAGCAGAGGGGCAAGAGGGGACACAGCAGAGGGGCAGGAGGGGACACAGCGGAGGGGCAGCCAGGCACAGTGAAGGGGCAGGAGGGGGCACAGCAGAGGGGCAGGAGTAGACACAGCAAAGGGGCAGGAGGGGGCACAGCAGAGGGGCAGGAGAGGACACAGCAAAGGGGCAGGAGGGGGCACAGCAGAACATTTCATTTATAATCCCCCTGTCAGTATTTGTGAGCTGTGAATTTCCTGGCTTAGTCCATGAGCTGATTTCAGGTGGTGATGCCCCCCCCCCCCGGGCCCCTGAGCTTCTGTACAGGTCAGACATGGAGGACGTCTGACCGGGATCTGAGGAGAGCAGGTCAGGCCCTCTGGTGTCCTGGATCCACCCCCCCATGTGATAGCGGCTGGGAGCGGGTGATGGAGTGTGATCTGCGCATTAATAAGCTGCTCCCGGTCATCCCTCCCCCGGACGCCGACACTTCACACAATCCCAGGCTAATTGCAGCTGAAGCCGAAACACATTTCTTCTCTCCAATTTTGCCTCTAGATCTTGATTAGACGGGTCAGGCCGGGGTCAGGCAGGTACGTCGGCCCTCGTCCAGGCGGCCGCGCTCCGCATGAACAAGCTCTGATTAAAGCAGCAGATTTGTATAAACTAATGAGGGAAAGAGCCACCAATGGGCGACCGGACGGAATACCGCCACACCGCGTAGTGATGCCGGGACCAGCAGCTGCCATACCGCCAGCGACTCAAAGTCATCTCCTGACCAATAGCGATCAGCAGGGGAGCAAGGGCCCTATTCCACAGGACGATTTTCGTTTGCATAATCGTTAACGATAAATGATTCAAATGACCTCTATTGCAAAAGACCTGAAATCGTTCACCCATTTACACGATAATCGTTACTTATGATCGTTCTTGCGGTCATCTTGTCGTCGCTGTTGCGTTCGTTAGTACTGTGAACGACCGAATGACGTCTTATTCAATGTGAACGATTTCCGAACGATCAATGATAAAAATAGGTCCAGGTCTTATTAAACGATCGATTTCTCGTTGGGTCGTTAATCATTCATTGCTATTCAACCGAACGATTATCGCTTAGATTCGAACGACTTAACGATAACCTGAACAATAATCGCCCCCTGGAATAGGGCCCCAAGTCATTCACTGCTGCAACTAAATGTTATTGCATCAGCAAAGGATCCAGCGACATCAATCACACCGATCCCCTGAACTGCTGAATATATCCATTATTATCATCTCCCCGTATACCCTGACATCTCCCCGTATACCCTGACATCTCCCCGCATACCCTGACATCTCCCCCTATACCCTGACATCTCCCCGCATACCCTGACATCTCCCCGCATACCCTGACATCTCCCCGTATACCCTGACATCTCCCCCTATACCCTGACATCTCCCCGTATACCCTGACATCTCCCCCTATACCCTGACATCTCCCCGTATACCCTGACAACAGATACAGCAGAAAGATGGACAGGAGATGGCGCAGCTACAGAGAGAAAGCAGAAGTATATACTGTACTGAATGACGGAATACTGTTATACAGCAACATATCTGTATATAGGGGGCAGTATTATAGTAGTTATATTCCTGTATATAGGAGCAGTATTATAGTAGTATATACCTGTATATAGGAGCAGTATTATAGTAGTTATATCCCTGTGTATAGGAGCAGTATTATAGTAGTATATTCCTGTATATAGGAGCAGTATTATAGTAGTATATTCCTGTATATAGGAGCCGTATTATAGTAGTTATATTCCTGTATATAGGAGCAGTATTATAGTAGTATATTCCTGTATATAGGAGCAGTATTATAGTAGTTATATCCCTGTATATAGGGAGCAGTATTATAGTAGTTATATTCCTGTATATAGGAGCAGTATTATAGTAGTTATATTCCTGTATATAGGAGCAGTATTATAGTAGTATATTCCTGTATATAGGAGCCGTATTATAGTAGTTATATTCCTGTATATAGGAGCAGTATTATAGTAGTTATATTCCTGTATATAGGAGCAGTATTATAGTAGTTATATCCCTGTATATAGGAGCAGTATTATAGTAGTATATTCCTGTATATAGGGAGCAGTATTATAGTAGTTATTTTCCTGTATATAGGAGCAGTATTATAGTAGTATATTCCTGTATATAGGAGCAGTATTATAGTAGTTATATTCCTGTATATAGGAGCAGTATTATAGTAGTATATCCCTGTAGATAGGAGCAGTATTATAGTAGTATATTCCTGTATATAGGAGCAGTATTATAGTAGTTATATTCCTGTATATAGGGAGCAGTATTATAGTAGTATATTCCTGTATATAGGAGCAGTATTATAGTAGTATATTCCTGTATATAGGAGCAGTATTATAGTAGTTATATTCCTGTATATAGGGAGCAGTATTATAGTAGTATATTCCTGTATATAGGAGCAGTATTATAGTAGTATATTCCTGTATATAGGAGCAGTATTATAGTAGTTATATCCCTGTATATAGGAGCAGTATTATAGTAGTATATACCTGTATATAGGAGCAGTATTATAGTAGTATATTCCTGTATATAGGAGCAGTATTATAGTAGTATATTCCTGTATGTAGGAGCAGTATTATAGTAGTTATATCCCTGTATATAGGGGCAGTATTATAGTAGTTATATCCCTGTATATAGGGGGCAGTATTGTAGTAATTATATCCCTGTATATAGGAGCAGTATTATAGTAGTATATACCTGTATATAGGAGCAGTATTATAGTAGTATATATCTGTATATAGGAGCAGTATTATAGTAGTTATATTCCTGTATATAGGAGCAGTATTATAGTAGTTATCGACACGAACTGGAGAGAATGGAACGGCTGCACATCCCATCTATGGCTGATACTAATGGCGCTAGGCCTATATTAAAAATCAACACCAGAGTGTCTGTATATGAATTGATCAAGCCATATTGCCCCGTGTACCACCGCGCAGGTCCTCTGGTCCACACGGGTCCCTATGCTAACTCCACACCGCGTCGGTCAGCGACCGCCAACTCCGCCAGAAGAGGCGTGATTAGTCACGTGAAACGGCTGTAGCCACTGAACGCCCCTGCTTCCACTTCCCCTCCCCACTCTTGTCTATCAAGACGAAATAAATGGACTTATACCGCAGCGGTTTTTGGTGAGTGCAAGCTTCTTTGTCTCCCTTGTTGGATTACATATACACTTTGCTAAAGCTTTGCACCCCTATGCTGCACACCGTTAGCCCACTATCCTCACCGTACATGTCCTAGCTCATGGGTACACATGACATGACATTGGACTTTGGTGCTAACTCAGATCTTCTTCCAGAGTTGGATTATAGTAGTTATATTCCTGTATATAGGAGCAGTATTATAGTAGTATATTCCTGTATATAGGAGCAGTATTATAGTAGTATATCCCTGTATATAGGAGCAGTATTATAGTAGTTATATCCCTGTATATAGGGGCAGTATTATAGTAGTTATATCCCTGTATATAGGAGCAGTATTATAGTAGTTATATCCCTGTATATAGGAGCAGTATTATAGTAGTTATATCCCTGTATATAGGAGCAGTATTATAGTAGTATATCCCTGTATATAGGAGCAGTATTATAGTAGTATATTCCTGTATATAGGAGCAGTATTATAGTAGTATATTCCTGTATATAGGAGCAGTATTATAGTAGTTATATTCCTGTATATAGGAGCAGTATTATAGTAGTTATATCCCTGTATATAGGAGCAGTATTATAGTAGTTATATCCCTGTATATAGGAGCAGTATTATAGTAGTTATATTCCTGTGTATAGGAGCAGTATTATAGTAGTATATCCCTGTATATAGGAGCAGTATTATAGTAGTATATTCCTGTATATAGGAGCAGTATTATAGTAGTTATATCCCTGTATATAGGAGCAGTATTATAGTAGTTATATCCCTGTATATAGGGGCAGTATTATAGTAGTATATTCCTGTATATAGGAGCAGTATTATAGAAGTTATATCCATGTATATAGGGGCAGTATTATAGTAGTATATTCCTGTATATAGGAGCAGTATTATAGTAGTTATATTCCTGTATATAGGGGGCAGTATTATAGTAGTTATATCCCTGTATATAGGAGCAGTATTATAGTAGTATATTCCTGTATATAGGAGCAGTATTATAGTAGTTATATTCCTGTATATAGGGGGCAGTATTATAGTAGTTATATCCCTGTATATAGCAGCTGTATTATAGTAGTATATTCCTGTATATAGGGGCAGTATTATAATAGTTATATCCCTGTATATAGGAGCAGTATTATAGTAGTTATATCCCTGTATATAGGAGCAGTATTATAGTAGTTATATCCCTGTATATAGGAGCAGTATTATAGTAGTATATTTCTGTATATAGGGAGCAGTATTATAGTAGTTATATCCCTGTATATAGGAGCAGTATTATAGTAGTTATATCCCTGTATATAGGAGCAGTATTATAGTAGTATATCCCTGTATATAGGAGCAGTATTATAGTAGTATATTCCTGTATATAGGAGCAGTATTATAGTAGTTATATCCCTGTATATAGGAGCAGTATTATAGTAGTTATATTCTTGTACATAGGGGCAGTATTATATACATTCCATGTACATAGACTTTGTATTATGACAATTACATTCTTTACTATAAAATAAAAATATTCAGATTTGTAAATATTGGTAAAGATTTAGTGTATGGCTCTTCCGACCACCAGTTGTATATCTGGTCACAGCTGGAGCTGTTTTCTTCTCCCTGCCCCCCTCCTTCTGTCCATTTACACATTATTTTCTGCAGAATTTCCATACTTCACCTAATAGGTAAATGATATTAGCGTTAGTCTCATTACACTTTTTCCTTGATATTTTATTTTAATACCTAATTTTGCTCTCGTCTCTTCTCTGGCCGTCACCATGTGATAACACACTGCGTCTCATCCTCGGCATCTTGTGAATAGTTAAACCCATCAGTCGCTCGGTGGATCCTAATCACAGCTTTGTGTCTTGTCTAAAGCAAAAAAATAAATATGGAAACTGGTTGAGGAAAAAAAGTGTAATTTATCGTCTGCCTCTCGGCAGGCAGCGGTTTTAATGAATGTGTTTTTGTAAAGACGATCTCGGCAGGAATTGCTTCAGCCTCCCCTGGTATCTAACTCACCAGAATAGCGGATTTGTAGGTTTTTTAAGATAATTTTTTGTCTGAAGCAGAAATAAATGTTATATTTGTCTTTTGTCTCATTATCTATCTATCTCCTATCTATCTATCTATCTATCTATCTATCTATCTATCCATCTCCTATCTATCTATCTATCTCCTATCTATCTATCTATCTATCTATCTATCTATCTCCTATCTATCTATCTATCTATCTCCTATCTATCTATCTATCTCCTATCTATCTATCTCCTATCTATCTATCTCCTATCTCCTATCTATCTATCTATCTCCTATCTATCTCCTATCTATCTCCTATCTATCTATCTATCTATCTATCTATCTCCTATCTATCTATCTATCTATCTATCTATCTATCTATCTATCTATCTATCTATCCATCTCCTATCTATCTATCTATCTATCTATCTATGTATCTCCTTTCTATCTATCTATCTATCTATCTCCTATTCTGTTATTCTGTATATTTTATGTGCTATAATAAACCAATATAAATTTGTAGACTGACCAATAGAAAGCTTAGAAACCTGCAGAACATATTTGCTTATCGTCACTTGACATCATCTAATTATTAGTTATAATTGTAGAGATTACATAGGGGAGGGATGTAATAAGTCCTGGGGGCCTTGTGTGATAATACGGGGAGGGTAAGGAGGCTGGAAGGTAAGGACTTCTATTTTGTGCTGGAATGAGAAATTTTAGAACATAAATGTAGCGATATTAATCACTGACTATATTAGGTAACAGTATATTACACCACTATTATTGAATTTGTTAAAAAGATGGCGGCACTGCTCACAGATTACAGCTGGAAAGGGACAACCTAAAGGTTAACTGAGTTTCTATGAAAATATGAAAGCCCCGGGCTTCATTGTTTAAAAATTAGGCGCAGGTTGGACCATGTGTTGTATTTTATAAACTCTTTGGGGGAAATTTATCAAACACTTTGGAAAATGAAAGGTGGAATCTGATTGGTTGCCGGGGGCGACTGAGCCAGTTTCACTTTACACCATGTTTGATAAATCTCCCCATTTGTGCTTCACAGCTCTTTGCATTTTTCTCTGGCTGAGTAGAGCAGCAATCTTATGGCTGACAGCAGAGGCCGGAGAACAGTAATCCTATGGCTGACAGCAGAGGCCGGAGAACAGTAATCCTATGGCTGACAGCAGAGACAGGAGAACATGAATCCTATGGCTGACAGCAGAGGCCGGAGAACAGTAATCCTATGGCTGACAGCAGAGGCAGGAGAACATGAATCCTATGGCTGACAGCAGAGACAGGAGAACAGTAATCCTATGGCTGACAGCAGAGGCCGGAGAACAGTAATCCTATGGCTGACAGCAGAGACAGGAGAACAGTAATCCTATGGCTGACAGCAGAGACAGGAGAACAGTAATCCTATGGCTGACAGCAGAGACAGGAGAACAGTAATCCTATGGCTGACAGCAGAGACAGGAGAACAGTAATCCTATGGCTGACAGCAGAGACAGGAGAACAGTAATCTTATGGCTGACAGCAGAGGCCGGAGAACAGTAATCCTATGGCTGACAGCAGAGACAGGAGAACAGTAATCCTATGGCTGACAGCAGAGACAGGAGAACAGTAATCCTATGGCTGACAGCAGAGGCAGGAGAACAGTAATCCTATGGCTGACAGCAGAGACAGGAGAACAGTAATCCTATGGCTGACAGCAGAGACAGGAGAACATCAATCCTATGGCTGACAGCAGAGGCTGGAGAACAGTAATCCTATGGCTGACAGCAGAGACAGGAGAACAGTAATCCTATGGCTGACAGCAGAGACAGGAGAACAGTAATCCTATGGCTGACAGCAGAGACAGGAGAGCAGTAATCCTATGGCTGACAGCAGAGGCCGGAGAACAGTAATCCTATGGCTGACAGCAGAGACAGGAGAACAGTAATCCTATGGCTGACAGCAGAGGCCGGAGAACAGTAATCCTATGGCTGACAGCAGAGGCCGGAGAACAGTAATCCTATGGCTGACAGCAGAGACAGGAGAACAGTAATCCTGTGGCTGACAGCAGAGACAGGAGAACAGTAATCCTATGGCTGACAGCAGAGACAGGAGAACAGTAATCCTATGGCTGACAGCAGAGACAGGAGAACATCAATCCTATGGCTGACAGCAGAGGCAGGAGAACAGTAATCCTATGGCTGACAGCAGAGACAGAAGAACATGAATCCTATGGCTGACAGCAGAGACAGGAGAACAGTAATCCTATGGCTGACAGCAGAGACAGGAGAACAGTAATCCTATGGCTGACAGCAGAGACAGGAGAACATCAATCCTATGGCTGACAGCAGAGGCAGGAGAACAGTAATCATATGGCTGACAGCAGAGACAGAAGAACATGAATCCTATGGCTGACAGCAGAGACAGGAGAACATCAATCCTATGGCTGACAGCAGAGGCCGGAGAACAGTAATCCTATGGCTGACAGCAGAGACAGGAGAACAGTAATCCTATGGCTGACAGCAGAGACAGGAGAACAGTAATCCTATGGCTGACAGCAGAGACAGAAGAACATGAATCCTATGGCTGACAGCAGAGACAGGAGAACAGTAATCCTATGGCTGACAGCAGAGGCAGGAGAACAGTAATCCTATGGCTGACAGCAGAGACAGGAGAACAGTAATCCTATGGCTGACAGCAGAGGCAGAAGAACAGTAATCCTATGGCTGACAGCAGAGGCAGGAGAACAGTAATCCTATGGCTGACAGCAGAGGCAGGAGAACAGTAATCCTATGGCTGACAGCAGAGGCAGGAGAACAGTAATCCTATGGCCGACAGCAGAGGCAGGAGAACAGTAATCCTATGGCTGACAGCAGAGGCAGAAGAACAGTAATCCTATGGCTGACAGCAGAGGCTGGAGAACAGTAATCCTATGGCTGACAGCAGAGACAGGAGAACAGTAATCCTATGGCTGACAGCAGAGGCAGGAGAACAGTAATCCTATGGCCGACAGCAGAGGCAGGAGAACAGTAATCCTATGGCTGACAGCAGAGGCAGAAGAACAGTAATCCTATGGCTGACAGCAGAGGCAGAAGAACAGTAATCCTATGGCTGACAGCAGAGGCAGGAGAACAGTAATCCTATGGCTGACAGCAGAGACAGGAGAACAGTAATCCTATGGCTGACAGCAGAGGCTGGAGAACAGTAATCCTATGGCCGACAGCAGAGGCAGGAGAACAGTAATCCTATGGCCGACAGCAGAGGCAGGAGAACAGTAATCCTATGGCTGACAGCAGAGGCAGAAGAACAGTAATCCTATGGCTGACAGCAGAGGCCGGAGAACAGTAATCCTATGGCTGACAGCAGAGACAGGAGAACATCAATCCTATGGCTGACAGCAGAGACAGGAGAACAGTAATCCTATGGCTGACAGCAGAGACAGGAGAACAGTAATCCTATGGCTGACAGCAGAGGCTGGAGAACAGTAATCCTATGGCTGACAGCAGAGGCAGGAGAACAGTAATCCTATGGCCGACAGCAGAGGCAGGAGAACAGTAATCCTATGGCTGACAGCAGAGGCCGGAGAACAGTAATCCTATGGCTGACAGCAGAGGCAGAAGAACAGTAATCCTATGGCTGACAGCAGAGGCAGAAGAACAGTAATCCTATGGCTGACAGCAGAGGCAGGAGAACAGTAATCCTATGGCTGACAGCAGAGGCAGAAGAACAGTAATCCTATGGCTGACAGCAGAGGCAGGAGAACAGTAATCCTATGGCTGACAGCAGAGGCCGGAGAACAGTAATCCTATGGCTGACAGCAGAGGCAGGAGAACATGAATCCTATGGCTGACAGCAGAGGCAGAAGAACAGTAATCCTATGGCTGACAGCAGAGACAGGAGAACAGTAATCCTATGGCTGACAGCAGAGGCTGGAGAACAGTAATCCTATGGCTGACAGCAGAGACAGGAGAACAGTAATCCTATGGCTGACAGCAGAGACAGGAGAACAGTAATCCTATGGCTGACAGCAGAGGCCGGAGAACAGTAATCCTATGGCTGACAGCAGAGGCAGAAGAACAGTAATCCTATGGCTGACAGCAGAGGCAGAAGAACAGTAATCCTATGGCTGACAGCAGAGGCAGGAGAACAGTAATCCTATGGCTGACAGCAGAGGCAGAAGAACAGTAATCCTATGGCTGACAGCAGAGGCCGGAGAACAGTAATCCTATGGCTGACAGCAGAGGCAGGAGAACAGTAATCCTATGGCTGACAGCAGAGACAGGAGAACAGTAATCCTATGGCTGACAGCAGAGACAGGAGAACAGTAATCCTATGGCTGACAGCAGAGGTCGGAGAACAGTAATCCTATGGCTGACAGCAGAGGCAGAAGAACAGTAATCCTATGGCTGACAGCAGAGGCAGGAGAACAGTAATCCTATGGCTGACAGCAGAGGCAGAAGAACAGTAATCCTATGGCTGACAGCAGAGGCAGGAGAACAGTAATCCTATGGCTGACAGCAGAGGCAGGAGAACATGAATCCTATGGCTGACAGCAGAGGCAGGAGAACATGAATCCTATGGCTGACAGCAGAGACAGGAGAACAGTAATCCTATGGCTGACAGCAGAGGCAGGAGAACAGTAATCCTATGGCTGACAGCAGAGATAGTAGAACAACAATCCTGGGGTTGACAGCAGAGGCAGGAGAATATCTGACAGCCCTGTCTGTGGAGACTGCAGTCAACCTGCTATTATAGACCTAGCCCCACTTCCTGCAGTTTGTGCTGTCCATCTATAATGATAACACTGCCCCCTTTCCTGCATTTTATCTATGATGATAGCACCCATCCCCTCCTTCTGCAGTCCATCTGGTAGCCTGACTTTACCTTCCCTTACATTGCCGGTCGTATAACAACCCCACCAACACCAACACACACACACTTTCTGCAATGACCCTGTCATGATAGCCTTGCCCCCTACTGCTATCCATCTGGTAATACCTGTCTACATTTTTTTTTCCTGCTCAGTGTCAGTAAAGACAGACAAAGCCTAAGAAGAGATAGTGAAGGTGGAAGGTAGATCCTTGGTGGCTGTAACTTTAAAACATTTTTATTAAAATTAGAAGTAGCATTTTTGGATACTCACATATACTAAATGACTGTAATGTATCAGAAAAGTTACCGACTACGTAAGAATCATGGAAAGTTGTAAACTCCCTTAAAAAAGATTTGTAAATCAATGCTGAGTAAGTGACGCTCGATCAAGATGGTGGGGGTACTGCCTGATCCCACCCTGATGCTGCCTGATCCCGCCCTGATGCTGCCTGATCCCGCCCTGATGCTGCCTGATCCCCTCCTGATGCTGTCTGATCCCGCCCTGATGCTGCCTGATCCCCTCCTGATGCTGCCTGATCCCGCCCTGATGCCGCCTGATCCCGCCCTGATGCCGCCTGATCCCGTCCTGATGCCGCCTGATCCCGCCCTGATGCTGCCTGATCCCCTCCTGATGCTGCCTGATCCCGCCCTGATGCTGCCTGATCCCGCCCTGATGCTGCCTGATCCCGCCCTGATGCCGCCTGATCCCGTCCTGATGCCGCCTGATCCCCTCCTGATGCTGCCTAATCCCGTCCATCCTCCCCGCTGATACCTTTCCATCAATACACCTGACAAATGATAAATACATCAATGCAATGGGAGAAGATTAGCAATTCATGGTAAGGGGCGGCATGGGGCATGATGAAGTATTAAACATTCATCACAGACCATTCACAAATTCCTTGAATTTAAAGGGGGAATTTATAAAACATCAGGGACCTTTTTATTCTCTAAGATAGGGGAAAAAAAACTGTAGTAAAGTGAAGGAGGTGGAGCCACGATATCGGGCAGATTGTGGTCTGTGGGCAGGAGGGCCGCTGTGATAGCCTCCCATGCTTCTTCTTGAGGAGGGGGAATCTGCATACGTGTATACCATCAAGCAAAGTCTCCTTACTGAATATATTATGCATTGAACCGTTCTGGCAGCAGCCTTAAATTGTCAGGGCATGCTGGGAGTTTTAGTTTACCAACATCTGGGGAGACTCAAAGTAGGGGAAACGGTCTTAAAGGGCCGGTATAGAGTTTATAAAGCAGACTAGTAGACAGGTGGGGTGCAGTGTGGCTGCTTGCTGCCTATGCCTGGGTGGATGCCGCTGTGCATGGAGATGAGCTGACCCCCGCTCCATGTTCCTGTCCCTCCCTCCGCGCTCATGTCCCTCCCTCCGCGCTCCTGACCCTCCCTCCGCGCTCCTGACCCTCTGCACACTGATATTTGCTCTCTGCATCCTGCACATATTCTCTGCCTGATCTCTCAGCGTGAGATAACATGTCAGGTTCACACTTGCTGTCCGTGGGATTACTCCTAGTGACGCTGTAGGGGAAAGAGGAAGATTATATTATAATAACAATCCGCGAGCTGGATCTTCATAGAACACGGAGTTAATGCAGTCACTATGACTGAGGTGCAGAGATGACATCATAAGTTCAGCTCAATGATATTGTCACTGACCACTGAAATCTAGAAATCTGGTGTGGGTCCGATCTGCACAGGATCACTTCTCCCACTTCACATGAGATATGCATGGTGCTCAGCCTTGCTGGGCCTTGCAGTGCCACAGCCAATCACAGTCAGACAAGCTCCAGGAATCCATCAGATTTCCCTACACCCCAGGGCTGGCCCAGCAAGTAAGGAGGCTGCACTGCTGGTGGTGATCTTTATTCCCGGGGCACTCCCTCTTACTGGTGTCAGTTATGGTGGAATTGCCCGGTGCTCTGATGTTCTGGTGCAGATAGAAATGCTGAATACAGGGTAAAAGATAACAACACTGTTCTACTTTACTCGGCTCAGTGAGGCAACAAAAGTACAGGCTACTAGACACTTCCACTCCTTCCATTGTAGTATAAGGGGGTGGTGGGGGGGGTCCTTCTCTTCCTTGGCCATCTGTTGGTTTAATAGCACAAGATATATCAGTTCAAATTCTGCCTCTTCATCGGCATAGATCCATCTGACCGGCCATGTTTGTCCACTGAGATCTGGATCCATCTGACCAGCCATGTTTCTCCACAGGGATCTGAATCCATCTGACCGGCCTTGTTTCTCCACAGAGATCTGGATCCATGTGACCGGCCATGTTTCTCCACAGATATCTGGATCCATCTGACCAGCCATGTTTCTCCACAGAGATCTGGATCCATCTGACCAGCCATGTTTCTCCACAGATATCTGGATCCATCTGACCAGCCATGTTTCTCCACAGAGATCTGGATCCATCTGACCGGTCTTGTTTCTCCACAGAGATCTGGATCCATCTGAACAGCCATGTTTCTCCACAGAGATCTGGATCCATCTGACCGGTCTTGTTTCTCCACAGAGATCTGGGTCAATCTTTTTTTTTTTTTAAACTCAGCTTTATTAAGGATATAGACAGTAAGAACATTGTTACATATATTGCATAAATGTAAGAATTAAGAGCAGGTCCAACAATGACATGGAGAGCCCTGTACAGCCATAAAGGACGCAACCGGCGTCCTGTAACATACACGAACAGTCAGGAATCAGAGCGACATAGTGTCTAGAATCAAGTACAGATGTCATATTAGCACTAGATCTAAAGTTGTGCACGTACAGCGCGCATGATTTAAGTAGGGCCAGCACCCTCCGAGGCTATTGTCAATGGGGATTGACACCATGGATCCCAAATTTTATTATACTTCTTAGGGCACTTCCTGTGCTTATAAATCACTTTCTCATATGCAGCAATTCTGTTAATTTGTAGCTTCCACATCTGAACGGTGGGGGGGCGGGGGTCCATCCAACGGATGGCAATGGATTTCCTCGCTATAAATAGAGATTCTCTAAGCATTATGCGGGTATGGTGCGCCCACTCCTCCTCGTCTAGGAGCCCAAACAAGCATACAGACGGGGTGAGGGGAACAGGGATATGTACCAGGGAAGTCAAGAGCTGTGTCACCGCAGACCAGAATGGAGCTATGTGTGAGCAGGCCCAGACCATGTGCCAAAAATCGGCCGGTTCATGATGACATCTAGGGCATGCTGGGGCCACTATCCGGCCCATACGATGCAACCTCAGGGGAGTGAGGTATGCCTGGTGTATAAAGTATAATTGTATAAGTTTATTATTCGCTGCAGGCGATACAAATTTATGTGATTCCAGAATGGCTTCACAATCTTCATCATCTAGGGTGGGAATTAATGCTTTCCATTTTACAAGGGCTGGAAGAGGAGCGGACGCAACCACCGCCCGAATCAGGTATGTATACAAGGAGGAGATTACACCACCCGGGCCCTGTGAACGGATTATACCTATTAGTGGGTAGGAGGATATAGCCTCAGAGGGTGACGGGAATTGTGCCGACAATGCATGGCGCAACTGTAGGTAACGGTAAAAGTGTGTACGGGGAACACAGAATGTATCTCTTATTGCATCAAAAGGTAACAGGGAGCCTTCCACATATAAGTCTGTTAAATAGCGTACCTCCCTCTGAGACCAGTATTGTGCACCTTCAAAGGTAGCCAGCTGAGGCAGAGCCAAGTTAAACCACAACGGGGATTCTAAGGGGACCTCCTGATAGTTTGTTATATGTTTAGCGGCTTCCCATATCTTGCGGGCCACCTTATGTGCTGGCAACAACGGAATACGTGGGCAGGTTGGGGCCTCCAATATAGACCACAGTGTCACTGGGGAGACATAATCGGCTGCATGTATCTCAGGTTGCTCAACCGGGGTCGCAGATGACCATGGATGTAAGTACTTAAGTTGTCCAGCCAAATAGTACAGGTACATATTAGGTAAGGACATACCAGCCTCCTGTTTGGGGCGCTGCAATTTGGCGAATTGGAGCTTAGATCTAGATGAGCCCCAAATAAAGGGAATCATGGCAGAATCTAATTCCCGGAAGAAAGCTCTGGGAACTGGGTAAAATATGTGTTGGATTACATATAGGCACTTAGGTAGTAGTACCATCTTAATCAGGTTAATCCTGCCTGCCACTGAAAGTGGCAAAGTGGACCATAACTTAAACTTATCTTTAAAGTGATGGAGCAAAGGGTCTATGTTCAAAGATAAGGATAAGTCACTAGTTTTGGTGATAATAATCCCAAGATATTTAAAGTGATCCACCACTTTTAAGCCACACACCGTCCGACCTGTCAAGTTGTTGCGGGCAGAACTAAGGTATTGTAGGGATGACTTGCTCCAGTTAATGGAGAGGCCAGAATACTCGCCAAAATGGTCTATGACTTCTATGGTTCTCGACAGGGATTTCTCTGGGTCAGCCAAAAACAGTATGAGATCATCCGCATAGAGGCCCACCCTATCTTCCCCCGCGGAGTGGGGTATGCCAGCTATATCTGGATCCTGTCTCAGAAGTGAGGCCAGGGGTTCTATAGATATGATAAATAATAAGGGGGACAATGGACAGCCCTGGCGGGTTCCACGGGACAGAGAGAAAGAAGAGGAGACTAATCCATTAAGTGCAATAGCTGCCCTGGGCGCTGCATACAGTATTTGGATCCACTTTATAAAATTAGGGCCAAATCCCATCCGTTCTAATACCCCAATAAGGAAAGGGATCTCTACCGAATCGAAAGCCTTAGCCGCATCTAATGAGGCCAAGGCCCAGTCCTCATCTATCAGAATTCCTCGCTGGACAACCAGTTGTACCCTACGGAGGTTGTCAGAGGTGCTGCGTTTAGGGACAAATCCCGACTGATCTCGGTGAATTATGGAGGGAATGATCTGGTTTAGTCTATTAGCCAGTAATTTTGTAAGGATTTTGTAATCCGAGTTTAATAAGGATATGGGCCTATAGGAGCCACAATCTAGGGGGTCTCTATCCGGTTTTAGAAGTAGGATAATGTTGGCGTCATAGAATGAAGTGGGGAGCATACCTAGTTCGAAGGAAGACTGTAGAATAGATAAGAGAGAAGGAAGAAGGAAGTCCTGGTATTGAGTGTACAGTTCAATGGGGAACCCATCAGGGCCTGAGGCCTTGCCCCTGGCCAGTGATAACATGGCTTCTTTAAGCTCTTCTAGGGTAATAGGGGCCTCTAATAGAGTGCAGAAGTCCTGTGAGAGGGTGGGTAATTCTATCGTAGATAAATAGTGTGCTATTTCCGCAGGGGAGTGGGTGAGCCTCGTGCAGTACAGGTTAGTATAAAATTCTACAAACACAGAGAGCATATCAGAACTGTTAGCGACCAAGTTACCCGTAGCATCCCTGATCCGTAGCACCGCTGGTGAAGCAGAATTCTTATGGATCAGGTAGGCCAATAAGCTGCTAGAATGATTACCATGTTCGAAGTAGTATTGGTTAGTGAAAAATACCTTTCGTTTTGCTTTTTCATATAGTGTTGCCATATATTGTCGTCCAGCTTGCAACCAAGCGGCTCGGTTAGTCTCAGTAGGTTGGGCTATAAACCTGGCCTCCATAGCAGCACATTCAGCGGCCAGCTCATCCTCCACCCGAGCAGTCTCACGCTTATGGTAAGAGATTGATGACTGGACACAACCCCGCAAATATGCCTTTAGGGACTCCCAAAGATGGGAGTGATTATCCGCAGGTAAATTAGCTTGTAGGAAAGTCGTCAGCTGATCTGGGATTCTGTCCTGCTCAGAGAACAAAGACAGCCAAAATGGGTGTATTTTGCGTGGACCTGTCGGGATAGCCAGTGGAGTAAAATTGAATTCGGCTAGTATTGGGGAGTGATCAGAAATCGCCCTTTGAATGTGTGATATGGAAGTTAAACAGGCATTAGCTTTTGGATTACCAAACAGGTAATCTATCCTGGACAGGGCTTCCCTGCCGGGAGTATGGCAAGTGTATTCCCGTGCGTGAGGATGAGCTGTCCGCCACAAATCTATCCAATCTATCTCAGTAGTCAAACGTGCCAAGGGGGACACTGAGGCTGAAGGAGGCACCGGATGACTCCCCGAGCCGTGAAACCTGTCCAGGACCGGATCATATACCATATTGAGGTCTCCCATACATAAATGGAGAGCTGAGTGAAACTCTGATGCAAAGCGTATGGCTTCATGCAGTACAGAAATCGGGGCGGGGGGGGGTAAGTATAGACATATAATAACAATAGGAACTTGATCCAATTTCGCGGATATAAACAAAGCTCTTCCTTCAGGATCGATATGCGTCCTGCCTGGTTCCCACCGAAGGGATCTATGCACCAAAAGGGAGACCCCACGGGAGGCGGCCGTGTGTGTGGCATGTAAAGACCACTGTACCCAGGGTTTATTAACATAGTGAACAGTGGAGGGCGTGAGGTGGGTTTCCTGCATACACACCACGTGCGGGTTCTGTCTGCGGATGTGATCAAAGACCATCGCTCTTTTACGAGGTGTGCCCAACCCCCTTACATTTAATGATAGTATCCGTGTAGACATCTATGGTGCTAACGTCTAAAAGATATAAGATTGATCTGACCTGACACAGTAACTCACGGTAACTAAACAGTAAAGGTAATTCAACAAACAACTAACAATTAACACAGCAGTATATGTAGTGCTGACTATAATGGTCAGCCGCACGTGGCGATTTCACGGGGGGAGTCTGAGAGGGTGGTAGGGACTCAGAACTCAAGTGAGGTTGTGAACCGGTGCACCTATACTTGCGCCACTTCAAAGTACATTGCAGATGCAGTACCGAGGCACTCCATATATCAGAGACAAAGGTACATCAGGATGGAGCCAATCTGGAGAATTCTCAAACTAGGTTCCTCACGGCGCAGGGCCTAGAAAGTGTCCGGAGGCAGAGATGTAAATATAGGCGCCGTGGGGTTCCATATAGTGTATCAGAATCCATTGCGGAATCAGAATATACGGTAAAGGTCATAACAGTGATCACAACTTAACTGTAACAGGAGAGGAGATCGACCCGCCAGTGTATCGTTAGCTTCTATATTTCCCTCAAATACCTCAGCGTCGCGGAGATCTCGAGGGTTGATTTCGGGCCTCGCGCCCCAGCATCAGAAGCCAATCTTCCGCCTCGGATGGCGAAGTAAAGAATATTGCCTTTTCATCATAGATGACTCTCAATCGGGCTGGGAATGACATAGAATAGGCAATCTGGCGGTCGCGTAGTTTCGCCTTCACTGTGGTAAAGGATGCTCTTGCCTTCTGCAGCGCGGCCGAGAAGTCCGGGAACAGCAGTATGGATGCATTTTGGTAAGTGATCTTACCCGCCTTACGGGCCGCTGTCAACGCTGCGTCACGATCGCGGCTACTTAACAGCCTGATGAGGAACGGTCGCGGTGGCGTGCCCGGTGGTAACGGTCTCGAGGGAACCCTGTGGGCCCGTTCAACTGCGAATGCGGGAGAGAAGGAGGCGTTCGGGAGCAGGTCTCGGAGCCAGCGTTCCGCAAATGTGCACGGGTCCCTGCCCTCTGCTCTCTCGGGGAGGCCCAGGATGCGTAGGTTATTACGCCGCAGGCGGTTCTCGAGGTCATCCGCGCGGGACATCCAGGCTGTGGCCACTTTATCCAGAGAAGCAAGCTTAGCTGGCATAGGGTTGACCGTGTCCTCTAGCGTAGAGATCCGGGACTCGGTCTCTCCGACTCGGGTGCGCAGGCTTTGCAGGTCCTGTCTCAGAAGACCCACGTCCACCTTCACCTCATCAATTTTACCCGTCAGGGAAGCAGTGGAGGCCCGGATAGCTGTAAGTAATTGCGTGGTAACCTGAGACAGGGTCGGCTCGGGCGCAGAGTCCTCAACATCAGAGGCCAGGGACTCCACCTCACCGCTGTGGTCTTGTGTTGCACGCTGTATGTCGGCGCCATGTTGGCTGGAAGTCCGCATGTAATTAGTAAGCTTTTCAGCTGCCCCGGACTGTCTGGAACGGCTCATGGTAGGGCTGGTACGTTCTGTGAGCGGTCCAAGGCTGTAGAGTTCGGGTGGCAAGTAGCTATCGGCAGGATAATAGCGGTACACCGGAGTCACGAAGCGGAGCTCACATTAGGTGCGTCTGCTCAGCTCGGCTTCCGGCCACGCCCCCATCTGGGTCAATCTTAACTGCCATGTTTCTGTATGGAAATCTGGATACATCTGAGCCCAATGTTTCTCCACAGAGATCTGGATCCAGCTGACCGGCCTTGTTTCTCCACAAAGATCTGGGTCCCTCTTAACAGCAATGTTTATCCACAGAGATCTGGATACATCTGAGCCGCAGTGTTTATCCACAGAGATCTGGATACATCTGACCCGCCATGTTTCTCCACAGAGATCTGGATACATCTGACCGGCCATGTTTCTCCACAGAGATCTGGATACATCTGACCCGCCATGTTTCTCCACAGAGATCTGGACCCATCTGACCGGACATGTTTTTCTATGGAAATCAGGATCCATCTGACCGGTGATATTTCTCCACAGAGTTCTAGATCCACATGACCTGCCATGATTCTCCACAGAGATCTGGATCCACCTGACCGGCCATGTTTTTCCCCAGAGATCTAGATCTATCTGACCGAATATTTTTCTCTATGGAAATCTGGATCCATCTATAATAATATTTATTTGTATAGCTCCAACAGTTCCGCAGCTCTGACCGGCCATGTTTCTCCACAGAGATTGGGATCCATCTTAACGGCCATGTTTCTCTATGGAAATCTGGATACATCTGACCAACCTTGTTTCTCTACAGAGATCTAGATCCACCTGACCGGCCATGTTTTTCCACAGAGATCTGGATCCATCTGACCGGCCTCATTTCTCCACAGAGATCTGGATCCATCTGACCGGCCATGTTTCTCTGTGGAAATCTGGATACATCTTACCGGCCATGTTTCTCCACAGAGTTTTAGATCCAAGTGACTGGCCATGTTTCTCCACAGAGATCTAGATCCACTTGACCAGCAATGTTTTTCCACAGAGATCTGAATGTATCTGACCAAATATGTTTCTCTATGGAAATCTGGATACATTAATAATAATAACAATAATAATTATAATGATAATTTTTATTTGTATAGCGCCAACAGATTCTTCAGCTCTGACCGGCCATGTTTCTCCACAGAGATTGGGATCCATCTTAACGGCCATGTTTCTCTATGGAACTCTGGATACATCTGACCCGCAATGTTTCTCCACAGAGATCTGGATCCATCTGACTGGCCATGTTTCTCTATGGAAATCTGGATCCATCTGACCGGCCATGTTTCTCCACAGAAATCTGGATCCATCTGACCAACCATGTTTCTCCACAGAGATCTGGATCCATCTTAATGGCCATGTTTCTCTGTAGAAGTCTGGATCCATCTAAGCCGCAGTGTTTCTCCACAGAGATCTGGATCCATCTGACAGGCCTTGTTTCTCCAAAGAAATCTAGATCCATTTGACTGGCCGTGTTTCTCTATGAAAATCTGTATCCCTCTGACTGGCCATGTTTCTCCACAGAGATCTGGATCCATCTGACCGACCATGTTTCTCCACAGAGATCTGGATCCATCTGACCGACCATGTTTCTCCACAGAGATCTGGATCCATCTGACCGACCATGTTTCTCCACAGAGATCTGGATCCATCTGACCGGCCATGTTTCTCCACAGAGATCTGGATCCATCCTTAACGGCCATGTTTCTCTATGGAAATCTGGATCCATCTGACTGGCCATGTTTCTCTATGGAAATCTGGATCCAACTGACCGGCCTTGTTTCTCCACAGAGATCTGGATCCATCTGACCGGCCTTGTTTCTCCACAAAAATCTGGATTCATCTTAACGGCCATGTTTCTCTATGGAAATCTGGATCCATCTGACTGGCCTTGTTTCTCCACAAAAATCTGGATTCATCTTAACGGCCATGTTTCTCTATGGAAATCTGGATCCATCTGACTGGCCATGTTTCTTCACAGAGATCTGGATCCATCTGACCGGCCATGTTTCTCCACAGAGATCTGGATCTGACTGGCCTTGTTTCTCCACAGAGATCTGGATCTGACTGGCCTTGTTTCTCCACAGAGATCTGGGTCAACCTTAACAGCCATGTTTCTCTATGGAAATCTGGATAGATCTGACCGGCCATGTTTCTCCGCAAAGATCTGGATATCTGACCAGCTATGTTTCCCTACAGAGATCTGGATCCACCTGAATGGCCATGTTTCTCCACACAGATCTGGATCCATCTGACCGGCCTTGTTTCTCTACAGAGATCTGGATCCACCTGACCTGGCATGTTATTATGTGGTTTCATACTAAAACCAATCTTCAGAAAACTAATCACTTTATGCTGTGCTCTGGGCTCCATGATGGAGGGGAGATCCAGTTGTGAGAGGGTGGTGGGTTCTAATACAGGACAGTCAGAGTATATAGGTCATGTTCTGCCACTGTGGGGCGCTCTTAGCTTCTCTGTAGGATCCTGATATACAGCCTGGGATGGTCCTAGGGGAGCAGTGAGGGAACCTGCTGCCAGCTAATGGTCGGCTCTGGATCAGTCTAATTACTGACATTCAGCGGCTTCATTACCAGACTTCATCCCGATTCCTCCGATCCTTCATCCTCCGCACAATTATCCTCTTTAGTCTGAGCTGATGATATCCTTGTCAGCTTATAAATCTTACATCAAATGTTATAGACCAAAAAAAAAAAAAAAAACCCGCTGCTAAACGGCAAGATTGTAAATGACGGCGAGAGAAGACGCAACCGCCGCCCGAATGAAATCTCCATCTCGTGGCCGTTATTAACTATAGACGATTTCCTAATCAGCACTTCCATAAATCCATCAAATAATCAGATCTCGTGTTTCCTCCTCATCACAGCACAGACATGTCCAATAATAGTGATTTATACTACTGCAGAGTATCCCCGACCTATCAGTAGTAACCATATCTATCTATCTATCTATCTCCTATCTATCTATCTCCTATCTATCTCCTATCTATCTATCTATCTATCTATCTATCTATCTATCTCCTATCTATCTCCTATCTATCTATCTATCTATCTATCTATCTATCTCCTATCTATCTATCTATCTATCTATCTATCTATCTATCTACACTCACCGGCCACTTTATTAGGTACACCCTGCTAGTAACGGGTTGGACCCCCTTTTGCCCTCAGAACTGCCCCAATTCTTGGTGGCATAGATACAACAAGGTGCTGGAAGCTTCCTCAGAGATTTTGGTCCATAGTGACATGATGACATCACACAGTTGCCGCAGATTTGTCGGCTGCACATCCATGATGCCAATCTCCCGTTCCACCACATCCCAAAGATGCTCTATTGGATTGAGATCTGGTGACTGTGGAGGCCATTGGAGTACAGTGACCTCATTGTCATGTTCAAGAAACCAGTCTGAGATGATTCTAGCTTTATGACATGGCGCATTATCCTGCTGAAAGTCGCCATCAGATGTTGGGTCCATTGTGGTCATAAAGGGATGGACATGGTCAGCAACAATACTCAGGTAGGCTGTGGCGTTGCAACGATGCTCAATTGGTACCAAGGGGCCCAAAGAGTGCCAAGAAAATATTCCCCACACCATGACACCACCACCACCAGCCTGAACCGTTGATACAAGGCAGGATGGATCCATGCTTTTATGTTGTTGACGCCAAATTCTGACCCTACCATCCGAATGTCGCAGCAGAAATCAAGACTCATCAGACCAGGCAACATTTTTCCAATCTTCTACTGTCCAATTTCGATGAGCTTGTGCAAATTGTAGCCTCAGTTTCCTGTTCTTAGCTGAGCGGAGTGGCCCCCGGTGTGGTCTTCTGCTACTGTAGCCCATCTGCCTCAGAGTTGGCCGTACTGTGCGTTCAGAGATGCTCTTCTGCCTACCTTGGTTGTAACGGTTGGCTATTTGAGTCACTGTTGCCTTTCTATCAGCTGGAACCAGTCTGCCCATTCTCCTCTGACCTCTGGCATCAACAAGGCATTTCCGCCCACAGAACTGCCGCTCACTGGATGGTTTTTCTTTTTCGGACCATTCTCTGTAAACCCTAGAGATGGTTGTGCAGGAAAATCCCAGTAGATCAGCAGTTTCTGAAATACTCAGACCAGCCCTTCTGGCACCAACAACCATGCCACGTTCAAAGGCCTCAAATCACCTTTCTTCCCCATACTAATGCTCGGTTTGAACTGCAGGAGATTGTCTTGACCATGTCTACATGCCTAAATGCACTGAGTTGCTGCCATGTGATTGGCTGATTAGAAATTAAGTGGTAACAGTTGGACAGGTGTACCTAATAAAGTGGCCGGTGAGTGTATATCCTATCTATCTCCTATCTATATATCTATCTCCTATCTATCTATCTATCTATCTAGCAAATAGATAATCCACGGCACTCACGGGGTTAAACGGTGAAAAAAGTAAGTGGTTTATTGCAGCATACCAAAACAAGACACAACGTTTCGGTAACCTCACATTACCATCCTCAAGTGAGGATGGTAATGTGAGGTTACCGAAACGTCGTGTCTTGTTTTGGTATGCTGCAATAAACCACTTACTTTTTTCACCGTTTAACCCAGTGAGTGCCGTGGATTATCTATTTGCTATTTGAGTACGATCTGTGGTCAGGATCCAGGACCGCTGGCACCCGTATGCATTTGTGAGCTGTGCTGCTTATACTTTCTGTTACATATCTATCTATCTCCTATCTATCTATTTATCTCCTATCTATCTATCTATCTATCTATCTATCTATCTATCTATCTATCTATCTATCTCCTATCTATCTATCTATCTATCTATCTGCTATCTATCTATTTATCTCCTATCTATCTATCTATCTATCTATCTATCTATCTATCTATCTCCTATCTATCTCCTATCTATCTATCTATCTCCGATCTATCTCCCTATCTATCTATCTCCTTATCTATCTATCTATCTCCCTATCTATCTATCTCCTATCTATCTATCTCCTATCTATCTATCTCCTATCTATCTATCTATCTATCTCCTATCTATCTATCTATCTCCTATCTATCTCCTATCTATCTCGTATCTATCTCGTATCTATCTATCTATCTCCGATCTATCTCCCTATCTATCTATCTCCTTATCTATCTATCTATCTCCCTATCTATCTATCTCCTATCTATCTATCTATCTATCTATCTCCTATCTATCTATCTATCTATCTATCTATCTATCTCCGATCTATCTCCCTATCTATCTATCTCCTTATCTATCTATCTATCTCCCTATCTCCTATCTCCTATCTATCTATCTATCTATCTATCTATCTATCTATCTCCTATCTATCTATCTATCTATCTATCTATCTCCTATCTATCTATCTATCTATCTATCTATCTCCTATCTTTCTATCTATCTATCTATCTATCTATCTATCTATCTCCTATCTTTCTATCTATCTATCTATCTATCTCCTATCTATCTATCTATCTATCTATCTATCTCCTATCTATCTATCTATCTATCTATCTATCTATCTATCTATCTATCTCCCATCTATCTATCTATCTCCTATCTATCTATCTATCTATCTATCTATCTATCTCCTATCTATCTATCTATCTATCTATCTATCTATCTCCTATCTATCTCCTATCTATCTATCTATCTATCTCCTATCTATCTATCTATCTATCTATCTATCTCCTATCTATCTATCTATCTATCTATCTATCTATCTATCTATCTATCTATCTATCTATCTCCTATCTATCTCCTATCTATCTATCTCCTATCTATCTATCTATCTATCTATCTCCTATCTATCTATCTATCTATCTATCTATCTATCTATCTATCTATCTATCTATCTATCACTCCTTGTATACATACTGATGGATATTCGTTACACTTATGGTATATTATGAGGATAGTGGACAATGATGTTTTTCCTGGCCGGTAATGGTTCCATGTGGCCGTTGCTCTTGCAGCAGATGAATGGCCTGCGTGTGTGTGATGCAGATAAATCTGGGGAACAAGTTGCAGAAGTTACTGCAGGAAGTTAATTAAATCCGATTCACATTCAGACACAATTAATAAAAACAGACTGAGCCGAGAAACTCGGAGATGTGAGTAAACGGCCCCGAATTTAAAATAATGTTACTGATTGTATGTAACAATGGCAACAAGGCAATGTAAGGCAATGTAAAGGTTAAACCTTAATCTCTTTGCTGCAATAAGTGTCTGATGAGGATAAAGTGCAGGAGCCAGAGAAGTGATCTTCATAGTATAGGGCCCATATTCCTATATATATATATATTAGTAAGGATGCCCCAGATGCAGTCATGTACAACCAGGCTGCTGTATGGTTCGTACAGCCATAGAAATACATTACTGTATACACAGAGAGATGTACAACCGATAATAATTTATACAACTGATACAACTCCCATCATTTACTGACAGGCCACAGCCCTCAGAATAGGCTGCGAACGAAGAGAGACCTCAAGGTGTTGTCCCCTCACAAACTACAACTCCCAGCATGCCCTGAGAGCTTCATTAGTGTAGGGCATTCTGAGAGTTGTAGTTATTCACAAGGGAGCTGTGGTCACAGATACATCACTCCAGGATGGGAGGGGGTGTCTCCTCTTACTGGTTCCGGCTATGTTCACACAACGTATGTTTTCGTAAAAGTACAGCCATTGTTGCTATCGCCAACAATGGCCGTACTTTGTACGAAAACTTTGCTGTCCCTGGGATCCCGGCCGGAGTGTATACACATTGGGGGAGATTTATCAGACATGGTGTAAAGTGAGACTGGCTCAGTCGCCCCCGGCAACCAATCAGATTCCACCGCTCATTTTCCAAAGAGTCTGTGAGGAATGAAAGGTGGAATCTGATTGGTTGCCGGGGGCGACTGAGCCAGTGTCACTTTACACCATGTCTGATAAATCTCCCCCATAGTATACGCTCCGGCCAGGACCCCTCGCAGCACCACAAAGAACTGACATGTCAGTTTTCTGCAACCGCTGATCAGTGAATTGCGGCCGCAGAAACCCATGTCAGTGCACACTATGGGGCGAGCCGCTTGCCTTATAGTGAGCTATGGGGAGTTCTGATGCGGGCGCGCACTAATGCACCCGCATCAGAACTTTGCGGCAGGAAAGATCATCTGCGATAATCTTTGCACAGACCGGCCACTCCATGACACCCGGCCGGGTCACGGAACGGCCGCTCTCTTACGCCATGTGAACATGGCCTCCTTCTGTAAGTGTCCCCCAGAATCAGCCCTCCCAGGAATCCAGGACACATGTTCCAGATAGGGGCGCTCCGCAGTCTAGGTCCCCCCTGGACCTCACACCTCACTCAGCATGCCCCCATATTGGGCAAATGTATAATAACTTATTCTGCATATTCTGTGACATCACAGCGTGTGTGTGTGTGTGTGTATATATATATATATACACACACATATAATTTCTTAGGCTGGGTTCACACTACATATATTTCAGTCAGTATTGTGGTCCTCATATTGCAACCAAAACCAGGAGTGGATTAAAAACACAGAATGGATCTGTCCACACAATGATGAAATTGAGTGGATGGCCGCCATATAACAGTAAATAACGGCCATTATTTCAATACAACACCTGTTGTTTTAAAATAACAGCAAATATTTGTTGATATATATATGTATATATATAGTGGGAGGATATGCTCAGTAGAGTGCAGGGTTGCTGCAGTCCACGGGCTGTATACTCCCGGTCCCGGCTTTGTCTGCATTTATTATCCAATACAAGAAAGCAAATAAACAGCAGCGGTTTCCGGCAGAACACAGATAACCTCGGCTTGTCCTGACAGAACAGATGCCGGGCCTGTCTATGCCTTACCACCAGCTGCAGTCACACAAACCATTGCATACAGTCCAGTGTTTTACCTTGGTCAGGTACCGCCCTCCCGCACACTCAGCTGCCCCCGGCCTCACTCTGCCCTTAGACTCTGCAAAACTTTATGGAGCTGATGATGATCCAGCCCGAGCACCTGTGCTGCCCGACGCCAAACAATATCTGGACTGGAGGAAGTGGAATGGACAACCCCACCGCCAGCCTGCCGTCCATTCCTGCCTCACCGCCAGCCTGCCGTCCATTCCTGCCTCACCGCCAGCCTGCCGTCCATTCCTGCCTCACCGCCAGCCTGCCGTCCATTCCTGCCTCACCGCCAGCCTGCCGTCCATTCCTGCCTCACCGCCAGCCTGCCGTCCATTCCTGCCTCACCGCCAGCCTGCCATCCATTCCTGCCCCACCGCCAGCCTGCCGTCCATTCCTGCCTCACCGCCAGCCTGCCGTCCATTCCTGCCTCACCGCCAGCCTGCCGTCCATTTCTGCCTCACCGCCAGCCTGCCATCCATTCCTGCCCCACCGCCAGCCTGCCGTCCATTCCTGCCCCACCGCCAGCCTGCCATCCATTCCTTCCCCACCGCCAGCCTGCCGTCCATTTCTGCCCCACTGCCAGCCTGCCGTCCGTTCCTGCCCCACCGCCAGCCTGCCGTCCGTTCCTGCCCCACCGCCAGCCTGCCGTCCATTCCCGCCTCACCGCCAGCCTGCCTCCCATTCCTCCCTCACCGCCAGCCTGCCGTCCATTCCTGCCTCACCGCCAGCCTGCCTTCCATTCCTACCTCACCGCCAGCCTGCCTCCCATTCCTACCTCACCGCCAGCCTGCCTCCCATTCCTACCTCACCGCCAGCCTGCCTCCCATTCCTACCTCACCGCCAGCCTGCCTCCCATTCCTACCTCACCGCCAGCCTGCCTCCCATTCCTGCCTCACCGCCAGCCTGCCTCCCATTCCTGCCTCACCGCCAGCCTGCCGTCCATTCCTACCTCACCGCCAGCCTGCCGTCCATTCCTGCCTCACTGCCAGCCTGCCGTCCATTCCATGTGTCAGATAGTGACACAGGAACGTCCCTCAGTCCCTGTGGCCATTTATGCGGCACCCCCGATGCTGCGGCTGTCAGTACTGCGACCATTTATGCGGCACCCCTGATGCTGCGGCTGTCAGTACTGCGACCATGTATGCGGCACCCCCGATGCTGCAGCTGTCAGTACTGCGGCCATTTATGCGGCACCCCCGATGCTGCAGCTGTCAGCACTCTCACAATTAGGACAGGAGGAAGGAATCCATAATCCAGACTTGTGTCCAGGAGTCACTGTCACCGCCTGCACCTTACATGTTACCATATCCGAAAGGAGAACTCCGCAGAAAATAGAGAGATTTTATATCAATTGCTGTCAGATAGTTACACAGATGTGTAAATTACTTGTATGTACTTACAATACTTATCAACTTCTGTATGTCCTGCAGGAAGTGGTGTATTCTCTCCAGTACTTATCAACTTCTGTATGTCCTGCAGGAAGTGGTGTATTCTCTCCAGTATTTATTAACTTCTGTATGTCCTGCAGGAAGTGATGTATTCTCTCCAGTACTTATCAACTTCTGTATGTCCTGCAGGAAGTGGTGTATTCTCTCCAGTACTTGTCAGCTGGTCCCCAGCAGCAGCAGGTGCATGGGGGCCGCCATTGATGTGATTGGCGTATTGATGCGGAGTCTTCTCCCGTACACTTCAGCACTTCTATCACTGTAGAGAGATGTTTGGCGCTCGGCGGGCCGGACTCTGATAAATGGCTTCTTATTTACAGTCAGGTCGAGTTGCTGTGAGGCGTCTGGTGCGGTGACCGGGGGGAACGGCGTTCCTCTGTGTTGATGAGATTGCTGTTCTATTGTAATGGTTTTCATGACTCTGCACATATTGATGACATCTTCAGGAACACTTAACTACTGAGCCAGATTTCTGATCTCTATGGCCCCGTGCACAAATCTGCTCCATCTCTATGGCCCCGTGCACAAATCTGCTCCATCTCTATGGCCCCGTGCACAAATCTGCTCCATCTCTATCTCCCCGTGCACAAATCTGCTCCATCTCTATGGCCCCGTGCACAAATCTGCTCCATCTCTATGGCCCCGTGCACAAATCTGCTCCATCTCTATGGCCCCGTGCACAAATCTGCTCCATCTCTATGGCCCCGTGCACACATCCTTCCATCTCTATGGCCCCGTGCACACATCCTTCCATCTCTATGGCCCCGTGCACAAATCTGCTCCATCTCTATGGCCCCGTGCACACATCCTTCCATCTCTATGGCCCTGTGCACAAATCTGCTCCATCTCTATGGCCCCGTGCACACATCCTTCCATCTCTATGGCCCCGTGCACACATCCTTCCATCTCTATGGCCCCGTGCACACATCCTTCCATCTCTATGGCCCCGTGCACACATCCTTCCATCTCTATGGCCCTGTGCACACATCCTTCCATCTCTATGGCCCTGTTCACACATCCTTCCATCTCTATGGCCCAGTGCACACATCCTTCCATCTCTATGGCCCAGTGCACAAATCTGCTCCATCTCTATGGCCCCGTGCACACATCCTTCCATCTCTATGGCCCTGTGCACAAATCTGCTCCATCTATATGGCCTTGTGCACACATCCTCCCATCTCTATGGCCCTGTGCACACATCCTTCCATCTCTATGGCCCTGTGCACACATCCTTCCATCTCTATGGCCCTGTGCACACATCCTTCCATCTCTATGGCCCAGTGCACACATCCTTCCATCTCTATGGCCCAGTGCACACATCCTCCCATCTCTATGGCCCCGTGCACACATCCTCCCATCTCTATGGCCCCGTGCACACATCCTTCCATCTCTATGGCCCCGTGCACACATCCTCCCATCTCTATGGCCCCGTGCACACATCCTCCCATCTCTATGGCTCCGTGCACACATCCTTCCATCTCTATGGCCCCGTGCACACATCCTCCCATCTCTATGGCCCCGTGCACAAATCTGCTCCATCTCTATGGCCCCGTGCACACATCCTTCCATCTCTATGGCTTTGTGCACACATCCTCCCATCTCTATGGCCCTGTGCACACATCCTCCCATCTCTATGGCTTTGTGCACACATCCTCCCATCTCTATGGCCCTGTGCACACATCCTCCCATCTCTATGGCCCTGTGCACACATCCTCCCATCTCTATGGCCCAGTGCACACATCCTTCCATCTCTATGGCCCAGTGCACACATCCTTCCATCTCTATGGCCCAGTGCACACATCCTTCCATCTCTATGGCCCCGTGCACAAATCTGCTCCATCTCTATGGCCCTGTGCACACATCCTCCCATCTCTATGGCCCTGTGCACACATCCTCCCATCTCTATGGCCCTGTGCACACATCCTCCCATCTCTATGGCCCAGTGCACACATCCTTCCATCTCTATGGCCCTGTGCACACATCCTTCCATCTCTATGGCCCAGTGCACACATCCTCCCATCTCTATGGCCCCGTGCACAAATCTGCTCCATCTCTATGGCCCTGTGCACACATCCTCCCATCTCTATGGCTCCGTGCACACATCCTCCCATCTCTATGGCCCCGTGCACACATCCTCCCATCTCTATGGCCCTGTGCACACATCCTCCCATCTCTATGGCCCTGTGCACACATCCTCCCATCTCTATGGCCCTGTGCACACATCCTCCCATCTCTATGGCTCCGTGCACACATCCTCCCATCTCTATGGCCCCGTGCACACATCCTTCCATCTCTATGGCCCCGTGCACAAATCTGCTCCATCTCTATGGCCCCGTGCACAAATCTGCTCCATCTCTATGGCCCTGTGCACACCTGTAGGTGATCTGCCTCACTGGCAATACTGGCAGCCCCAGGATGGATCAGTTGTCACTGCCGGGTTCCTCTTCTCTGTAAATGGGTCGGTGTAAAGTTGGACCTATAGAATGAATTAGGGAAATGTATATTGCCTGGGCAGGAGTTCCGGATTGTTTCAGAAGCCTCATTAAAAGAATTGCATACGAAATTGTAAATTTTTAAAATTTTTACACTGTATTCTCCATCAGATTAGGGTAGTGGGCGGGTACATCTATAGCATGACATCATCGGATACATTTATCACATGACATCATCGGATACATTTATCACATGACATCATCGAATACATCTATCACATGAAGTATCAGACTCTGCAGAATATTCCGGAACTCTGACATTAAATATTAATATAACATGGAGAAGTTTTCAGCAAAGTTTCCTTCCTGACAGCCACAGGACGGGCGCACAACACGGTGACTGCAAAGCGTCTGCGCTCCGTCTCTGGTATAAAGGGAAGGAGGCATTACCCATTCTGTTTATGGCGAGAAGCTTCCCGGGAGCCGCAGCCGCTCACCCCCTAATAAACAGCCGCAGCCGCTCCTGGGTGACTCTGTGCGCGGAGAACACAGCCGCCTGGACTTTGAAGTGATACGTGTCTCTTCCCCAGCAGCCGCGGTATAAGGGAGGGGGCGAACGTTATACATATACATTATATCTCACATGTGGATTGTCACTCTGTGATCTCATGTATTGTATAGGATTTCCATCTACTCCGAGTGACCGAATATTTACTAATCGTTACTAAGAGACAATTCACACTGCGCACAACTGTTCCTGAGACTATCCGGAGCCGCTATGCAATATTATAGTAGTATATTCCTGTATATAGGAGCAGTATTATAGTAGTTATATTCCTGTATATAGGGGGCAGTATTGTAGTAGTTATATTCCTGTATATAGGAGCAGTATTGTAGTAGTTATATCCCTGTATATAGGAGCAGTATTATAGTAGTATATCCCTGTATATAGGAGCAGTATTATAGTAGTATATTCCTGTATATAGGAGCAGTATTATAGTAGTTATATTCCTGTATATAGGAGCAGTATTATAGTAGTATATTCCTGTATATAGGAGCAGTATTATAGTAGTATATTCCTGTATATAGGAGCAGTATTATAGTAGTTATATTCCTATATATAGGAGCAGTATTATAGTAGTTATATTCCTGTTTATAGGAACAGTATTATAGTAGTTATATCCCTGTGTATAGGGAGCAGTATTATAGTAGTTATATCCCTGTATATAGGAGCAGTATTATAGTAGTATATTCCTGTATATAGGGGCAGTATTATAGTAGTATATCCCAGTATATAGGAGCAGTATTATAGTAGTTATATTCCTGTATATAGGGGCAGTATTATAGTAGTATATTCCTGTATATAGGGGCAGTATTATAGTAGTATATTCCTGTATATAGGAGCAGTACTATAGTAGTATATTCCTGTATATAGGGGGCAGTATTATAGTAGTTATATTCTTGTATATAGGGGGCAGTATTATAGTAGTTATATCCCTGTATATAGGAGCAGTATTATAGTAGTTATATTCCTGTATATAGGACCAGTATTATAGTAGTATATTCCTGTATATAGGAGCAGTATTATAGTAGTTATATTCCTGTATATAGGGAGCAGTATTATAGTAGTATATCCCTGTATATAGGAGCAGTATTATAGTAGTATATTCCTGTATATAGGAGCAGTATTATAGAAGTTATATTCCTGTATATAGGAGTATTATAGTAGTTATATCCCTGTGTATAGGGAGCAGTATTATAGTAGTTATATTCCTGTATATAGGAGCAGTATTATAGTAGTTATACCCCTGTATATAGGAGCAGTATTATAGTAGTTATATTCCTGTATATAGGAGCAGTATTATAGTAGTTATGAAACACGAACTGGAGAGAATGGAACCGCTGCACATCCCATCTATGGCTGATACTAATGCCGCTAGGCCTATATTAAAAATCAACACCAGAGTGTCTGTATATGAATTGATCAAGCCATATTGCCCCGTGTACCACCGCGCAGGTCCTCTGGTCCACACGGGTCCCTACGCTAACTCCACACCGTGTCGGTCAGCGACCGCCAACCCCGCAAAGCGTGCACGTGCAGGGAAGGTAGGCCATGGAACGGCCCTGCAACCCCAATGTCACAGGACCAGACCCAAAAAGCCCCACCAAAACCCAGCCAGCACCACCGGCGGGGAAGGCTGCCCCCAAACGACACAAGTATGGTATTATATTAGTATTATATAGTATTATAGTAGTTATATCCCTGTATATAGGGGCAGTATTATAGTAGTTATATTCCTGTATATAGGAGCAGTATTCTAGTAGTTATATTCCTGTATATAGGAGCAGTATTATAGTAGTTATATCCCTGTATATAGGAGCAGTATTATAGTAGTATATTCCTGTATATAGGAGCAGTATTATAGTAGTTATATCCCTGTATATAGGAGCAGTATTATAGTAGTTATATCCCTGTATATAGGAGCAGTATTATAGTAGTATATTCCTGTATATAGGAGCAGTATTATAGTAGTTATATCCCTGTATATAGGGGGCAGTATTATAGTAGTATATTCCTGTATATAGGAGCAGTATTATAGTAGTTATATTCCTGTATATAGGAGCAGTATTATAGTAGTTATATCCCTGTATATAGGGGGCAGTATTATAGTAGTATATTCCTGTATATAGGAGCAGTATTATAGTAGTTATATTCCTGTATATAGGGAGCAGTATTATAGTAGTATATTCCTGTATATAGGGAGCAGTATTATAGTAGTATATCCCTGTATATAGGAGCAGTATTATAGTAGTATATTCCTGTATATAGGAGCAGTATTATAGTAGTATATTCCTGTATATAGGAGCAGTATTATAGTAGTTATATCCCTGTATATAGGGAGCAGTATTATAGTAGTTATATCCCTGTGTATAGGGAGCAGTATTATAGTAGTTATATTCCTGTATATAGGAGCAGTATTATAGTAGTATATTCCTGTATATAGGAGCAGTATTATAGTAGTTATATTCCTGTATATAGGAGCAGTATTATAGTAGTTATATTCTTGTATATAGGAGCAGTATTATAGTAGTTATATTCCTGTATATAGGAGTATTATTATAGTAGTTATATTCCTGTATATAGGAGCAGTATTATAGTAGTTATATTCTTGTATATAGGAGCAGTATTATAGTAGTTATATTCCTGTATATAGGAGCAGTATTATAGTAGTTATATTCCTGTATATAGGAGCAGTATTATAGTAGTTATATCCCTGTATATAGGAACAGTATTATAGTAGTTATATCCCTGTATATAGGAGCAGTATAATAGTAGTTATATTCCTGTATATAGGAGCAGTATTATAGTAGTTATATTCCTGTATATAGGAGCAGTATAATAGTAGTTATATCCCTGTATATAGGAGCAGTATTATAGTAGTATATTCCTGTATATAGGAGCAGTATTATAGTAGTATATTCCTGTATATAGGAGCAGTATTATAGTAGTATATTCCTGTATATAGGGAGCAGTATTATAGTAGTTATATTCCTGTATATAGAAGCAGTATTATAGTAGTTATATTCCTGTATATAGGAGCAGTATTATAGTAGTTATATTCCTGTATATAGGAGCAGTATTATAGTAGTTATATCCCTGTATATAGGGGGCAGTATTATAGTAGTTATATTCCTGTATATAGGAGTATTATTATAGTAGTTATATTCCTGTATATAGGAGCAGTATTATAGTAGTATATTCCTGTATATAGGCGCAGTATTATAGTAGTTATATTCCTGTATATAGGGAGCAGTATTATAGTAGTTATATTCCTGTATATAGGAGCAGTATTATAGTAGTTATATTCCTGTATATAGGGGAAGTATTATAGTAGTATATCCCTGTGTATAGGAGCAGTATTATAGTAGTTATATTCCTGTATATAGGAGCAGTATTATAGTAGTATATCCCTGTATATAGGAGCAGTATTATAGTAGTTATATTCCTGTATATAGGAGCAGTATTATAGTAGTATATCCCTGTATATAGGAGCAGTATTATAGTAGTATATTCCTGTATATAGGAGCAGTATTATAGTAGTTATATTCCTGTATATAGGAGCAGTATTATAGTAGTATATCCCTGTATATAGGAGCAGTATTATAGTAGTATATCCCTGTATATAGGAGCAGTATTATAGTAGTTATATTCCTGTATATAGGAGCAGTATTATAGTAGTTATATTCCTGTATATAGGAGCAGTATTATAGTAGTTATATGTACAAAAGGAGAGAATAAATCCAAGCACTCACCCCAATGGTGGATATTCGGTGGGTTTATTAGCACATACCAGGGAGGGAGGTTGTAGCGGTGCGGGAGTACAGCAGACAACGGTTTCGCGCCTCGGCGCTTTGTCAAGTCTTACGTCACTACCGGGGGGAGGGTAGTATATATAGTTTACACCGTACGTGCACAAAAAGAAAAATATAAATAAATTAACAGGTGCCAGAATCATCAAAGAAACTAATAAAATAGATACATATGCATACATGCTGAAAACAATCATGGCATATACAGCATATAATGAATAATTCGTACAAAAAGACGCTCCAGTCGTTCCTCTCATTGAGGCCGACCGGGCCGGTAGCATCTAGGGTGGCAATCCAATACGCCTCTCTTCTAAGAAGGCGTAGATGCCTGTCTCCCCTACCGTCAGCTTGCTCCACCTTCTCCAAACCTACAAAACGCAGGGAGCTCGTATCTCCTGTGTGGACTGTATTAATGTGATCAATCAGTCTGGGGACACCCTTTCCTGTCTTGATAGAGTATACATGCTCTTTATATCTTGTCCACATGGGACGTTTAGTTTTTCCCAAGTAAGAACCGATTACAGGAGCATACTAGCGCGTACACCACGTATGGAGTACGGCAAGTAATTAAGCTTCTGATGTCACAATTATTGCCATTAAGGTTGATAGCGGCGGTAGGGATGAGCTGAGGACAGTACTTACAACTGCCACATTTTTTACTGCCTTTTAGAGGGGCTCTGGTAAACCAGTCATCTACGGATTTTTTCCTGCACTTATTCATATTGAGACTATCTCCAATAGTGCGGTTCTTCCGATATGTGATGAGAGGGCCCTGAGCCGCAGTCTCCTTAAGATCCTCATCCTGTTCCAGGATATGCCAGTATTTGCGAATGGTTTTAGCAATGACACTATTTAATGGTGAATTTTGAAAAACAAAAGAAAATTTCTGGGGGCTATTCTCTAGCTTATTCTTAGGCTCTAACAGCTTAGTTCTGTCTATGGTATTAATCCTTCTTTTAGCCGAGTCTATAGTTTTCTTAGGGTACCCTCTAGCTTCGAGCCTTCTCTCCATGTCCGTAACCTGTTTGCTGAATGACGTTTCTGTACTGTTTATACGTTTGAGTCTGACTAACTGACTGAAGGGGATAGAGTCCTTTACTTTATTGGGATGGGAACTGTTATAATGAAGGATAGAGTTACAGGCTGTCTTTTTTCTGAACACTGAGGTATGAAAGGTGTTGTCCCTCACCTCTACTTGTACATCCAAAAATTCTATAGCTTTTCCCCCTATTTTATGGGTGAAGTACATATTGACATTGTTAGCTTCATTAAGGTAACGAACAAAATCGTTAAAGCTATTACTGTCTCCTTCCCACACAACGAAGACATCGTCGACATAACAAAAATATGCTCTGATGCCTCCGATGTGTGGGTTACGGACATTAAAAACGAAGTCACTTTCCAGTTTAGCCAGAAATAGATTTGCGTACGTGCAGGAGACCGGCGTACCCATAGCGGTGCCGATCTCCTGCGCGTACCATTGGTCCTCGAACTTGAACACGTTATTCTGGCGGATGAAATATAGTGCCTCTTTCACAAAGTCCCTAAACATATGTGGTTGGTTGGTTCTGGAAAGGAACCAGTCAATAGCCTCTACACCCGCATCATGTGGGATGCGGGTGTATAGGCTCTCAACATCTATGGAACACAAGATACATCCTTCTGTGAAATGTATAGTATCCAACATATTGAGGAAGTCCCCAGAGTCTTTCACAGAAGGATGTATCTTGTGTTCCATAGATGTTGAGAGCCTATACACCCGCATCCCACATGATGCGGGTGTAGAGGCTATTGACTGGTTCCTTTCCAGAACCAACCAACCACATATGTTTAGGGACTTTGTGAAAGAGGCACTATATTTCATCCTCCAGAATAACGTGTTCAAGTTCGAGGACCAATGGTACGCGCAGGAGATCGGCACCGCTATGGGTACGCCGGTCTCCTGCACGTACGCAAATCTATTTCTGGCTAAACTGGAAAGTGACTTCGTTTTTAATGTCCGTAACCCACACATCGGAGGCATCAGAGCATATTTTTGTTATGTCGACGATGTCTTCGTTGTGTGGGAAGGAGACAGTAATAGCTTTAACGATTTTGTTCGTTACCTTAATGAAGCTAACAATGTCAATATGTACTTCACCCATAAAATAGGGGGAAAAGCTATAGAATTTTTGGATGTACAAGTAGAGGTGAGGGACAACACCTTTCATACCTCAGTGTTCAGAAAAAAGACAGCCTGTAACTCTATCCTTCATTATAACAGTTCCCATCCCAATAAAGTAAAGGACTCTATCCCCTTCAGTCAGTTAGTCAGACTCAAACGTATAAACAGTACAGAAACGTCATTCAGCAAACAGGTTACGGACATGGAGAGAAGGCTCGAAGCTAGAGGGTACCCTAAGAAAACTATAGACTCGGCTAAAAGAAGGATTAATACCATAGACAGAACTAAGCTGTTAGAGCCTAAGAATAAGCTAGAGAATAGCCCCCAGAAATTTTCTTTTGTTTTTCAAAATTCACCATTAAATAGTGTCATTGCTAAAACCATTCGCAAATACTGGCATATCCTGGAACAGGATGAGGATCTTAAGGAGACTGCGGCTCAGGGCCCTCTCATCACATATCGGAAGAACCGCACTATTGGAGATAGTCTCAATATGAATAAGTGCAGGAAAAAATCCGTAGATGACTGGTTTACCAGAGCCCCTCTAAAAGGCAGTAAAAAATGTGGCAGTTGTAAGTACTGTCCTCAGCTCATCCCTACCGCCGCTATCAACCTTAATGGCAATAATTGTGACATCAGAAGCTTAATTACTTGCCGTACTCCATACGTGGTGTACGCGCTAGTATGCTCCTGTAATCGGTTCTACGTGGGAAAAACTAAACGTCCCATGTGGACAAGATATAAAGAGCATGTATACTCTATCAAGACAGGAAAGGGTGTCCCCAGACTGATTGATCACATTAATACAGTCCACACAGGAGATACGAGCTCCCTGCGTTTTGTAGGTTTGGAGAAGGTGGAGCAAGCTGACGGTAGGGGAGACAGGCATCTACGCCTTCTTAGAAGAGAGGCGTATTGGATTGCCACCCTAGATGCTACCGGCCCGGTCGGCCTCAATGAGAGGAACGACTGGAGCGTCTTTTTGTACGAATTATTCATTATATGCTGTATATGCCATGATTGTTTTCAGCATGTATGCATATGTATCTATTTTATTAGTTTCTTTGATGATTCTGGCACCTGTTAATTTATTTATATTTTTCTTTTTGTGCACGTACGGTGTAAACTATATATACTACCCTCCCCCCGGTAGTGACGTAAGACTTGACAAAGCGCCGAGGCGCGAAACCGTTGTCTGCTGTACTCCCGCACCGCTACTACCTCCCTCCCTGGTATGTGCTAATAAACCCACCGAATATCCACCATTGGGGTGAGTGCTTGGATTTATTCTCTCCTTTTGTACATATTGCACTGTCTCTGCTCCGTCCGAGCACCCCTCATACGGATCCGTGTGGTTATTTAGACTCACTCCTGGGACTCCGCTGACCTCGTTCATTTTTGTTGGCAAGAAAGCAGTGACGGCTACTGTATCTTTCACTGTGCAATTATAGTAGTTATATCCCTGTATATAGGGGCAGTATTACAGTAGTTATATTCCTGTATATAGGGAGCATTATTATAGTAGTTATATCCCTGTATATAGGAGCAGTATTATAGTAGTTATATTCCTGTATATAGGGGCAGTATTATAGTAGTTATATCCCTGTATATAGGAGCAGTATTATAGTAGTATATTCCTGTATATAAGAGCAGTATTATAGTAGTTATATTCCTGTATATAGGAGCAGTATTATAGTAGTTATATCCCTGTATATAGGAGCTGTATTATAGTAGTTATATTCCTGTATATAGGATGTAGGGATCTTCCCGGGGATGGTGTGGTTTGACACAGTTCACAGCAGACTTGGCTTAGAAAATAATAGCTTGGCGTTTATTTTCAGCATAAAACGGTCCAGTAAACAGAAATACAGCAACATCATGCTTTTTAAAAACAAAACAAAAAGGTCTTGCCCGTCTGGGCGCTTACTAACCAACAGGTTACCTATCTGACACTTCAGCCAGTAGTATCGCACGGTATAAAGCAGCCCCCACAGTGGCAGTATTCGTTTTGCTCCCAGGAAACACAGCCTGCAAGCTGTTCCCTCCTGGCGGAGAGCAATCCCCTGTAGCTCTGTGGAGCTTTTCACTTGTTGCAGGCTCATCAGGCCGCACCTGACTGCAACACCCGAACTGGATCGGGGGGAAGGGAATGGCAGGTCCCTCTACCAACCTACCCACCATTCCAGTAAATCCAGGCCCAGAAAATAGGAAGAACAACTCAGCAGCATAACACTGCTGAGTGACTGATCTCTCCTGGATTCACCACTTCACCATATGCCGTAGCCTGGGTGAAATGTACCTCCCCTCGAACACTTTTCCAGTGACACTTCTACATATCCCCCCCCTCTTTTTCAGACCGGAGGGCTGAGCATTCTGTCCCCACAGACAGTGTACCCTTGATAGGGCGTCAGCATTTGCCTGTAACTTTCCTGGCCTGTGTTCCACCGTAAAATTAAAGTTTTGGAGGGACAGAAACCACCTAGTCACCCTCGCATTTTTCTCCTTGTTAAGTTTCATCCATGTTAGGGGGGCATGGTCGGTCACTAACTTGAATTTTCTGCCTAGCAAGTAGTACCTCAGGGCCTCTAGGGCCCACTTCACTGCCAGACATTCTCGCTCAACTATGGCGTAGTTTTTCTCGGCCGGGGATAGCTTCCTGCTTAAGTACATCACCGGGTGCTCCTCGCCATTCACGACCTGTGAGAGAACGGCCCCTAACCCTGTGTTGGAGGCATCTGTCTGTACCAGAAACTCTCGCCTAAAGTCAGGGGTAACTAGCACAGGTTGTTGACACAAGACAGACTTAAGGCTTTGAAAAGCCTTCTCGGCCTCTGGAGTCCATGTCACCATTGCTGACTTACCTCCTTTTGTCAGGTCAGTTAGCGGGGCTGCAACTGTGGCAAAGTTTGGCACAAACCTACGGTAATAGCCCGTAATACCCAGGAAAGCTCTGACCTGTTTCTTTGTGAGGGGTTGAGGCCAATTCTGTATTGCCTCAATTTTATTTAGCTGTGGTTTGATTAACCCCCTTCCAATAATGTAGCCCAGGTATTTGGCCTCCTCTAAGGCTAGTGCACACTTCTCTGCATTGATGGTTAACCCCGCCTCGCTTATGGCCTCTAACACCGCCTGGACCTTACAGAGGTGACTTTCCCAATCCGGGCTAAAAATGACCACATCATCGAGGTAGGCAGCGGAGTAATCACGATGTGGTCGCAGAATCAAGTCCATCAACCTCTGAAAAGTGGCAGGGGCTCCATGTAACCCGAATGGCATCACTACGTATTGGAAGAGCCCATCAGGGGTGGAGAATGCAGTCTTCTCTCTAGCCTCAGGAGTGAGTGGGATCTGCCAGTAGCCCTTAGTGAGATCGAGGGTGGTTATGTACCTGGCATTACCCATCCTTTCTATCAACTCATCTACCCTGGGCATGGGGTAGGCATCGAACTTGGAGATCTCATTTAACTTTCTAAAGTCATTACAGAACCTCCAAGTTCCATTGGGCTTTGGGATTAGCACAATCGGGCTGGACCACTCGCTCTGGGACACCTCAATGACTCCTAGGTCAAGCATACGTTTTACCTCGAATGATACCGCCTCCCTCCGTGCTTCTGGTATCCTATAGGGCTTAAGGTTTACTCTGCTTCTAGGCTCAGTTTCAATGTGATGGTGAATGAGATGCGTACGCCCTGGAAGGTCAGAAAACTTGTCTTTATTTTTCTGCAAAAACTCTTTAGTCTCCTGCTTCTGGGACACTGATAGAGTATTACCAATCTTGACCGGAGGGATTGGTTGTGACAAATTATTAACAGAGTTTGTCGCCACCAAGGATTCCCTGTCTTTCCAGGGTTTGATCAAGTTTATGTGATAAACTTGAAAAGGCTTCCTTCTACCTGGTTGGTGTACCTTGTAGTTCACCTCACTGACCTTCTCTACAATTTCATAGGGACCTTGCCACTTTGCTAAGAATTTGCTTTCTACCGTGGGAACAAGTATGAGGACCCGGTCACCTGGGCTGAATGTCCTGATTCTCGCAGAACGATTGTAAATTCTGCTTTGGCCCTCTTGTGCCCTCTGGAGGTGTTCCCTTACTAGGGGCATTACAGTGGCTATACGGTCCTGCATTTGTGCTACATGCTCTATAACGCTCTTGTATGGGGTGGACTCACTTTCCCATGTCTCTTTCGCTATATCCAACAAACCCCTAGGGTGACGACCATAGACTAATTCGAAGGGAGAGAACCCTGTGGATGCTTGGGGCACTTCCCTAATAGCAAACATCAGGTAAGGTAGTAAGTGATCCCAATCCCGACCATCTTTTTCCACCACTTTCTTTAACATATGTTTCAGGGTTTTATTAAACCTCTCCACTAATCCATCTGTCTGGGGATGATATACAGAGGTACGTAGGTGTGAGATTTTAAACAGTTTGCATAGCTCCTTCATCACCTTTGACATAAACGGGGTACCTTGGTCGGTCAAGATTTCTTTGGGGATCCCCACTCTGGAAAACATATAAAACAACTCACGGGCAATTGTTTTAGACGCAGTGTTTCTTAGGGGTACAGCCTCAGGATAGCGGGTTGCGTAGTCTAAGACCACCAAAATGTACTGGTGTCCCCTTGCCGACTTTACAATGGGACCCACCAAGTCCATTGCAATGCGGTCAAAAGGTACCTCTATGATGGGGAGCGAAACCAACGGGCTGCGGAAATGCGACACTGGGGCGCTAAGCTGACAAGTGGGGCACGACTCACAGTAATTTTTTATGTCAGCATAAATCGCAGGCCAATAAAACCTCTGGAGGACTCTCTCCTGTGTTTTATCTGTCCCCAAGTGGCCCCCAAGGACATGATTATGGGCCATGTCGAGTACCTGACGCCGGTACGACTTAGGCACCAGAAGCTGTTCCACAACCTCATCATTAATTTTAGTGACTCTATAGTAGAGATCGTTAGTCATAGAAAAATGTGGAAACTTTTTCTCAGCTTCTGGTTCCTGAGGTACCCCATTCATAACAGTGACCTGCTCTCTCGCATTTTTGAGAGTGGGGTCCTGTAATTGTGCAGTACCAAAATTATCCCTAGACACCTCTAAGTCTGGAACATTCTGCTCAGTGGGAGGAGCCTCTTCCTCACCAGCCAGAACCTGCAACGGAAAAGCATCATTTTCATCCTGTACCTTTTTATCATTTACCGTGGGTAACGCAATAGACTTAGGGGTATCCTCACTCCTTTCAGGGGATTGTTGTTTTCCCCACAGAGCCCAGAACAATGGAAAATCACGCCCCAATATCACATTATGCATAAGGTTTTTAACCACACCCACTTCATACTGTACAGCGCCTAGTTCAGTCCCGACATTAGCCAGTACTATAGGGTAAACTTTTGTATCACCATGTATGCATATCACACTCATATGTCTTTCGGGCACAAAGTCCCCAGCCACCAGACTGGCATGCACCAAGGTGACAAGGCTTCCTGAGTCCAGCAACGCCTTAACCGGGAAGTCATTGACAGTAATGTTGCAGACTTGCGGTTCAGTCTCTAGTCCAGGAACTGCAACGCATGACGGTTCCGCAAATAGCGACTGACGCCGGCTAGCGTCACACTCCATGGGCTCAGTGGTAAGAGGGCAATGGGCAGACACATGTCCCGTCTCATGGCATCTCCAGCACTGGATAGGGCCTGGTCTCCTTGGCAGGGAGTCCTTTTTAGGGCCACTTAGCCACCGGGGACCACCACCAGTCTTTTGCCCCTGAGACACCTCCTGAGCGCTCTTCCCTCTATCAGCACCCCTCCACACTCCCCCAATAGATGGAAGTCTCTTACCAGCCGAAGGCACAGGTCTGGCACTCTGGGGAGGTGACGGTGCTGCAGGAACATCACGGAGGTAGTCCTCGGTCGCCTGGAACCTCTCGACAAGGTTGACAAGTTCGTTGGCACTCCTAGGGTCACCTTGTCCCACCCAGCGTTGCAGATCAGCAGGGAGTGCTCGTAGGTAGCGATCCATCACGACCCTCTCTAGGATCTGGGCAGGAGTAGAAGTGTCTGGCTCCAACCACTTTCTTGCCAAATGGATCAGGTCGTACATCTGGGACCTCGCTGACTTGTCCCAACTGTAGCTCCAGTTGCGGACCCTCCGGGCACGGACAGCAGCAGTAACTCCTAGTCGGGCGAGTATCTCTGTTCTTAGTCGAGGATAGTCCTTGACCTCTTGCTCACTGAGGTCATAATAGGCCTTTTGAGGTTCGCCTGTTAAATAAGGCGCAATCACTTCTGCCCACTCAGTGGAGGGTAGCTTCTCTCGCTCAGCCACCCGCTCAAAGACAGTTAAGTAGGCCTCAATATCATCATCAGCAGTCATCTTTTGCAGCGCACGCTGCACGGCTCTTTTCACAGACAAAGTCTCTGGCGCGGCTGCGGCCACCAGCTGGGGATTAGCACCTGCAGACGCCTCCTGCTTTGCTATCAGGTGCTCAATAAGTCTCTGTTGTGCAGCCATTGTCTGTTCATGGCGCAGGTTAGCATCTGTTAGAGCCTGTTGTTGCAGCCTATTAGCCTGCTCATGGCGCAGGTTAGCGTCTGTCAGAGCTTGTTGTTGCTGCAAACTCACTTGCATTAACTGCTTCATCATCTCCTCCATGTTGCTTGGCTGCTTTTGGAGTGAAGCAGAAGCCTTCACCCAGGACATAAGCAGTTGTAGCCAAGTTGATGCACACCGTTGCCCCTAGCAACCGTTTTGCCCGCTCCGCAGCACCAATTGTAGGGATCTTCCCGGGGATGGTGTGGTTTGACACAGTTCACAGCAGACTTGGCTTAGAAAATAATAGCTTGGCGTTTATTTTCAGCATAAAACGGTCCAGTAAACAGAAATACAGCAACATCATGCTTTTTAAAAACAAAACAAAAAGGTCTTGCCCGTCTGGGCGCTTACTAACCAACAGGTTACCTATCTGACACTTCAGCCAGTAGTATCGCACGGTATAAAGCAGCCCCCACAGTGGCAGTATTCGTTTTGCTCCCAGGAAACACAGCCTGCAAGCTGTTCCCTCCTGGCGGAGAGCAATCCCCTGTAGCTCTGTGGAGCTTTTCACTTGTTGCAGGCTCATCAGGCCGCACCTGACTGCAACACCCGAACTGGATCGGGGGGAAGGGAATGGCAGGTCCCTCTACCAACCTACCCACCATTCCAGTAAATCCAGGCCCAGAAAATAGGAAGAACAACTCAGCAGCATAACACTGCTGAGTGACTGATCTCTCCTGGATTCACCACCTCACCATATGCCGTAGCCTGGGTGAAATGTACCTCCCCTCGAACACTTTTCCAGTGACACTTCTACAAGGAGCAGTATTATAGTAGTTATATTCCTGTATATAGGAGCAGTATTATAGTAGTTATATCCCTGTATATAGGGAGCAGTATTATAGTAGTTATATTCCTGTATATAGGAGCAGTATTATAGTAGTTATATTCCTGTATATAGGAGCAGTATTATAGTAGTTATATCCCTGTGTATAGGAGCAGTATTATAGTAGTTATATTCCTGTATATAGGAGCAGTATTATAGTAGTATATCCCTGTATATAGGAGCAGTATTATAGTAGTTATATTCCTGTATATAGGAGCAGTATTATAGTAGTTATATCCCTGTATATAGGAGCTGTATTATAGCAGTTATATCCCAGTATATAGGAGCAGTATTATAGTAGTTATATTCCTGTATATAGGAGCAGTATTATAGTAGCTATATTCCTGTATATAGGAGCAGTATTATAGTAGTTATATCCCTGTATATAGGAGCAGTATTATAGTAGTTATGTTCCTGTATATAGGAGCAGTATTATAGTAGTTATATCCCTGTGTATAGGAGCAGTATTATAGTAGTTATATTCCTGTTTTTAGTAGGGGGTATATTGTGTGTCCATAGGAGATGTTATTATTACAGTTACTGCTTATATAGTTAATGTGTTGATCTTTTCTTTTGTCGGATATACGGTCACTCAGAGTTCTTGTCATTTTCCTTCTTTTAAATTTAAGATTAACAAGTGTCAGGATTTTCTTCATCATTGTATATTTCGCTATTGATGTTCATATCAAGTGTGACTGGAATTGCCCTTTAAGTTCATGATTTCCAGGAACTGAAAGGAAGACTACACTGGGGAGACGTCTCCGGTCTGGTGTTTTATAGGTAACTAGAGAGCAATTGTCCCTGGTGGATGAAATGTTCGTCCCTTTCCCTCAAACAAGAACAGTCCGTCTCATGGTAACCGCCGTGTGACAGGATTTCCCGGGGCCGTTTCAGACGATTTTTGTACCTGCTGACAAGATCATCGTCTCAGATTCTATTAAATTAGACGTCATGTTACCTCAGCATCAAAGGGATATTTTCATGTCAAAACCATAGTTCTGCATTGATAAGTATAGGTAGCAGTGAGGGCAAAGATATATGAATAATAGACGCTACAAAAGGGTTTATAACTGAATGTCAGAAACTTCCAGTGTATTGGTGCTTATAGATGATATAAGGAGAGATGCAGCATGGGAGATGGTTCACATTGTCTAAGGTGACAAGTCATAGAGAGGGTCCGAACATACAGGAGCATAGGGGCAGCCCTGCAGACGTCTTGGAGAGGGTCCGATTATACAGGAGCATAGGGGCAGCCCTGGAGACATCTAGGAGAGGGTCCGATTATACAGGAGCATAGGGGCAGCCCTGGAGACGTCTTGGAGAGGGTCCGATTATACAGGAGCATAGGGGCAGCCCTGGAGACATCTAGGAGAGGGTCCGAACAGACAGGAGCATAGGGGCAGCCCTGGAGACATCTAGGAGAGGGTCCGATTATACAGGAGCATAGGGGCAGCCCTGGAGACATCTAGGAGAGGGTCCGAACATGCAGGAGCATAGGGGCAGCCCTGGAGACATCTAGGAGAGGGTCCGATTATATGGGAATATAGGGGCAGCCCTGGAGACGTCTTGGAGAGGGTCCGAACATACAGGAGCATAGGGGCAGCCCTGCAGACGTCTTGGAGAGGGTCTGATTATACAGGAGCATTGGGGCAGCCCTGGAGACATCTAGGAGAGGGTCCGAACAGACAGGAGCATAGGGGCAGCCTTGGAGACATCTAGGAGAGGGTCCGAACATGCAGGAGCATAGGGGCAGCCCTGGAGACATCTAGGAGAGGGTCCGATTATATGGGAATATAGGGGCAGCCCTGGAGACGTCTTGGAGAGGGTCCGAACATACAGGAGCATAGGGGCAGCCCTGCAGACGTCTTGGAGAGGGTCCGATTATACAGGAGCATAGGGGCAGCCCTTGAGACATCTAGGAGAGGGTCCGAACAGACAGGAGCATAGGGGCAGCCCTGGAGACATCTAGGAGAGGGTCCGATTATACAGGAGCATAGGGGCAGCCCTGGAGACATCTAGGAGAGGGTCCGATTATACAGGAGCATAGGGGCAGCCCTGGAGACATCTAGGAGAGGGTCCGATTATACAGGAGCATAGGGGCAGCCCTGGAGACATCTAGGAGAGGGTCCGATTATATTGGAATATAGGGGCAGCCCTGGAGACATCTAGGAGAGGGTCCGATTATATGGGAATATAGGGGCAGCCCTGTAGACATCTAGGAGAGGGTCCGATTATACAGGAGCATAGGGGCAGCCCTGGAGACATCTAGGAGAGGGTCCGATTATACAGGAGCATAGGGGCAGCCCTGGAGACATCTAGGAGAGGGTCCGATTATACAGGAGCATAGGGGCAGCCCTGGAGACATCTAGGAGAGGGTCCGATTATACAGGAGCATAGGGGCAGCCTTGGAGACATCTTGGAGAGGGTCTGATCATACATGAGTATAGGGGCAGCCCTGGAGACATCTAGGAGAAGGTCCGAACAGACAGGAGCATAGGGGCAGCCCTGCAGACGTCTTGGAGAGGGTCCGATTATACAGGAGCATTGGGGCAGCCCTGCAGACGTCTTGGAGAGGGTCCGATTATACAGGAGCATAGGGGCAGCCCTGGAGACATCTAGGAGAGGGTCCGATTATACAGGAGCATAGGGGCAGCCCTGGAGACATCTTGAAGAGGGTCTGATCATACATGAGTATAGGGGCAGCCCTGGAGACATCTAGGAGAGGGTCCGAACATACAGGAGCATAGGGGCAGCCCTGGAGACATCTAGGAGAGGGTCCGATTATACAGGAGCATAGGGGCAGCCCTGGAGATATCTAGGAGAGGGTCCGATTATACAGGAGCATAGGGGCAGCCCTGGAGACATCTAGGAGAGGGTCCGATTATACAGGAGCATAGGGGCAGCCCTGGAGACATCTAGGAGAGGGTCTGATCATACATGAGTATAGCGGCAGCCTTGGAGACATCTTGGAGAGGGTCTGATCATACATGAGTATAGGGGCAGCCCTGGAGACATCTAGGAGAGGGTCCGAACAGACAGGAGCATAGGGGCAGCCCTGGAGACATCTAGGAGAGGGTCCGATTATACAGGAGCATAGGGGCAGCCCTGGAGACATCTAGGAGAGGGTCCGATTATACAGGAGCATAGGGGCAGCCCTGGAGACATCTAGGAGAGGGTCCGAACAGACAGGAGCATAGGGGCAGCCCTGGAGACATCTAGGAGAGGGTCCGATTATACAGGAGCATAGGGGCAGCCCTGGAGACATCTAGGAGAGGGTCCGAACAGACAGGAGCATAGGGGCAGCCCTGGAGACATCTTGGAGAGGGTCCGATTATACAGGAGCACAGGGGCCGCCCTGGAGACATCTAGGAGAGGGTCCGATTATACAGGAGCATAGGGGCAGCCCTGGAGACATCTAGGAGAGGGTCCGATTATACAGGAGCATAGGGGCAGCCCTGGAGACATCTAGGAGAGGGTCTGATCATACATGAGTATAGGGGCAGCCTTGGAGACATCTTGGAGAGGGTCTGATCATACATGAGTATAGGGGCAGCCCTGGAGACATCTAGGAGAGGGTCCGAACAGACAGGAGCATAGGGGCAGCCCTGTTTGGTGTGAGCCCCTGGTGATGTTGTGTCGGAGGATTAGCCTGTCACTCGCTAGATGGTGTGACTCCACTCCGGTGGTGGTTGGCTGAGATACAGACGGATCTCGAGGTGTTGATTCGTGACGCCAGTGCTGGGTAGGCACACAGGTGTGATGGCACTCCTGCTTTTATTTTAGAGAGAAGCACAGGAGAGAAGCAGGGGGGAGAAGTATGGTTGAGAGAAGTATGGGGGAGAGAAGCACAGGAGAGAAGCATGGTGGAGAGAAGCACAGGAGAGAAGCATGGGGGAGAGAAGGACAGGAGAGAAGCAGGGGGGAGAAGTATGGTGGAGAGAAGCACAGAAGAGAAGCACAGGGGGGAGAAGTATGGGGGAGAGAAGCAGGGGGGGGAGAGAAGTTTGGTGGAGAGAAGCACAGGAGAGAAGCACAGGGGGGAGAAGTATGGTGGAGAGAAGCAGGGGGGGGAGAGAAGTTTGGTGGAGAGAAGCACAGGAGAGAAGCATGGGGGAGAGAAGCACAGGAGAGAAGCAGGGGGGAGAAGTATGGGGGAGAGAAGCACAGGAGAGAAGCATGGGGGAGAGAAGCACAGGAGAGAAGCAGGGGGGAGAAGTATGGTGGAGAGAAGCACAGGAGAGAAGCATGGGGGAGAGAAGCAGGGGGGAGAAGTATTGTGGAGAGAAGCAGGGTGGAGAAGTATGGTGGAGAGAAGAATGGGGGAGAGAAGCACAGGAGAGAAGCAGGGGGGAGAAGTATGGTGGAGAGAAGCACAGGAGAGAAGCATGGGGGAGAGAAGCAGGGGGGAGATGTATGATGGAGAGAAGTATGGGGGAGAGAAGCACAGGAGAGAAGCATGGGGGAGAGAAGCACAGGAGAGAAGCAGGGGGGAGAAGTATGGTGGAGAGAAACATGGGGGAGAGAAGCATAGGAGAGAAGCAGGGTGGAGAAGTATTGTGGAGAGAAGCACAGGAGAGAAGCAGGGTGGAGAGAAGCACAGGAGAGAAGCAGGGTGGAGAAGTATGGGGGAGAGAAGCACAGGAGAGAAGCAGGGGGGGAAGTATGGTGGAGAAGTATGGTGGAGAGAAGCACAGGAGAGAAGCAGGGGGGGGGGAGTATGGTGGAGAGAAGCACAGGAGAGAAGCAGGGGGGAGAAGTATGGTGGAGAGAAGCACAGGAGAGAAGCAGGGTGGAGAGAAGCACAGGAGAGAAGCAGGGTGGAGAAGTATGGGGGAGAGAAGCAGGGGGGAGAAGTATGGTGGAGAGAAGCACAGGAGAGAAGCATGGGGGAAAGAAGAACAGGAGAGAAGCAGGGGGGAGAAGTATGGTGGAGAGAAGCACAGGAGAGAAGCATGGGGGAGAGAAGCACAGGAGAGAAGCAGGGGGGAGAAGTATGGTGGAGAGAAGCACAGGAGAGAAGTAGGGGGGAGAAGTATGGTGAAGAGAAGCACAAGAGAGAAGTAGGGGGGAGAAGTATGGTGAAGAGAAGCACAAGAGAGAAGTAGGGGGGAGAAGTATGGTGAAGAGAAGCACAGGAGAGAAGCATGGGGGAGAGAAGCAGGGGGGAGAGAAGCAGGGGGGAGAGAAGCATGGGGGAGAGAAGCACAGGAGAGAAGCACAGGGAGGAGAAGAAAACAGGCCCAGGTTTCACACTGAGTGAGTATAAATACATTTAGAATCTATATTATTAACTATATGTATAATATGTACTGTTTTAGTGTCATTTTGTGCCATTTTGGTTGGTGGTGTGCCCCGGGATTTTTTAAGTAAAAAGTGTGCCGCGGCTCAAAAAAAGGTTGAAAATCACTGGTTTAAGGTGAAGGATCACAGAGTCTTTTTTTATCATAAATAAGTCTGGTTTACTAAGAAAGTACGTGCTTGCAGCAGGTTACACAATTATGATGTTTCTCTTGATAAAACACTTGATAACACTTGTAGACCAATTCTTGACAATACAGCAACCGAGTATGCGATAAAAATGTAAGGTAGAATACAGTCGTGCTGACTGAGTAGTGTAGAAACATACAAAGAAACAGAGTAGCAGAGAGGAGGATGTCGTGAGAGTCTTAACCCAAGTAGTACTGTGCTCTGCCGGGATGTTGGAGGATGAGGTAGAAGAAGACTAAGAAGAAGGAGAAGAATACTTGTGCCTGTGTATTGACCTGCTAGTCTTCACACCACCTAGTTTCTTCTTCTTCTTCTTAATTTGTTGATTATTATTATTATTATTATTATTATTATTATTATTATTACGGTGATTAGCATTATTCGTAGTATTATTTTGGTCCCTTTCCAGGTCCTGTAGGAAAATCCTGAACCTATCAGAGAAAATCCATGAGAAAAGACTAAATGATGCATGCAAGTTGGGTGGTATCAAATTCAGTGATATTTATCACACCCGATTATTTCCCACCACTTCCTGATATATTGGAGTGTTAGTAATTCTTAGTTAACACTTTTAGGACTGTGCAAATTGGAAATTTAATGAATATCTAATTCTCAGCCCTTGCAGCAATATTCACATCAAATATTATTATATTTCCTTCTGTAAAACCCGTCCCGGAAAGCAATTTATGTACGAGCGGCAGCATTAACCCTTGAGATCTTATCTATCAGGTTATAATTTATTAATATTGACCCCTTCACCTTGGCTGGACGCGCGGTATTGAGGCTTAAAGAGCAATTTCAGCTGTTATGGCGCTGAGGGAACCGCGGGGGTTTATATACTTGTATTATTTTTTTATTTTATTGCATCATTACCCTGTACAGTTTTTTCTTACATTCTGATTTTCCCTCGGCTTCTCTGCCTGTAATTTCCCGATGCTCCTGACATGTATAGGTGTCTGCCCTAAGCCGATAGACTATGTACTATTGCACAGCTCGCCACCTGGCAGGGATGTGCCAACAATATTCAAATGGCAGCTTCTGACTGCTGCACTGCTGCCAAGCTGCTAGAACGAAGTGGCATAGCCGCGAGGAACGCTCTGCCACACTTTGTCTCCTGTCTGATCTCTTGGCTTTTTCCATAGTCATCCCATTATAGTCAATGACCATCCATGCAGCTCCCTGGAAAAGCCAAGTGGATGGAACAGGCAATTAAGTGACGCAACGCTTTCCTAGGACTCTACCACTTCATACTGGCGATCAGCAGCTGTCAGATCTCGACTATGCAGCATCAACTCCTGCAAAATGAATTGGCAAAGTATCTGCATTTACTTCATGGTTCAAGCCACATCCACAAGAAACTGGTAATATAGTCAATTGCTCATATATAACCCACTAAATTATTACCCTCTATCTAGGAACAGTGATAGGCGACACTGATAGGTATCAGGGAGGGGGTGCAGAACAGGGGGCACTGATAGGTATCAGGGAGGGGGTGCAGAACAGGGCGGCACTGATAGGTATCAGGGAGGAGGTGCAGAACAGGGGGCACTGATAGGTATCAGGGAGGGGGTGCAGAACAGGGGGCACTGATAGGTATCAGGGAGGGGGTGCAGAACAGGACGGCACTGATAGGTATCAGGGAGGGGGTGCAGAACAGGGCGGCACTGATAGGTATCAGGGAGGAGGTGCAGAACAGGACGGCACTGATAGGTATCAGGGAGGGGGTGCAGAACAGCGGGCACTGATAGGTATCAGGGAGGGGGTGCAGAACAGGACGGCACTGATAGGTATCAGGGAGGGGGTGCAGAACAGGGCGGCACTGATAGGTATCAGGGAGGAGGTGCAGAACAGGACGGCACTGATAGGTATCAGGGAGGGGGTGCAGAACAGGACGGCACTGATAGGTATCAGGGAGGGGTGCAGAACAGGACGGCACTGATAGGTATCAGGGAGGGGGTGCAGAACAGCGGGCACTGATAGGTATCAGGGAGGGGGTGCAGAACAGGACGGCACTGATAGGTATCAGGGAGGGGGTGCAGAACAGCGGGCACTGATAGGTATCAGGGAGGGGGTGCAGAACAGGACGGCACTGATAGGTATCAGGGAGGGGGTGCAGAACAGGGGGCACTGATAGGTATCAGGGAGGGGGTGCAGAACAGGGCGGCACTGATAGGTATCAGGGAGGGGGTGCAGAACAGGGCGGCACTGATAGGTATCAGGGAAGGGGTGCAGAACAGGACGGCACTGATAGGTATCAGGGAGGGGATGCAGAACAGGGCGGCACTGATAGGTATCAGGGAGGGGGTGCAGAACAGGACGGCACTGATAGGTATCAGGGAAGGGGTGCAGAACAGGACGACACTGATAGGTATCAGGGAGGGGGTGCAGAACAGGGCGACACTGATAGGTATCAGGGAGGGGGTGCAGAACAGGGCGACACTGATAGGTATCAGGGAGGGGGTGCAGAACAGGGCGACACTGATAGGTATCAGGGAGGGGGTGCAGAACAGGGCGACACTGATAGGTATCAGGGAGGGGGTGCAGAACAGGGGGCACTGATAGGTATCAGGGAGGGGGTGCAGAACAGGGCGGCACTGATAGGTATCAGGGAAGGGGTGCAGAACAGGGCGACACTGATAGGTATCAGGGAGGAGGTGCAGAACAGGGGGCACTGATAGGTATCAGGGAGGGGGTGCAGAACAGGACGGCACTGATAGGTATCAGGGAGGGGGTGCAGAACAGGGCGACACTGATAGGTATCAGGGAGGGGGTGCAGAACAGGGCGACACTGATAGGTATCAGGGAGGGGGTGCAGAACAGGGGGCACTGATAGGTATCAGGGAAGGGGTGCAGAACAGGGCGACACTGATAGGTATCAGGGAGGGGGTGCAGAACAGGGCGACACTGATAGGTATCAGGGAGGGGGTGCAGAACAGGGGGCACTGATAGGTATCCGAGAGGGGGTGCAGAACAGGGCGACACTGATAGGTATCAGGGAGGGGGTGCAGAACAGGACGGCACTGATAGGTATCAGGGAAGGGGTGCAGAACAGGGCGACACTGATAGGTATCAGGGAGGGGGTGCAGAACAGGGCGACACTGATAGGTATCAGGGAGGGGGTGCAGAACAGGGGGCACTGATAGGTATCAGGGAGGGGGTGCAGAACAGGGCGACACTGATAGGTATCAGGGAGGGGGTGCAGAACAGGGGGCACTGATAGGTATCAGGGAGGGGGTGCAGAACAGGGGGCACTGATAGGTATCAGGGAGGGAGTGCAGAACAGGGCGACACTGATAGGTATCAGGGAGGGGGTGCAGAACAGGGGGCACTGATAGGTATCAGGGAGGGGGTGCAGAACAGGACGGCACTGATAGGTATCAGGGAAGGGGTGCAGAACAGGGCGACACTGATAGGTATCAGGGAAGGGGTGCAGAACAGGGCGGCACTGATAGGTATCAGGGAGGGGGTGCAGAACAGGGCGGCACTGATAGGTATCATGGAGGGGGTGCAGAACAGGGGGCACTGATAGGTATCATGGAGGGGGTGCAGAACAGGGCGACACTGATAGGTATCAGGGAGGGGGTGCAGAACAGGGGGCACTGATAGGTATCAGGAAGGGGGTGCAAAACAGGACGGCACTGATAGGTATCAGGGAGGGGGTGCAGAACAGGGCGGCACTGATAGGTATCAGGGAGGGGGTGCAGAACAGGGCGACACTGATAGGTATCAGGGAGGGGGTGCAGAACAGGGCGACACTGATAGGTATCAGGGAGGGGGTGCAGAACAGGGGGCACTGATAGGTATCAGGGAGGGGGTGCAGAACAGGGGGCACTGATAGGTATCAGGGAGGGGGTGCAGAACAGGGCGGCACTGATAGGTATCAGGTAGGGGGTGCAGAACAGGGCGGCACTGATAGGTATCAGGGAGGGGGTGCAGAACAGGACGGCACTGATAGGTATCAGGGAGGGGGTGCAGAACAGGGGGCACTGATAGGTATCAGGGAGGGGGTGCAGAACAGGGGACACTGATAGGTATCAGGGAGGGGGTGCAGAACAGGACGGCACTGATAGGTATCAGGGAGGGGGTGCAGAACAGGACGGCACTGATAGGTATCAGGGAAGGGGTGCAGAACAGGGGGAGCTGATAGGTATCAGGGAGGGGGTGCAGAACAGGGGGCACTGATAGGTATCAGGGAGGGGGTGCAGAACAGGGCGACACTGATAGGTATCAGGGAAGGGGTGCAGAACAGGGCGGCACTGATAGGTATCAGGGAAGGGGTGCAGAACAGGGCGACACTGATAGGTATCAGGGAGGGGGTGCAGAACAGGGGGCACTGATAGGTATCCGAGAGGGGGTGCAGAACAGGACGCCACTGATAGGTATCAGGGAGGGGGTGCAGAACAGGACGGCACTGATAGGTATCAGGGAGGGGGTGCAGAACAGGGGGCACTGATAGGTATCAGGAAGGGGGTGCAAAACAGGGGGCACTGATAGGTATCAGGGAGGGGGTGCAGAACAGGGGACACTGATAGGTATCATGGAGGGGGTGCAGAACAGGGGGCACTGATAGGTATCAGGGAAGGGGTGCAGAACAGGACGGCACTGATAGGTATCAGGGAAGGGGTGCAGAACAGGGGACACTGATAGGTATCAGGAAGGGGGTGCAGAACAGGGCGGCACTGATAGGTATCAGGGAGGGGGTGCAGAACAGGGCGACACTGATAGGTATCAGGGAGGGGGTGCAGAACAGGGTGACACTGATAGGTATCAGGGAAGGGGTGCAGAACAGGGGGCACTGGCACATAATGCCCTGTGCCTCATCTATACCCCCTGTGCCTTCTTTACACCCCCTGTGCCTCTTCTCTACCCCTGTGCTTCATCTATACCCCCTGTGCCTCTTCTATACCCCCTGTGCCTTCTTTATACCCCCTGTGCTTCATCTATACCCCCTGTGCCTCTTCTATACCCCCTGTGCCTCTTCTATACCCCCTGTGCCTTCTTTATACCCCCTGTGGCTCATCTATACCCCCTGTGTCTCTTTTATACCCCCTGTGCCTCCTTTATACCCCCTGTGCCTCATCTATACCCCCTGTGCCTCCTTTATACCCCCTGTGCCTCCTTTATACCCCCTGTGCCTCATCTATACCCCCTGGGCCTCCTTTATACCCCCTGTGCCTCCTTTATACCCCCTGTGCCTCCTTTATACCCCCTGTGCATCCTTTATACCCCCTGTGCCTCATCTATACCCCCTGTGCCTCATCTATACCCCCTGTGCCTCCTTTATACCCCCTGTGCCTCCTTTATACCCCCTGTGCCTCATCTATACCCCCTGTGCCTCCTTTATACCCCCTGTGCATCCTTTATACCCCCTGTGCCTCATTTATACCCCCTGTGCCTCCTTTATACCCCCTGTGCCTCATCTATACCCCCTGTGCCTCATCTATACCCCCTGTGCCTCATCTATACCCCCTGTGCCTCCTTTATACCCCCTGTGCCTCCTTTATACCCCCTGTGCCTCATCTATACCTCTCTGTTCCATATGGGTGCAATGTACTGCCATGCAGGCCTGTGTGTATCCCTTATAGGATGTATATAGTAATCGGCCTTATAACCCCCGACCTCCCCCCACCATGGAGGGCTTCCGTATGATGGATGAGTTCATTATTACACTGAGTCTTAGGTCCCCTATGAGTCTGGGCTCGGTTCTGGCGCGGTACGGGAATGCGGCCGTTGCAGCTTTCGGCACTATGACGGGATTAATCCTCCTCTTGTTGTGGATGAGATTCTCATTCTGTTCTTTTTCATTAAAAGTTTCACTGGTGAAGCTTCTTATCCGGAGCTCAGGAGAGGAGGTTAAAAATGTATGCGGCTCGCCTTCAGCAAGCGGGAAAGCAGCAATCAATATGGCCGCCGCGTATATAGAGATATCAAAGGGAGTCAGGAGCCTGAGCCCCTCCCTTATCTGTGTGGTGGTATCAGTACAGGTAGGGGGGTCCTGGGGGGCAGGGAGGGGGCAGCTATTATATCAGGACAGATCCCGATCAGGACTTGTATAACAGCTCTCTAGGGATCTATTGTAGTATCATCATCATCATCATCATCATCATCATCAGCCACGTTTTTCTGTATTGTGTATGCAAAAAAAATGGAATGAACGATTCAAACAGATGGACGGCCGATTTTGCTTCAGTTTTTTTCATAACGCATACTTTAAAATGACTGCAAAAATGTGGTGTGAAGGGGTTTCCTCTCACTGGGCGTGGGCCGGCCGCCTCCAGTGCTTTAATACAGCTCGGTAAACATGAACAGGACGGCGCCGTACAGGGGAACCGGGCCTCATCCTCTTTAAAGGGGTACTCCACATAAACATAACTTTTGCTATGATGCTGCCCATGGGGAGACTAACAAATACTTCCATACTTGTTATTATGTATTCAGACTCCTTCCCCCAGTTCTCAGCTGCTGCTTTCTGCTGAAGACACAAAAATTTGTGTGTGAGCTTTTCTCTCTGTCTCCCTCTCCTCCCCCCTCCCTTCTGAGACGGCTGATGTAAACAAGTCCATATCTGCAACTTTGTAATGCCAATCAGATTATCCCTCCCAGCATTACAAAGAAGCTACAATGTTGCAGATACAGCCACCCCGGGACTTGTTTACATCAGCTGTCTCAGAAAGTCAACTGTTGCTAGAAAGTTATACAGATTTGTAAATTATTTCTATGAAAAAATTAGTAAATTAATAACAAACATTTGGGTATCAACTACTGTATGTCCTGCAGAAAGTAGTATATCATTACCAGTACTTATCAGCTGCTGTATGTCCTGCTTGAAGTGGTTTATTATTTCCAGTACTTATCAGCTGCTGTATGTCCTGCAGGAAGTGGTGTATTCTCCCCAGTCTGACACAGTGCTCTCTGCTGCCACCTCTGTCCATGTCAGGAACTGTCCGGAGCAGGAAAGGTTTTCTATGGGGAGTTGCTGCTGCTTTGGACAGTTCCTGACATGGACAGAGGTGGCAGCAGAGAGCACTGTGGCAGACTGGAGAGAATACACCACTTCTTGCAGGGCATACAGCAGCTGATAAGTACTGGAAGAGTGGCGATTTTTCTGTAGATCTTTCTGGCATCAGTTAATTTGCATGCAGTTGTTTTCTCTGGCTCACTATGATTGTTGTCTGTGAGTCCACAGAATGTCATAGTCAGTGGTATGACAGCAGAGCAGCCGTCCCCGATCGGTGGGGGGTGGGGGTGTACGTCACCTTTTACTATTTTGCCTGTGATATGTGGAGCCGTTACTTTACCTCAGAACTCAATTCCAGCATAGTTGTCCTTTCCCTTCTAATTAACTGGGACCGGAGGAGTCGGCTGTCAGAAGCGAACGCGTTTCTGTGCAGAATTTCAATGAAATATTTGATTCCTGATCCCTTCTCGCGCGTTTTGTCCTTGGGCCTGAAGATCTGTAGTATTGGAGATACCTCAGTATTTCTCTCCTTCTTCCTGGCGTATGAAGACGTGAAGTGAGTGCATAGCCTCTCCGGCAGCACCGGCCCTCTTATTTAATTTACAAGTAAGAATGATGAGCATGGAGATTGTAGCGGCGCGGCGGTTACCGAGAGGCTCCCCGCACCAGCGGCCGGCCGTTCTCACACTGGTGGATGGTCTCCGAGGCCCCCATTAAAAAGAATTAGGCTAGTAACTTCTCATGGCTTGTCAGATATAGGGCAGATATTAGCCGCCACACGCTGGATCAGAGCGCACGGACGGGACTCTGCACAGACAATACAGATAGTCACCGTTATAGGGAATTATCAGGAAATGTAGCCTTTTTTTCAGAATGAAAAGTCTAATTCATAGAGAAAAATGCGGAGCTGAAATGAAGTATGGAAAATTTAATGAGCTCTCACGGCCAGAGAGGCGTGCGGCGGACCCGTCCGGGGGGGGGCATTACGTGGACGGGGACTAATTAGCATGAAATATGAATACATTGAGGAGACTTGATCTATGGCGCTCGTCTTATTAAGACTGATACTTTCTGCATCGCTTTAATGAAAGGAAATTCACAACTTGAAATGCAGAAAGGATTCGAAAATAGATTTTTTTCCCCCTCCGTTCGGCCCCGCAGCATCATGATGTTTAACTGATGGGAAGACATTAAGATCAAAACCGTGCGGACTGATTAGTTTGCGGCTTTGCTGAATCTGGGACATTTCCATCTCTCGATGAATTAATAGGCAACTTATTTTCTCCAGTCACCTCCATTAGGACTTACCGGGGTCCATTAGGACTGGTCGGGGTCCATTAGGACTGGTTGGGGTGCATATGCACTGACCGGGGTCCATTAGGACTGGTCGGGGTCCATTAGGACTGGTTGGGGTGCATATGCACTGACCAGGGTCCATTAGGACTGGTCGGGGTTCATACAGACTGGTCAGGGTCCATTAGGACTGGTCGGGGTCCATTAGGACTGGTTGGGGTGCGTATGCACTGACCAGGGTCCATTAGGACTGGTCGGGGTTCATACAGACTGGTCGGGGTCCATTAGGACTGGTCAGGGTCCATTAGGACTGTCCGGGGTCCATACGGACTGGTTGGCGTCCACATGGACTGCTCAGGATCCATTAGGACTGGTTGGGGTGCATATGCAGTGGCCGGGATCCATTAGGACTGGTCGGGGTTCATACAGACTGGTCGGGGTCCATTAGGACTGGTCAGGGTCCATTAGGACTGGTCGGGGTCCATTAGGACTGCTCAGGGTCCATACGGACTGCTCAGGGTCCATATGGACTGCTCAGGATCCATTAGGACTGGTCAGCATCCACCTCCACTTCATTGGACCATCTTCCGTAGTTTGTCGGCACAAGGTTTACCTACAATGTTTCCAATATCAGTTGCTCATTTCGCTTCCTTCTGGTTCAATCTTTTATCATGTTTTGGGGTGAAATGTTCCTTTCTGAATAATTTTGTGATGTTTCTTTATGGTGGTCCAAACTGTTTTGGTAATAAGGATGTTTAGATCCCCTACATAGGCAGAGATAGGATACAGCTCTGTCCTCCCTGTAACGCCCGGAGTAGTGGATCCACTGGACCGGCACCAGCGATGGCACAAACCTCACCAGGGAGCGGGGTCTAAGGGGCCGCTGGCTTTCACCAGAGCCCGCCGCAAGGCGGGATGGACTTGCTGCGGCAGGCGACCCCCAGGTCGCTACCCCTGGCTTGGTTGCTGGTGACGGCAGGCGAGGCGTGGCAGGAGCAGTAGGCAGGAGATGGCACTGGCAAAGGTCTGCAGGTGAGAGCGCACGTGACAGGCTGAACGCAGGAACAGATGGAGTGACAGGGAAACAGGAACCAGGAACAGGGACTAGGGACCGGGTAACGGATAGGACTCAGGAACAGGGACTGGGACCAGGTAACAGATAGGACTCAGGAACAACAGGGGGCTGGGCCAAACGCTATGGGAAGCATGTAGAGGCTCCAACCCTAAGGACAGGGCATGCTGGGATTTATAGGGGAGTGATTGGATGCAACTACCAATTAGGAGCGCACTGCCCCTTTAAATCTGAGACAGCCGGCGCGCGCGCGCCCTAGGAGGCGGGGGACGCGCGCGCCGGCCGGCACAGCGGGAGACAGGAGCGTGGAGAGGTGAGGCGCCCCCCGGGGCCGAGGTGACAGCAGCGCCGGGTCCCCGACTATGGACACCGGCTGCTGCATAGGGCAGGTAGCGGTCGCGGCGGCGGCCCGGAACGCGGGACGCCGCCGCGGCCGTAACAGTACCCCCCCCCTTTGGCCTCCCCCTCTTTCTTGCCTGCAAATGGCACAGGAAGCCACAAAGTCTTTGACATCTTGGGATAGGCTGGGCCACCAGTAGTGGCGAGAGATCCGTTGGCCGGTCTTACGGACTCCCGGGTGCCCGGCCTCCAACGAGGAATGTCCCCAGTTCAAAATACCTCTTCGAAGCGCAGGGTGAACATGAGTCTTTCCGGGGGGTACTCTCTGAAGAGGGGAGGTGACGACTGGTACTAGGCGATCAGGCGGTATAACGTGGCAAGGGACCTTCTGTAAGTTCTTCCGGTGGTGAGAGGACACGACCTTAGTCTTGGGTACGGGGAGAGGGTACACCTCGGCAGAGAAGGCATCCGCCGAGTCTTGGTCTTCTGCCGGTAGGCCGGATAGAGGCTTGGCCGGGACAGGAAATGACATAATACACTTGGTCTGAGGTGACTTGAGACACTGGTGGGAACAGTCCTGACCCCAACTGAGAATCTCCCCGGTTCTCCAGTCCAGCTGAGGGGCATGTTTTTGTAGCCACGGGAGTCCCAGGAGGACCGCGGGGGAAGAATGGGGCAGGACGTAGAAGGATATCTCTTCTTGATGTGAAGGACCCACCTGGAGGACTAAAGATGCGGTCTGGTAGTACACACGGTCGGTAAGAATTTCGCCTGTGACCGAGGAGATAGTCAGGGGCCTGGCTAGTCGGGTCACGGGTAGCCGCCATCTTTGGACCAATGTTGCCGCAATAAAACTGCCTGCTGACCCAGAATCGAGGAAGGCAGTAGTCTGATGATTTTGTCCTGAGGGAGTCCGGATGGAAACTGGCATAGACAGACTTGGAATGGTGGCATTCACACCTAGGGACACCTGTCCCACCGGACCTAGGTGCGAGCATTTTCCGGATGTTTGGGGACGTAAGGGACATCCCAGCCGGAAGTGATCGGAACCACCGCAATAGAGACAGAGATTCTGCTCCAGGCGCCGGATTCTTTCATCAGGCGTCAGGTGAGCCCGTTCCACCTGCATAGGAATCTCAGGAGAGGGTTGGGACATCGAAAGGTCAGGATTCTGGAAAACTGGCGCCAGCTGGGGATGGCGACGGGAACGGGTTAGTAAATGTTCATGCCGAACCTCCTCCTCCCTCTCCGAAAAACGAGTATCAACTCGGGTGGCCAGTAGAATGAGTTCGTTCAGGGAGGTAGGCAGGTCTCGGGCAGCGAGCACGTCTCTCACACGACTAGACAGGCCCTTCTTGAAGGTGGCCAATAGGGCGGCCTCGTTCCAGTCCAATTCGGCTGCCAGGGTGCGGAACTGGATGGCGTAGTCACCAACAGAGGAGCTGCCTTGAGAGAGATTGAGGAGAGCAGTCTCGGCTGAAGAAGCACGGGCAGGTTCCTCAAAGACGGAGCGAAACTCAAATAGGAAGGCCCGGAGATTGGCAGCAACTGGATCATCACGGTCCCACAGTGGCGTGGCCCAGGCCAGGGCTCTACCCTCTAATAGGCTGATGATGAAAGCCACTTTAGAGCGCTCGGTGGAAAACTGACTACTCAAAAGTTCAATGTGCATGGTGCACTGAGTCAGGAATCCTCTGCACAACTTAGAGTCCCCAGAGTACTTGCTTGGGAGGGCCAGTCGGAGTGAAGAAGCAGCGTCAGGAGATGGTGTGCGCTGGGCAGTAGTCTGCTGCTGTAAGGCGGCAGTGAGTTGCTGGATCTGCTGTGACTGTTTCTGGATTTGTTGAGCCTGTTGCGCGACCACTCTGGCGACGTCACGGAGATCTGGCACCTCGCCGGGATCCATGGTTGGAGCCTACTGTAACGCCCGGAGTAGTGGATCCACTGGACCGGCACCAGCGATGGCACAAACCTCACCAGGGAGCGGGGTCTAAGGGGCCGCTGGCTTTCACCAGAGCCCGCCGCAAGGCGGGATGGACTTGCTGCGGCAGGCGACCCCCAGGTCGCTACCCCTGGCTTGGTTGCTGGTGACGGCAGGCGAGGCGTGGCAGGAGCAGTAGGCAGGAGATGGCACTGGCAAAGGTCTGCAGGTGAGAGCGCACGTGACAGGCTGAACGCAGGAACAGATGGAGTGACAGGGAAACAGGAACCAGGAACAGGGACTAGGGACCGGGTAACGGATAGGACTCAGGAACAGGGACTGGGACCAGGTAACAGATAGGACTCAGGAACAACAGGGGGCTGGGCCAAACGCTATGGGAAGCATGTAGAGGCTCCAACCCTAAGGACAGGGCATGCTGGGATTTATAGGGGAGTGATTGGATGCAACTACCAATTAGGAGCGCACTGCCCCTTTAAATCTGAGACAGCCGGCGCGCGCGCGCCCTAGGAGGCGGGGACGCGCGCGCCGGCCGGCACAGCGGGAGACAGGAGCGTGGAGAGGTGAGGCGCCCCCCGGGGCCGAGGTGACAGCAGCGCCGGGTCCCCGACTATGGACACCGGCTGCTGCATAGGGCAGGTAGCGGTCGCGGCGGCGGCCCGGAACGCGGGACGCCGCCGCGGCCGTAACACTCCCACAGCCACCACTAGGTGGAGCTTACGAGCCAACTGCATACAGATGGTCAACTGCCAGGAAAGGTCTGTGTGTAAAGGTGGGGGCAGGTTTGAGGTGTTTTCCCCACTAGACATCAGAGGACCCTGGAGCCTTCTCTATGGACGATACCTCCTCCAGGCTATGCGCATTTCACAGGTTGGGAATCAGTGATGGCCCAACCATACAATATGATGTGACATTTCTGGATATCATTTCTGGCTTGTCCTCTCCTTTACGATTCAAGTCTTGTTCCATTCTTTCTTTTTCTTTTTAATTTAATATAAAAATAATTTTGGAGCGATGCGTCCAATCAGAAAGATCCATCAGTGTTTAATATCTACCACTAGAATCCAATAGACTCCACCATAGACGCTTCACACCATCATTTCTCAGCTTGGCCCTGACGTCTCATGGATAAAGGTCACGAGTCCTTGTCTGTAGAAGACTGATCAGCGTCAGTGGCTTCAGAGGTCGATAGACGTTCACCTCCACCTATGTGACCTCGGTCCAGGAGTCAGAGAAAGAATGAATCTGCTCAGAAACATTTCATTATAGGTAGCAGAGCCTGCAGATTATGTCGGCTGACTATCTAATGTGTACGGCAGATGTAGGGGAGAGAAGGGTTGGATATGCTGGAATTTAAAGGGGTACTTCGTAGAAAAGAAAATGGTTTATAATAGCTGGTGTCAGAAAATTATACAGATTTACAGATTCCAGTATCAGCTGCTGTATGTCCTGCAGGAAGTGGTGTATTCTCTCCAGTCTGACACAGTGCTCTCTGCTGCCACCTCTGTCCATGTCAGGAACTGTCCAGAGCAGGAGAGGTTTTCTATGGGGATTTGCTGCTGCTCTGGACAGTTCCTGACATGGACAGAGGTGGCAGCAGAGAGCACTGTGTCAGACTGGGAAAATAATTTGTCCCATTTTCAGCCTATGAGGAAACCACAAGCCATGTCCCTTTGTATTCCCCCATGATATAGGTATGATAGAGGGAACTGTCTTCTCGGCCTGGTTTTATCACTGAGGGGTCCGCTGTTTGATTCCACCCTGTGTCTCAGAAGAGAATTTATTCCTGGAAGAAGCTAAGCCTAAGCCTTATACTGTAAGAAACTCAGTAACACATAAATTCACCTGGAACAAATCAAGCAGGGCCCAATGTAACATTCTAGTTTCCTCCCTTTCACTACAATGTATCATTTATACCACACAGGAGTGTAATACAAAGCTACATGTGTAATTATTACCATTTCATTTCCAATACCTGGAAAGCCAGATGTGACTCTGCTGCTTATAAAGAGACGGGCAGCGCTGCCAAAGACGCGTCTGATGAAACTGCGCCGCTCAACTCTCACTAACATGTAGGACCAGGAAAGCCCATAGTATAGGAAGAAAGAACACCGCCAGCTGTAAGGAGAGAGGGAACAGGAGCAAAACCAGGGCCTATACCAGACAGAACAGCAAAGGAAATTATTACCACTTCTATTATACTTACTGCATTGTTATTCCTAACACTATAGAGCAGCAGCCAACAAAGTGTCACCAAAGCTGAAGGTATTCCAGAGGAACTCAAGTCAGAGGAGAAAAACTTCTAAATCTCCCATAGAATACGAATTCAATAATACTGCCCCTATATACAGGAATATAACTACTATAATACTGCCCCCTATATACAGGAATATAACTACTATAATACTGCCCCCTATATACAAGAATATAACTACTATAATACTGCTCCTATATACAGGAATATAACTACTATAATACTGCCCCCTATATACAGGAATATAACTACTATAATACTGCTCCTATATACAGGAATATACTACTATAATACTGCTCCTATATACAGGAATATAACTACTATAATACTGCTCCTATATACAGGAATATAACTACTATAATACTGCTCCTATATACAGGAATATAACTACTATAATACTGCCCCTATATACAGGGATATAACTACTATAATACTGCTCCTATATACAGGGATATAACTACTATAATACTGCTCCTATATACAGGGATATAACTACTATAATACTGCTCCTATATACAGGGATATAACTACTATAATACTGCTCCCTATATACAGGGATATAACTACTATAATACTGCCCCTATATACAGGGATATACTACTATATTACTGCTCCTATATACAGGAATATAACTACTATAATACTTCTCCTATATACAGGAATATAACTGCTATAATACTGCTCCTATATACAGGGATATACTACTATAATACTGCCCCTATATACAGGAATATAACTACTATAATACTGCTCCTATATACAGGAATATAACTACTATAATACTGCCCCTATATACAGGAATATACTACTATAATACTGCTCCTATATACAGGAATATACTACTATAATACTGCTCCTATATACAGGGATATAACTACTATAATACTGCTCCTATATACAGGAATATAACTACTATAATACTGCTCCTATATACAGGAATATAACTACTATAATACGATCAGCAGGATATGTCTGTGCTCACATGTCTGGACCCTATGTCTTCCCCATTCTGTGAGAGCAGCAATGGTAAGTGTAATACCATATCCATACTTGTGTCGTTTGGGGGCAGCCTTCCCCGCCGGTGGTGCTGGCTGGGTTTTGGTGGGGCTTTTTGGGTCTGGTCCTGTGACATTGGGGTTGCAGGGCCGTTCCATGGCCTCCCTTCCCTGCACGTGCACGCTTTGCGGGGTTGGCGGTCGCTGACCGACACGTTGTGGAGTTAGCGTAGGGACCCGTGTGGACCAGAGGACCTGCGCGGTGGTACACGGGGCAATATGGCTTGATCAATTCATATACAGACACTCTGGTGTTGATTTTTAATATAGGCCTAGCGGCAATAGTGTCAGCCATAGATGGGATGTGCAGCCGTTCCACTCTCTCCAGTTCATAACTACTATAATACTGCTCCTATATACAGGAATATAACTACTATAATACTGCTCCTATATACAGGAATATACTACTATAATACTGCTCCCTATATACAGGAATATACTACTATAATACTGCTCCCTATATACAGGAATATAACTACTATAATACTGCTCCTATATACAGGGATATACTACTATAATACTGCTCCTATACACAGGGATATAACTACTATAATACTGCCCCTATAAACAGGAATATAACTACTATAATACTGCTCCTATATACAGGAATATAACTACTATAATACTGCCCCCTATATACAGGAATATAACTACTATAATACTGCCCCCTATATACAGGGATATAACTACTATAATACTGCCCCCTATATACAGGAATATAACTGCTATAATACTGCTCCCTATATACAGGAATATACTACTATAATACTGCTCATATATACAGGGATATAACTACTATAATACTGCCCCTATATACAGGAATATAACTACTATAATACTGCTCCTATATACAGGAATATAACTACTATAATACGGCTCCTATATACAGGAATATAACTACTATAATACTGCTCCTATATACAGGGATATAACTACTATAATACTGCTCCTATATACAGGAATATAACTACTATAATACTGCTCCTATATACAGGGATATAACTACTATAATACTGCCCCTATATACAGGAATATAACTACTATAATACTGCTCCTATACACATGGATATAACTACTATAATACTGCTCCTATATACAGGAATATAACTACTATAATACTGCTCCTATATACAGGAATATAACTACTATAATACGGCTCCTATATACAGGAATATAACTACTATAATACTGCTCCTATATACAGGAATATAACTACTATAATACTGCTCCTATATACAGGAATATACTACTATAATACTGCTCCTATATACAGGGATATAAATACTATTATACTGCCCCCTATATACAGGAATATACTACTATAATACTGCTCCTATATACAGGGATATACTACTATAATACTGCTCCTATACACAGGAATATAACTACTATAATACTGCTCCTATATACAGGAATATAACTACTATAATACTGCTCCTATATACAGGGATATAACTACTATAATACTGCTCCTATATACAGGAATATAACTACTATAATACTGCTCCTATATACAGGAATATAACTACTATAATACTGCTCCCTATATACAGGAATATAACTACTATAATACTGCTCCTATATACAGGAATATACTACTATAATACTGCTCCTATATACAGGAATATACTACTATAATACTGCTCCTATATACAGGGATATAACTACTATAATACTGCTCCTATATACAGGAATATAACTACTATAATACTGCTCCTATATACAGGAATATAACTACTATAATACTGCTCCTTATATACAGGGATATAACTACTATAATACTGCCCCCTATATACAGGAATATAACTGCTATAATACTGGCCGCTATATAGAAGCAGACATGTAGTGAATGTGACACTATATATCGGCTTTCTCCTGTTAGTGCGGTGAGGTATGACGGGCCTCGCGCTGTCTTGCACGTCCCTTGGATCTGATGACATGATGTGGGGTGTTCGGCGTCAGTTTTGCAGCTTCTGCTAATGTGCGGTTTTCACCATCATTACGGTATTATGTCTCCCCGTCCTCTGTATGTTCAGATATATAGGAGACACATGTTTAACTAGTGAAGCAAAGTGATTTGATTTCAGTCGGTGAATCTCTTAAACAAGCGTCGGTGTGCGGCAGATTTCCATATAAATGAGGCGGTAGAGATAAGAGCACAATATGTTTCCCTCTCTTCCCGGGATGAGTGACCCCGGGGGGCCCGGCTCCTCCTGCTCCTCCATTATTATTATTTGGAAGCAGTAATAAGGTTTGGAGAGCAGGCGCGGCGGTGATTCTGTGATTTATCACAATGTCTGGCCCACGTTGGATCTTCCTTGACATTTTATTATTAGTCAGCCTGTTCTTCCTATGCATCAAATGATCCTATATTCCGCCTGAGTGTGCTGAGCTGAAGACCGCAGAAAGGCAGAGTGATCTCTCCTGATCGGCCTCCTGAGGTCACTCGTACTCCTTCACAGAAGACACAGAAGAGGCAAGATGTCTCCAGTCACGTACTGCAGCCTAATGAGAGCAATTTACTGACGGATAATTACAGTACAATACAGTAGATGACGGTATGATGTATAGTGAGACGGCATTACAACGATGCTGCACACACTCATTACATCATCATCATTATTATTATTTACTGAGGCCTTTTACTATTTCAGGGTTTTTTATTGGTTAATGACAGTAGATGGCGGCATTTTTTAATGAGACATAAAGTAATGATCCCCATAATGATTACATGTTATTATTATATTTACTTTATTAGGCTTTTATTAAAGGTTCCATTAGTTAATGACAGTAAATATACAGTAGATGACGGTATGATTTACTGAGAGATTACATCACTGATCCCCACAATCATTACGGTATTATTAAATTAAATTCACTTTATTAGGATTTGTATTATTTAAGGTTCTCATTGGATAATAACAGTAGATTTACGGTAGATGACAGCATTTTTTACTAAACAAAAATGTTAGTGATCCCAAAAATGATTACATTATTATTATTGTTAATTATATTTATTAGACTTTTATTAAAAGTTTCATTGGCTAATGACCATAAAATTACAGTACATGGCGGTATGATATACTGAGACGTTACATCGGTATTACGGTATTATTGTTATATACATAAGCTCTTTATTACTTTAGGGTTTTTTGTTAATTGCAGTAGATGGCGGTATTATATACTGAGACGTTACATCGGTATTACGGTATTATTGTTATATACGTAGGATTTTTATTATTTGAGGGTTTTTTTGGTTACTGCAGTAGACTGGCATTAGATGACAGCATTTTTTTATGAGACATAATGATCCCCATAATTATTACATCTTATTTCTTGCCGTTTTTATGTGTTTATTGGTTAAAGGGGTGCTTCAGTGAGAAAAAAAAATTACTTTGTACTATAATTCTTATACATATATGTTTTCCTTATTTCTATATGTCCTTGCGGTGCCTGGCAGTGGTAAGGGGCGACATGGCCTCTCTGCTTCCACCACCATTTGTGTCGGGAACGGGCAGGCTTAAGCCCTGCGGCTCCGGCTCTCCTGCCAGGTTCTAGGGATGTTGTATGGCAATATGCACAGCAGGTTCCTGTCTCCATACCCGTCCACCTCCCCGCCATCTTGGAAGTTTACCTTCTGCATCCAGATCATCACATGGAGGCAAAGCTACAACATACCACATATGCAGCGACCAGTGGGGCGCTATGTTGGCAGTGCTGTAATACGGTAACACCCCCCTCCCCCAGAGAGTATACACCCGGGATGACCTGTAGCCAGGAGCACTGGGAGCAAGTACCGGTATGATTTTCCTCCCCTATAAATGGTTACATTTTATCAACGTCTTTGCGGCCATAATCCAGAAGCGAGTGGTCGGCAGAAAGACTTTAGTGTTCATCAGTCTTTAATGGCGGTTTTCTCCTGCACTTCCATCCTGGCTAATGATTGAGGGCGTTTGATGTAATTGTATTAGCGGCCATGGATTGGAATGAGTCTGTGCGTGTGTTCAGTGTTTAACCGCTCTCCACCAGCGAAAGCCTTCAGTCCTAATAGAGACGACGGGGTGAGCGCGGACGCAAGTCATTTGCCTTTATTTGTATTCACGGATCTGCTTTACATTCCCACTAATGTGGGCCCGAGTTCCGACAGGTTTCCTGAATGCTAATCCCGCTTTACTGTCCGCCGCTCACAACCGAGAACGCTGTAATTCAATCGTCGCCGCTTCTTTGTCTGATGACTTGATTCATTTGACAGATGTGAGGAGCCGATTTCTTTGAGCAAATATTCCCAAATATGCACCGTGCCGTAATACAGAGACCGGCAGGACGGACGTCAGCGATATGTACCGTGCCGTAATACAGAGGCCGGCAGGATGGGCGTCAGCGATATGTACCGTGCCGTAATACAGAGACCGGAAGGACGGGGATCAGCGATATGTACCGTGTCGTAATACAGAGGCCGGCAGGACGGGGATCAGCGATATGTACCGTGCCGTAATACAGAGACCGGCAGGACGGGCGTCAGCGATATGTACCGTGCCGTAATACAGAGGCCGGCAGGACGGGCGTCAGCGATATGTACCGTGCCGTAATACAGAGGCCGGCAGGACGGGCGTCAGCGATATGTACCGTGCCGTAATACAGAGACCGGCAGGACGGGCGTCAGCGATATGTACCGTGCCGTAATACAGAGGCCGGCAGGACGGGGGTCAGCGATATGTACCGTGCCGTAATACCGAGGCCAGCAGGACGGGCGTCAGCGATATGTACCGTGCCGTAATACAGAGGCCGGCAGGACGGGGGTCAGCGATGTGTACCGTGCCGTAATACAGAGGCCGGCAGGACGGGGGTCAGCGATATGTACCGTGCCGTAATACAGAGGCCGGCAGGATGGGGGTCAGCAATATGTACCATGCCGTAATACAGAGGCCGGCAGGACGGGGGTCAGCGATATGTACAGTGCCGTAATACAGAGGCCGGCAGGATGGGGGTCAGCGATATGTATCATGCCGTAATACAGAGGCCGGCAGGACGGGGGTCAGCGATGTGTACCATGCCGTAATACAGAGGCCGGCAGGACGGGGGTCAGCGATATGTACCATGCCGTAATACAGAGGCCGGCAGGACGGGGGTCAGCGATATGTACAGTGCCGTAATACAGAGGCCGGTAGGACGGGGGTCAGCGATATGTACAGTGCCGTAATACAGAGGCCGGCAGGATGGGGGTCAGCAATATGTATCATGCCGTAATACAGAGGCCGGCAGGACGGGGGGGTCAGCGATATGTACCGTGCCGTAATACAGAGGCCGGCAGGACGGGGGTCAGCGATATGTACCGTGCCGTAATAGAGAGGCCGGCAGGACGGGGGTCAGCGATGTGTACCGTGCCGTAATACAGAGGCCGGCAGGACGGGGATCAGCGATATGTACCGTGCCGTTATACAGAAGCCGGCAGGATGGGGGTCAGCGATATGTACCGTGCCGTAATACAGAGGCCGGCAGGACGGGGATCAGCGATATGTACCGTGCCGTAATACAGAGGCCGGCAGGACGGGGGTCAGCGATATGTACAGTGCCGTAATACAGAGGCCGGTAGGACGGGGGTCAGCGATATGTACAGTGCCGTAATACAGAGGCCGGCAGGATGGGGGTCAGCAATATGTATCATGCCGTAATACAGAGGCCGGCAGGACGGGGGGGTCAGCGATATGTACCGTGCCGTAATACAGAGGCCGGCAGGACGGGGGTCAGCGATATGTACCGTGCCGTAATAGAGAGGCCGGCAGGACGGGGGTCAGCGATGTGTACCGTGCCGTAATACAGAGGCCGGCAGGACGGGGATCAGCGATATGTACCGTGCCGTAATACAGAGGCCGGCAGGACGGGGATCAGCGATATGTACCGTGCCGTTATACAGAGACCGGCAGGACGGGGGTCAGCGATATGTACCGTGCCGTTATACAGAGACCGGCAGGACGGGGATCAGCGATATGTACCGTGCCGTAATAGAGAGGCCGGCAGGACGGGGATCAGCGATGTGTACCGTGCCGTAATACAGAGGCCGGCAGGACGGGGATCAGCGATGTGTACCGTGCCGTTATACAGAGGCCGTCAGGACGGGGGTCAGCGATATGTACCGTGCCGTTATACAGAGACCGGCAGGACGGGGATCAGCGATATGTACTGTGCCGTAATACAGAGGCCGGCAGGACGGGGGTCAGCGATATGTACCGTGCCGTAATACAGAGGCCGGCAGGACGGGGGTCAGCGATATGTACCGTGCCGTTATACAGAGGCCGGCAGGACGGGGATCAGCGATATGTACCGTGCCGTTATACAGAGGCCGTCAGGACGGGGGTCAGCAATATGTACCGTGCCGTTATACAGAGACCGGCAGGACGGGGATCAGCGATATGTACCGTGCCGTAATAGAGAAGCCGGCAGCGATATGTACCATGCCCTAATGCAGAGGCCGGCAGGACCGGAGGTCAGCGATATGTACCATGCCGTAATACAGAGGCCGGCAGGACGGGGGTCAGCGATATGTACCGTGCCGTAATACAGAGACCTGCAGGACGGGGGTCAGCGATATGTACCATGCCGTAATACAGTAGACGGGGGTAGGCAGGTGGACTGAGCTGGCAGAGTGTTTGCAGTGATAAGGACCTCCTAAGTGGAGGCTGGTGGGTGCTCCAGGGAAGGACCGACGGGTGGTGGAGGCATCACTAAGGACTCACAGCAGCTCTGTAGGGTCTCCAGGACTCTCTCTGTAGGATAGGGGAGAGCTGACCACCACTCCAGGCAGATCCTGATGCTCAGTGCACCAGTGGGATATCACACAGTCCCCAAATCAAGAACAGAACCAGAAAGTTGGGTTTGACTACATACCAGTACACAACGCCTCCAAGTGTGATGCTAAGGGAGGACAATGCTGTACGATACTAGACCCTTTATGTTATACTCATCAGCAGGGTTGGCTGCCGTCCTAAGGAGGAGTCCTGGTAAACATGGATACAGCCACAGAGTGTATCTCAGGGTACCAGGACTTACCTAGGGCAGCATCCAACTTCTGCAGCCACAGGGAATCAAACGCAGAGCGTACAGGTCCAGCTAACATCGCCAAACCTGAGCGTCTTCACAAGTTCTCTCAACACTACTCATCAGATAAATCCTCCCCCCTTCCAGCTCCGCCACTACGGTGATCCCCGCCAAACCATCCTGCAAAGGTGGCGTGTGCCCGCCTGACTGCTGCAGCCAATCACAGACCTCCGTGCTGCACCGCACTTACACCAGTGATTGGCTGCATCTGTCACATGGGTATACATCAAATCAGCTGTGTCTATACTGTTCTGTATAGCAGAGTCGGCGGGCTGCTGTCCTAGGGGTACACAGCCTTCCATGACTCCTTCTGGGACAGGGCTGGCGCTGTGTTTTTCTAACCTTGGACAATCCCTTTAAGTATGTTGTGCGGCCCCTGCCATGGCTGGATCTCTGCTCCGCTCGCAGGAGTGTATAATACTTTCTTAATGCCGCCAGCCCTCGTAGCTCCACAGGTGGGTTAATCCCGATGTACAGTAATACAGATGTAAAAATAATAATAATAAAAAAAAGATCTTGTAGCAAACACAACCTCCTGCCGGCTCCTTGATTGCAACCATTACCTCTCATGAACAATCACAGAGAACGGCGCACGTTAAATGTCATCAGCCAAATGTCATTCGCCCACTTTACGCTTCAGATTCGGAAGAAAATCACGAAGATTAAAAAAGTAAAAATAAAAAAGTAAAAAAAATTCTAGTCCGAAACCCAACTGTGTGAAAAATCTGCACAAATTGATGTCTCTTAAGCATCTGCAGTCTCCAAATATCTGCCAGCAATTTATCTTCTCAATATAAACCACGTTAGTCCCGCTTTAGCTTTGATTGGAACGGTAAGAACACTTGGAGCGGCCATAGTTTTTTTCATTTTACCGGCGGTAATTGTTTCACTCGTGCCGCCTTTGTGGGACTGTCGAAACTCAATTGATCTGGCAAAACAAGTCAATAAAAAATGCGAAGAAATCTGATTGAAGCTTTTTCAGAGACATCAAAGATAAAAAAATATAAATCAAAGAAAATATAAAATAAAAAGCTGAAATTAGATGCAGGTAAAAGCTCCGAGAGAAAGAGATGAATGTTAGAAAGGTATGAGAGTGAAGACGATGACATCACTGGACGCCTATGAGAGCGTAGACGATGACATCACTGGATGCCTATGAGAGTGTAGACGATGACATCACTGGACGCCTATGAGAGCGTAGACGATGACATCACTGGAAGCATATGCGAGCGTAGACGATGACATCACTGGACGCCTATGAGAGTGTAGACAATGGCATCACTGGACGCCTATGAGAGCGTAGACGATGACATCACTGGACGCCTATGAGAGTGTAGACAATGGCATCACTGGAAGCCTATTAGAGTGTAGACGATGACATCACTGGACGCCTATAAGAGTGTAGACAATGACATCACTGGACGCCCATGAGAGTGGAGACGATGACATCACTGGATGCTGGTAAAACAGGAGACGATGACATCACTGGACGCCTATAAGAGTGTAGACAATGAGATCACTGGACGCCCATGAGAGTGGAGACGATGACATCACTGGAAGCTGGTAAAACAGGAGACGATGACATCACTCGACGCCTATGAGTGTACAGATGATGACATCACTGGATGCTGGTAAAACAGGAGACGATGACATCACTGGAGGCTGATGAGACCGGATACGATTACATCACTGGATGCTGGTGAGACAAGAGACGATGACATCACTGGACGCTGATGAGACCGGATACGATGACATCACTGGACGCCTATGAGTGTGGAGACGATGACATCACTAGACACCTATGAGACAGGAGACAATGACATCACTGGATGCCAATTAGACCGGAGACTATGACAGCACTGGACGCCTATGAGTGTAGAGACAATGACATTACTGGACACCTATGAGACCAGAGACGATGATATCACTGGACACCTATGAGTGTGGAGACAATGACATCACTGGACACTGGTGAGACAGGAGACAATGACATCACTGGACGCCGATTAGACCAGAGACTATGACAGCACTGGACGCCTATGAGTGTGGAGACAATGACATCACTGGACGCCAATTAGACCGGAGACTATGACAGCACTGGACGCCTATGAGTGTGGAGACAATGACATCACTGGACACCTATGAGACCAGAGACGATGATATCACTGGACACCTATGAGACCAGAGACGATGACATCACTGGACACTGGTGAGACAGGAGACGATGACATCACTGGACGCCGATTAGACCGGAGACTATGACAGCACTGGACGCCTATGAGTGTGGAGACAATGACATCACTGGACACCTATGAGACCAGAGACGATAATATCACTGGACACCAATGAGACCAGAGACGATGACATCACTGGACACCTATGAGACCAGAGACGATGACATCACTGGACACTGGTGAGACAGGAGGCGATGACATCACTAGACGCCGATGAGACTAGAGACTATGCCATCACTGGACATTGCAACATTGTTTCATTATACGGCGGCTGCAGTCGTAGGAAATATTTCAAAAAATTTAAGTGGAATTTCACACTTGCCAGACCTTCATATAAAGGAGCTATACTGTACTGTATATGGAGATATCCTTAAAGTAATTTGGTCCCTTATGGCAGTCTTTATAGAGCCCATAGAGGTTGTCACTCGGCTGTATCATAGGGAACAGATCATCTGCCATTTTCTCCTATCTGCTCGGAGTAGTTAATTAGCAGCTGTCCTATATGTCATCCATTACTCTGGATCAGCTGGTCGTGACTGCTCTGGCCTCCCTGATTGGTTATCCTCTCCTAATATATATTAATATATATGTGGCTTAAACCTTGTAAATGAAGAAAACACAAAAAATTCCAGTAATATAACATCTGGCCAATACTGTTGGGGGAAAAGATATGCAGCAGCCAAAAACCAAAGAGCTGCTGAGATGAGACGTCGGCCTGGAAGCCGTTGCGCATGCCAGCTCCATGGCCATGAAGCCTGCCCCACCGGGGCCCCAGGGCATCTCGGCTGTCACGCTCCAGAGCAGCTGGCCGGCCACCGATGGACTTGGCTCACCGAGCACATTACTGAGTAAATGGTCAGTGACAAAGGGAAGGGAAGGAAGGAGCTCGGACAGAGCCAAGACGTGTAGCTAGACGACAGATGAATCTGCAGAGGGTGATGAGTTTTCCTGCATCATCTAGTAAAGGGCAACGCTTAAATATCCAGCGGACTCCGAACCCCATGCCTATCCATGGCCTCCCACACTCCGCAGTCATCGCCTCGTAGGGGCCTCTCTCCTTCATTAGGACAAATTGTAATTTCTCTTCTTTAAAATTTCTTTCGTTCTTATTCCCAAACCAAATTTTTATTTGTCAACACACATAGCGTCTCTGGAGCCTCATATCTCATAGAGGATCAGGCAAATGGCTGCCGGAGGGACACCATCTCCTATAGGAAGGCACCAAGTCAAGCAGTGGATGAGAGCACCAGGGGGTAAGTCTGCTGCAGATCATCCAAAACTCACAGAAGTGAATGGAAACTACACGGGGCAGGGAAATATCCCCACCCTCCACTCCAGCAGGAACCTCTGGGTGACTTCCCCACCTTCCGATCCGACAGGAACCTCTGGGTGACTTCCCCACCTTCCGATCCATCAGGAACCTCTGGGTGACTTCCCCACCTTCCGATCCATCAGGAACCTCTGGGTGACTTCCCCACCTTCCGATCCATCAGGAACCTCTGGGTGACTTCCCCACCTTCCGATCCATCAGGAACCTCTGGGTGACTTCCCCACCTTCCGATCCATCAGGAACCTCTGGGTGACTTCCCCACCTTCCGATCCATCAGGAACCTCTGGGTGACTTCCCCACCTTCCGATCCAGCAGGAACCTCTGGGTGACTTCCCCACCTTCCGATCCGACAGGAACCTCTGGGTGACTTCCCCACCTTCCGATCCATCAGGAACCTCTGGGTGACTTCCCCACCTTCCGATCCAGCAGGAACCTCTGGGTGACTTCCCCACCTTCCGCTCCGGCAGAAACCTCTGGGTGACTTCCCCACCTTCCGATCTGACAGGAACCTCTGGGTGACTTCCCCACATTCCGATCCATCAGGAACCTCTGGGTGACTTCCCCACCTTCCGATCCAGCAGGAACCTCTGGGTGACTTTTCCACCTTCCGCTCCGGCAGGAACCTCTGGGTGACTTCCCCACCTTCCGCTCCGGCAGGAACCTCTGGGTGACTTCCCCACCTTCCGCTCCGGCAGGAACCTCTGGGTGACTTCCCCACCTTCAGAGCCGGCAGGAACCTCTGGGTGACTTTCCCACCTTCCGATCCAGCAGGAACCTCTGGGTGACTTCCCCACCTTCCGATCCGACAGGAACCTCTGGGTGACTTCCCCACCTTCCGATCCGACAGGAACCTCTGGGTGACTTCCCCACCTTCAGAGCCGGCAGGAACCTCTGGGTGACTTTCCCACCTTCCGATCCAGCAGGGTTTCTGGACAATTGGACAACATTTCGCTTTTGATCCTCCGCTTTGTATTTTTAACTAAATATTTCTCACCGCCTTCAAGCTGCCGAGATATTGGCAGAAAATGCTTATTTCCTTTCCAAAATCTATGAGGAATGTAATCGATAGCTGCGAGCACTTCTCCGTTTTGCCGGGTGATGGATGGCATGAGCATGGCGGATCCATAGCGCCCGGTATCCATGGTAAGTTCTTCTCATTGACCTTCATGGCTGGATCTGCTCGGCTCTAGACATCCTGACCCCTCACTTGCTCAATGTATTGATGGATTAGCAGAGCTGCAAGGCGTGTGAACATCCATGTGCTGCCGTCTTATCTCCGCTCCCGTCACTGCGGCTGGAAGGTTCCCTTCCTACACAGCCCAGATGGATTATTATAACCTTATTATGCACAGCGTACATGCCTGTGGCCGGGCTACCTGTCACTGCGGCTATGGCATGACGGATGAGCCTCCATCAGATACATATAACATTGAGTCACTTTGCAAACACTTGCCCACATTTCTCTCATACTGATCATGAAATACATTATTTCTGACACTTCAATCACATCCAGAGCTGAATTTGTAATTCTGCTGTCCACCACTTGGAATCCTTTGGTACCAGAGTAATAGACATTTCTACACCTGGTTATTGGCCTTCTATCCAACCAAAGGTCTGATTGCTTTCACCACATTTTCTTAAAGGGCCATACATTCTCCTTACAACCACTGACCAGCAGGGTACATAGAGGGATGTGAGTTAAAGGGTTTTCTAAGGGTTAATGGCCTTTTCTAAGAGGCATTATCATCAGGGGTAGTCCAGGTTCTGCAATTTACCTACCCGACCCCTCACCCTGTCAAAGTAGTCCTTCTTCCTCCTTGTGTACCAGCACAGCGCCATCCCTTTGTAGTGGCTATAATTGGTATTGCAACTCTTTAGTTAAGACACTATCACTAATAAATGCCTCATTGGAGTGCCGTGCCCCCTTCTCTCACCTGATCTAAAGGGGATCCCCACCCATCTGGAATTTTCTCGGTAAAACGCTGACTATACCAGGGAATCCCACCCGTCTGATACTGATGGACCATCCGAACACTGACTATACCCGGGAATCCAACCCATCTGATACTGATGGACCATCCTAACACTGACTATACCCAGGAATCCCACCCATCTGATACTGATGGACCATCCTAACACTGACTATACCCGGGAATCCCACCAATCTTATACTTATGGACCATCCTAACACTGACTATACCCGGGAATCCCACCCATCTGATACTTATGGACCATCCTAACACTGTCTATACCCGGGAATCCCACCCATCTGATACTGATGGACCATCCTAACACTGTCTATACCCGGGAATTCCACCCATCTGATACTGATGGACCATCCTAACACTGACTATACCCGGGAATCCCAACAATCTTATACTTATGGACCATCCTAACACTGACTATACCCGGGAATCCCACCCATCTGATACTGATGGACCATCCTAACACTGCCTATACCCAGGAATCCCACCCATCTGATACTGATGGACCATCCTAACACTGACTACACCCGGGAATCCCACCCATCTGATACTGATGGACCATCCTAACACTGGCTATTCCCGGGAATCCCACCCATCTGATACTGATGGACCATCCTAACACTGGCTATACCCGGGAATCCCACCCATCTGATACTGATGGACCATCCTACTGATGGACCATCCTAACACTGGCTATATCTGGGAATCCCACCCATCTGATACTGATGGACCATCCTAACACTGGCTATACCCGGGAATCCCACCCATCTGATACTGATGGACCATCCTAACACTGACTATACCCGGGAATCCCACCCATCTGATACTGATGGACCATCCTAACACTGGCTATACCTGGGAATCCCACCCATCTGATACTGATGGACCATCATAACACTGGCTATACCCGGGAATCCAACCGATCTTATACTGATGGACCATCCTAACACTGTCTATACCAGGGAATCCCACCCATCTGATACTTATGGACCATCCTAACACTGACTACACCCGGGAATCCCACCAATGTTATACTGATGGACCATCCTAACACTGGCTATTCCCGGGAATCCCACCCATCTGATACTGATGGGTGGGCTATACCCTAACGCTGGCTATTTCCAGGAATCCCACCCATCTGATACTGATGGACCATCATAACACTGGCTATACCTGGGAATCCCACCCATCTGATACTGATGGACCATCATAACACTGACTATACCCGGGAATCCCACCCATCTGATACTGATGGACCATCCTAACACTGGCTATACCTGGGAATCCCACCCATCTGATACTGATGGACCATCCTAACACTGTCTATTCCCCGGAATCCCACCCATCTGATACTGATGGACCATCCTAACACTGACTATACCCGGGAATCCTACCCATCTGATACTGATGGACCATCATAACACTGGCTATACCTGGGAATCCCACCCATCTGATACTGATGGACCATCCTAACACTGACTATACCCAGGAATCCCACCCATCTGATACTGATGGACCATCCTAACACTGACTACACCCGGGAATCCCGCCCATCTGATACTGATGGACCATCCTAACACTGACTATACCCGGGAATCCCACCCATCTGATACTGATGGACCATCATAACACTGGCTATATCTGGGAATCCCACCCATCTGATACTGATGGACCATCCTAACACTGACTATACCCGGGAATCCCACCCATCTGATACTGATGGACCATCCTAACACTGGCTATACCCAGGAATCCCACCCATCTGATACTGATGGACCATCCTAACACTGACTACACCCGGGAATCCCACCCATCTGATACTGATGGACCATCCTAACACTGACTACACCCGGGAATCCCACCCATCTGATACTGATGGACCATCCTAACACTGACTATACACAGGAATCCCACCCATCTGATACTGATGGACCATCCTAACACTGACTATACCCGGGAATCCCACCCATCTGATACTGATGGACCATCCTAACACTGACTATACCCGGGAATCCCACCCATCTGATACTGATGGACCATCATAACACTGGCTATACCTGGGAATCCCACCCATCTGATACTGATGGACCATCCTAACACTGTCTATACCCGGGAATCCCACCCATCTGATACTTATGGATCATCCTAACACTGACTACACCCGGGAATCCCACCCATCTGATACTGATGGACCATCCTAACACTGACTATACCCGGGAATCCCACCCATCTGATACTGATGGACCATCCTAACACTGACTATACCCGGGAATCCCACCCATCTGATACTGATGGACCATCCTAACACTGACTATACCCGGGAATCCCACCCATCTGATACTGATGGACCATCTTAACGCTGGCTATACCTGGGAATCCCACCCATCTGATACTGATGGACCATCATAACACTGACTATACCCGGGAGTTCCACCCATCTTATACTGATGGACCATCCTAACACTGACTACACCCGGGAATCCCACCCATCTGATACTGATGGACCATCATAACACTGACTATACCCGGGAGTTCCACCCATCTTATACTGATGGACCATACTAACACTGACTATACCCGGGAATCCCACCCATCTGATACTGATGGACCATCCTAACACTGACTATACCCGGGAGTCCCACCCATCTGATACTGATGGGTGGGCTATACCCTAACGCTGGCTATACCCTTTATATGAAGAGTTTCAGGGGAACCAGGTCCCTTTGTATGTGGCCTTGCAGAAGTAGATGTCGGGTAGACCAGGCACCTCAGTTGTAACATGACCGTTCCCTTTTATCTCAGGGAGGTTGAGCTGTTGGCAGGGGAGTCTGGCAGCGGCTTTGTCAGATGTATTAATTTGTACAGGGGGATTGGGAAGGAGCTGCTGGCTGAAAATTTGGCCAATTGTAAAATGTATGGAGGACCACAATACTGTGATCCCAGCAATTCCCTTTAAGGAGGAAACCAGCAGAATTGTGATTGCAGCTCTGTCTGCGACAGGAGAAGAGTATTTCCACTTAATGCCCTATTCCATGGAATGATTATGGGCTGTATTTGGCTGATATTGGCCGTAACGGACAATAATTGTCCCGTGGAATAGAAGGCAATGATGAAGCGACACCTGCTCGCTGCTCGGAATACCAGCAGCAGTAAGCGGGGAACGAGGAGCAAACGAGCGCTGACAGCACTTGTTAGCTCCTTACTGATGGCCCGTGTAATAGGGGCTTTACCCGGGACCCCTCTGATAATGGAGGTTCGGCGGATGTATAGGAGGCGTCTCCTGTCTGCTGCCATCAGTGCCGCACATTGCATCATCCCGTCCATAGAGCTGCAGTCACACCTGAGCCTCACACAACGTCTATGGAGCTAAAGGAGAGCTTTAGCACCAAGGTCTGGGAAGCTGAGATAGGAGGTGCTGTCTGTAGCGGCAGTCTTTCTTATTATGGGGGCACTCCGGCTGCTATGGTTATTCAGGGATTTTCTGCTTCTCTTAATGGATATGTAGAATAGCTCTCACACAAGAGCAAAGAGATGTAAGGCCAAACCAAACCTTCTCTCCACAAGCAAAGAGGTCGCGAGCACAGACAGCTGCTCCGGGGTTGTTGCCCCTCATCAGTGCCGAGCAGAGTGGTGGTCGGCTGGTGAGAGGCCTATCGATGTGGAGAGTCTGTCATAAAGACGTGTGGAGACTTACAGACCATTGCTGCTCCACTGGGAATTCTGGGAAGAAAGCATATGCAGAATAGCAGCAATGGTCTGTAAGTCTCCACACACCTTTATGACGGACTCTCAAGGTAACTTGAAGACGTTGTTCAGCTTTCCGGTTGAATTCACCCAATTAAGGGGCACTCCGACTGAATTCACCCCATTGAGGGGGTTTCCACATAAGAATTATTTCATACAAATTGGTCACAAATATGCAGTAAAAACCATTATTGATTGGGCCCCCTCAACCCTGCTGCCCCCCTAACACTACTGCCCCCCCAACCCTGCTGCCCCCTAACACTACTGCTGCCCCCCTAACACTACTGCTGCCCCCCTCAACACTGCTGCTGCCCCCCTCAACACTGCTGTCTTTCTAACACTGCTGCCCCCTAACACTACTGCTGCACCGCTCAACACTGCTGCCCCCCCTAACACTACTGCCCCCCCAACCCTGCTGCCCCACAACCCTGCTTCCCCCCTAATACTACTGCTGCCCCTCTCAACACTGCTGTCCTCCTAACACTGCTGCCCCCTAACACTACTGCTGCACCCCTCAACACTGCTGCCCCCCAACCCTGCTGCCCCCTAATACTACTGCTGCCCCCCTCAACACTGCTGCCCCCTAACACTACTGCTGCCCCCCTCAACACTGCTGTCCTCCTAACCCTGCTGCCCCCTAACACTGCTGCCCCCCTAATACCCCTGCTGCCCCCCAACCCTGCTGCCCCCTAATACTACTGCTGCCCCCCTCAACACTGCTGCCCCCCTCAACACTGCTGTCCTCCTAACACTGCTGCCCCCTAACACTACTGCTGCCCCCCTCAACACTGCTGTCCTCCTAACCCTGCTGCCCCCCTAACACTGCTGCCCCCCTAATACCCCTGCTGCCCCCTAATACTACTGCTGCCCCCCTAATACTACTGCTGCCCCCCTCAACACTGCTGTCCTCCTAACCCTGCTGCCCCCCTAACATTACTGCTGCCCTCCTAACACTGCTGCCCCCCCCCCCCCCCATGCAAATATGGCTGTCGCCTAAGAGGGAAGTACTGGGAGAACAGATAATTATTGTTACCCTGAGATAGTGGGGGAGGGGGGATCCTTCCAGGAAGACGCCGGATAAGTCTATTACCTGTCACTCAGCACCAGGAGGCAATAAAGTTGCATTTTCTGCAAAAAAAAAAAAAAAAGCAATTGCAATGATGTTGAGTTTAATTCTGCGGTTTATTTTAAATATGAAAAAAAAAAATAAAAAAAATAAGCGACGACTTTAAACAGCGGCAAATTTCTAATAACAATCTGTTTGTGCGATGTTGCTTCAAATGAACTTTGAGGTGTCTGGTGTCAGCATAATCCCTCCAGTGAGCGGATCTGTTACTGAGGGGTTCACCATTCCGTATGTAAATAGCAAGCTGTTCCGTCTGCTGAGTGACAGCCGCGTTCGGAGCAGGTAGAGCGCAGAATACGAATTTCACAGGAAGATGCAGCTTGCAGAAAAAAGAAAAAAAAAATTACATAAAAAGCCAGAAGTGGCGATGGCGGCGGCTTGTGCAGGCGATACATCTGCTCCCCGTATCCTGATGGTGAAGCGTGTGCGCCGCTCTTCATTACCCGATCGCCTGCATATTAAGCACATTGTTAATTAGCAGGTGTGCGGCGCGGATGGTGCAGGTGCAACGCACAACACTTGTGGAATTAAGAGCAAATCTACATAGAGCGGCGTCTAATCACGTCTCTGGGCGATTGACGAGCGAGATTGTATCCATATTATTAGCATCTAATAAGACGCCGCGCTCAATCTCTCCGTATTCCATAGCGATTAGGCCCCAATCAAACATTCACTTCAAGGGTGAAAAGTTCTGCAGACTTTGCTGTCCGTGTGTCGGAATCTGCCCCACCATTGTTAATCCTTTAAAGGGACACTCCGGCGAAAAGCTTTTTCTTTCTAATCAACTAGTGTCAGAAAGTTATATAGATTTGTAATTTACTTCTATGTAGAAATCTCCAATCTTTCAGTGCTTATCAGCTGCTGTATGTCCTGCAGGAAGTGGTGTATTCTCTCCAGTCTGACACAGTGCTCTCTGCTGCCACCTCTGTCCATATCAGGAACTGTCCAGAGCAGCAGTAAATCCCCATAGAAAACCTCTCCTGCTCTGGACAGTTCCTGACATGGACAGAGGTGGCAGCAGAGAGCAATGTGTCAGACTGGAGAGAATACATCACTTCCTGCAGGACATACAGCAGCTGATAAGTACAAGAAGACTGGAGAGAATACACCACCTCCTGCAGGACATACAGCAGCTGATAAGTACAAGAAGACTGGAGAGAATATACCACTTGTCACAGTCCCACATTAAACAATGCTTATATATATATATATATATATATATATATATATATATATATATATATATATATTATACTTATAGTATAATAGTAAGGTGAGGTAGAGATAGAAGAAAGTTTGGTAGCAGGAGACCCGGCCTCATTAGTGTCAGTTCTCTCCCGGGATGTGGCTGAAGGAAAGTCTTGAAAGAATCCTTGTACTCACATATAGATAAGTCCTAGTTATCTGACCGCCATCTTCCTCTCAGTCTCGGTGACCGCCCTGACAGGTAGTACGAGTCCCGGGCCCCTGTCTCTGGGTGCAGATAACCAGCAGTCTCCTTCCTACATAGTCCAGAGCGGCTTACTTGCCCTGTGCTCCGCTGCGGTACAGTCCCTTTTCTCTCTCCTTCTTGAGTGGGTGACTGTCCTGAAGTTTGGATCCACGGTGTAGGACACGGGGGACTCCTGCGACTGCACAGCATGGCTGCTGGTATCTGTCACACCGGAAACAGGTCTGCTCTAGAACCTGCTCTCTGGCCCGCAGGCAGGGACTAGACTCTCCAACTCACCTAAGCAGGAACTCCCTGGCTTATATTGGGCCCTGTGACACCTAGTGGTGGGAGGAGTGCACAGCAATCTATATACTGCAGCTGTGTCCTGGGGGAGTGTGACACCTAGTGGTGGGAGGAGTGCACAGCAATCTATATACTGCAGCTGTGTCTGGGGAGTGTGACACCTAGTGGTGGGAGTAGTGCACAGCAATCTATATACTGCAGCTGTGTCCTGGGGGAGTGTGACACCTAGTGGTGGGAGTAGTGCACAGCAATCTATATACTGCAGCTGTGTCTGGGGAGTGTAACACCTAGTGGTGGGAGTAGTGCACAGCAATCTATATACTGCAGCTGTGTCCTGGGGGAGTGTGACACCTAGTGGTGGGAGTAGTGCACAGCAATCTATATACTGCAGCTGTGTCTGGGGAGTGTGACACCTAGTGGTGGGAGGAGTACACAGCAATCTATATACTGCAGCTGTGTCCTGGGGGAGTGTGACACCTAGTGGTGGGAGGAGTGCACAGCAATCTATATACTGCAGCTGTGTCCTGCTGGAGTGTGACACCTAGTGGTGGGAGGAGTGCACAGCAATCTATATACTGCAGCTGTGTCCTGCTGGAGTGTGACACCTAGTGGTGGGAGGAGTGCACAGCAATCTATATACTGCAGCTGTGTCCTGGGGGAGTGTGACACCTAGTGGTGGGAGGAGTGCACAGCAATCTATATACTGCAGCTGTGTCCTGCTGGAGTGTGACACCTAGTGGTGAGAGGAGTGCACAGCAATCTATATACTGCAGCTGTGTCTGGGGAGTGTGACACCTAGTGGTGGGAGGAGTGCACAGCAATCTATATACTGCAGCTGTGTCCTGTGGGAGTGTGACACCTAGTGGTGGGAGGAGTGCACAGCAATCTATATACTGCAGCTGTGTCCTGTGGGAGTGTGACACCTAGTGGTGGGAGTAGTGCACAGCAATCTATATACTGCAGCTGTGTCTGGGGAGTGTGACACCTAGTGGTGGGAGGAGTGCACAGCAATCTATATACTGCAGCTGTGTCTGGGGAGTGTGACACCTAGTGGTGGGAGGAGTGCACAGCAATCTATATACTGCAGCTGTGTCTGGGGAGTGTGACACCTAGTGGTGGGAGGAGTGCACAGCAATCTATATACTGCAGCTGTGTTTGGGGAGTGTGACACCTAGTGGTGGGAGGAGTGCACAGCAATCTATATACTGCAGCTGTGTCTGGGGAGTGTGACACCTAGTGGTGGGAGGAGTGCACAGCAATCTATATACTGCAGCTGTGTCCTGTGGGAGTGTGACACCTAGTGGTGGGAGGAGTGCACAGCAATCTATATACTGCAGCTGTGTCCTGGGGGAGTGTGACACCTAGTGGTGAGAGGAGTGCACAGCAATCTATATACTGCAGCTGTGTCTGGGGAGTGTGACACCTAGTGGTGGGAGTAGTGCACAGCAATCTATATACTGCAGCTGTGTCTGGGGAGTGTGACACCTAGTGGTGGGAGTAGTGCACAGCAATCTATATACTGCAGCTGTGTCCTGGGGGAGTGTGACACCTAGTGGTGGGAGGAGTGCACAGCAATCTATATACTGCAGCTGTGTTTGGGGAGTGTGACACCTAGTGGTGGGAGTAGTGCACAGCAATCTATATACTGCAGCTGTGTCTGGGGAGTGTGACACCTAGTGGTGGGAGGAGTGCACAGCAATCTATATACTGCAGCTGTGTCCTGGGGGAGTGTGACACCTAGTGGTGGGAGGAGTACACAGCAATCTATATACTGCAGCTGTGTCTGGGGAGTGTGACACCTAGTGGTGGGAAGAGTGCACAGCAATCTATATACTGCAGCTGTGTCCTGGGGGAGTGTGACACCTAGTGGTGGGAGGAGTGCACAGCAATCTATATACTGCAGCTGTGTCCTGGGGGAGTGTGACACCTAGTGGTGGGAGTAGTGCGAATCTACATACTTCTGCTGTGGCACCTGAAAGAACGGCTTTTACCCATGTTCGGGGGCACTATAAGACCCCATTTGGTAAATGAGCTGCTCCTGTAACATTCAACATCCACGTGTAAGGGGTTAATGACGGGTGGGAGTGCGATTGCGAGCCCATCATTGCAGGGAGGATCTGGCTGCTGCTGTCATCTGGTCACCAGTCAGTCGTTAATCGTTAAAAATCGCTCCGTGTAAGAGGACCCTAAGTGCCAAAATGTTTCCAGACCTGGTAACAATGAATGGTCCTGGCCTCACCCCGTCTGCTATGGAAGGGTTAATATGGAGTGGGTGAAGGGATTTGGGTGCGTGCAGTGAATGGCAGCCATCCATCCCTGACACCGGCAGAGGTTAATGAGTTTCTAAACTCGTCAGCTTCCTGATCGGTGTTGATGCGAGCGGCTCCTTTCCATGGGACTGAAGAACAGGTGCAGACAATGCGCAATGTACCAACTTTCCAGCTGCACCTCGCCGCCAACAACAAGAAAACAGCCTCTTACAGCAAGTTGCATCAGCCCTGAAGATGGATCCCAGTAAACAAAGCAGAATAAACAGCAGGATGTGAAAACACCGAGTGCAGCGTGAGATCAGCGCCCGCCCGCCCGCCTGCGCCCTCCGAAGCCTCCAACCACACTGCACAGACACACTTGTTTGCTTCTCTTTGTTCACAACTTTCCATTCAGTATGAAGTGTCCTACAACAAGAAGCCGAGAACACAAAACAATAAGAAGTAATGTAATGAAGAAACAACAATCAGAGCGCAGTCACCGGGATGGAAGGAACAACTCACTATATATAATGTAATGGAGAGGGCGGGAGGCTCAGTCACTCCTCATTGACATGATGTCACTCAGTGATGTCATCAGTGCTGAAAAGATCAACATTTAGTAAATATTTTAGCCGAGTTGTTTTTTAAGATCCTATCGATGGATGTGACTGCAGAATCTGGCAGAGCGCCAGCCCAATGACCCATCACTGACCCATCGCCAACCCATCACCAACTCATTACCGACCTATCACTGACCCATCGCCAACCCATCACCAGCCCATCACCGACCCATCACTGGCTCATCACTGACCCATCACCAGCCCATCACCGGCTCATCACTAACCCATCGCCAGCCCATCACCGACCCATCACTGGCTCATCACTGACCCATCACCAGCCCATCACCGACCCATCACTGGCTCATCACTGACCCATCACCAGCCCATCACCTGCTCATCACTGACCCATCACCAGCCCATCACCGACCCATCACTGGCTCATCACTAACCCATCGCCAGCCCATCACCGACCCATCACTGGCTCATCACTGACCCATCGCCAGACCATCACCGACCCATCACTGAATCATCAGCCCATCAACGGCTTATCGCCATCCAATGAGTGACGCATCACTGACTCATCGCCAACCCATCACCAACTCATTACTGACCTATCACTGACCCATCGCAAACCCATGACCGACCCATCGCCAACCCATCACCAGCCCCTCACCGACCCATCACTGGCTCATCACTGACCCATCACCAGCCCATCACCGACCCATCAACAACCCATCACTGGCTCATCACCGACCCATCACCAACCAATGAATGACCCATCACTGACTCAGCACCAACCCATCGCCAGACCATCACCGACCCACTGCCAACCCATCAACGGCCCATTACCGACCCATCACAGACCCATCACCTTACACTTACCGACCCATTGCCAATTCATCACTGACCCATCACCGCAAAAGATTTTAACAGTTTTTAGTATTTGTAGCAAACTTTAAAAATTATTATTTTTTATTTTTTACACAGTTGTCAGTAGTGAAGTATACACCACATTTTTTGGAGAATGGCGGTTACTTTTCTGGTCCTTTTCCCATAGGCTTCTCTGTAGGACTTGGGAGCTGTGTTGGTATCTAATGAACAATGAATGCTAATTCTAGTAGTTACCGATTCTACACATCACAGCGTGTAAATGTCTTCCTGGTATTCACCCTTGGTCCGGGCCAGACCCCCACCCTGACTGGGAGGATACTCATTGGGCTGTTACTAATATAAGGCCATGTTCACATCACGTTTTCACCCCACGTCAGGCTACACGTCGGGAATGAATGAAAAAAGGATGCTGACGTGCAGCCTGGTGTGCAGCTGACGGCCTCATTGACTTGAATGGGCAGGACGGAGTCATTTTGTAACTAGGTTCTGTTCATTTGGCCGACATATACTTCTTTTGTGCAGGACTCAAAAATGTCTGCAGTCCAGTGTGAACAGAGCCCAACATAGCCTGGAACCATAAATAGTCCAGCACCAGCACAGTCAAGCACAGTCCAGTACCGCTCAGCACAGCCCAGCACAGTCCAGCACAGTCCAGTACCGCTCAGCACAGCCCAGCACCGCTCAGCACAGCCCAGCACAGCCCAGCACAGTCCAGTACCGCTCAGCACCGCCCAGCACAGTCCAGTACCGCCCAGCACAGTCCAGTACCGCTCAGCACAGCCCAGCACAGTCCAGTACCGCTCAGCACAGCACAGTCCAGTACCGCTCAGCACAGCCCAGCACCGCCCAGCACAGTCCAGTACCGCTCAGCACAGCCCAGCACAGTCCAGCACCGCTCAGCACAGCCCAGCACAGTCCAGTACCGCTCAGCACAGCCCAGCACAGTCCAGCACCGCTCAGCACAGCCCAGCACAGTCCAGTACCGCTCAGCACAGCCCAGCACAGTCCAGTACCGCTCAGCACAGCCCAGCACAGTCCAGCACCGCTCAGCACAGCCCAGCACAGCCCAGCACAGTCCAGTACCGCTCAGCACAGCCCAGCACAGTCCAGCACCGCTCAGCACAGCCCAGCACAGTCCAGCACCGCTCAGCACAGCCCAGCACAGTCCAGTACCGCTCAGCACAGCCCAGCACAGTCCAGCACCGCTCAGCACAGCCCAGCACAGTCCAGTACAGCTCAGCACAGCCCAGCACAGTCCAGTACCGCTCAGCACAGCCCAGCACCGCCCAGCACAGTCCAGTACCGCTCAGCACAGCCCAGCACAGTCCAGCACCGCTCAGCACAGCCCAGCACCGCCCAGCACAGTCCAGTACCGCTCAGCACAGCCCAGCACAGTCCAGCACCGCTCAGCACAGCACAGCCCAGCACAGTCCAGTACCGCTCAGCACAGCCCAGCACAGTCCAGCACCGCTCAGCACAGCCCAGCACAGTCCAGTACCGCTCAGCACAGCCCAGCACCGCCCAGCACAGTCCAGTACCGCCCAGCACAGCACAGTCCAGCACAGTCCAGCACAGTCCAGCACCGCCCAGTCCAGCCCAGCACAGTCCAGCACAGCACAGCCCAGCACAGTCCAGTACCGCCCAGCACAGCCCAGCACAGTCCAGCACAGTCCAGCACCGCCCAGTCCAGCCCAGCACCGCCCAGTCCAGCCCAGCACCGCCCACCAGCTCATCTATTCCCCCAGCTCCTCCTACAACAATATACAGCATATGTCCTGCTCTATAAATGACTTTAACATCATCATCTGCTCCTCGTCACATCGAGCCCGACCCAAACCTAATAGTATCAGGGGGCAGACGGTGCAATCTAAGTCATCTCCTCAACCTCACCCCAGGGCCCCAGGGGTTATTAGGGCCTATGTGGCGGTGTAGTGTGGCCCAGCACCAGGTGTCACCAGCCAACCCTGCCGTATAGGATTAGATCTCCCATCTATAGAGCAAAGATTGAAGATGATGGAAGATGGAGACTGTGAGGAATATTGTTTCATCCTATTTATTACACTCAGGTTCATGTATGTTCCGACCCGAGGACTCAATATTACTGACAAACCACATAATCAATGATCCCTGAGGCTGATACAACCATATAGCAGATAGTAGGGATTTCTTTCTGTAGTAGCATCTAATATGGGACATTATTACTGGCACACATAAGCTGTTCTGGCAGAATATGTGCACAAACACGAGGACACGTACTGAGCACCACCATGTACCGAGCACCACCACATACCATGTACCGAGCATCACCATGTACCGAGCACCACCATGTACCGTGCACCACCATGTACCGAGCACCACCACATACCATGTACCGAGCATCACCATGTACCGAGCACCACCATGTACCGTGCACCACCGTGTACCATGCACCACCATGTACCGAGCACCACCACATACCATGTACCGAGCACCTCCACATACCATGCACCACCGTGTACCGTGCACCACCATGTACCGAGCACCTCCACATACCATGCATCACCATGTACCGAGCACCTCCACATACCATGCACCACTGTGTACCGTGCACCTCCAAATACTGTGAAGCACCATGTACTGTGCGCCATGGGCAGCTAGAGCCGGTACCATCTCTGCCTGTAGGGAGGACAGTGTAATCATCCTGATCTTTATACTGTATGTCTTTATATAAGCAAATAGACTATAATTTGTCTTTCACCAGATCGATTATAACAATGTGACCGGATCCTCCCTCTGGTGGAGCGCTAAGTGGAACAGTCCATGCAGCTTCATCATACAGGATGGTGACCCTGCTGAGAGCACAGACACACCTGTCATTTCCAGGGGGGTCACCATGATATCCTCGCTGCATGATGAATAATAAGAAAAAGGACAAAAATCTGGGATTTCTTCTTTAAGTTCTAACAGGTTATTTGTGAATCATCTGATAAGAAATGGATCCTAGAGGAAAGGGATTGAATCAGTGACCTGTGGGTTAAATCAGTAGTCTTGGCGGCCATCAGGGGGACAATGAGACAGTAACAGAAACATAAGAGGGTTGTCTAATCGCCATGTCACATCCCCCCCCCCCCCCCCCCCGCGCACGTCTCTGCTCCCTCCCCCAGGTCTCTGCTCCCTCCCCGCACGTCTCTGCTCCCCCCCCCCCCGGGTCTCTGCTCCCTCCCCCGGGTCTCTGCTCCCTCCCCCAGGTCTCTGCTCCCTCCCCCAGGTCTCTGCTCTCTTTTCCCCCAGGTCTCTGCTCCCTCCCCCGGGTCTCTGCTCCCTCCCCCAGGTCTCCGCTCCCTCCCCCAGGTCTCTGCTCCCTCCCCGCACGTCTCTGCTCCCCCCCCCCAGGTCTCTGCTCCCTCCCCCGGGTCTCTGCTCTCTTTCCCCCCGGGTCTCTGCTCCCTCCCCCAGGTCTCTGCTCCCTCCCCCGGGTCTCTGCTCTCTTTCCCCCCAGGTCTCTGCTCCCTCTCCCGGGTCTCTGCTCTCTTTCCCCCCAGGTCTCTGCTCCCTCCCCCAGGTCTCTGCTCTCTTTCCCCCAGGTCTCTGCTCCCTCCCCTGGGTCTCTGCTCTCTTTCCCCCAGGTCTCTGCTCCCTCCCCCAGGTCTCTGCTCTCTTTCCCCCAGGTCTCTGCTCCCTCCCCCGGGTCTCTGCTCCCTCCCCCGGGTCTCTGCTCCCTCCCCCGGGTCTCTGCTTCCTCCCCCGGGTCTCTGCTCCCTCCCCCGGGTCTCTGCTCCCTCCCCCGGGTCTCTGCTCCCTCCCCCGGGTCTCTGCTCCCTCCCCCGGGTCTCTGCTCCCTCCCCCAGGTCTCTGCTTCCTCCCCCAGGTCTCTGCTCCCTCCCCCGGGTCTCTGCTCTCTTTCCCCCGGGTCTCTGCTCTCTTTCCCCCTGGTCTCTGCTCCCTCCCCCGGGTCTCTGCTCTCTTTCCCCCGGGTCTCTGCTCTCTTTCCCCCGGGTCTTTGCTCCCTCCCCTGGGTCTCTGCTCCCTCCCCCAGGTCTCTGCTCTCTTTCCCCCGGGTCTCTGCTCTCTCCCTGTATTAGGGTATGTCTACACTACGTAATCCCGATTGAACACCCGCCGCAGATTCCGCTGCTCCCATAGACTTCATTCTATTGTGGGTTCACACTACGGAATTCTCACAGATAAACTCTGCGTAATTCCGCCAGCTGTACGGGCTCACGGACGCGCGCCTCTCCACCGGTTCCATAGACACCATTCTATGGGCCAGCTGATTCCGCATTCCGCCGAAAGAATTGACATTGTCCGTGAGCGCGTACATCCGGCGGAATTCGCAGGTTTATCCGTGAGAATTCCATAGTGTGAACCCACCCTATGGTTGGACAGATTCCGCCTGAAGCCTGAGCGGGTTCATTCTTCAGGCGGACGGCAGAATCCGTCCAACCATAGAATAAAGTCTGTGGGAGCAGCAGAGTCGCATGCTTCCGCCAGCGTCCGTGAGTGGATGCCGCAGAATCCGCAGCAGGTGTTCCGTCGGGATTCCGTAGTGTGCACATACCCTCAATCATCAGTTCCCTTCTGGGACCCTCCCTGCACACGCCTGTCATCTCATCCTCCTCACAGGGATCCGATCGCCTCTTCTTACTGGAAATAGCCATTAAAAGTGGCGACGGCCCGGCCGTGGGTAAACGTGCCGTTATATGATCACATTCCATCTGGCAGTGATGTACGTGACCGCAGCATCGCCCTATGTGTACATGGTATACATGCAGTCTAAGCATGAAGCCGCGGATGAGGCTTCTCTCATTTATGGCCAGCCATTCCCTGTATATCGCTGGGCGTACAGAACCGTATGGCCGTCTCTACTGTTAAAGGGGGACTTCTATTTTAAAATCTCCAGTCTTCCATTACTTATCAGGTGATGTATGTCCTGCAGGAAGTGGTGTATTCTCTCCAGTCTGACACAGTGCTCTCTGCTGCCACCTCTGTCCATGTCAGGAACTGTCCAGGGGAGGTTTTCTATGGGGATTTGCTGCTGCTCTGGATAGTTGCTGACATGGACAGAGGGGGCAGCAGAGAGCACTGTGTCAGACTGAACTACTCCTGTAATGAAGTTTTCTGAACTTCAGAATTAGGTACATCTAGATACAAAAGAATGGATGCTGTCATATGACCGAGCTCCTCACCATGGCGGAGAGGACACGCCAGGGTCACCTCATATTGTTAGAGAACCCCTTTATAATAACTTTATGCAATTTTTGTGTCCATAATCAGCCGCCAAAAAACTAGGACAAAGTTTTCACGCCCTTCCACAGGACAAAGTAACTAGGCAGGCGAGGGGTTAACGGCGGCTCTTCTGTTTCCTAGTTGTTTTCTTTACTTGCAAAGATCACAGGAGGGAATTGAAGAGCGAGTCATTCTTCTTGATATGTCTGCAGCGGGCTCCTGTGTCGCACTTAGTCATAAGGCAGAGGATGATGGAGTGCACCCGAAGCCGGCGAGCACCGCTCCTCGCCATAAACATCACACACTGATCACTCGCTCCTCAACTTTTGCCGTTAACTTCCTAAAGGCCTGAAACGACTGTTGTTCTCGGTAATGTGCGGTTTCTACAGTCTCCGTGTAAAAAATGGATTCTCTGGACTTCTGCAGATGTAATATTTTATTTTATTACTTTAAATACAAGTGGACGGAGCTGGGGCGGCATGGGGGGGCAGGGGGCTGAAGGTGACGGGGACGAGATCCACACATCCATCTCTCATCGCTCCTCTGTCATCTGAAAGCCACATCTAGAGGATAGAAACGTGCCGAGACCTCGCTCATACGGGATAAAGTGACCGCTAATTGTTAAAGGGGAACTGGTGACTGTACAGGAAGAGTCTCTCGCCTTTCAGGTTGGGTTGGTGGAGAATGTGCAACAGGTCGATCCGATAGCCCTCTGGAATGGGGATATACAGGACGTGGTGTGGCAGCGGTGTGCACACAACTACCATAGAAGCATTAGCCATATGTAGACTTCAAAGGAGTACTCCACTCAAACATTACCTTTGATATGTTGCTTCCCATGGTGAGACTAACAGTTCCTTCCATACTTGTTATTATCTATTCAGTCTCCTTCCCCCAGTTCTCAGCTGCTGCTTTCTGCTGAGGACAAAGAAATCTGCGTGTGAGCTTATCTCTGTCTCCCCCTCGCTGATGTAAACAAGTCCCTGGCTGGCTGTATCTGCAACATTGTAGCTTCTTTATAATTCTGGGAGGGTTATTCTGAGGTCAGGTTACTAATGACAGAGAGAAAAATCTCCCACACAGATTTTTGCATCTTTAGCAGAAAGCAGCAGCTGAGAACTGGGAGAAGGAGACTAAATAGATAATAACAAGTATGGAAGAAATTGTTAGTCTCCCCATGACCAGTGATATATCAGAAGTTATGTTTGAGTAACACCACACACAGCACGCTGTATTCTCTACCTGTAACACCACACAGCACACTGTATTCTCTACCTGTAACACCACACAGCACACTGTATTCTCTACCTGTAACACCACACAGCACGCTGTATTCTCTACCTGTAACACCACACAGCACACTGTATTCTCTCCCTGTAACACCACACAGCACACTGTATTCTCTACCTGTAACACCACACAGCACTGTATTCTCTACCTGTAACACCACACAGCACTGTATTCTCTCCCTGTAACACCACACAGCACGCTGTATTCTCTACCTGTAACACCACACAGCACTGTATTCTCTACCTGTAACACCACACAGCACTGTATTCTCTACCTGTAACACCACACAGCACGCTGTATTCTCTACCTGTAACACCACACAGCACTGTATTCTCTACCTGTAACATCACACAGCACGCTGTATTCTCTACCTGTAACACCACACAGCACTGTATTCTCTACCTGTAACACCACACAGCGCTGTATTCTCTACCTGTAACATCACACAGCACCCTGTATTCTCTACCTGTAACACCACACAGCACGCTGTATTCTCTACCTGTAACACCACACAGCACGCTGTATTCTCTACCTGTAACACCACACAGCACACTGTATTCTCCACCTGTAACATCACACAGCACGCTGTATTCTCTACCTGTAACACCACACAGCACTGTATTCTCTACCTGTAACACCACACAGCACTGTATTCTCTACCTGTAACACCACACAGCACGCTGTATTCTCTACCTGTAACACCACACAGCACGCTGTATTCTCTACCTGTAACACCACACAGCACTGTATTCTCTACCTGTAACACCACACAGCACACTGTATTCTCTGCCTGTAACACCACACAGCACTGTATTCTCTACCTGTAACACCACACAGCACGCTGTATTCTCTACCTGTAACACCACACGGCACACTGTATTCTCTACCTGTAACACCACACGGCACACTGTATTCTCTACCTGTAACACCACACAGCACGCTGTATTCTCTCCCTGTAACACCACACAGCACACTGTATTCTCTACCTGTAACACCACACAGCACGCTGTATTCTCTACCTGTAACACCACACAGCACGCTGTATTCTCTACCTGTAACACCACACAGCACGCTGTATTCTCTACCTATAACACCACACAGCACACTGTATTTACCTGTAACACCACACAGCACACTGTATTCTCTACCTGTAATACCACACAACACTGTATTCTGTACCTGTAACACCACACAGCACGCTGTATTCTCTCCCTGTAACACCACACAGCGCGCTGTATTCTCTACCTGTAACACCACACAGCACGCTGTATTCTCTCCCTGTAACACCACACTGTATTCTCTACCTGTAACACCACACAGCACTGTATTCTCTACCTATAACACCACACAGCACGCTGTATTCTCTACCTGTAACACCACACAGCACGCTGTATTCTCTACCTGTAACACCACACAGCACTGTATTCTCTACCTGTAACACCACACAGCGCGCTGTATTCTCTACCTGTAACACCACACAGCACTGTATTCTCTACCTGTAACACCACACAGCACTGTATTCTCTACCTGTAACACCACACAGCACGCTGTATTCTCTACCTGTAACACCACACAGCACACTGTATTCTCTACCTGTAACACCACACAGCACGCTGTATTCTCTACCTGTAACACCACACAGCACCCTGTATTCTCTCCCTGTAACACCACACAGCACGCTGTATTCTCTACCTGTAACACCACACAGCGCTGTGTTCTCTCCCTGTAACACCACACAGCACGCTGTATTCTCTACCTGTAACACCACACAGCACACTATATTCTCTATCTGTAACACCACACAGCACGCTGTATTCTCTACCTGTAACACCACACAGCACGCTGTATTCTCTACCTGTAACACCACACAGCACTGTATTCTCTACCTGTAACACCACACAGCACCCTGTATTCTCTGCCTGTAACACCACATAGCGCTGTATTCTCTACCTGTAACACCACACAGCACGCTGTATTCTCTACCTGTAACACCACACAACACACTATATTCTCCATCTGTAACACCACACAGCACACTGTATTCTCTACCTGTAACACCACACAGCACGCTGTATTCTCTACCTGTAACACCACACAGCACGCTGTTTTCTCTACCTGTAACACCACACAGCACACTGTATTCTCTACCTGTAACACCACACAGCACGCTGTATTCTCTACCTGTAACACCACACAGCACACTATATTCTCTACCTGTAACACCACACAGCACGCTGTTTTCTCTACCTGTAACACCACACAGCGCTGTATTCTCTACCTGTAACACCACACAGCACTGTATTCTCTACCTGTAACACCACACAGCACTGTATTCTTTACCTGTAACACCACACAGCACTGTATTCTCTACCTGTAACACCACACAGCACGCTGTATTCTCTACCTGTAACACCACACAGCACACTATATTCTCTATCTGTAACACCACACAGCACGCTGTATTCTCTACCTGTAACACCACACAGCACCCTGTATTCTCTGCCTGTAACACCACATAGCGCTGTATTCTCTACCTGTAACACCACACAGCACGCTGTATTCTCTACCTGTAACACCACACAACACACTATATTCTCCATCTGTAACACCACACAGCACACTGTATTCCCTACCTGTAAGACCACACAGCACACTGTATTCCCTACCTGTAACACCACACAGCACTTTGTATTCTCTACCTGTAACACCACACAGCACTGTATTCTCTACCTGTAACACCACACAGCACTGTATTCTCTACCTGTAACACCACACAGCACGCTGTATTCTCTACCTGTAACACCACACAGCACACTGTATTCTCTCCCTGTAACACCACACAGCACTGTATTCTCTACCTGTAACACCACACAGCACGCTGTATTCTCTACCTGTAACACCACACAGCACACTATATTCTCTATCTGTAACACCACAGAGCACACAGTATTCTCTACTTGTAAAACCACACAGCGCGCTGTATTCTCTACCTGTAACACCACACAGCACTGTATTCTCTACCTGTAACACCACACAGCACGCTGTATTCTCTACCTGTAACACCACACAGCACACTATATTCTCTATCTGTAACACCACACAGCACACTGTATTCCCTACCTGTAACACCACACAGCACTTTGTATTCTCTACCTGTAACACCACACAGCACTGTATTCTCTAACTGTAACACCACACAGCACGCTGTATTCTCTACCTGTAACACCACACAGCGCACTGTATTCTCTACCTGTAACACCTTATAGCGCTGTATTCTCTACCTGTAACACCACACAGCATGCTGTATCCTCTACCTGTAACACCACACAGCACACTGTATTCTCTACCTGTAACACCACACAGCACTGTATTCCCTACCTGTAACACCACACAGCACACTGTATTCTCTACCTGTAACACCACACAGCACGCTGTATTCTCTACCTGTAACACCACACAGCACACTGTATTCTCTACCTGTAACACCACACAGCACGCTGTATTCTCTACCTGTAACACCACACAGCACGCTGTATTCTCTACCTGTAACACCACACAGCACACTGTATTCTCTACCTGTAACACCACACAGCACCCTGTATTCTCTACCTGTAACACCACACAGCACACTGTATTCTCTCCCTGTAACACCACACAGCACGCTGTATTCTCTACCTGTAACACCACACAGCGCTGTGTTCTCTCCCTGTAACACCACACATCACTTTATTCTCTACCTGTAACACCACACAGCACTGTGTTCTCTACCTGTAACACCACACAGCACGCTGTATTCTCTCCCTGTAACACCACACAGCACTGTATTCTCTACCTGTAACAACACACAGCACACTGTATTCTCTACCTGTAACACCATACAGCACTGTATTCTCTGCCTGTAACAACACACAGCACGCTGTATTCTCTACCTGTAACACCACACAGCATTCTCTACCTGTAACACCACACAGCACGCTGTATTCTCTACCTGTAACACCACACAGCACTGTATTCTCTACCTGTAACACCACACAGCACTGTATTCTCTACCTGTAACACCACACAGCCCGCTGTATTCTCTACCTGTAACACCACACAGCACGCTGTATTCTCTACCTGTAACACCACACAGCACACTGTATTCTCTACCTGTAACACCACACAGCACTGTATTCTCTACCTGTAACACCACACAGCACGCTGTATTCTCTACCTGTAACACCACACGGCACACTGTATTCTCTACCTGTAACACCACACAGCACACTGTATTCTCTACCTGTAACACCACACAGCACGCTGTATTCTCTACCTGTAACACCACACAGCACACTGTATTCTCTACCTGTAACATCACACAGCGCTGTATTCTCTACCTGTAACACCACACAGCACGCTGTATTCTCTACCTGTAACACCACACAGCACGCTGTATTCTCTACCTGTAACACCACACAGCACACTGTATTCTCTACCTGTAACACCACACAGCACACTGTATTCTCTACCTGTAACACCACACAGCACGCTGTATTCTCTACCTGTAACACCACACAGCACTGTATTCTCTACCTGTAACACCACACAGCACGCTGTATTCTCTACCTGTAACACCACACAGCATGCTGTATTCTCTACCTGTAACACCACACAGCACACTGTATTCTCTACCTGTAACACCACACAGCACGCTGTATTCTCTACCTGTAACACCACACAGCACTGTATTCTCTACCTGTAACACCACACAGCACGCTGTATTCTCTCCCTGTAACACCACACAGCACGCTGTATTCTCTACCTGTAACACCACACAGCACCCTGTATTCTCTACCTGTAACACCACACAGCACGCTGTATTCTCTACCTGTAACACCACACAGCACACTGTATTCTCTACCTGTAACACCACACAGCACACTGTATTCTCTACCTGTAACACCACACAGCACGCTGTATTCTCTCCCTGTAACACTACACAGCACTGTATTCTCTACCTGTAACACCACACAGCACGCTGTATTCTCTCCCTGTAACACCACACAGCACGCTGTATTCTCTCCCTGTAACACTACACAGCACTGTATTCTCTACCTGTAACACCACACAGCACGCTGTATTCTCTACCTGTAACACCACACAGCACCCTGTATTCTCTACCTGTAACACCACACAGCACGCTGTATTCTCTACCTGTAACACCACACAGCACACTGTATTCTCTACCTGTAACACCACACAGCACACTGTATTCTCTACCTGTAACACCACACATCACTTTATTCTTTACCTGTAACATCAGACAGCACACTGTATTCTCTACCTGTAACACCACACAGCACGCTGTATTCTCTACCTGTAACACCATACAGCATGCTGTATTCTCTACCTGTAACACCACACAGCACGCTGTATTCTCTACCTGTAACACCACACAGCACTGTATTCTCTACCTGTAACACCACACAGCACTGTATTCTCTACCTGTAACACCACACAGCACACTGTATTCTCTACCTGTAACATCACACAGCACGCTGTATTCTCTACCTGTAACACCACACAGCACACTGTATTCTCTACCTGTAACACCACACAGCACTGTATTCTCTACCTGTAACACCACACAGCACTGTATTCTCTACCTGTAACACCACACAGCACTGTATTCTCTACCTGTAACACCACACAGCACTGTATTCTCTACCTGTAACACCACACAGCACCCTGTATTCTCTACCTGTAACACCACACAGCACGCTGTATTCTCTACCTGTAACACCACACAGCACTGTATTCTCTACCTGTAACACCACACAGCACTGTATTCTCTACCTGTAACACCACACAGCACTGTATTCTCTACCTGTACACCACACAGCACGCTGTATTCTCTACCTGTAACACCAGACAGCACGCTGTATTCTCTACCTGTAACACCACACAGCACGCTGTATTCTCTGCCTGTAACACCACACAGCACGCTGTATTCTCTACCTGTAACACCACACAGCACTGTATTCTCTACCAGTAACACCACACAGCGCTGTATTCTCTACCTGTAACACCACACTGTATTCTCTACCTGTAACACCACACAGCACCCTGTATTCTCTACCTGTAACACCACACAGCACTGTATTCTCTACCTGTAACACCACACAGCACTGTATTCTCTACCTGTAACACCACGCTGTATTCTCTACCTGTAACACCACACAGCACTGTATTCTCTACCTGTAACACCACACAGCACGCTGTATTCTCTACCTGTAACACCACACACAGCACTATATTCTCTACCTGTAACACCACACAGCACCCTGTATTCTCTACCTGTAACACCACACAGCACGCTGTATTCTCTACCTGTAACACCACACAGCACTGTATTCTCTACCTGTAACACCACACAGCACGCTGTATTCTCTACCTGTAACAGCACACTGTATTCTCTACCTGTAACACCACACAGCACACTGTATTCTCTACCTGTAACACCACACAGCACTGTATTCTCTACCTGTAACACCACACAGCACTGTATTCTCTACCTGTAACACCACACAGCACTGTATTCTCTACCTGTAACACCACACAGCACGCTGTATTCTCTACCTGTAACACCACACAGCACTGTATTCTCTACCTGTAACACCACACAGCACGCTGTATTCTCTACCTGTAACACCACACAGCACGCTGTATTCTCTACCTGTAACACCACACAGCACTGTATTCTCTACCTGTAACACCACACAGCACACTGTATTCTCTACCTGTAACACCACACAGCACTGTATTCTCTACCTGTAACACCACACAGCACACTGTATTCTCTACCTGTAACACCACCCAGCACGCTGTATATTCTACCTGTAACACCACACAGCACTCTGTATTCTCTACCTGTAACACCAGACAGCACTGTATTCTCTACCTGTAACACCACACAGCACTGTATTCTCTACCTGTAACACCACATAGCGCTGTATATTCTACCTGTAACACCACACAGCACACTGTATTCTCTACCTGTAACACCAGACAGCACTGTATTCTCTACCTGTAACACCACACACAGCACTGTATTCTCTCCCTGTAACACCACACAGCACGCTGTATTCTCTACCTGTAACACCACACAGCACACTGTATTCTCTACCTGTAACACCACACAGCACGCTGTATTCTCTACCTGTAACACCACACAGCACGCTGTATTCTCTACCTGTAACACCACACAGCACGCTGTATTCTCTACCTGTAACACCACACAGCACGCTGTATTCTCTACCTGTAAAGCTGATATTGGAATAAAGGAAAGAACTTTTTAATTTTTTTTTCTTTTCATTTCCACGCACATATTGGGGGAGATTTATCAAACATGGTGAGTGGCTCAGTTGCCCGTAGCAACCAATCAGATTCTACTTTTCATTTCTCACAGACTCTTTGGAAAATGAAAGGTGGAATCTGATTGGTTGCCGGGGGCGACTGAGCCAGTCTCACTTTACACCATATCTGATAAATCTCCCCCATTATGATCAAGCATCATAACTACTATAATACTGCTCCTATATACAGGAATATACTACTATAATACTGCTCCTATATACAGGAATATACTACTATAATACTGCTCCTATATACAGTAATATAACTACTATAATACTGCCCCCTATATACAGGAATATAACTACTATAATACTGCTCCTATATACAGGAATATAACTACTATAATACTCCTCCTATATACAGGAATATACTACTATAATACTGCTCCCTATATACAGGAATATAACTACTATAATACTGCTCCTATATACAGGGATATAACTACTATAATACTGCTCCTATATACAGGGATATACTACTATAATACTGCTCCTATATACAGGAATATACTACTATAATACTGCTCCTATATACAGGGATATACTACTATAATACTGCTCCTATATACAGGAATATACTACTATAATACTGCCCCTATATACAGGAATATAACTACTATAATACTGCTCCTATATACAGGAATATACTACTATAATACTGCTCCTATATACAGGGATATACTACTATAATACTGCTCCTATATACAGGGATATAACTACTATAATACTGCTCCTATATACAGGAATATACTACTATAATACTGCTCCTATATACAGGGATATAACTACTATAATACTGCTCCTATATACAGGAATATAACTACTATAATACTGCTCCTATATACAGGGATATACTACTATAATACTGCTCCTATATACAAGAATATACTACTATAATACTGCTCCTATATACAGGAATATAACTACTATAATACTGCTCCTATATACAGGGATATACTACTATAATACTGCTCCTATATACAGGAATATACTACTATAATACTGCTCCTATATACAGGGATATAACTACTATAATACTGCTCCTATATACAGGGATATACTACTATAATACTGCTCCTATATACAGGAATATACTACTATAATACTGCTCCTATATACAGGAATATACTACTATAATACTGCTCCTATATACAGGAATATACTACTATAATACTGCCCCTATATACAGGAATATAACTACTATAATACTGCTCCTATATACAGGAATATACTACTATAATACAGCTCCTATATACAGGAATATACTACTATAATACTGCTCCTATATACAGGGATATAACTACTATAATACTGCTCCCTATATACAGGAATATAACTACTATAATACTGCTCCTATATACAGGGATATAACTACTATAATACTGCTCCTATATACAGGAATATACTACTATAATACTGCTCCTATATACAGGGATATAACTACTATAATATTGCTCCTATATACAGGAATATAACTACTATAATACTGCTCCTATATACAGGGATATACTACTATATACTACTAGTAACTTGATTTAAGAGCGTTTTGCAATAAGAGCTCACAGTTTTTCAAAATTGTGACTTGGTTTAAGAGCATTGCTTTGGTTTAAGAGCTCCTGGTATTGGGTGGGAGCTTGAGTGGGGGAGGGGCATGGTCTGCATAGTGGGGCCTACAGCACTGTACTCTGACCCAGGATTCTCCCTCATCTTCCAATTTATAGCAGATTCACTTCAGGCTGGGGCTTACATCAGGGGACAGGACTGTGGGGGTAATCTCTTTATAGCTTTAACCCCTCTCTCCCCGGACAGAGAGTGCTGCTATACTGTGTCCACATCTGCCCTGCTCATTCCTTGCAGTCTCTATCAGTCCTTGTGTTTCCCATCCTGTCCATTCCTGCTATAATGTGTTTGCACTAACACTCAGCTATACACACTGCTGCTATAATGTGCTTGCACTCACACTCAGCTATACACACTGCTGCTATAATGTGCTTGCACTCACACTCAGCTATACACACTGCTGCTATAATGTGCTTGCACTCACACTCAGCTATACGGACTGCTGCTATAATGTGCTTGCACTCACACTCAGCTATACGGACTGCTGCTATAATGATTATAAAATGATTTTTGGGGTGTGGAACCAATTGTCTACATTTCAATGATTTCTTATGGAAAAATTTGCTTTGGTGTAAGAGTGGATTTGGATTACAAGCACGGTCCCGGAATGAATTATGCTCGTAATCCAAGGCACCACTGTATATTACTGTATTTAACAAGAACAATATCAGCGCTGCCTTCAATGTTCTAGAAATGTCCTTTGTTAGAGGAATTACATTTATTTCTTCTGCTTTCTCTTCCTGTGTAATTGTTCACTTGTTGTCATTGAGATTTAATAACATATACCGTATAAGGCTGGGTTCACACTACGTATATATCAGTCAGTATTGTGGTCCTCATATTGCAACCAAAACCAGGAGTGGATTAAAAACACAGAAAGGATCTGATCACACAATGGTGAAATTGAGTGGATGGCCGCTATATAACGGTAAATAACGGCCATTATTTCAGCCGTTGTTTTTAAATAACAGCAAATATTTGCCATTAAATAGCGGCCATCCACTTATTTACACCAGTGTGTGATCAGATCCTTTCTGTGTTTTCTATCCACTCCTGGTTTTAGTTGCAATATGAGGACCACAATACTGACTGAAATATACGTAGTGTGAACCCAGCCATTATAGGTGTAAAAACACCCCATACTATATACCAGTGTAATAACACACCTATACACCTCATACAATATACCAGTGTACACACTACATGCACAGCCATACACACTACATACATACTACATACACAGCCATACACACTACATACATACTACATACACAGCCACACACACTACATACATAGCCATACACACTACATACACACTACATACACAGCCATACACACTACATACACAGCCATACACACTACATACATACTACATACACAGCCACACACACTACATACATAGCCATACACACTACATACACACTACATACACAGCCATACACACTACATACACAGCCATACACACTACATACACAGCCATACACACTACATACACAGCCATACACACTACATACACACTACATACATAGCCATATACACTACATACATAGCCATATACACTACATACACAGCCATACACACTACATACATAGCCATACACACTACATACACAGCCATACACACTACATACACAGCCATACACACTACATACATACTACATACACAGCCACACACACTACATACATAGCCATACACACTACATACACACTACATACACAGCCATACACACTACATACACAGCCATACACACTACATACACAGCCATACACACTACATACACACTACATACATAGCCATATACACTACATACATAGCCATATACACTACATACACAGCCATACACACTACATACATAGCCATACACACTACATACACAGCCATACACACTACATACACAGCCATACACACTACATACATACTACATACACAGCCACACACACTACATACATAGCCATACACACTACATACACACTACATACACAGCCATACACACTACATACACAGCCATACACACTACATACACAGCCATACACACTACATACACAGCCATACACACTACATACACACTACATACATAGCCATATACACTACATACATAGCCATATACACTACATACACAGCCATACACACTACATACATAGCCATATACACTACATACACAGCCATACACACTACATACACAGCCATACACACAGCCATACACAGCCATACACACTACATACACACTACATACACACTACATACATAGCCATATACACTACATACATAGCCATATACACTACATACACAGCCATACACACTACATACACAGCCATACACACTACATACACAGCCACACACACTACATACACAGCCATACACACTACATACACACTACATACACAGCCACACACACTACATACACAGCCATACACACTAAATACACAGCCATACACACTACATACACACTACATACACAGCCATACACACTACATACACAGCCATACACACTACATACACACTACATACACAGCCATACACACTACATACACAGCCACACACACTACATACACAGCCACACACACTACATACACAGCCATACACACTACATACACAGCCATACACACTACATACACACTACATACACAGCCACACACACTACATACACAGCCACACACACTACATACACAGCCATACACACTACATACACACTACATACACAGCCATACACACTACATACACAGCCATACACACTACATACACAGCCATACACACTACATACATAGCCATACACACTACATACACAGCCACACACACTACATACACAGCCATACACACTACATACACAGCCATACACACTACATACATAGCCATACACACTACATACATAGCCGTATACACTACATACATAGCCATACACACTACATACATAGCCGTATACACTACATACATAGCCATACACACTACATACATAGCCGTATACACTACATACATAGCCATACACACTACATACACAGCCATACACACTACATACACAGCCATACACACTACATACATAGCCATACACACTACATACACACTACATACACAGCCATACACACTACATACACAGCCATACACACTACATACATAGCCATATACACTACATACATAGCCATACACACTACATACACACTACATAAACAGCCATACACACTACATACACAGCCATACACACTACATACATAGCCATACACACTACATACACAGCCATACACACTACATACATAGCCATACACACTACATACATAGCCATACACACTACATACACACTACATACACAGCCATACACACTACATACACAGCCATACACACTACATACACACTACATACACAGCCATACACACTACATACACAGCCATACACACTACATACACAGCCATACACACTACATACACACTACATACACAGCCATACACACTACATACACACTACATACATAGCCATATACACTACATACATAGCCATACACACTACATACACAGCCATACACACTACATACACAGCCATACACACTACATACACAGCCATACACACTACATACATAGCCATACACACTACATACATAGCCATACACACTACATACATAGCCGTATACACTACATACATAGCCATACACACTACATACATAGCCATACACACTACATACACAGCCATACACACAACATACACAGCCATACAGTCTACATACACAGCCATACACACTACATACACACTACATACACAGCCATACACACTACATACATAGCCATACACACTACATACACAGCCATACACACTACATACACAGCCATACACACTACATACACACTACATACACAGCCATACACACTACATACACAGCCATACACACTACATACACACTACATACACAGCCACACACACTACATACACAGCCACACACACTACATACACAGCCATACACACTACATACACAGCCATACACAGCCATACACACTACATACACAGCCATACACACTACATACACAGCCATACACACTACATACATAGCCATACACACTACATACACAGCCATACACACTACATACACAGCCACACACACTACATACACAGCCATACACACTACATACACAGCCATACACACTACATACATAGCCATACACACTACATACATAGCCGTATACACTACATACATAGCCATACACACTACATACATAGCCGTATACACTACATACATAGCCATACACACTACATACATAGCCGTATACACTACATACATAGCCATACACACTACATACACAGCCATACACACTACATACACAGCCATACACACTACATACATAGCCATACACACTACATACACACTACATACACAGCCATACACACTACATACACAGCCATACACACTACATACATAGCCATATACACTACATACATAGCCATACACACTACATACACACTACATAAACAGCCATACACACTACATACACAGCCATACACACTACATACATAGCCATACACACTACATACACAGCCATACACACTACATACATAGCCATACACACTACATACATAGCCATACACACTACATACACACTACATACACAGCCATACACACTACATACACAGCCATACACACTACATACACAGCCATACACACTACATACACAGCCATACACACTACATACACAAGCCATACACACTACATACACACTACATACACAGCCATACACACTACATACACACTACATACATAGCCATATACACTACATACATAGCCATACACACTACATACACAGACATACACACTACATACACAGCCATACACACTACATACACAGCCATACACACTACATACATAGCCATACACACTACATACATAGCCATACACACTACATACATAGCCGTATACACTACATACATAGCCATACACACTACATACATAGCCATACACACTACATACACAGCCATACACACAACATACACAGCCATACAGTCTACATACACAGCCATACACACTACATACACACTACATACACAGCCATACACACTACATACACACTACATACACAGCCATACACACTACATACACAGCCATACACACTACATACACACTACATACACAGCCATACACACTACATACACAGCCATATACACTACATAACACACTACATACACAGCCACACACACTACATACACAGCCACTACACACTACATACACAGCCATACACACTACATACACACTACAACACAGCCATACACACTACATACATAGCCATACACACTACATACACAGCCATACACACTACATACATAGCCATACACACTACATACACAGCCACACACACTACATACACAGCCACACACACTACATACACAGCCATACACACTACATACACACTACATACATAGCCATACACACTACATACATAGCCATACACACTACATACATAGCCATACACACTACATACACACTACATACATAGCCATACACACTACATACACAGCCATACACACATAGCCATACACACTACATACACAGCCATACACACTACATACATAGCCATACACACTACATACATAGCCATACACACTACATACACACTACATACACAGCCATACACACTACATACACAGCCATACACACTACATACACACTACATACACAGCCATACACACTACATACACAGCCATACACACTACATACACAGCCATACACACTACATACATAGCCATACACACTACATACACAGCCATACACACTACATACATAGCCATATACACTACATACATAGCCATACACACTACATACACACTACATACACAGCCATACACACTACATACACAGCCATACACACTACATACATAGCCATACACACTACATACACAGCCATACACACTACATACACAGCCATACACACTACATACACAGCCATACACACTACATACATAGCCATACACACTACATACATAGCCATACACACTACATACATAGCCGTATACACTACATACATAGCCATACACACTACATACATAGCCATACACACTACATACACAGCCATACACACAACATACACAGCCATACAGTCTACATACACAGCCATACACACTACATACACACTACATACACAGCCATACACACTACATACATAGCCATACACACTACATATACAGCCATACACACTACATACACAGCCATACACACTACATACACAGCCATACACACTACATACACACTACATACACAGCCATACACACTACATACATAGCCATACACACTACATACACACTACATACACAGCCATACACACTACATACACACTACATACACAGCCATACATACTACATACACAGCCATACATACTTCATACATAGCCATACACACTACATACACAGCCATACACACTACATACACAGCCATACACACTACATACATAGCCATACACACTACATACACAGCCATACACACTACATACATAGCCATATACACTACATACATAGCCATACACACTACATACACACTACATACACAGCCATACACACTACATACATAGCCATACACACTACATACACAGCCATACACACTACATACATAGCCATACACACTACATACATAGCCATACACACTACATACACAGCCATACACACTACATACACAGCCATACACACTACATACACACTACATACACAGCCATACACACTACATACACAGCCATACACACTACATACACAGCCATACACACTACATTCATAGCCATACACACTACATACACAGCCATACACACTACATACATACTACATACACAGCCATACACACTACATACACACTACATACACAGCCATACACACTACATACACACTACATACACAGCCATACACACTACATGCACAGCCATACACACTACATACACAGCCATACACACTACATTCATAGCCATACACACTACATACACAGCCATACACACTACATACACACTACATACACAGCCATACACACTACATACACACTACATACACAGCCATACACACTACATACATAGCCATACACACTACATACACAGCCATACACACTACATACACACTACATACATAGCCATATACACTACATACATAGCCATACACACTACATACACACTACATACACAGCCATACACACTACATACATAGCCATACACACTACATACACAGCCATACACACTACATACACAGCCATACACACTACATACATAGCCATACACACTACATACACACTACATACACACTACATACACAGCCATACACACTACATACACAGCCATATACACTATATACATATCCATGTAGCCGCATACACTACATATAAGCAGGTTGGGACGTCTTTTCGAGCTGTCACTTTTCCTTTAAGTCTTTGATGAATAATTATCTATTGTTGTATCGTGTAACAATAAGATGGAGTTTATGGATAAATGTCGATATAATAAAATTCTCTCATTTTACAGTGAAGAAAACGTTACAAGAAGAAGAGGAGAGTAAACCGGTTATGGCCAAGAAGAAAGTGAAGGAGCTGAAAGTCCTGGATAGTAAAACGGCTCAGAATTTGTGTACGTATTGCGGCACTATTATATTATATTATATTACACCGCTTATGTCTCATAGATAACACCGCGGCCATAGAGAACCATAAGAACCGAGCCCGTCACCCAGGTCTGTACAGATAGCCGTCTGCCCCGGCACAGATGCCACCCTAGGTGACTGGTACCAGGGCCGGCACACGTGCAGCCTAATACACGGCTCCGGCACTGACCCGTAACAGCTAGGAGCATGTCTGTACCAGGGCCGGAACACATGCGGCATAATACACGACTCCAGCACAGATAGCATACACTGGCACAGATACCACACACTGGTACAGATACCATACAGATACCATACACTGGCACAGATACCATACACTGGCACAGATACCATACAGATACCACACACTGGCACAGATAACACACACTGGTACAGATACCATACACTGGCACAGATAGCACACACTGACCCGGTAGTAATAGAGGCCGGTCACTGTATATAGGGGTGTAGTAGAGGCCGGTCACTGTATATAGGGGTGTAGTAGAGGCCCGGTCACTGTATATAGGGTGTAGTAGAGGCCCGGTCACTGTATATAGGGTGTAGTAGAGGCCGGTCACTGTATATAGGGTGTAGTAGAGGCCGGTCACTGTATATAGGGGTGTAGTAGAGGCCGGTCACTGTATATAGGGTGTAGTAGAGGCCAGTCACTGTATATAGGGTGTAGTAGAGGCCCGGTCACTGTATATAGGGTGTAGTAGAGGCCGGTCACTGTATATAGGGTGTAGTAGAGGCCCGGTCACTGTATATAGGGTGTAGTAGAGGCCCGGTCACTGTATATAGGGTGTAGTAGAGGCCGGTCACTGTATATAGGGTGTAGTAGAGGCCGGTCACTGTATATAGGGGTGTAGTAGAGGCCCGGTCACTGTATATAGGGTTTAGTAGAGGCCCGGTCACTGTATATAGGGGGTAGTAGAGGCCCGGTCACTGTATATAGGGTGTAGTAGAGGCCGGTCACTGTATATAGGGTGTAGTAGCGGCCGGTCACTGTATATAGGGTGTAGTAGAGGCCCGGTCACTGTATATAGGGTGTAGTAGAGGCCGGTCACTGTATATAGGGTGTAGTAGAGGCCGGTCACTGTATATAGGGGGTAGTAGAGGCCCAGTCACTGTATATAGGGTGTAGTAGAGGCCCGGTCACTGTATATAGGGTGTAGTAGAGGCCCGGTCACTGTATATAGGGTGTAGTAGAGGCCCGGTCACTGTATATAGGGTGTAGTAGAGGCCCGGTCACTGTATATAGGGTGTAGTAGAGGCCCGGTCACTGTATATAGAGGGTAGTAGAGGCCGGTCACTGTATATAGGGTGTAGTAGAGGCCCGGTCACTGTATATAGGGTGTAGTAGAGGCCCGGTCACTGTATATAGAGGGTAGTAGAGGCCGGTCACTGTATAAAGGGTGTAGTAGAGGCCCGGTCACTGTATATAGGGTGTAGTAGAGGCCGGTCACTGTATATAGGGTGTAGTAGAGGCCCGGTCACTGTATATAGGGTGTAGTAGAGGCCGGTCACTGTATATAGGGTGTAGTAGAGGCCGGTCACTGTATATAGGGTGTAGTAGAGGCCCGGTCACTGTATATAGGGTGTAGTAGAGGCCCGGTCACTGTATATAGAGGGTAGTAGAGGCCGGTCACTGTATATAGGGTGTAGTAGAGGCCGGTCACTGTATATAGGGTGTAGTAGAGGCCAGTCACTGTATATAGGGTGTAGTAGAGGCCGGTCACTGTATATAGGAGGTAGTAGAGGCCGGTCACTGTATATAGGGTGTAGTAGAGGCCCGGTCACTGTATATAGGGGGTAGTAGAGGGCCGGTCACTGTATATAGGGTGTAGTAGAGGCCCGGTCACTGTATATAGGGGGTAGTAGAGGGCCGGTCACTGTATATAGGGTGTAGTAGAGGCCCGGTCACTGTGTATAGGGGGTAGTAGAGGCCCGGTCACTGTATATAGGGGGTAGTAGAGGCCAGTCACTGTATATAGGGTGTAGTAGAGGCCCGGTCACTGTATATAGGGGGTAGTAGAGGCCGGTCACTGTATATAGGGTGTAGTAGAGGCCGGTCACTGTATATAGGGTGTAGTAGAGGCCGGTCACTGTATATAGGGGGTAGTAGAGGCCGGTCACTGTATATAGGGTGTAGTAGAGGCCGGTCACTGTATATAGGGGTGTAGTAGAGGCCCGGTCACTGTATATAGGGAGTAGTAGAGGACCGGTCACTGTATATAGGGTGTAGTAGAGGCCGGTCACTGTATATAGGGGTGTAGTAGAGGCCCGGTCACTGTATATAGGGTGTAGTAGAGGCCCGGTCACTGTATATAGGGTGTAGTAGAGGCCCGGTCACTGTATATAGGGGGTAGTAGAGGCCGGTCACTGTATATAGGGTGTAGTAGAGGCCGGTCACTGTATATAGGGGTGTAGTAGAGGCCCGGTCACTGTATATAGGGTGTATTAGAGGCCCGGTCACTGTATATAGGGGGTAGTAGAGGCCGGTCACTGTATATAGGGTGTAGTAGAGGCCGGTCACTGTATATAGGGTGTAGTAGAGGCCGGTCACTGTATATAGGGGTGTAGTAGAGGCCCGGTCACTGTATATAGGGTGTAGTAGAGGCCCGGTCACTGTATATAGAGGGTAGTAGAGGCCGGTCACTGTATATAGGGTGTAGTAGAGGCCCGGTCACTGTATATAGGGGGTAGTAGAGGCCGGTCACTGTATATAGGGTGTAGTAGAGGCCCGGTCACTGTATATAGGGGGTAGTAGAGGCCCGGTCACTGTATATAGAGTGTAGTAGAGGCCGGTCACTGTATATAGGGGTGTAGTAGAGGCCCGGTCACTGTATATAGGGAGTAGTAGAGGACCGGTCACTGTATATAGGGTGTAGTAGAGGCCGGTCACTGTATATAGGGGTGTAGTAGAGGCCCGGTCACTGTATATAGGGTGTAGTAGAGGCCCGGTCACTGTATATAGGGTGTAGTAGAGGCCCGGTCACTGTATATAGGGGGTAGTAGAGGCCGGTCACTGTATATAGGGTGTAGTAGAGGCCGGTCACTGTATATAGGGGTGTAGTAGAGGCCCGGTCACTGTATATAGGGTGTATTAGAGGCCCGGTCACTGTATATAGGGGGTAGTAGAGGCCGGTCACTGTATATAGGGTGTAGTAGAGGCCGGTCACTGTATATAGGGTGTAGTAGAGGCCGGTCACTGTATATAGGGGTGTAGTAGAGGCCCGGTCACTGTATATAGGGTGTAGTAGAGGCCCGGTCACTGTATATAGAGGGTAGTAGAGGCCGGTCACTGTATATAGGGTGTAGTAGAGGCCCGGTCACTGTATATAGGGGGTAGTAGAGGCCGGTCACTGTATATAGGGTGTAGTAGAGGCCCGGTCACTGTATATAGGGGGTAGTAGAGGCCCGGTCACTGTATATAGAGTGTAGTAGAGGCCGGTCACTGTATATAGGGGTGTAGTAGAGGCCCGGTCACTGTATATAGGGAGTAGTAGAGGACCGGTCACTGTATATAGGGTGTAGTAGAGGCCGGTCACTGTATATAGGGGTGTAGTAGAGGCCCGGTCACTGTATATAGGGTGTAGTAGAGGCCCGGTCACTGTATATAGGGTGTAGTAGAGGCCCGGTCACTGTATATAGGGGGTAGTAGAGGCCGGTCACTGTATATAGGGTGTAGTAGAGGCCGGTCACTGTATATAGGGGTGTAGTAGAGGCCCGGTCACTGTATATAGGGTGTATTAGAGGCCCGGTCACTGTATATAGGGGGTAGTAGAGGCCGGTCACTGTATATAGGGTGTAGTAGAGGCCGGTCACTGTATATAGGGTGTAGTAGAGGCCGGTCACTGTATATAGGGGTGTAGTAGAGGCCCGGTCACTGTATATAGGGTGTAGTAGAGGCCCGGTCACTGTATATAGAGGGTAGTAGAGGCCGGTCACTGTATATAGGGTGTAGTAGAGGCCCGGTCACTGTATATAGGGGGTAGTAGAGGCCGGTCACTGTATATAGGGTGTAGTAGAGGCCCGGTCACTGTATATAGGGGGTAGTAGAGGCCCGGTCACTGTATATAGGGGGTAGTAGAGGCCAGTCACTGTATATAGGGGTAGTAGAGGCCCGGTCACTGTATATAGGGTGTAGTAGAGGCCGGTCACTGTATATAGAGGGTAGTAGAGGCCGGTCACTGTATATAGGGTGTAGTAGAGGCCGGTCACTGTATATAGGGGTGTAGTAGAGGCCGGTCACTGTATATAGGGTGTAGTAGAGGCCCGGTCACTGTATATAGGGGGTAGTAGAGGCCGGTCACTGTATATAGAGGGTAGTAGAGGCCGGTCACTGTATATAGGGTGTAGTAGAGGCCCGGTCACTGTATATAGAGGGTAGTAGAGGCCGGTCACTGTATATAGGGGTAGTAGAGGCCCGGTCACTGTATATAGGGGGTAGTAGAGGACCTTTCCGTACTCATCCATTATGGTTTTACCTTCCAGCCATCTTCCTGGGATCCTATCGAATGTCGTATGAAGAAATAAAGAACATTGTCCTGGAAGTAGATGAAGAGAAACTATCAGAATCTTTAATACAGGTAGAAACACCACATGGTATCATATACTATATATAACCGTACATTATGTTATATCTACTCACTTATATGCTATTCCTGTATATAGGAGCAGTATTACAGTAGTTATGTACAAAAGGAGAGAATAAATCCAAGCACTCACCCCAATGGTGGATATTCGGTGGGTTTATTAACACATACCAGGGAGGGAGGTAGTAGCGGTGCGGGAGTACAGCAGACAACGGTTTCGCGCCTCGGCGCTTTGTCAAGTTGACTTTGTCAAGTTGACTTTGTCAAGTTGACTTGACAAAGCGCCGAGGCGCGAAACCGTTGTCTGCTGTACTCCCGCACCGCTACTACCTCCCTCCCTGGTATGTGTTAATAAACCCACCGAATATCCACCATTGGGGTGAGTGCTTGGATTTATTCTCTCCTTTTGTACATATTGCACTGTCTCTGCTCCGTCCGAGCACCCCTCGTACGGATCCGTGTGGTTATTTAGACTCACTCCTGGGACTCCGCTGACCTCGTTCATTTTTGTTGGCAAGAAAGCAGTGCCGGCTACTGTATCTTTCACTGTGCAATTACAGTAGTTATATTCCTGTATATAGGGGCAGTATTATAGTAGTTATACTCCTGTATATAGGGGGCATTATTATAGTAGTATATCCCTGTATATAGGAGCAGTATTATAGTAGTTATATCCCTGTATATAGGGAGCAGTATTATAGTAGTATATTCCTGTATATAGGAGCAGTATTATAGTAGTTATATTCCTGTATATAGGAGCAGTATTATAGTAGTTATATTCCTGTATATAGGGGCAGTATTATAGTAGTTATACTCCTGTATATAGGGGGCAGTATTATAGTAGTATATCCCTGTATATAGGAGCAGTATTATAGTAGTTATATCCCTGTATATAGGAGCAGTGTTATAGTAGTTATATCCCTGTATATAGGAGCAGTATTATAGTAGTATATTCCTGTATATAGGAGCAGTATTATAGTAGTATATTCCTGTATATAGGAGCAGTATTATAGTAGTATATCCCTGTATATAGGAGCAGTATTATAGCAGTATATTCCTGTATATAGGGAGCAGTATTATAGTAGTATATTCCTGTATATAGGGGCAGTATTATAGTAGTTATATTCCTGTATATAGGGGCAGTATTATAGCAGTTATATCCCTGTATATAGGAGCAGTATTATAGTAGTTATATCCCTGTATATAGGAGCAGTATTATAGTAGTTATATTCCTGTATATAGGAGCAGTATTATAGTAGTTATATCCCTGTATATAGGAGCAGTATTATATTAGTATATTCCTGTATATAGGAGCAGTATTATAGTAGTATATTCCTGTATATAGGAGCAGTATTATAGTAGTTATATTCCTGTATATAGGAGCAGTATTATAGTAGTTATATTCCTGTATATAGGAGCAGTATTATAGTAGTTATATTCCTGTATATAGAAGCAGTATTATAGTAGTTATATTCCTGTATATAGGAGCAGTATTATAGTAGTATATTCCTGTATATAGGGGGCAGTATTATAGTTGTTATATTCCTGTATATAGGAGCAGTATTATAGTAGTATATTCCTGTATATAGGAGCAGTATTATAGTAGTATATTCCTGTATATAGGAGCAGTATTATAGTAGTTATATTCCTGTATATAGGGAGCAGTATTATAGTAGTTATATTCCTGTATATAGGAGCAGTATTATAGTAGTTATATCCCTGTATATAGGGGCAGTATTATAGTAGTATATTCCTGTATATAGGGGGCAGTATTATAGTAGTTATATTCCTGTATATAGGAGCAGTATTATAGAAGAATATTCCTGTATATAGGAGCAGTATTATAGTAGTTATATTCCTGTATATAGGAGCAGTATTATAGTAGTTATATTCCTGTATATAGGAGCAGTATTATAGTAGTATATTCCTGTATATAGGAGCAGTATTATAGTAGTATATCCCTGTATATAGGAGCAGTATTATAGTAGTATATCCCTGTATATAGGGAGCAGTAATATAGTAGTTATATCCCTGTATATAGGAGCAGTATTATAGTAGTATATTCCTGTATATAGGAGCAGTATTATAGTAGTTATATCCCTGTATATAGGAGCAGTATTATAGTAGTTATATTCCTGTATATAGGAGCAGTATTATAGTAGTTATATTCCTGTATATAGGAGCAGTATTATAGTAGTTATATTCCTGTATATAGGAGCAGTATTATAGTAGTATATCCCTGTATATAGGAGCAGTATTATAGTAGTTATATTCCTGTAATTAGGAGCAGTATTATAGTAGTTATATTCCTGTATATAGGAGCAGTATTATAGTAGTTATATTCCTGTATATAGGAGCAGTATTTTAGTAGTTATATTCCTGTATATAGGGGCAGTATTATAGAAGTTATATTCCTGTATATAGGAGCAGTATTATAGTAGTTATATTCCTGTATTTAGGAGCAGTATTATAGTAGTATATCCCTGTATATAGGAGCAGTATTATAGTAGTTATATCCCTTTATATAGGAGCAGTATAGTAGTAGTATTTTCCTGTATATAGGAGCAGTATTATAGTAGTTATATTCCTGTATATAGGAGCAGTATTATAGTAGTATATTCCTGTATATAGGAGCAGTATTATAGTAGTATATTCCTGTATATAGGAGCAGTATTATAGTAGTATATCCCTGTATATAGGGAGCAGTAATATAGTTGTTATATCCCTGTATATAGGAGCAGTATTATAGTAGTATATTCCTGTATATAGGAGCAGTATTATAGTAGTTATATCCCTGTATATAGGAGCAGTATTATAGTAGTTATATTCCTGTATATAGGAGCAGTATTATAGTAGTTATATTCCTGTATATAGGAGCAGTATTATAGTAGTATATTCCTGTATATAGGAGCAGTATTATAGTAGTATATCCCTGTATATAGGAGCAGTATTATAGTAGAATATTCCTGTATATAGGGGCAATATTATAGTAGTTATATTCCTGTATATAGGAGCAGTATTATAGTAGTATATTCCTGTATATAGGAGCAGTATTATAGTAGTATATTCCTGTATATAGGGAGCAGTATTATAGTAGTTATATCCCTGTATATAGGAGCAGTATTAGAGTAGTTATATTCCTGTATATAGGGGCAGTATTATAGTAGTTATACTCCTGTATATAGGGGGCAGTATTATAGTAGTATATCCCTGTATATAGGAGCAGTATTATAGTAGTTATATCCCTGTATATAGGAGCAGTGTTATAGTAGTTATATCCCTGTATATAGGAGCAGTATTATAGTAGTATATTCCTGTATATAGGAGCAGTATTATAGTAGTATATTCCTGTATATAGGAGCAGTATTATAGTAGTATATCCCTGTATATAGGAGCAGTATTATAGCAGTATATTCCTGTATATAGGGAGCAGTATTATAGTAGTATATTCCTGTATATAGGGGCAGTATTATAGTAGTTATATTCCTGTATATAGGGGCAGTATTATAGCAGTTATATCCCTGTATATAGGAGCAGTATTATAGTAGTTATATCCCTGTATATAGGAGCAGTATTATAGTAGTTATATTCCTGTATATAGGAGCAGTATTATAGTAGTTATATCCCTGTATATAGGAGCAGTATTATATTAGTATATTCCTGTATATAGGAGCAGTATTATAGTAGTATATTCCTGTATATAGGAGCAGTATTATAGTAGTTATATTCCTGTATATAGGAGCAGTATTATAGTAGTTATATTCCTGTATATAGGAGCAGTATTATAGTAGTTATATTCCTGTATATAGAAGCAGTATTATAGTAGTTATATTCCTGTATATAGGAGCAGTATTATAGTAGTATATTCCTGTATATAGGGGGCAGTATTATAGTTGTTATATTCCTGTATATAGGAGCAGTATTATAGTAGTATATTCCTGTATATAGGAGCAGTATTATAGTAGTATATTCCTGTATATAGGAGCAGTATTATAGTAGTTATATTCCTGTATATAGGGAGCAGTATTATAGTAGTTATATTCCTGTATATAGGAGCAGTATTATAGTAGTTATATCCCTGTATATAGGGGCAGTATTATAGTAGTATATTCCTGTATATAGGGGGCAGTATTATAGTAGTTATATTCCTGTATATAGGAGCAGTATTATAGAAGAATATTCCTGTATATAGGAGCAGTATTATAGTAGTTATATTCCTGTATATAGGAGCAGTATTATAGTAGTTATATTCCTGTATATAGGAGCAGTATTATAGTAGTATATTCCTGTATATAGGAGCAGTATTATAGTAGTATATCCCTGTATATAGGAGCAGTATTATAGTAGTATATACCTGTATATAGGGAGCAGTAATATAGTAGTTATATCCCTGTATATAGGAGCAGTATTATAGTAGTATATTCCTGTATATAGGAGCAGTATTATAGTAGTTATATCCCTGTATATAGGAGCAGTATTATAGTAGTTATATTCCTGTATATAGGAGCAGTATTATAGTAGTTATATTCCTGTATATAGGAGCAGTATTATAGTAGTTATATTCCTGTATATAGGAGCAGTATTATAGTAGTATATCCCTGTATATAGGAGCAGTATTATAGTAGTTATATTCCTGTAATTAGGAGCAGTATTATAGTAGTTATATTCCTGTATATAGGAGCAGTATTATAGTAGTTATATTCCTGTATATAGGAGCAGTATTTTAGTAGTTATATTCCTGTATATAGGGGCAGTATTATAGAAGTTATATTCCTGTATATAGGAGCAGTATTATAGTAGTTATATTCCTGTATTTAGGAGCAGTATTATAGTAGTATATCCCTGTATATAGGAGCAGTATTATAGTAGTTATATCCCTTTATATAGGAGCAGTATAGTAGTAGTATTTTCCTGTATATAGGAGCAGTATTATAGTAGTTATATTCCTGTATATAGGAGCAGTATTATAGTAGTATATTCCTGTATATAGGAGCAGTATTATAGTAGTATATCCCTGTATATAGGAGCAGTATTATAGTAGTATATCCCTGTATATAGGGAGCAGTAATATAGTTGTTATATCCCTGTATATAGGAGCAGTATTATAGTAGTATATTCCTGTATATAGGAGCAGTATTATAGTAGTTATATCCCTGTATATAGGAGCAGTATTATAGTAGTTATATTCCTGTATATAGGAGCAGTATTATAGTAGTTATATTCCTGTATATAGGAGCAGTATTATAGTAGTATATTCCTGTATATAGGAGCAGTATTATAGTAGTATATCCCTGTATATAGGAGCAGTATTATAGTAGAATATTCCTGTATATAGGGGCAATATTATAGTAGTTATATTCCTGTATATAGGAGCAGTATTATAGTAGTATATTCCTGTATATAGGAGCAGTATTATAGTAGTATATTCCTGTATATAGGGAGCAGTATTATAGTAGTTATATCCCTGTATATAGGAGCAGTATTAGAGTAGTATATTCCTGTATATAGGAGCAGTATTATAGTAGTTATATCCCTGTATATAGAAGCAGTATTATAGTAGTTATATTCCTGTATATAGGATCAGTATTATAGTAGTATATTCCTGTATATAGGGAGCAGTATTATAGTAGTTATATCCCTGTATATAGGAGCAGTATTAGAGTAGTATATTCCTGTATATAGGAGCAGTATTATAGTAGTTATATCCCTGTATATAGGAGCAGTATTATAGTAGTTATATTCCTGTATATAGGATCAGTATTATAGTAGTATATTCCTGTATATAGGAGCAGTATTATAGTAGTTTTATTCCTGTATATAGGAGCAGTATTATAGTAGTTATATTCCTGTATATAGGGGGCAGTATTATAGTAGTATATCCCTGTATATAGGAGCAGTATTATAGTAGTATATTCCTGTATATAGGAGCAGTATTATAGTAGTATATCCCTGTATATAGGAGCAGTATTATAGTAGTATATTCCTGTATATAGGAGCAGTATTATAGTAGTTATATTCCTGTATATAGGAGCAGTATTATAGTAGTTATATTCCTGTATATAGGAGCAGTATTATAGTAGTTATATTCCTGTATATAGGAGCAGTATTATAGTAGTTATATCCCTGTATATAGGAGCAGTATTATAGTAGTTATATTCCTGTATATAGGAGCAGTATTATAGTAGTATATTCCTGTATATAGGAACAGTATTATAGTAGTTATATTCTTGTATATAGGAGCAGTATTATAGTAGTTATATCCCTGTATATAGGAGCAGTATTATAGTAGTTATATCCCTGTATATAGGAGCAGTATTATAGTAGGTATATTCCTGTATATAGGAGCAGTATTATAGTAGTTATATTCCTGTATATAGGAGCAGTATTATAGTAGTATATTCCTGTATATAGGAGCAGTATTATAGTAGTTATATCCCTGTATATAGGAGCAGTATTATAGTAGGTATATTCCTGTATATAGGAGCAGTATTATAGTAGTTATATCCCTGTATATAGGAGCAGTATTATAGTAGTATATTCCTGTATATAGGAGCAGTATTATAGTAGTTATATCCCTGTATATAGGAGCAGTATTATAGTAGGTATATTCCTGTATATAGGAGCAGTATTATAGTAGTTATATTCCTGTATATAGGAGCAGTATTATAGTAGTTATATTCCTGTATATAGGAGCAGTATTATAGTAGTATATTCCTGTATATAGGAGCAGTATTATAGTAGTTATATTCCTGTATATAGGAGCAGTATTATAGTAGCTATATTCCTGTATATAGGAGCAGTATTATAGTAGTATATTCCTGTATATAGGAGCAGTATTATAGTAGTTATATTCCTGTATATAGGAGCAGTATTATAGTAGTTATAATCCTGTATATTCAGGTTAGCATATCAGAATAAATCTTTTCCTTTTAATCTTCTGCAATGTTTTATGTATGGGAGATGAGTTGCTCTTTAGTATTAGTGCGGATCCTCTGATATCAGGGCACAGCTTCCCAGATGTCACAGGTGATGAGGTTGTTTGGGGGTTATTGAGGGTCCTTCTATCTCCTATCAGCACTTAGCATACACCTGTATGTAATACCCGTATAGCCGTGTTCCGTGTTGTGACCCCGCCATCGCAGCGATCCTCCTGTTCTCTATCGCCGTCCGGCTTACTCACTCTTGTCAGGCTTAATATTTCTTCCAATTCAGAATGAAAAGGAAACAGATAGATGAAGGTAATTAAATTGTCAGCCTGACAGGGATAGACTATATTTTACTGATAACTTGTTTCATCTTACAAAAAAAAAAAAAATTCAATTACTTTGTGTTGTGCGGGCGCGGAGGATCCGGGGACGGCTTTATGTATGGCAGCATAAATAGCTCCGCTATCTTATTACTCTCCGGCCTGCTTTATGTCATATAATTGGTTGTTCTCTAGAAGTGATCTGCGTCTCCATTACTTGCATGGATATAAGGATAGTAATGGACGTGAGTGGATTGGACTTCGGTATAAGTCTTCTATATGGCGGATTACTACAGGGCGGTTCACTCCAGAGGATTTTACCATCGTGCAGGACTACAGGTCCCAGCATTCTGCAGCGAAGATATCCAGACGTTACATAGAGATTATGTACCCCGGTTACCAGTAGTGGATTATAATAGGGGCGTTTTGGGCGGCAGCCCGGGGCCCTGAGCTCCTGAGGGGCCCATGACCATCCAAAAGATTTATACTTTGAGCGGTGTACTGTCTCCTGGCTACACTTCCGCCATGATTTGCAAAAATCACAGGTTTTTTTATGGCAATTTTGCACAAATCAGGACATCATGACATTATCTATCCTGTACTATGAACACCACGCTAGTGCTGCCATAGTTACAGTGGGGCGGGGGGGCCCAGGCTAGTGCTGCCATAGTTACAGTGGGGTGGGGGGGCCCACGCTAGTGCTGCCATAGTTACAGTGGGGCGGGGGGGCCCAGGCTAGTGCTGCCATAGTTACAGTGGGGGGGGGGGGCCCAGGCTAGTGCTGCCATAGTTACAGTGGGGTGGGGGGGCCCAGGCTAGTGCTGCCATAGTTACAGTGGGTTGGGGGGGGCCCAGGCTAGTGCTGCCATAGTTACAGTGGGGTGGGGGGGGCCCAGGCTAGTGCCGCCATAGTTACAGTGGGGTGGGGGGGCCCAGGCTAGTGCTGCCATAGTTACAGTGGGGTGGGGGGGCCCAGGCTAGTGCTGCCATAGTTACAGTGGGTTGGGGGGGCCCAGGCTAGTGCTGCCATAGTTACAGTGGGGTGGGGGGGCCCAGGCTAGTGCTGCCATAGTTACAGTGGGGTGGGGGGGCCCAGGCTTGGTGAACAGCCCGGGGCCTATGGTAAAGTTAATCCGCCCCTGCCGGTTACTAATCACCTCCTGTCACCAGTATGTACCCCAGTCACTAATACTATACCTCCTGTCACCAGTATGTACCCCAGTCACTAATACTATACCTCCTGTCACCAGTATGTACCCCAGTCACTAATACTACACCTCCTGTCACCAGTATGTACCCCAGTCACTAATACTACACCTCCTGTCACCAGTATGTACCCCAGTCACTAATACTACACCTCCTGTCACCAGTATGTACCCCAGTCACTAATACTACACCTCCTGTCACCAGTATGTACCCCAGTCACTAATACTACACCTCCTGTCACCAGTATGTACCCCAGTCACTAATACTATACCTCCTGTCACCAGTCTACCTTATTTAGATGTTATTTACCCCAGTCTTTCACCTGTGATATGTCGCCCAGATACCCACCGTCTGTCACCTGTAATATGTCCCTGGTTACCTGCCGTCTGTCACCTGTGATATGTCGCCTGGTTACCCGACGTCTGTCACCTGTAATATGTCGCCTGGTTACCCGCCGTCTGTCACCTGTAATATATCGCCCGGTTAGCTGCCGTCTGTCACCTGTAATATATCGCCCGGTTAGCTGCCGTCTGTCACCTGTAATATATCGCCCGGTTAGCTGCCGTCTGTCACCTGTGATATGTTGCCTGGTTACCTTCCGTCTGTCACCTGTGATATGTCGCCCGGTTACCCGCTGTCTGTCACCTGTGATATGTCGCCCGGTTACCTGCCGTCTGTCACCTGTGATATGTCGCCCGGTTACCCGCTGTCTGTCACCTGTGATATGTTGCCTGGTTACCTGCCGTCTGTCACCTGTGATATGTCGCCCGGTTACCTGCCGTCTGTCACCTGTGATATGTCGCCCGGTTACCCGCTGTCTGTCACCTGTGATATGTTGCCTGGTTACCCGCCGTCTGTCACCTGTAATATATCGCCCGGTTAGCTGCCGTCTGTCACCTGTAATATATCGCCCGGTTAGCTGCCGTCTGTCACCTGTAATATATCGCCCGGTTAGCTGCCGTCTGTCACCTGTGATATGTTGCCTGGTTACCTTCCGTCTGTCACCTGTGATATGTCGCCCGGTTACCCGCTGTCTGTCACCTGTGATATGTCGCCCGGTTACCTGCCGTCTGTCACCTGTGATATGTCGCCCGGTTACCCGCTGTCTGTCACCTGTGATATGTTGCCTGGTTACCTGCCGTCTGTCACCTGTGATATGTCGCCCGGTTACCTGCCGTCTGTCACCTGTGATATGTCGCCCGGTTACCCGCTGTCTGTCACCTGTGATATGTTGCCTGGTTACCCGCCGTCTGTCACCTGTGATATGTTGCCTGGTTACCCTGATAAGGAGTGCAGACAGGAGCCATGGATATGAGTTTGGCTTTACTAGGGATAAGACAATATATATAGTCATGAACTAGTTTGCTATAATCATCACAAAACTGTTAACCCTAAAAATAAAAAAATTAAAATAATAATAATAATAATAATAATAATAATAATAATAATAATAATAATACATATTATACTCGGCTAGTCCCATATAACCTTCTTTTGCTATAAATCAAATAAAAGACCTTAAAGATGAAATATAAAATATACAGTATATAGAATAATTCTTTTTATCAGAATTCTTTTTGTCAGAAGCTTCAGCCTAATTTGTACCATTATTAGCTGACATGAATCCAATCCTCCAGTAAGCGGCTCCTATCAGTAAGCAGAACGCTCTGGGCCTCACCTCTAACCTTGAGCAGTAAAATCATAGATTACAAGAGTGGAAAAAAAAAACTTCTTAGAAGTATCATACGTTGGGGACACACACAAAGAAAATCAGCTTACAGTATATATTGGGATAGATATATCTACAAATTTTATTTATTTTTTTTCCTATAAAGTTACATAGAAATATATATATATTACAGTAGTAAGTTACTCCGGGCTCTTATACCATTGGGTTCTTAATAAGTGCACAAACTTCTGTGTTTGATCTTTACCAGTTATCACTTTTCTCTTGACATTCCTAATAAACGTGCTTTTTCCTCTGACTCCTACTGACACTTCCGTATAACAATCTCATACACTAACAGGTCTACTAGACCCGGATCTTTCAAACCGTCTCATTGCTTTTCCTTTCAACAAACCTTTGTCTAACTTTCCTAACCATCAGGTAATAACATTCATTAATAAATGTGCAAAACAGTTGTTAGACTCTATCGGAGAGTCCTGTGCCCGCCCCCTCAGTGACACTAAGCAGTATGGGCGGGGGACAGAAATGCCAGGAGTTAAAATGGCCCCCGGGCTAGATAACCGGATATAGGGGTGTTGGCTTAGGGCATGGTTTTGAGACATCACAATTATAATACAGACGTGGATGATATGAGGGACTGGTTGGCTTTCAGTCGCTATCTTTGGTTACAGAAAAGTGGCGTACATAACTAAGTACATGTTTTATGATCGGGACAACAGAAAATGATCAACATTTTGCAACATGTAACAACTTCTAAAGGAGGAAACCAATCCAGTAAAACTGGCTGAAATACAACAGTATATAGTATATAGTTTAGGGGATTACAGCTCTGATTTTTTTTTTTTCTCTAACTCTGCTTGCATGTGATCTGCAGCCCCCAGAGCTGGTTGATGACCTTGTACAAAACATCACAAATAACACACAAAAAAACTCTTGTGAGGCTGATTATATGTGCCAAATCATTGTATGCTGCTAAACTCCCCCAGCATATTCATTAACCCCTTCAGCTCTCTCAGTACTGTATCTAGCAATGAGCTGGACTGTTCTCCTTGTCTGAGTACGTGGCATTGTACTTAGACACTTACATGGCACTGCCCACTATTTGAGGTTAGGCTGCCCACCTCCACAAAGGCATCACTACTATCAGGTCAGGGGCACTTTAAATCAAAGTAACTACTTCAACAGCTGACCAAGGGGAAGATTCCTGCAGAACATAGGGTCTATACGCCACCATTGGAGGTAGGTTGGTTCCTGCAGAACATAGGGTCTATACACCACCATTGGAGGTAGGTTGGTTCCTGCAGAACATAGGGTCTATACGCCACCATTGGAGGTAGGTTGGTTCCTGCAGAACATAGGGTCTATACGCCACCATTGGAGGTAGGTTGGTTCCTGCAGAACAAAGGGTCTATACACCACCATTGGAGGTAGGTTGGTTCCTGCAGAACATAGGGTCTATACGCCACCATTGGAGGTAGGTTGGTTCCTGCAGAACATAGGGTCTATACGCCACCATTGGAGGTAGGTTGGTTCCTGCAGAACATAGGGTCTATACGCCACCATTGGAGGTAGGTTGGTTCCTGCAGAACAAAGGGTCTATACGCCACCATTGGAGGTAGGTTGGCTTTTTGCAGAGTCTGGGGTTTGTATACAGATATAAACTGGGTACAATGGTGTAACATAATGATGTGGCTTGGGTCGGCCACACACACTACAATATTCTGTCTTATCTAGATTTTGTTGGTCACCGGCACATGTCCACCCAGCTGGTAGGTCTGGTCACCTACCCACAAGGAAAAAATAAGTGTGCACAGGAGTGTGAGGAGTTTCCCAGGTGTTGGTCAGAGAGCCAGAGGTTGGTGGGGCTAAGGCATGTATCTGCCTTTATATCACATCTCCTCAAGATCTGCTCTAGATCTTACACTGCATCTTCTCATGCCCGTCGCTAACTATATCTTAGCTATTCAATTTCCCATAGCCCTCCCATAAAGATGATGATGATTTCCTCTTTAGTGAACATCTGTCCCATTCTCACCCTGATCCTTGATAGCTTATCGGGGACTCTCCAGACTTGTCTAGGCCTTGTCTAGTAGGCTCCTGCTTGCTCCAGACTTGTCTAGGCCTTGTCTAGTAGGCTCCTGCTTGCGCGGGCGGGATGCCTTCCCTCTTTGCTCTCTCCTTCTAGGAGGCGAGAATCGTCCACGGATCTACTGATCCATGCCGTGTTTGTCGGTAAGCCTTCCACAAGGCAAACCCAAGGAGTGGAACTAATACAAGTACTGTTTCCACCATCCTCTGGACAGATAATTCTCAGTTCAGGAACCCATTCATACAAAGAGTCTATGCGCCTACTGTCTGTGACCTCGCAGCTGCTCTCGATGCCATGCTGTATTACAAGGGTTAAGCAATACTCACAGCCTCCCCGTAAGGACGTAGAAGTGGTCATGTTCGGCAATCCCTTTCCTTAATTCAGCATAAATACAGCAACAGCTTATCTCAATCACACCACAGTTTGCGACGGCAATGCAGCACTTTAACCTTGCCCTATCCTGGGTTACAGAGTTCTTTGTCTAACAAATAGACTCAGCATTACAGACATATAGAGAATGCAGGTGTGACGGGAATCTCATTAGATCCGCTCCCCTGAGGCACAGATAGTACGTAAGAAAAAAGTTTTTCTTACCTGGCCAGAAATATCTGTGCGTCCGATGACGGATAAATCACCACATCCCGTCTGTCTGCGTTCTGGTTTGCAAGAGGCTGAGTCCCGGATCGAGCGCCAAACTGATAAGTCTAAATTTAGATGTTGACCCCTCTCTATGGAGAAAAAGTCAAATACCCAGGATAAAGGATGGTTATCAATATAGCACTAGAGCTGTAACCTGCAGTATTACCAACTCGTCACTTATAAATCACGGACACAGATAAGACAATGTATCATGATTATAAGCCTGGATAAAATGGCCCAAGTTTTATTATGGTAATCACATTTTATAGACAGAATATGGGGCGGTACTACGCATTCATATGAAATATGTAACATCCAATACAGGCGGGGTTCCAAGTCACAAGACACATACATGTCACACTCTGATAGGCCAGTCCATATATGGTCAGTAGCTTCCTGTACTGTGCAGTCAGGGTAACACAATGTTTTATTATTCAATTGAATTAAATTTTATTATTCAATTAAATTGTTTATAGATTACTGGCTCTCTTCTCCTTGTGTATTGTGACTATAAATGATAACTTTCCAGGAGTTGTTCTCAGTGACGTGCGTCCAGCATTCCTCTTCTTCATCCAGAACATCTCTGTCACCCTCTGATCACACTCTGATCATCTCCAGTCTCTTCAGAGGGCAGTATACAGGGCCGGCTCCAGGTTTTTGTGGGCCCTTGGGCGAGAGAGCCTCAGCAGGCCCCTTTGTATAGCACACCTCGGGGCACACCTACCAAATAAAGTTTGACAAAATATCGAAAAAAAACGTAATCCAGTAACTCACAGGTGACGTCTTCTTTGATCTGAGGCGATCGCTCTCCGTTTCCTCTCCATCTGGCCCAGACCTCCATGATGATTTCTTCCAGCTACAATTCATCTCTTCGGGACCTGTCAGACAGACATGTTCGGCTCCGCACTTTTCCAGCAACTTCCCTCCCTTTTTCCCACCCATAGGCTCCTATACAGTAGTAACTTCACTGTTTGGTGTCATGTGCCGTAAAGTAAGGAGGTTTGTGGGTCCCGTGCTGTGCCCCCCATATAGTAATAATGCCCTCTGTCCCCATAGAAATGCCCCCTGATCTCCCTCAGCACAAGAAAATAAAAAAAATAAAACATACTCACTAATCCGGGGGACGGGTCCTCTTCTCCCTTGTGTGCACCTTGTGGATCCACCAGCAGGCGTGATGACGTCATCGCTCTGCGCCTGTTGGTGAGATCGCATCCATGCTAGAATGGAGGTGCTAGAAGGAGGTCGTCCCCCTGGAGTCTGTGTTCTGGCTTCTTCACCATAGAGCAGGCTAGAATGGAGTTACAATAAGAGACATAACATGAGGTATACCAGGGGGAACTACAACTCCCATCATGGCCAGCCTGTTATTATGGGATATCAGAGGACATTACAGAAGGAGATATAATAGGACTACAACTCCCAGCGTGTCCAGCCTGTTATTATGGGATATCAAAGAACATTACAGGAGGAGATTTAAGAGGAGTACTACAACTCCCAGCATGGACAGCCTGTTATTATGGGAGATCAGAGGACATTACAGGAGGAGATATAAGAGGACTACAACTCCCAGCATGGACAGCCTCTTATTATGGGAGATCAGAGGCCATTACAGGAGGAGATATGAGGAGAACTACAACTCCCAGCATGGCCAGCCTGTTATTATGTGAGATCAGAGGCCATTACAGAAGGAGATATAAGAGGACTACAACTCCCAGCATGGACAGCCTGTTATTATGGGAGATCAGAGGCCATTACAGGAGATATAAGAGAAGGACTAAAACTCCCAGCATACAGAGGGAAGGTATTAGTGAGCCCCGCCTTCTCATGTCACATGACAATGATCACAGGTCCTTCATCCATATACAGCCTCTCCCGTTCTCAGCCCCGCCCCCTTATGACGTCACCACAGGTCCTTCATCCATATGCAGCCTCTCCCGTTCTCAGTCCCGCCCCCTTATGACGTCACCACAGGTCCTTCCCCAGTGCAGGAAACACGGCAGGTCCTTCCCCAGCCCCTCCAGCCCTCCCCCGGACTTGGGGTCGGCGATGCAGCGGGCGTCTGTCTCACTGCTTGGGCAAGTGTCGGGGGCCCCTTAGGCGGCCGTGGGCCCCGGCACTTGCCCGAGTATGCCAGGTGCTGACGCCGGCCCTGGCAGTATATATATAGGTGTAGTCATATAGGTATGGCGAAAGTAGGTAAAATCCCAATACCTGGCCTTATCAACCCGCCGTCTGTCACCTGTGATATGTCGCCCGGTTATCTGCCGTCTGTCACCTGTAATATGTCGCCCGGTTACCTGCCGTCTGTCACCTGTGATATGTCGCCCGGTTACCTGCCGTCTGTCACCTGTGATATGTCGCCCGGTTACCTGCCGTCTGTCACCTGTGATATGTCGCCCGGTTACCTGCCGTCTGTCACCTGTGATATGTCGCCCGGTTACCTGCCGTCTGTCACCTGTGATATGTCGCCCGGTTACCTGCCGTCTGTCACCTGTGATATGTCGCCCGGTTACCTGCCGTCTGTCACCTGTGATATGTCGCCCGGTTACCTGCCGTCTGTCACCTGTGATATGTCGCCCGGTTACCTGCCGTTTCCATTTCCAGCTGCATTTAAAGTATTTTACTTTTTATCAAATGGAAAAAGCCAGCGTGCATCCCGCATCCCTCATCCCCGCGCTGTGATTAAATACTTAATCTTAACACTTAATCAGACTTTTAAGAGCATTTGAGTAAGTGTAAAAAATAAGAACTCAAAAGCAAAACCAGCGTCAGCGGCTTCGGAGGAAGAAATGGAAGAATCAGATTGCTGGGTGCGGCTGTAAATGGCGGGGTGCGTCTGTATCTGGCGGGGTGCGTCTGTATCTGGTGGGGTGCAGAGAGATGGAAGCCCGCTGTACATATGGTTAGCAGGTCCCACTCATGTGCACCCCCCCCCCCATACATGTGGTTAGTAGGTCCCACTCATGTGCACCCCCCCCCCATACGTGTGGTTAGTAGGTCCCACTCATGTGCACAGCCCCCCCCCCCATACATGTGGTTAGTAGGTCCCACTCATGTGCACCCCCCCCATACATGTGGTTAGTAGGTCCCACTCATCTGCACAGCCCCCCCCCATACATGTGGTCAGCAGGTCCCACTCATGTGCACAGCCCCCCCCCCCCATACATGTGGTTAGCAGGTCCCACTCATGTGCACAGCCCCCCCCCCATACATGTGGTTAGCAGGTCCCACTCATGTGCACAGCCCCCCCCATACATGTGGTTAGCAGGTCCCACTCATGTGCACAGCCCCCCCCCCCATACATGTGGTTAGCAGGTCCCACTCATGTGCACAGCCCCCCCATACATGTGGTTAGCAGGTCCCACTCATGTGCACCCCCCCATACATGTGGTTAGCAGGTCCCACTCATGTGCACAGCCCCCCCCATACATGTGGTTAGTAGGTCCCACTCATGTGCACAGCCCCCCCCCATACATGTGGTTAGCAGGTCCCACTCATGTGCACAGCCCCCCATACATGTGGTTAGTAGGTCCCACTCATGTGCACCCCCCCCATACATGTGGTTAGCAGGTCCCACTCATGTGCACCCCCCCCATACATGTGGTTAGCAGGTCCCACTCATGTGCACAGCCCCCCCATACATGTGGTTAGCAGGTCCCACTCATGTGCACAGCCCCCCCCCATACATGTGGTTAGCAGGTCCCACTCATGTGCACAGCCCCCCCCATACATGTGGTTAGCAGGTCCCACTCATGTGCACAGCCCCCCCCCCCATACATGTGGTTAGCAGGTCCCACTCATGTGCACAGCCCCCCCCCCCATACATGTGGTTAGCAGGACCCACTCATGTGCACCCCCCCCCATACATGTGGTTAGCAGGTCCCACTCATGTGCACAGCCCCCCCCCATACATGTGGTCAGCGGGTCCCACTCATGTGCACAGCCCCCCCCCATACATGTGGTTAGCAGGTCCCACTCATGTGCACAGCCCCCCCCATACATGTGGTTAGTAGGTCCCACTCATGTGCACCCCCCCCCATACATGTGGTTAGTAGGTCCCACTCATGTGCACAACCCCCCCCCCCCATACATGTGGTTAGTTGGTCCCACTCATGTGCACAGCCCCCCTTCCCATACATGTGGTTAGTAGGTCCCACTCATGTGCACAGCCCCCCCCCCCCCATACATGTGGTTAGCAGGACCCACTCATGTGCACCCCCCCCCATACATGTGGTTAGCAGGACCCACTCATGTGCACCCCCCCCCATACATGTGGTTAGCAGGTCCCACTTATGTGCACAGCCCCCCCCATACATGTGGTCAGCGGGTCCCACTCATGTGCACAGCCCCCCCCCCATACATGTGGTTAGCAGGTCCCACTCATGTGCACAGCCCCCCCATACATGTGGTTAGTAGGTCCCACTCATGTGCACCCCCCCCATACATGTGGTTAGTAGGTCCCACTCATGTGCACAGCCCCCCCCATACATGTGGTTAGTAGGTCCCACTCATGTGCACCCCCCCCCCCATACATGTGGTTAGTAGGTCCCACTCATGTGCACAACCCCCCCCCCCCATACATGTGGTTAGTAGGTCCCACTCATGTGCACAGCCCCCCCCCCATACATGTGGTTAGTAGGTCCCACTCATGTGCACAACCCCCCCCCCCCATACATGTGGTTAGTAGGTCCCACTCATGTGCACAGCCCCCCCCCCATACATGTGGTTAGTAGGTCCCACTCATGTGCACAGCCCCCCCATACATGTGGTTAGCAGGTCCCACTCATGTGCACAGCCCCCCCCCCATACATGTGGTTAGTAGGTTTCACTCATGTGCACAGCCCCCCCCCCCCATACATGTGGTTAGTAGGTTTCACTCATGTGCACAGCCCCCCCCCCCATACATGTGGTTAGTAGGTCCCACTCATGTGCACAGCCCCCCCCCATACATGTGGTTAGTAGGTCCCACTCATGTGCACAGCCCCCCCCCCCCATACATGTGGTTAGCAGATCCCACTCATGTGCACAGCCCCCCCCATACATGTGGTTAGCAGGTCCCACTTATCGGCACTGTCCCAATTCTTCCAGAAACAGCTCCACTTTCGCCCTCAGTTTGTGTGTGGAATTGCAGTTCGGTTCCATTGAAGTGAATGGCACCTGCCACCCTGGTCCACCCTGCCCGATACTGCAGTACCAGACGGATGAACATCACTTCTTTTAAATTGGAATGCGGACGGATCCGTGGGTAAATTCAGGTGTCCCCATGTTTCCAATTAACCATTGCAGACAATGTAAAGTCCACCTGAAGCCGCACTTTACATTGTCTGCACTGTCAGCGGCCGCACAAAATTGACATGTAAGTGTTTTGTGCGGCTGCATGGAATCCCGACCGGAGTGTATACAGTGTGTATACACGCCGGCCAGGATTCCATAGTAATAAAAGCGATCGGCCGTTGTTTAATGAATATATACTTTGTGTGAATGTGGCCTAATACTGCACACAACCCGTGAACATGTGTAGCAAGTTTTTATAGTAGAGCAGCTATGTTTTATGGTCCTCGATTACTGTACTGCCACTAACCTGTACATTATGGAAAATGTATAGACTTGGTACAATGATAAGTGGCTGTATTGGGAGGGGATCTCTGCTATAGGGAGGGGATCTCTGCTTATGGGGAGGGGATCTCTGCTTATTGGGAGGGGATCTCTGCTATAGGGAGGGGATCTCTGCTATAGGGAGGGGATCTCTGCTTATTGGGAGGGGATCTTTGCTTATCGGGAGGGGATCTCTGCTTATTGGGAGGGGATCTCTGCTATAGGGAGGGGATCTCTGCTTATTGGGAGGGGATCTCTGCTATAGGGAGGGGATCTCTGCTTATTGGGAGGGGATCTCTGCTATAGGGAGGGGATCTCTGCTTATTGGGAGGGGATCTCTGCTATAGGGAGGGGATCTCTGCTTATGGGGAGGGGATCTCTGCTTATCGGGAGGGGATCTCTGCTTATCGGGAGGGGATCTCTGCTTATCGGGAGGGGATCTCTGCTTATCGGGAGGGGATCTCTGCTTATCGGGAGGGGATCTCTGCTTATCGGGAGGGGATCTCTGCTTATCGGGAGGGGATCTCTGCTTATCGGGAGGGGATCTTTTTATTATTATTATTATTATTGTTGTTTATTATTGTTATTATTTATTTTAACTGTTGTTATTACTATTATTATTACTGTTATTATTATTAGTATTATTATTATTACTGTTATTATTACTATCCTTAGTTGTTCCCCTGATTGCCAGCCTCGCCGTGTACCAGTCACTGCAGCCGCTTCCTCTTCCGCACTAATAATGTGCAGGTAGTGTGAGCCCGGCGCAGTCACTATACGTCCCAGTTTCTATGGAAATCTAGGAGACAATTAGAGGGGCTGTTCCATTGTGTCTGGGCGTCGGTGAGGCTGCGGCTGCTGTTCGGTGCGCTCACCAGAGGGAGTCACACGTGTCCGCGCCATCTCTCCCTGCTCTCCAGCAATCTCTCCACTAATACAATGAATCTTTCATGTTCATATAGAGAACTCGCTACATCGACAACATAAAATATAAGTAAATTCTATCTGGACTCGCTAAGTAGTTTGGTATTTAGAGATTAACATGGGATTGTTGTGGCTCCGGCTGACGATCAATAAAATCAATTTCTATTCTGTTTGTGGAATAAACGTGAAATCTCTGTTCAAATGTCAGAGATAGAAACCGAGAGAAACATTATAACTGCGGGACAGGACCCCGACACAAAAACTGCACGGAAACTGCTCTGTATATACAGCGACAGAGATCTATCTATCTCCTATCTATTATCTATCTATATATCTATCTATCTATCTATCTATTATCTATCTCCTATCTATCTCCTATCTATCTATCTATCTATCTATCTATCTATCTATCTATCTATCTATCTATCTATCTATTATCTATCTCCTATCTATCTATCTCCTATCTATCTATCTATCTATCTATCTATCTATCTATCTATCTATCTCCTATCTATCTATCTATCTATCTATCTCCTATCTATCCATCTATCTATCTATCTCCTATCTATCTATCTATCTATCTATCTATCTATCTATCTATCTCCTATCTATCTATCTATCCATCTATCTCCTATCTATCTATCTATCTATCTATCTATCTATCTATCTATCTATCTATCCATCTCCTATCTATCTATCTATCTATCTATCTATCTATCTATCTATCTATCTCCTATCTATCTATCTATCTATCTCCTATCTATCTATCTATCTATCTATCTATCTATCTATCTATCTCTTCTGTGCCCCTATATAGTAGTTTTTGTCACTCTGTGCCCTCATATGCTAGTTAGTCCCATCCAGTGGCGTAGCTACCATGAAGGCAGGGAAGGCGACTGCTATGGGGCCCCTGCAGGAAGGGGGCCCGAGGAAGCTTGCTCTGCCTTCATGGTAAGTACTGTATGCCACTGATAGCCGACCACTGTACCCCGCTCCCCCAGAGGTTCAGAGAGGAAGAGGGACCCACCACTGCACTGTTCAGCCCCCATTTACTGTAGTGCCGGGTGTGTGGGCTGAACATCAAAAGGAGAGGAACAGAGGAGCAGGAGCTGCCAGGTCCTGCACAGGAGAGGGATGAAGGACCTTATGGTCGCATGACCCAATGGTCCTGAATACTTCTATGTGAAGATCATCCTGGACTACAGGAGGAGAAGGGGGGAAGCCTGGGAGCTGTAAGTGCTGTGTATGTGTGTCAGTGAGTGTATATATGTGTCTGTGGGTATATGTATATGTCAGTGTGTGTACAGACGTATCTGTGGCTATATATATTATATATATATATATATATATATATATATATATATATATATATATATATATATATAGTCTGTATGTCAGGTGTGTCTCAAGTGATTGACAGGTTTGCTCCCAAAGATGTTCTGCAGCAGCTTCTATTAATGTTGGGCTCTAATAAAAGAACCCACCACTAATATCTGCTGCATTTTCTTTTATTTCTGGTTGAGTATTTCTTATTACACTGAGATGATTTCCCTGTATACAGTCTATTCATGGTGTATACATCAGCACTAGTGTCATCACATTACAGCGTATATATGTGTGTATGTCAGTGGCGTATCTGTATATATGTTAATGGTGTCTCTGTGTGTGTATATGTGCGTCAATGTCTGTGTTTGGCAGAGGGGTGTCTGTGTGTGTGGGGGGGGGGGGGGGTAGCGTACATGATTCATGGGGCCCCATACAGTTTTTTGCTATGGGGCCCCATGAATCCTAGCTACGCCCCTGGTCCCATCCATACCCCCATATAAAAGTTTGGTCCTTTTGCATCACAGTATAAAAGTTAGGTCCCTCTGTGCTCCCGTAAAGTAGTTAGGACCCTTTGCACCCCCATATAGTAGTTAGGTCCCTCTACATTCTGAAAAATTGTTAGTTCCTTTTTATTTTTTTTTGGTCTCTCTTTGCCCACATATAATAGTGAGGTGCCTCTGCACCCTCATATAGTAGTGAGGTCCCTCTGCACCTCCATGTAGTAGTTTGGACCTTCTGTGTCCCCATAAAGTTATTAGGTCCCTTTACGCTATGTATATGTTGCTATTTTGCCACCATATAGTAGTTAGGTCCCTCTGTAACCCCTTTAGCGGTCTGTTCCTTCTGCACCCTCAGTATAGTATAGCAATAATCTTGAACACAATGGGTGTTCCCCACGGTGGACAGGCAGAAGCGGGGCAGCTGAATTGGCCGTGCACTGACTGCTGTTAGAACTCAGCGCCAAATCCAAACTGGAGAAGCGACAGGAAATGCGGCAAACGGCAAGTTCAAGCAGTCGCCCCACTCCTTCCTCTCTCTGCTGCGGGAGACACCCATTCCCAACCCTGTAACCTAGGCCTTGGAACCCCTCCAGAATGGTAACAGTGGTTCAGCTGACAGTAATCTCCGCTGATTCTGATACCGAAGTGTTATGCTGCGTTTATACGGAACAAATATTGTTTGAATTTTCACAATAACGATGGCATTTGAGTGATAATCGGCTCATGTAAACACAGTGAACGATCAAGCGACGAGCGAGAAATTGTTCATTTTGATCTTTCAACATGTTCTCAAATCGTCGTTGGTCGTTCGCTAAAAATTCGCACATCACTTCATGTAAACAGTCTTTCACCGATTTACCCGATGTGTGAGAGAGGCTTAAGCGATCTTATAACAAACACAATAACACATTTTCCAAACGATATATCGTTCTGTTTAAACGCTGATGTCATAAAAAAAGTACAGAGGTTTCTTGGATTACGAGCATAATTCGTTCCGGGACGGCGCTTGTAATCCAAAACCACTCTTAAACCAAAGCAAATTTTCCCATAAGAAATCACTGATCTGCAGACAATTGGTTCCACCCCCCCAAATATACTGATTATTACTCTGAATAACATGTAGGAGAGATGAAACAATGAGAAGCAGCAGAATCTGTGATATTATAAGTTACTGTACAGTAATGGAGAGGATGGGAAACACAAGGGCGGAGAGAGACTGCAGGGAGCAGGAAGGAATGAGCAGGGAGATGTGGGCACATACATGCAGCACTCTCTCTGTCCGGGGAGAGAGGGGTTACAGCTATGGAGAGATTACCTCCACAGTCCTGTCCCCTGATGTAAGCCCCAGCCTGAAGTGGATCTGCTATGATTTGGAAGGTGAGGGAGACTTCCTGGGTCAGAGTACAGGGCTGTAGACCCCGCTATGCAGACCATGCCCCTCCTATATTATTCCGGGGCCCTATATAGTAGTTAGCCCCTCTGTGCCCTCATGTAGTAGTTAGTCCCCTGTGTTCCTTCATATTGTAGTTTGGTCACTCTGCACCCTCATATAGTAGTTAGGTCCCTCTTTACTCCCATATAGTAGTTTGGTCCTTCTGCACCCTATTTTATAAGTTAGGTCCCTCTGTGCCCCCATATGGTAGTTAGGTTTCTTTCTGCCCACTTATAGTAGTCACGACCTTCTGCTCCCCAATGTACATGTTAGGTTTCTCTTTGCCCCTTTATAGAAGTTAGACCCCTCGGTACCCCATATAGTAGTTAGGTCCTTTTGCATGCCTATAAAAGAGTTGGGAATATATGTATTAATTAGACCTCTTTCTGCCCCCATATCGTAGTTAGGACCCTCTGCTCCCCAATATAGTAGTTTGGCCACTCTTTGCCCCACATAGTGTTTCGTTCCCCATGCTCCCAGTGTGTCTCTCAGATGTTCCTGTGTTCCTAGCTGTCTTGTTGCCCACTTCTTTTGTCTTATTGATGCCCACAGTGGGAGGATCTCATTTTCCTTTGGGACCTGTTCATGGTTGCATCGTCTCTGACCGTGGTCATTGTGGCCCTAATATCCACTGTCGGGGCCAGTCCTGGGACATATGTCCCCTGTCCTCTGGTCCAGCCTGCTGTGTTACATGTATATCTCACACTCCACCCTAATGTTTCCTCAGTTCAGGGTGAACTTTGGATATTTTCCCTGCGGATCTGGTCAATAATGTGACTTCCTGCCGCCCTGGCAGCCATGTTAGCAGATATCCAGTATACCGAGGGCCAATGTCATTGTCAGTCACTTCAATCCTGTTTAACAAGTTTGAGAGCGATTTGTAGCTGATTATCATTTGCCTGTGGATAAATATCCTGGGTGCAGGATCCCGCAGAACGTTGCGTCTCCATGAATTAATAATGGCCGCCTTCCTCTCCTCACATTGTGGAGTATTTAACCAGAACAACTCAAAGGGAAGTCTATTATTTTGGAAGGTCTGCTGGAGGAAATCCATCCTGCCCGCTCTCATGGCTTCCATTAAAGTATCGCTTTCTGACCTTGTTAATGTTATACAATATGGCTGTAAAAAACACAAAGCGCCCTCTCATTTAGCTGCAGCCGGGCAGATGGCAGCTTTGGAGGCCTGACACATATAGAAGGCAATGGCAGGTAGCAGCATGTGTTACCAGCGACGCAACAATCCTAACTGCAGCCCGAACGGATCATTTGCCAAAATACAGAAACTTCCTCAGCAAGAAAAATATCAGAAACACAAAACACAAAAGATTCAAGGGTAATTGTCATTGTTCCTGTAACCCTATATATGCCATATAGGATAAGTGTACAGAGGTAGTGTATATAATGTATACAGTGTGTTCCTGTAACCCTATGGATACATATAGGATACGTGTACAGGAGAGGTAGTGTATATAATGTATACAGTGTGTTCCTGTAACCCTATAGATGCCATATATGATAAGTGTACAGGAGAGGTAGTGTATATAATGTATACAGTGTGTTCCTGTAACCCTATAGATGCCATATATGATAAGTGTACAGGAGAGGTAGTGTATATAATGTATACAGTGTGTTCCTGTAACCCTATATATGCCATATAGGATAAGTATACAGGAGAGGTAGTGTATATAATGTATACAGTGTGTTCCTGTAACCCTATGGATGCCATATAGGATAAGTATACAGGAGAGGTAGTGTATATAATGTATACAGTGTGTTCCTGTAACCCTATGGATGCCATATAGGATAAGTATACAGGAGAGGTAGTGTATATAATGTATACAGTGTGTTCCTGTAACCCTATATATGCCATATAGGATAAGTGTACAGGAGAGGTAGTGTATATAATGTATACAGTGTGTTCCTGTAACCCTATATATGCCATATAGGATAAGTGTACAGGAGAGGTAGTGTATATAATGTATACAGTGTGTTCCTGTAACCCTATGGATGCCATATAGGATAAGTATACAGGAGAGGTAGTGTATATAATGTTTACAGTGTGTTCTTGTAACCCTATAGATGCCATATAGGATAAGTATACAGGAGAGGTAGTGTATATAATGTATACAGTGTGTTCCTGTAACCCTATGGATGCCATATAGGATAAGTATACAGGAGAGGTAGTGTATATAATGTATACAGTGCGTTCCTGTAACCCTATGGATGCCATATAGGATAAGTGTACAGGAGAGGTAGTGTATATAATGTATACAGTGTGTTCCTGTAACCCTATGGATGCCATATAGGATAAGTGTACAGGAGAGGTAGTGTATATAATGTATACAGTGTGTTCCTGTAACCCTATGGATGCCATATAGGATAAGTATACAGGAGAGGTAGTGTATATAATGTATACAGTGTGTTCCTGTAACCCTATATATGCCATATAGGATAAGTATACAGGAGAGGTAGTGTATATAATGTATACAGTGTGTTTCTGTAACCCTATGGATGCCATATAGGATAAGTGTACAGGAGAGGTAGTGTATATAATGTATACAGTGTGTTCCTGTAACCCTATATATGCCATATAGGATAAGTGTACAGGAGAGGTAGTGTATATAATGTATACAGTGTGTTCCTGTAACCCTATGGATGCCATATAGGATAAGTATACAGGAGAGGTAGTGTATATAATGTATACAGTGTGTTCCTGTAACCCTATATATGCCATATAGGATAAGTATACAGGAGAGGTAGTGTATATAATGTATACAGTGTGTTCCTGTAACCCTATATATGCCATATAGGATAAGTGTACAGGAGAGGTAGTGTATATAATGTATACAGTGTGTTCCTGTAACCCTATAGATGCCATATAGGATAAGTGTACAGGAGAGGTAGTGTATATAATGTATACAGTGTGTTCCTGTAACCCTATAGATGCCATATAGGATAAGTGTACAGGAGAGGTAGTGTATATAATGTATACAGTGTGTTCCTGTAACCCTATATATGCCATATAGGATAAGTATACAGAGGTAGTGTATATAATGTATACAGTGTGTTCCTGTAACCCTATAGATGCCATATAGGATAAGTGTACAGGAGATGTAGTTTATATAATGTATACAGTGTGTTCCTGTAACCCTATATATGCCATATAGGATAAGTATACAGGAGAGGTAGTGTATATAATGTATACAGTGTGTTCCTGTAACCCTATATATGCCTTATAGGATAAGTGTACAGGAGAGGTAGTGTATATAATGTATACAGTGTGTTCCTGTAACCCTATGGATGCCATATAGGATAAGTATACAGGAGAGGTAGTGTATATAATGTATACAGTGTGTTCCTGTAACCCTATATATGCCATATAGGATAAGTATACAGGAGAGGTAGTGTATATAATGTATACAGTGTGTTCCTGTAACCCTATATATGCCATATAGGATAAGTGTACAGGAGAGGTAGTGTATATAATGTATACAGTGTGTTCCTGTAACCCTATATATGCCATATAGGATAAGTATACAGGAGAGGTAGTGTATATAATGTATACAGTGTGTTCCTGTAACCCTATATATGCCATATAGGATAAGTATACAGGAGAGGTAGTGTATATAATGTATACAGTGTGTTCCTGTAACCCTATAAATGCCATATAGGATAAGTATACAGGAGAGGTAGTGTATATAATGTATACAGTGTGTTCCTGTAACCCTATGGATGCCATATAGGATAAGTGTACAGGAGAGGTAGTGTATATAATGTATACAGTGTGTTCCTGTAACCCTATATATGCCATATAGGATAAGTGTACAGGAGAGGTAGTGTATATAATGTATACAGTGTGTTCCTGTAACCCTATGGATGCCATATAGGATAAGTATACAGGAGAGGTAGTGTATATAATGTATACAGTGTGTTCCTGTAACCCTATGGATGCCATATAGGATAAGTATACAGGAGAGGTAGTGTATATAATGTATACAGTGTGTTCCTGTAACCCTATGGATGCCATATAGGATAAGTGTACAGAGGAGGTAGTGGTAGTGTGTGTATATATAAGATAAGTGTACAGAGGAGAATACCTCCATAATACTGTGCTACACTATATGGCAGCATACAAAGTGCCCGTGTGTCTCTTCCAAAGCATTACTATATATATAGGATATATGGGACACTGTTGTCTATATAGGGGCAAAGAGGAGATCACCAGGTAATACCAGCTGTACATATATAATTATATACAGTATATACCCAGGTTATACCAGCTGTACATATATAATTATATACAGGAGATATCCAGGTAATACCAGCTGTACATATATATAATTATATACAGTATATACCTAGGTTATACCAGCTGTACATATATACTTATATACAGGAGATACCCAGGTTATACCAGCTGTACATATATAATTATATACAGTATATACCTAGGTTATACCAGCTGTACATATATACTTATATACAGGAGATACCCAGGTTATACCAGCTGTACTTGTATAATTATATACAGTATATACCCAGGTTATACCAGCTGTACATATATAATTATACACAGTATATACCCAGGTTATACCAGATGCACATATATAATTATATACAGGAGATCCCCAGGTTATATCAGCTGTACATATATACTTATATACAGGAGATACCCAGGTTATACCAGCTGTACATATATAATTATATACAGGAGATACCCAGGTTATACCAGCTGTACATATATAATTATATATATTATATACCCAGGTAATACCAGCTGTACATAAATCATTATATACAGTATATCCCCAGGTTATACCAGCTGTACATATATAATTATATACAGGAGATCCCCAGGTTATACCGGCTGTACATATATAATTATATACAGTATATACCCAGGGTATACCAGCTGTACTTATATAATTATATACATTATATACCCAGGTTATACCAGCTGTACATATATAATTATATATATTATATACCCAGGTTATACCAGCTGTACATATATAATTATATACAGTATATACCCAGGTTATACCAGCTGCACATATAAAATTATATACAGGAGATCCCTAGGTTAAACCAGCTGTACATATATAATTATATACAGTATATACCCAGGTTATACCAGCTGTACATATATAATTATATACAGGAGATACCCAGGTTATACCAGCTGTACATATATATTATATACAGTATATACCCAGGTTATACCAGCTTTTCATATTTAATTATATACAGGAGATACCCAGGTTATACCAGCTGTACATATATAATTATATACAGTATATACCCAGGTTATACCAGCTGTTCATATTTAATTATATACAGTATATACCCAGGTTATACCAGCTGTACATACATAATTATATACAGGAGATACCCAGGTTATACCAGCTGTACATATATAATTATATACAGGAGATCCCCAGGTTATACCAGCTGTACATATATAATCATATACAGTATATACCCAGGTTATACCAGCTGTACATATATAATTATATACAGTATATACCCAGGTTATACCAGCTGTACATATATTATTATATACAGTATATACCCAGGTTATACCAGCTGTACATATGTCATTATATACAGTATACACCCAGGTTATACTAGCTGTACATATATAATTATATACAGGAGATACCCAGGTTATACCAGCTGTACTTATATAATTATATAAAGGAGATACCCAGGTTATACCAGCTGTACATATATAGTTATATACAGTATATTAGTAAAGCGATGGTAATACGTATATATCTTATACTGGAGAAACCAGTGAAAAGAGGTTAGCTGTGAATGAATGAACAATCACAATCAGGTGGATGCTGGGTGTGTGACTTTATACCAGCTGTACATATATAATTATAAACAGTATATACCCAGGTTATACCAGCTGTACATATATAATTATGTACAGTATATACCCAGGTTATATCAGCAGGTTATAGGAGTTGTACAGATGATGTATTATATAATCTATGTAAAATGTATTTTATTGTCGGCTCCATCTAGTCTGCCTGTATAGTATCTCCTTTCTTATTATTTTTGCATCTCCTTTCTTATTATTTTTGTCTCCTCCTCTTCCTCTCACAGTATCCTCTTCTTCCTCTCACTGTCTCCTCCTCTTCCTCTTACTGTCTCCTCCTTTTCCTCTCACTGTCTCCTCCTCTTCCTCACTGTCTCCTCCTCTTCCTCTTACTGTCTCCTCCTTTTCCTCTCACTGTCTCCTCCTCTTCCTCACTGTCTCCTCCTCTTCCTCTCATTGTCTCCTCCTCTTCCTCTCATTGTCTCCTCCTCTTCCTCTCACTGTCTCCTCCTCTTCCTCTCACTGTCTCCTCCTCTTCCTCTCACTGTCTCCTCCTCTTCCTCTCACTGTCTCCTCTTCTTCCTCTCACTGTCTCCTCCTCTTTCACTGTCTCCTCCTCTTCCTCTCACTGTCTCCTCCTCTTCTTCCTCTCACTGTCTCCTCCTCTTCCTCTTACTGTCTCCTCCTTTTCCTCTCACTGTCTCCTCCTCTTCCTCACTGTCTCCTCCTCTTCCTCTCATTGTCTCCTCCTCTTCCTCTCATTGTCTCCTCCTCTTCCTCTCACTGTCTCCTCCTCTTCCTCTCACTGTCTCCTCCTCTTCCTCTCACTGTCTCCTCTTCTTCCTCTCACTGTCTCCTCCTCTTTCACTGTCTCCTCCTCTTTCTCTCACTGTCTCCTCCTCTTCCTCTCACAGTATCCTCTTCTTCCTCTCACTGTCTCCTCCTCTTCCTCTTACTGTCTCCTCCTTTTCCTCTCACTGTCTCCTCCTCTTCCTCACTGTCTCCTCCTCTTCCTCTCACTGTCTCCTCCTCTTCCTCTCACTGTCTCCTCTTCTTCCTCTCACTGTCTCCTCTTCTTCCTCTCACTGTCTCCTCATCTTTCTCTCACTGTCTCCTCCTCTTTCACTGTCTCCTCCTCTTCCTCTCACTGTCTCCTCCTCTTTCACTGTCTCCTCCTCTTCCTCTCACTGTCTTCCTCTCACGGTCTCCTCTTCTTCCTCTCACTTTCTCCTCTTCTTCCTCTCACTGTCTTCTCCTCTTCCTCTCACTGTCTTCTCCTCTTCCTCTCACTGTCTCCTCCTCTTCCTCTCACTGTCTCCTCCTCTTCCTCTCACTGTCTCCTCTTCTTCCTCTCACTGTCTTCTTCTCTTCCTCTCACTGTCTCCTCCTCTTCCTCTCACTGTCTTCCTCTCATGGTCTCCTCTTCTTCCTCTCACTTTCTCCTCTTCTTCCTCTCACTGTCTTCTCCTCTTCCTCTCACTGTCTTCTCCTCTTCCTCTCACTGTCTCCTCCTCTTCCTCTCACTGTCTCCTCCTCTTCCTCTCACTGTCTCCTCCTCTTCCTCTCACTGTCTCCTCTTCTTCCTCTCACTGTCTCCTCCTCTTTCACTGTCTCCTCCTCTTTCTCTCACTGTCTCCTCCTCTTTCACTCACTGTCTCCTCCTCTTCCTCTCACAGTATCCTCCTCTTCCTCTCACTGTCTCCTCCTCTTCCTCTCACAGTATTCTCTTCTTCCTCTCACTGTCTCCTCCTCTTCCTCTTACTGTCTCCTCCTTTTCCTCTCACTGTCTCCTCCTCTTCCTTACTGTCTCCTCCTCTTCCTCTCATTGTCTCCTCCTCTTCCTCTCACTGTCTCCTCCTCTTCCTCTCACTGTCTCCTCCTCTTCCTCTTACTGTCTCCTCCTCTTCCTCTCACTGTCTCCTCTTCTTCCTCTCACTGTCTCCTCTTCTTCCTCTCACTGTCTCCTCTTCTTCCTCTCACTGTCTCCTCATCTTTCTCTCACTGTCTCCTTCTCTTTCACTGTCTCCTCCTCTTCCTCTCACTGTCTCCTCCTCTTTCACTGTCTCCTCCTCTTCCTCTCACTGTCTTCCTCTCACGGTCTCTTCTTCTTCCTCTCACGGTCTCCTCTTCTTCCTCTCACTGTCTTCTCCTCTTCCTCTCACTGTCTTCTCCTCTTCCTCTCACTGTCTCCTCCTCTTCCTCTCACTGTCTCCTCCTCTTCCTCTCACTGTCTCCTCTTCTTCCTCTCACTGTCTTCTTCTCTTCCTCTCACTGTCTCCTCCTCTTCCTCTCACTGTCTCCTCCTCTTCCTCTCACTGTCTCCTCTTCTTCCTCTCACTGTCTTCTCCTCTTCCTCTCACTGTCTCCTCCTCTTCCTCTCACTGTCTCCTCCTCTTCCTCTCACTGCCTCCTCTTCTTCCTCTCACAGTATCCTCCTCTTCCTCTCACTGTCTTCTCCTCTTCCTCTCACTGTCTCCTCTTCTTCCTCTCACTGTCTTCTCCTCTTCTTCCTCTCACTGTCTCCTCTTCTTCCTCTCACTGTCTCCTCTTCTTCCTCTCACTGTCTTCTCCTCTTCCTCTCACTGTCTTCTCCTCTTCCTCTCACTGTCTTCTCCTCTTCCTCTCACTGTCTTCTCCTCTTCCTCTCACTGTCTTCTCCTCTCCCTCTCACTGTCTTCTCCTCTTCCTCTCACTGTCTGCTCTTCCTCCTGAGTTTATTATAACACTTCCCCTGCTCCTTACTGAGTCCTGTAACATAATAGACAGATATCAGCAGATGCCCCCGGCCCCACGGCCCTTTGCAGCGTCATCAGAAGACAGGGAGGAAAGTTCCAGCTCCTGGAGTTTCTTCTTACACCTTGTGGATTATGATTCCACCTGGGTTGGATATAATAAGGGTTAGAGGTGAAGAGAATAAGACGGAGGATTAGCGGCTTCTGCTTATAACCGGCTTAAGAAAGGAATAAGAGACAACAAACAATAGAACGTCTGCGAGGAAATAAGAAGGATCCTGGGAGGAGAGAAGCGTCCAGGGTCCCGGCTGATAGTGACCGACAGAGAGATATACATATAATAGTAATATCATATACATATAATAGTAATAGCAGCGTATACATATAATAATAGCATATACATATTATAATAATAAATAACAATAATAATAGCTTATATACATATAATACGTGTATACATATAATAATAATAATAATAATATATACATATAATAATAGTGTATACATATAATAATGTGCTATAGAGATGTAGTGGAGCAGGATCTCCTCTGAGGGTGTGCTATAGAGATATAGGGGGGCAGGATCACCTCTCCTCTGAGGGTGTGCTATAGAGATATAGGGGGGCAGGATCTCCTCTCCTCTGAGGGTGTGCTATAGAGATATAGGGGGGCAGGATCTCCTCTCCTCTGAGGGTGTGCTATAGAGATATAGGGGAGCAGGATCTCCTCTGAGGGTGTGCTATAGAGATATAGGGGAGCAGGATCTCCTCTCCTGTAAGGGTGTGCTATAGAGATATAGGGGAGCAGGATCTCCTCTCCTGTAAGGGTGTGCTATAGAGATATAGGGGAGCAGCATCTCCTCTCCTCTGAGGGTGTGCTATAGAGATATAGTGGAGCAGGATCTCCTCTGAGGGTGTGCTATAGAGATATAAGGGAGCAGGATCTCCTCTCCTCTGAGGGTGTGCTATAGAGATATAGGGGAGCAGGATCTCCTCTCCTCTGAGGGTGTGCTATAGAGACATAGGGGAGCAGGATCTCCTCTCCTCTGAGGGTGTGCTATAGAGATATAGGGGGGCAGGATCTCCTCTCCTCTGAGGGTGTGCTATAGAGATATAGAGGAGCAGGATCTCCTCTGAGGGTGTGCTATAGAGATATAGGGGAGCAGGATCTCCTCTGAGGGTGTGCTATAGAGATATAGGGGGGCAGGATCTCCTCTGAGGGTGTGCTATAGAGATATAGGGGAGCAGGATCTCCTCTGAGGGTGTGCTATAGAGATATAGGGGAGCAGGAGGGTGTGCTATAGAGATATAGGGGAGCAGGATCTCCTCTCCTCTGAGGGTGTGCTATAGAGATATAGGGGGGCAGGATCTCCTCTCTTCTGAGGGTGTGCTATAGAGATATAGGGGGGCAGGATCTCCTCTCTTCTGAGGGTGTGCTATAGAGATATATAGGGGAGCAGGATCTCCTCTCCTCTGAGGGTGTGCTACAGAGATATAGGGGGCAGGATCTCCTCTCCTCTGAGGGTGTGCTACAGAGATATAGGGGAGCAGGATCTCCTCTGAGGGTGTGCTATAGAGATATAGGGGAGCAGGAGGGTGTGCTATAGAGATATAGGGGAGCAGGATCTCCTCTCCTCTGAGGGTGTGCTATAGAGATATAGGGGGGCAGGATCTCCTCTCTTCTGAGGGTGTACTATAGAGATATAGGGGGGCAGGATCTCCTCTCTTCTGAGGGTGTGCTATAGAGATATAGGGGGGCAGGATCTCCTCTCTTCTGAGGGTGTGCTATAGAGATATAGGGGGGCAGGATCTCCTCTCTTCTGAGGGTGTGCTATAGAGATATAGGGGAGCAGGTGACACAATTTTCTCCCATCTAGCCGCCAGCTCCGTTCAGCTATTAGGATTTTTTATGTGTAAATGTTAGAGTCTAGGTGCGTGTTGTGACAGTGCAGTGTTATGATATGGCGGTGATGTGGAGGAGAAGCAGGAGCGCATTATCCTGTCACAGCTCCTGATTTGCCGGCATTGTTTCTGCTGTAACAATTGATTAGCCGACATGAGTGCATTGTAATAGTGGATGAGGGCGCAGTGACGGCGCTTCACCCCAGCCTCACTCTCTAATTGCCGCCAGTTTTATTTGCCCGCTCCCACCCAGGCAATTTACCGCTTTCTCTTGTTGCTATGATCCACTCTCTATAAAGTCGACTTGTTTTTTGCTGTTTACATCTTTGCTTGTCAAGCAGGAATGGCGGTGGAGAATGCCTGCGAGTCGCTCTTATTGGCAGCATTAAAATGTGCAGCAAACACAATAAAACACAATGGGTTTTCCTCTCTCCATGGAGATTTCTCACTCCCTGAAACCTCCGTCGGTTTATTTATAAGAATTAAAGGGTAACTCCACTTAGAATGAACACTTCCGCTATGCCCCCGGCGTCTCTCTACACCCCAATGAAGGACCCTGTATACTCATCCGTATTCGCTCCCATAGATCAGTGAGAGAACTCTTCAAAGAGTTTACCACTGGTAAATGCTGAGATGGTTACAGCTGGCACTGCTGTCAGGGATGGTGGGCAGCGGTGTGGGCACACCATGCTCTAGCAGGATCTGGAGGGTATATAGCAAAAACAGCCGCCATACACAGTGACAGTTCCTGACATGGACAGAGGTGGCAGCAGAGAGCACTGTGTCAGACTGGAGAGAATACACCACTTCCTGCAGGACATACAGCAGCTGATGAATACTGGAAAAATGGAGATTTTTAAATAGAAAGTTATATAGATTTATAGTTTACTTCTGACACCAGTTGATTTGAAAGAAAACATTTCTTTCCCTATAATTCTCAGATATGGCGGCATAAATGATAGACATATGAAAGATGCATCACTAAGGCTACAGATGCATCCATAGAGATGGGTATAAAGAACCTGCTCCACCACCAGCGCCATGTTCCCGTGTCCTCTCACCACCACCAGCGCCATGTTCCCGTGTCCTCTCACCACCACCAGCGCCATGTTCCCGTGTCCTCTCACCACCACCAGCGCTATGTTCCCGTGTCCTCTCACCACCACCAGCGCCATGTTCCCGTGTCCTCTCACCACCACCACCAGCGCCATGTTCCCGTGTCCTCTCACCACCACCAGCGCCATGTTCCTGTGTCCTCTCACCAGCGCCATGTTCCCGCATCCTCTCACCACCACCAGCGCCATGTTCCAATGTCCTCTCACCACCACCAGCGCCATGTTCCCGTGTCCTCTCACCACCACCAGCGCCATGTTCCCGCATCCTCTCACCACCACCAGCGCCATGTTCCAATGTCCTCTCACCACCACCAGCGCCATGTTCCCGTGTCCTCTCACCACCACCAGCGCTATGTTCCCGTGTCCTCTCACCACCACCAGCGCCATGTTCCCATGTCCTCTCACCACCACCACCAGCGCCATGTTCTCGTGTTCTCTCACCACCACCAGCTCCATGTTCCCGCATCCTCTCACCACCACCAGCGCCATGTTCCAATGTCCTCTCACCACCACCAGCGCCATGTTCCCGTGTCCTCTCACCACCACCAGAGCCTTGTTCCCTTGTCCCCTCACCACCACCAGCGCCATGGTCCCGTATCCTGTCACCACCACCAGCAGAGCCATGTTCCCGTGTCCTCTCACCACCACCAGCGCCATGTTCCCGCATCCTCTCACCACCACCAGCGCCATGTTCCCGTGTCCTCCCACCACCACCAGCGCCATGTTCCCGTGTCCTCTCACCACCACCAGTGCCATGTTCCCGTGTCCTCTCACCACCACCAGCGCTATGGTCCCGTATCCTCTCACCACCACCAGCGCCATGGTCCTGTGTCCTCTCACCACCACCAGCGCCATGTTCCCATGTCCTCCCACCACCACCAGCACCATGATCCCGTATCTTCTCACCACCACCAGCGCCATGGTCCTGTATCCTCTCACCAGCGCCATGGTCCCGCATCCTCTCACCACCACCAGCAGAGCCATGTTCCCATATCCTCTCACCACCACTAGCAGAGCCATGTTCCCGTGTCCTCTCACCACCACCAGCGCCATGTTCCCGCATCCTCTCACCACCACCAGCGCCATGGTCCTGTGTCCTCTCACCACCACCAGCGCCATGGTCCTGTGTCCTCTCACCACCACCAGCGCCATGGTCCTGTGTCCTCTCACCACCACCAGCGCCATGGTCCCGTATCCTCTCACCACCACCAGCGCCATGGTCCAGTATCCTCTCACCTCCACCAGCGCCATGATCCTGTGTCCTCTCACCACCAACAGATCAATGAACACGCCGGTCGACTGAGTTATTTCTTAGGAAGAGAAGTGGAATGAATAGATGGGGCAGCGGAGGAGGCTGGGGACGGGATGGGGCAGCGGAGGAGGCTGGGGACAGGATGGGGCAACAGAGGAGGCTGGGAATGGGATGGGGCAGCGGAGGAGGCTGGGAATGGGATGAGGCAGTGAAGGAGGATGGCGATGGGATGAGACAGTGAAGGCTTGGGGAGCCCCATCACTAGGCTGTCCCATCACTAGCCGGCGGAGGCTCAGGGATGGAGCAGTAAAGGCTCTGGGGCCCTATAACTAGGTGACAGAGCCTTGGAAATCTCACTTGGAAGCAGAGACTGCCCCATCACTAGACAACAGAGGTTTGGGGATGGGATGAGGTATCAGAGGCTTGGGGAGCTCCATCACTAGACAGCAGAGGTTTGGGGATGGGATGAGGCAGCGGAGGCTCGGGGAGCTCCATCACTAGACAGCAGAGGTTTGGGGATGGGATAAGGCAGCGGGGCTCGGGGAGCCCCATCACTAGACGGCAGAGGTTTGGGGATGGGATGAGGCAGCGGAGGCTCGGGGAGCCCCATCACTAGACGGCAGAGGTTTGGGGATGGGATGAGGTAGCGGAGGCTCGGGGAGCCCCATCACTAGACAGCAGAGGTTTGGGGATGGGATGAGGTAGCGGAGGCTCGAGGGGAAGCCCCATCACTAGACGGCAGAGGTTTGGGGATGGGATGAGGCAGCGGAGGCTCGAGGGGAAGCCCCATCACTAGACGGCAGAGGTTTGGGGATGGGATGAGGCAGCGGAGGCTCGGGGAGCCCCATCACTAGACGGCAGAGGTTTGGGGATGGGATGAGGCAGCGGAGGCTCGGGGAGCTCCATCACTAGATGGCAGAGGCTCGAAGATTAGTAAGATATAAACAATTAGTAGAAAATACTGAGAGATTTATAGACCCTTCTGTCTTCATCGGCTGCGACCTCCAGGTGTTAACTTGACCTTTCTCATTAGGGATTCTTTCCCAGATACAATGGAAATCCATAACATCTTGCATCTACTCCCCATAATCTCATAGAGGAAGACATCACAGAACTATGATCTGGGGAAGCCTAAGGCTACAGGACGTAGGGGGCTCCCAGTCTTACCTCCTCCTCAATATGTTAACAAGCGAGATATCAAAGAACTATCGGGAAGCACAACGCTCAATTCTTGGCCCAAAGGTAAAAGCTGGAAACACCAGAAAGATAATGATTAGCAGTGTAGAAGAAATGCCCCTGGGACTCTGGGTATTAGAGTGTAAGCTCCTCTGACAGAACCCAGGACTGGTGAGAGTCAATACAGCATGTCTAATGGATACCTTATAAAGAGTCCGCACACGGCCGCCATTACTTCTCCTCTACCAGGTCGCCCCCAGGTGTGCGATGTGCCGAGCGGGAGGAGGGACGGTGCACCAAATCAGGGAAGAAAATTACACATAGAATTACAGATCTCATCATCATCAGGTGTGTCAGTGGGCGTGTCATCAGGTGTGTCAGTGGGCGTGTCATCAGGCTTGTCATTGGGTGTGTCAAAAGTCATTGATCACAGCGGGTCTCAGCAGCGATCAGGAGATCGGGAGGAGAGTGTGACAGACACGTCATTTCCTCCCCGTCTGCTAACCGCTCCAGCACTGGCTCCATTACTGCAGTCTCCTCGGTTGGGAGAGTCACACCTCCCATCCTTAGATTGTCACCAATGTTACAGGAGAATAAAGAGTCATCTAGTAGCCTAAGCCCCTCCCGCTCTTCCTCTCGTCGCTGGTTCAGTTTTCCGCTGCAATCACAGTGTCTCTGGTGCGGTCTTCTGTAACAGTGGCCATATCTCTGGTGCAGTTTTCTGGTGGAGTCACGGTATCTCTGATACAGTTTTCTGGTGCAGTTGTGGTGTCTCTGATGCAGTTTTCCTGTGAAGTTGCGGTGTCCCTGGTGCAGTTTTCCGGTGCAGTTGCATTGTTTTTGGTGCATTTTTTTCAGTGCAGTTGCTGTGTCTATGGTGTAGTTTCTCCGGTGCAGTTGTGTTGTCTCTGATGCAGTCTTCCAGTGTAGTACATTGTCTCTGATGCAGTTTTCCGATGCAGTTGTGGTGTCTCTGATGCAGTTTTCCGGTGCAGTTTCGTTGTCTCTGATGCAGTCTTCCTGTGCAGTACAGTGTCTCTAATGCAGTTGCAATGTCTCTGGTGCAGTCTTCCGGTGCAGTCGCAGTGTCTCTGGTGCGGTCTTCTGTAACAGTGGCCATATCTCTGGTGCAGTTTTCTGGTGGAGTCACAGTATCTCTGATACAGTTTTCTGGTGCAGTTGTGGTGTCTCTGGTGCAGTTTTCTGGTGCAGTTGCATTGTTTTTGGTGCATTTTTTTTCAGTGCAGTTGCTGTGTCTATGGTGTAGTTTCTCCGGTGCAGTTGTGTTGTCTCTGATGCAGTCTTCCAGTGTAGTACATTGTCTCTGATGCAGTTTTCCGATGCAGTTGTGGTGTCTCTGATGCAGTTTTCCGGTGCAGTTTCGTTGTCTCTGATGCAGTCTTCCTGTGCAGTACAGTGTCTCTAATGCAGTTGCAATGTCTCTGGTGCAGTCTTCCGGTGCAGTCGCAGTGTCTCTGGTGCGGTCTTCTGTAACAGTGGCCATATCTCTGGTGCAGTTTTCTGGTGGAGTCACAGTATCTCTGATACAGTTTTCTGGTGCAGTTGTGGTGTTTCTGGTGCAGTTTTTTCAGTGCAGTTGCGGTGTCTCTGGTGCAGTTGCCGTGTCTCTGGTGTAGTTTTTCTGGTGCAGTTGCGTTGTCTCTGGTGCAGTCTTCCGGTGCAGTACAGTGTCTCTGATGCAGTTTTCAGGTGCAGTTGTGGTGTCCCTGGTGCAGTTTTCCGGTGCAGTTGCATTGTTTCTGGTGCAGTTTTTTCAGTGTAGTTGCTGTGTCTATGGTGTAGTTTCTCCGGTGCAGTTGCGGTGTCTCTGGTGTAGTTTTCCGGTGCAGTTGTGTTGTCTCTGATGCAGTCTTCCAGTGTAGTACATTGTCTCTGATGCAGTTTTCCGGTGCAGTTGTGGTGTCTCTGATGCAGTTTTCCGGTGCAGTTGCAATGTCTCTGGTGCTGTCTTCCGGTGCAGTCGCAGTGTCTCTGGTGCAGTTTTCCAATGCAATTGCGATGTCTCTGGTGCAGTCGCTGTGTCTCTGGTGCAGTTGCTGTGTCTCTGGTGCAGTTGCTGTGTCTCTGGTGCAGTCTTCCGGTGCAGTCGCTGTGTCTCTGATGCAGTTTTCCAGTGAAGATGTGATGTCTCTGGTGCAGTCTTCCGGTGCAGTCGCTGTGTCTCTGATGCAGTTTTCCAGTGAAGATGTGATGTCTCTGGTGCAGTCTTCCAGTGCAGTCGCTGTGTCTCTGGTGCAGTTTTCCGGTGCAGTCGCTATGTTTCTGGTGCAGTTTTCCGGTGCAGTGGCTGTGTCTCTGGTGCAGTCGCTGTGTCTCTGGTGCAGTTGCTGTGTCTCTGGTGCAGTTGCTGTGTCTCTGGTGCAGTCTTCCGGTGCAGTCGCTGTGTCTCTGATGCAGTTTTCCAGTGAAGATGTGATGTCTCTGGTGCAGTCTTCCAGTGCAGTCGCTGTGTCTCTGGTGCAGTTTTCCGGTGCAGTCGCTATGTTTCTGGTGCAGTTTTCCGGTGCAGTTGCTGTGTCTCTGGTGCAGTCTGCCGGTGCAGTCACTGTGTCTCTGGTGCAGTTTTCCGGTAAAGTTGCTGTGTCTCTGATGCAGTCTTCGGTGCAGTTGCAGTGTGTCTGATGCAGTTTTCCGGTGAAGTTGCGGTGTCTCTGGTGCAGTCTTCCGGTGCAGTCGCCGTTTCTCTGGCGCAGTTTTCCGGTGCAGTCGCTATGTTTCTGGTGCAGTTTTCCGGTGCAGTTGCTGTGTCTCTGGTGCAGTTTTCCGCTGCAGTTGCTGTGTCTCTGATGCAGTTTTCCGGTGAAGTTGCGATGTCTCTGATGTAGTCTTCCGGTGCAGTTGCAGTGTGTCTGATGCAGTTTTCCGGTGAAGTTGCGATGTCTCTGATGCAGTTTTCCGGTGAAGTTGCAATGTCTCTGATGCAGTCTTCCGGTGCAGTTGCAGTGTGTCTGATGCAGTTTTCCGGTGAAGTTGCGGTGTCTCTGGTGCAGTCTTCCGGTGCAGGCGCTGTGTCTCTGGTGCAGTCTTCCGGTGCAGTTGCGGTGTCTCTGGTGCAGTCTTCCGGTGCATTTGCTGTGTCTCTGGTGCAGTTTTCCAGTGAAGTTGCGATGTCTCTGGTGCAGTCTTCCGGTGCATTTGCTGTGTCTCTGGTGCAGTTTTCCAGTGAAGTTGCGATGTCTCTGGTGCAGTTTTCCGGTGCATTTGCTGTGTCTCTGGTGCAGTTTTCCAGTGAAGTTGCGATGTCTCTGGTGCAGTTTTCCGGTGCAGGCGCTGTGTCTCTGATGCAGTCTTCTGGTGCAGTTGCTGTGTCTCTGGTGCAGTTTTCCAGTGAAGTTGCGGTGTCTCTGGTGCAGTCTTCCGGCGCAGTTGCAGTGTGTCTGATGCAGTTTTCCGGTGCATTTGCTGTGTCTCTGGTGCAGTTTTCCAGTGAAGTTGCGGTGTCTCTGGTGCAGTTTTCCAGTGAAGTTGTGATGTCTCTGGTGCAGTTTTCCGGTGCAGGCGCTGTGTCTCTGGTGCAGTTTTCCAGTGAAGTTGCGGTGTCTCTGGTGCAGTCTTCCGGCGCAGTTGCAGTGTGTCTGATGCAGTTTTCCGGTGAAGTTGCGGTGTCTCTGGTGCAGTCTTCCGGCGCAGTTGCAGTGTGTCTGATGCAGTTTTCCGGTGAAGTTGCGGTGTCTCTGGTGCAGTCTTCCCGCGCAGTCGTGGTGTCGATGATTTGGAGATGTTGCTGGTAATTGCCAATACAACTTATTTACCTGACGTAGGAGGAAGAACTCCGGAGCTGGAAGAGAAAATGAAACTTCACCTTGATTCCTCATTAGTCTCCAGACGGAGCAGTAGGTAACACGGCGCCCGCATACCAAGTGCCGCCCATTGAACAATTCCATTACTTGACGCCACATTTATCTGCTTTTCTCCAATTCTTTAATTCCCCCAGGACAACGTTTAATGTACAGAACAATGAAGTTTGTTGAAGGAGTCGGCCGTTATTCCTGCTCACGGCCGCTTCTTCTTCTCTTTTTCCTTTTCTTTAAAGTCTAAGTCTTGAGATTAACGTTCTATGGAGTCATAATGATAACCACATGAAGTAGTTATAACCGGAGGGAGTAGTTATAACCAGCTGTATATACAGGAGATACCCAGGTTATACCAGCTGTACATATATAATTATATACAGTATATACCCAGCTTATACCAGCTGCACATATATAATTATATACAGGAGATACACGGGTTATACCAGCATTATGTATGGCATATACCCAGGTTATACCAGCTGTACATATATAATTATATACAGGAGATCCCAAGGTTATACCAGCTGTACATATATCATTAAATACAGTGTATACCCAGGTTATACCAGCTGTACATATATAATTATATACAGTATATACCCAGGTTATACCGGCTGTACATATATCATTTTATACAGGAGATACCCAGGTTATACCAGCTGTACATATATAATTATATACAGTATATACCCAGGTTATAGCAGCTGTACATATATAGTTATATACAGTATACACCCAGGTTATACCGGCTGTACATATATCATTATATACAGTGTATACCCAGGTTATACCGGCTTTACATATATCATTATATACAGTGTATACCCAGGTTATACCAGCTGTACATATATAATTAGATACAGTATATACCCAGGTTATACCAGCTGTACTTATATAATTATATACAGGAGATCCCCGGGTTATACCAGCTGCACATACTGTATATAATTATATACAGTATATACCCAGGTTATACCAACTGTACATATATACTTATATACAGGAGATACCCAGGTTATACCAGCTGTACATATATAATTATATACAGTATATACCCAGGTTATACCAGCTGTACATATATAATTATATACAGTATATACCCAGGTTATACCAGCTGTACATATATAATTATATACAGTATATACCCAGGTTATACCAGCTGTACATATATAATTATATACAGTATATACCCAGGTTATACCAGCTGTACATATATAATTATATACAGTATATAACCAGGTTATACCAGCTGTACATATATAATTATATACAGTATATACCCAGGTTATACCAGCTGTACATATATAATTATATACAGTATATACCCAGGTTATACCAGCTGTACATATATAATTATATACAGGAGATCCCCGGGTTATACCAGCTGTACATACTGTATATAATTATATACAGTATATACCCAGGTTATACCAACTGTACATATATAATTATTTACAGGATCTGTCAGGTTTTCTCCTCTCTTTTGCGCTGATATTTTTTGTCTTGCACTTTTTGTTACTTTTTTCTGCTCGTCTTTTGTTTGTTTATATGATATTTTACTGTTAGATTTTCTAAATTAAGGGCAAAGTTTTTGTGACATTGCGATTCTTGTTAAAAGTTTCCCCTCCCCCTCCGGGACGAGTCCCAGAACCCTGTCATTAGGAGTCTGGATTCTATCTGGAGGTTAAAAGGCTGCGTTAACCTTGCAGCAAATTTACATATTTGTGGGAAAATGTCAAACAGCTGAGCTGCGTCTCCGGCTTTTACATAAAATCCCCCCGAGAGACCCACTAATAGGCATATTTAGATGGAATTGCTTCTCTTGCTATCGGCAGTGTTGTGTCGGCTGAAAGAAAACAAAGCCTTGATGATGTGAGGCGGCCGGCTGTCCAGAGGCCCCGCAACTCGCTGGAAACATTGTAACAGAAGAGGCGCACAAGCTGGCATCAGTGTGGCTGAGAGTCTCTGATACCGTGCCCTCATATACCACAGGAGATGTCAGCCCCGCCCCCGAGGAACGCCCACTGCCAGCTGCAGGTTGTGGCATTGTCCCAGCACAATAGGGACTGTTGGATAATGTCGAGGCCTTAGTTTTTCAGCATGTTTGAGACCACTGATCTATTATAAATCTATAATTGCAGATCTCAGAGTAGTCTGATAATTTCCTTATTACATCTTCTAAGCCGCCCCCTGAAGTACTGGTTAGAAAATGGGTATCCCTATTCCTCCTCCGGGATACTCATCAACAATCATTGGTCGGAGAGGAGTCATGTGATGCCATACCCCATAGTCCTGACTGTGCAAAGGTTAAAAAAAATGGGGAGCAGGTCTGTCGGCTACAATCATGGATGTGGCCCCTCCAGGGCACTGGCCCCTGATCTCTGCTTCTCCAGCTGCTGAGACGCTCTGCACCCATGGGGCCTCCTCTTGTTGCTTTGTATCAATGCTGAAGACCCCTGGTTTACACAGCCCAGTGTCCTACGTAAGCAGCTCTGGTGGATCAGTCCTCTATGAAGGCCTCAGTATTTTTGCTGGTTATCTGCGCCCTATTTCCACTTTGACACTTTGTAGGAGGTACAGCTTGAGCTTGGCCAGTGGCTGTCCCTGGTTCAGTTGTTTTCTTCATGGATCTTCTTTGCCACCAACATCTATAATGTTTCTTTTCATCTCCTCTTTTCTTTGTCTAACTTAGTCATGGGGAACCTCCGGCCTTCCAGCTGTTGCAGAACTACAATTCCCATCATGCCTGAACAGCCAAAGCTAAGGCTGGAGGGCTGAAGGTTCCCCATGTCTGATCTAACTGTACCGGATTATGGAAGTAGCCAAAGCTGAGGAGCTTCTGTTCTAAACTTGATGAACTCTGTGATAGCCTACCACTATGGTGACTAGCCTACCACTATGGTTCCTAGTCACCGTCAATCATTAACCATTTACTGGTGAAGCTGTTGAGCGGGTGCTCAATCTGCTGCCAGGTTTCTATGGTTCAGTTATGTACGGTCCCCACTAGTACTACTAGGCTGCTCCTGGATGCAGGCATCGGATTATGGAAGTAGCCATAGATGAACTCCATGTTAGCCTATCACTATGGTTCCTAGTAACCATTAATCATTAACCATTTACTGGTGACGCTGTTGAGCGGGTGCTCAATCTGATGCCAGGTGTCCATGGTTCAGTTATGTATGGTCCCCACTAGTACTACCAGGCTGCTACTGGATGCAGCCACCGGATTATGGAAGAACCCAATGATGAACCCTATGTTAGCCTATCACTATGGTTCCTAGTAACCTTCAATCATTCATTAACCATTTACTGGTGACACTGTTGAGCGGGTGCTCCATCTGCTGCCTGGTGTCCATGATCCAGTTATGTATGACCCCCCACTAGTACTACCAGGCTGCTCCTGGATGCAGCTACTGAATTAGATAGAACACTTGCAATAACTCACTGAACCACATGTTATAAACCAATGCCTGACACTGTGAAGGCATCAGGTCAAACAATGTAGCTACAGTTTAGGCCCTAATATTGTGGTACCAAAATTTGCCTTGGAAAGAAACAGAATTGCATGAAGTGATGGGAAACTCGCAACATGAATGTAAAGAGGAACAGTTTGGCTACTTTTTTATTGAAGCTGAAGACATTGTCCAAAGAGCCTTCTTCTTCTTCTTGAGTAGGTGGAGGTGGCAGCATGTGAACCCTTGTTCTCACGATCTGCTGCCCATGAGCCTGCAGGATTTCCCTGACATCTTTTGGCCACGTAGAGTAGGTATGTCTGGATGTGACTGTGGACGTTCCTCCTGGCAGACGATCCCTTGAGTGTTCCGTAAAGCTTCGCTAAGGCGGTGATATGTGTCGTACATCTTGTGGCGCACAATGGCGCATTATTCTGGGAAGCCATGGGAGCTGGAGGTTAGTTTTACATTTGTAAATAGATTATAAGGCATATGGAATGACAAGACTAAACAAGGTCAGGTGAGGGCATCTCTGTGGACTGGCAAGGATCGGCACAGATGGTGGGAACATCAGATACGGCGCAGTCACTTTCCTGATAACCAGCGCACAATTAGACAGCGATTCAGCAGCTGCACACGCTGTTCCCTTTGCTGCTGCACCCTGGGACCGGCTACAAAACACACTCAGAATAACTTTTTATTTTTTGACATCTTATCAATTTGATGCAGCAGTTCAAGCTCTTCAACTAGACTGCGGGAGGGTCCCTGGTGGGAATGTACATTGTGCCGTGTATAGTAATGCACAGCCCCCTCCATCTTGCTGTCCTTCTTGTAGAGTTCATTGCAGATGAAGCAAATTGGAGATATTTACGCCTCTTTGTTGCCGTTAGACAGAAAGCATGGAAAGAAATCTCAACTCTCTGCACTTCAGTACGTTATCTCTGATGAGGAGCAGGAGGAGTTAGGACCCCACAGAACCAGTAACATTATCCATAAAGCTCTGGGGCCCCAGTGCAAAATCACTAACTGGGCCCTCACCTGCTGTCATAAGACTGAGGCCTCTTCCTTCCTTCCCTCTCTCTTCCTCTTCCCTCTATTCTTCTTTCCTCTCTCTCTCTCTTCCTTCCTCCCTTCCTCTCTCCTCTTCCTTCCCTATCTCTCTCACTCTCTCTCTCTTCCTTCCATTTCTCTCTCTCTCTTGCTTCCCTCTCTTCCTCCTCCCTTAGTTTCTCTCTCTCTCTCTCTCTCTTCCTCTCTCCTCCTCCTTCCCTTCTCTCTCTCTCTTCCTTTCTCCCTTCCTCTCTCCTCTTCCTTCCCTATCTCTCACTCTCTCTTCCTTCCATTTCTCTCTATCTATCTTCCTTCCGTCTCTTCCTCCTCCCTTAGTTTCTCTTCTCTCTCTCTCCCTCCCTCTCTCTTCCTTCCTCCCTTCCTCTCTCCTCCTCCTTCCCTTCTCTCTCTCACTCTCTCTTCCTTCCATTTCTCTCTCTTCCTTCCCTCTCCTCCTCCTCCCTTAGTTTCTCTCTCTCTCTCTCTCTCTCTCTCCCTCTCCCTCTCTCTCTCTCTCCCTTTCTCCCTTCCTCTTCCTTCCCTATCTCTCTCACTCTTCCTTCCCTATCTCTCTCACTCTCCCTTCCATTTATCTCTCTCTTCCTTCCCTCTCTTCCTCCTCCCTTAGTTTCTCTTCTCTTCCTCTCTCTTCCTCCTTCCCTTCTCTCTCTCTCTCTCTCTTCCTTTCTCCCTTCCTCTCTCCTCTTCCTTCCCTATCTCTCTCACTCTCTCTTCCTTCCATTTCTCTCTCTCTCCCTTCCCTCTCTTCCTCCTTCCTTAGTTTCTCTTCTCTCTCTCTCCCTCTCTCTCTCTTCCTTCCTCTCTCCTCCTCCTTCCCTTCTCTCTCTCTTCCTTCCTCCCTTCCTCTCTCCTCTTCCTTCCCTATCTCTCTCACTCTCTCTTCCTTCCATTTCTCTCTCTCTTCCTTCCCTCTCTTCCTCCTCCCTTAGTTTCTCTTCTCTCTTTCTCTCTCTCTCTCTTCCTTTCTCCCTTCCTCTTCCTTCGCTATCTCTCTCACTCTCTCTTCCTTCCATTTCTCTCTCTCTTTCTTCCCTCTCTTCCTCCTCCCTTAGTTTCTCTTCTCTCTCTCTCTCTCTCTCTCTCTCTCTCTCTCTCTCTCTCTCTCTCCCCCCCTCTTTCTTCCTTCCTCCCTTCCTCTCTCCCCCTCCTTCCCTTCTCTCTCTCTTTCCCTCCTCTATTCCTGTCCTTGCTTCTTCTCTCCCTCCCTCCTTCCATTCTTCCCTCCTTCCTCCAGCTGTCCCTCCGTCTTTCTTTCCTTCATTCGTCTGTCTCTCACCCCCTCTTTCCTTCCTCCATCAGTCTGTCCCTCCCTCTTTCATCCATCCCTCCTTCCTCCATCCGCCTGTCCCTCCCTCTTTCCTTCCTCCATCCGTCTGTCCCTCCCTCCTTTATCTGTCCCTCCCTCCTTCCTCCCTCTTTTCTTCCTCCATCCGTCTGTCCCTCCCTCCCTCTTTCCTTCCTTCATCCATCTGTCCCTCCCTCCTTCATCCATCCCTTCTTCCTCCATCTCTCCTTCCTTCCTCAGTCCCTCCCTCCTTTCCCTCTTCTGCAGTTTGCACTCCTGTCCAATGACCCTCATGGATGGAGAGTGCCCCTCTTACTGGTCTGTTACTGGTACCACTGGTCTTGATGGGTTTTCCTAATTTGATTTTCTTCCAATAGTTTTTCTTTTTCTTGATTTATATTCTAGAAAGGTGAACAAATTGCAGTATGACGTAGATACAGTCCCATAGGCTCGGACTGACCCGTCTGGCTACCAGTAGGTCGCCCTGTGGGGCCCACATTCTCTTACACAGTAATGACCCGTTAGTGGCTTCCAGGGACGGGGCTGATAAGGTAGTCCATTGGCCTCAATAAACCTCAGTGTGACATTGTACAGTCCCGTCTAAAGCCAAACCTAGCCGTAACCACAACCCGGGCTCTGCTACATCTCCATATAGGTGCAGTATGCGGTGCTCGGTGGGGCCCGGCTCTGCTACATCTCCATATAGGTGCAGTATACGGTGCTTGGTGGGGCCCGGCTCTGCTACATCTCCATATAGGTGCAGTATGCGGTGCTCGGTGGGGCCCGGCTCTGCTACATCTCTATATAGGTGCAGTATACGGTGCTCGGTGGGGCCCGGCTCTGCTACATCTCCATATAGGTGCAGTATACGGTGCTCGGTGGGGCCCGGCTCTGCTACATCTCCATATAGGTGCAGTATTTGGTGCTCGGTGGGGCCCGGCTCTGCTACATCTCCATATAGGTGCAGTATACGGTGCTCGGTGGGGCCCGGCTCTGCTACATCTCCATATAGGTGCAGTATGCGGTGCTGGGTGGGGCCCGGCTCTGCTACATCTCCATATAGGTGCAGTATACGGTGCTCGGTGGGGCCCGGCTCTGCTACATCTCCATATAGGTGCAGTATACGGTGCTCGGTGGGGCCCGGCTCTGCTACATCTCCATATAGGTGCAGTATACGGTGCTCGGTGGGGCCCGGCTCTGCTACATCTCCATATAGGTGCAGTATTTGGTGCTCGGTGGGGCCCGGCTCTGCTACATCTCCATATAGGTGCAGTATACGGTGCTCGGTGGAGCCCGGCTCTGCTACATCTCCATATAGGTGCAGTATGCGGTGCTCGGTGGGGCCCGGCTCTGCTACATCTCCATATAGTTGCAGTATTTGGTGCTCGGTGGGGCCCGGCTCTGCTACATCTCCATATAGGTGCAGTATACGGTGCTCGGTGGAGCCCGGCTCTGCTACATCTCCATATAGGTGCAGTATGCGGTGCTCGGTAGGGCCCGGCTCTGCTACATCTCCATATAGGTGCAGTATACGGTGCTCGGTGGGGCCCGGCTCTGCTACATCTCCATATAGGTGCAGTATACGGTGCTCGGTGGGGCCCAGCTCTGCTACATCTCCATATAGGTGCAGTATGCGGTGCTCGGTGGGGCCCGGCTCTGCTACATCTCCATATAGGTGCAGTATGCGGTGCTCGGTGGGGCCCGGCTCTGCTACATCTCCATATAGGTGCAGTATACGGTGCTAGGTGGGGCCCGGCTCTGCTACATCTCCATATAGGTGCAGTATGTGGTGCTCGGTGGGGCCCGGCTCTGCTACATCTCCATATAGGTGCAGTATGTGGTGCTCGGTGGGGCCCGGCTCTGCTACATCTCCATATAGGTGCAGTATATGGTGCTCGGTGGGGCCCAGCTCTACTACATCTCCATATAGGTGCAGTATACGGTGCTCGGTAGGGCCCGGCTCTGCTACATCTCCATATAGGTGCAGTATACGGTGCTCGGTGGGGCCCGGCTCTGCTACATCTCCATATAGGTGCAGTATGCGGTGCTCGGTAGGGCCCGGCTCTGCTACATCTCCATATAGATGCAGTATATGGTGCTGGGTGGGGCCCGGCTCTGCTACATCTCCATATAGGTGCAGTATGCGGTGCTCGGTGGGGCCCGGCTCTGCTACATCTCCATATAGGTGCAGTATACGGTGCTCGGTGGAGCCCAGCTCTGCTACATCTCCATATAGGTGCAGTATGCGGTGCTCGGTGGGGCCCGGCTCTGCTACATCTCCATATAGGTGCAGTATACGGTGCTCGGTGGGGCCCGGCTCTGCTACATCTCCATATAGGTGCAGTATGCGGTGCTCGGTGGGGCCCGGCTCTGCTACATCTCCATATAGGTGCAGTATGCGGTGCTCGGTGGGGCCCGGCTCTGCTTCATCTCCATATAGGTGCAGTATGCGGTGCTCGGTGGGGCCCGGCTCTGCTACATCTCCATATAGGTGCAGTATACGGTGCTAGGTGGGGCCCGGCTCTGCTACATCTCCATATAGGTGCAGTATACGGTGCTCGGTGGGGCCCGGCTCTGCTACATCTCCATATAGGTGCAGTATACGGTGCTCGGTGGAGCCCAGCTCTGCTTCATCTCCATATAGGTGCAGTATACGGTGCTCGGTGGGGCCCGGCTCTGCTACATCTCCATATAGGTGCAGTATACGGTGCTCGGTAGGGCCCGGCTCTGCTACATCTCCATATAGGTGCAGTATGCGGTGCTCGGTGGGGCCCAGCTCTGCTACATCTCCATATAGATGCAGTATACGGTGCTCGGTGGGGCCCGGCTCTGCTACATCTCCATATAGGTGCAGTATACGGTGCTCGGTGGGGCCCGGCTCTGCTACATCTCCATATAGGTGCAGTATACGGTGCTCGGTGGGGCCCGGCTCTGCTACATCTCCATATAGGTGCAGTATACGGTGCTCGGTGGGGCCCGGCTCTGCTACATCTCCATATAGGTGCAGTATGTGGTGCTCGGTGGGGCCCGGCTCTGCTACATCTCCATATAGGTGCAGTATGCGGTGCTCGGTGGGGCCCGGCTCTGCTACATCTCCATATAGGTGCAGTATACGGTGCTCGGTGGGGACCGGCTCTGCTACATCTCCATATAGGTGCAGTATACGGTGCTCGGTGGGGACCGGCTCTGCTACATCTCCATATAGGTGCAGTATACGCCTTGTTGCCGCCTCCTCTCTTCACAGGGTTAATGTCCCCAGTTTGGAAGTATAAAAGAAAGGTTATCATTTGGCAAGAAGTAAAAGGGCACCCCGGATCACCAGCATCACTTAACTAACCTTTAAGAACGCAATTAACATTTAAAGAAAATAAAGTTTTTAGGAATGTTATAAAATAATTGCCAAAATCTTAATGGTTTGTGTTTCTGTAACCGTCCGTAATGCTGCGGAGTGCTGACTGTCAGCGGATTCCAATGTGCCCTCTGTGTATACTGCCCGAATAATACTGCGCACAAGGAGGCACCGCCGGGGTATAGGCATATGGCCGAGAGAGACGGACAGAGAGACGGACAGAGAGACGGACAGAGAGACAGGAGACAGACAGACAGACAGACAGGAGACAGACAGACAGACAGATAGGAGACAGACAGACAGATAGGAGACAGACAGACAGGAGACAGATAGGAGACAGACAGACAGGAGACAGACAGACAGACAGACAGACAGGAGACAGACAGATAGGAGACAGACAGACAGGAGACAGACAGATAGGAGACAGACAGATAGGAGACAGACAGATAGGAGATAGATAGGAGATAGATAGATAGATAGACAGGAGATAGATAGATAGATAGATAGATAGGAGATAGATAGATAGATAGATAGATAGATAGATAGATAGGAGATAGATAGATAGATAGATAGGAGATAGATATGAGATAGATAGATAGATAGATAGACAGATAGATAGATAGGAGATAGATAGGAGATAGATAGATAGGAGATAGATAGATAGATAGATAGATAGGAGATAGATAGATAGGAGATAGATAGATAGGAGATAGATAGATAGATAGATAGATAGATAGATAGATAGATAGATAGATAGATAGATAGGAGATAGATAGATAGGAGATAGATAGATAGATAGATAGATAGATAGATAGATAGATAGGAGATAGATAGATAGATAGATAGATAGATAGATAGATAGATAGATAGGAGATAGATAGATAGATAGATAATAGATAGATAGATAGATAGATGGATAGATAGGAGATAGATGGATAGATAGATAGATAGATAGATAGATAGATAGGAGATAGATAGATAGGAGATAGATAGATAGATAGATAGATAGATAGATAGATAGATAGATAGGAGATAGATGGATAGATAGATAGATAGATAGATAAGGAGATAGATAGATAGATAGGAGATAGATAGATAGATAGATAGATAGATAGATAGATAGATAGGAGATAGGAGATAGATAGATAGATATTCAGGGGCTGGATGTAGCTGTGGCCTCCTGTAATTCTTGTATTTCTTTATCTTGCAGAACCTTATAAAGAACCTTCCGGAGCAGAAGGAGCTGAATTTGCTGTCCCAGCTGAGGAGTGAGTACGAGGAGCTGTGTGAGCCGGAGCAGTTTGGAGTAGTGGTATGTACCCAGACCAGAGCAATCATTCAGCCGGCCGCCTCATCTGTCAGAGCGAATAAAAAGAAAGACATTTCAATTGTGTATTGATTTTCCCATTATAGTAACTACTTACATTGGTGCAAGTGAGAACGGCCCCATGCCTCCCAGTAATATTATTTATCAGAGAACGGCCAGACGCAGAGACCGGTGTAACACCCAAGAAAATAATATTAATAATACAAAATGTATGAAGCCGCTATCAGGACTGGTGCAGCTTGTGCCGGACATTCCTGCCGGACAAACCATAGAAACAATGGGGCTCCACCATGTCAGTCCGGTATGGGGTCAGTGTGTGCGCCATGTTATCCAAGGCTTTTCCTCAGATTATTGAACTATCTCCTATCTATCTATCTATCTATCTATCTATCTATCTATCTATCTATCTATCTATCTCCTATCTATCTATCTATCTATCTATCTATCTATCTATCTATCTATCTCCTATCTCCTATCTATCTATCTCCTATCTATCTATCTATCTATCTATCTATCTATCTATCTATCTATCTCCTATCTATCTATCTATCTATCTATCTATCTCCTATCTCCTATCTATCTATCTCCTATCTATCTATCTATCTATCTATCTATCTATCTATCTATCTATCTCCTATCTATCTATCTATCTATCTATCTACTATCTATCTATCTTCTATCTATCTATCTATCTATCTATCTATCTATCTCCTATCTATCTATCTCCTATCTATCTATCTATCTATCTATCTATCTATCTATCTATCTATCTCCTATCTATCTATCTATCTATCTATCTATCTCCTATCTATCTATCTATCTATCTCCTATCTATCTATCTATCTATCTATCTATCTATCTCCTATCTATCTATCTTCTATCTATCTATCTATCTATCTATCTATCTATCTATCTATCTCCTATCTATCTCCTATCTATCTATCTATCTATCTATCTATCTATCTATCTATCTATCTCCTATCCATCTATCTCTTATCTATCTATCTATCTATCTATCTATCTATCTATCTATCTATCTCCTATCTATCTATCTATCTATCTATCTATCTATCTATCTATCTATCTATCTCCTATCTATCTATCTATCTCCTATCTATCTCCTATCTATCTATCTATCTATCTATCTATCTCCTATCTATCTATCTACCTATCTATCTATCCCCTATCTATCTATCTATCTATCTATCTATCTATCTATCTATCTATCTCCTATCTATCTCCTATCTATCTATCTATCTATCTATCTATCTATCTATCTATCTATCTATCTCCTATCTCCTATCTATCTATCTATCTATCTATCTATCTATCTATCTATCTCCTATCTATCTATCTATCTATCTATCTATCTATCTATCTATCTCCTATCTATCTCCTATCTATCTATCTATCTATCTATCTATCTATCTATCTATCTATCTATCTATCTATCTATCTATCTCCTATCTATCTATCTATCTATCTATCTCCTATCTATCTATCTCCTATCTACCTATCTATCTATCTATCTCCTATCTATCTCCTATCTATCTATCTATCTATCTATCTATCTATCTATCTCCTATCTATCTATCTATCTATCTATCTATCTCCTATCTATCTATCTACTATCTATCTATCTCCTATCTATCTATCTATCTATCTATCTCCTATCTATCTATCTATCTATCTATCTATCTACTATCTATCTATCTATCTATCTATCTATCTATCTATCTATCTCCTATCTATCTATTTCCTATCTATCTATCTCCTATCTATCTATCTCCTATCTATCTATCATCTATCTATCTATCTATCTATCTATCTATCTATCTCCTATCTATCTCCTATCTATCTCCTATCTATCTCCTATCTATCTATCTCCTATCTATCTATCTATCTATCTATCTATCTATCTATCTCCTATCATCTATCTATCTATCTATCTATCTCCTATCTATCTATCTCCTATCTATCTATCTCCTATCTATCTATCTATCTATCTATCTATCTATCTATCTATCTATCTATCTATCTATCTATCTATCTCCTATCTATCTATCTCCTATCTATCTATCTCCTATCTATCTATCTATCTATTTTCCTACCTACCTAGTGGAGTATATATGTATATCTTGTACTCCTGGTTGCCCGTAGTTGTATCTTTGGCGCTATAGGTGGATGACTGAGGGGAGGGGGGGGCAGGTATCGTGTTCGGTATTTACGTTTGTGAGGAAACTACTTGGGAGATTATTAAATTACCTCCACACAACGGTCTAGAAATTGATAGCACGTAAGTGGCGCAATTAACACATTGAAGTCAGATTGTGGTATAGAGCGACGCGTGGCGGTGGTTATTGCTCACTAATGGCCATCGACATGAATGGATACTAATGAGCAATAAGGAAAACTGCAATTCAGCTTTGAAGAGCGGAATTAAAAATAAATAAGGGGATAATTAAAGCTAAGTGCTGCGATCTATCACCGCGTTTGCACAATAATGCGTCTCCTATTTTCAGCCGAGGTGACGATCGTCCCCAATTAAAAAAAAATGTCCGAGTTACACAACAGCCGCTCCCGGATGCAGTGGAAGGTTCTCCATAAATAATAAAAAAGTTCTTCTAAGTTTTGTGCAACGTAAGCGAATCCGACCTCAGTCCCAGAAAGTCCGAGCACAGGACAAGGCTCCCAGGGTGCACGGCTGCTGATCCTGCTCCTGGGTGCACGGCTGCTGATCCTGCTCCTGGGTGCACGGCTGCTGATCCTGCTCCTGGGTGCACGGCTGCTGATCCTGCTCCTGGGTGCACAGCGGCTGCTGATCCTGCTCCTGGGTGCACGGCTGCTGATCCTGCTCCTGGGTGCACGGCTGCTGATCCTGCTCCTGGGTGCACGGCTGCTGATCCTGCTCCTGGGTGCACGGCTGCTGATCCTGCTCCCAGGGTGCACGGCTGCTGATCCTGCTCCCAGGGTGCACGGCTGCTGATCCTGCTCCCAGGGTGCACGGCTGCTGATCCTGCTCCTGGGTGCATGGCTGCTGATCCTGCTCTTGGGTGCACGGCTGCTGATCCTGCTCCTGGGTGCACGGCTGCTGATCCTGCTCCTGGGTGCACGGCTGCTGATCCTGCTCCTGGGTGCACGGCTGCTGATCCTGCTCCCAGGGTGCACGGCTGCTGATCCTGCTCCTGGGTGCACGGCTGCTGATCCTGCTCCTGGGTGCACGGCTGCTGATCCTGCTCCTGGGTGCACGGCTGCTGATCCTGCTCCTGGGTGCACGGCTGCTGATCCTGCTCCTAAGTGCACGGCTGCTGCTGATCCTGCTCCAGGGTGCACGGCTGCTGATCCGGCTCCTGGGTGCACGGCTGCTGATCCTGTTCCTGGGTGCACGGCTGCTGATCCTGCTCCTAAGTGCACGGCTGCTGCTGTTCCTGCTCCTGGGTGCACGGCTGCTGATCCTGCTCCTGGGTGCACGGCTGCTGATCCTGCTCCTGGGTGCACGGCTGCTGATCCTGCTCCTGGGTGCACGGCTGCTGATCCTGCTCCTGGGTCCACGGCTGCTGATCCTGCTCCCAGGGTGCACGGCTGCTGATCCTGCTCCCAGGGTGCATGGCTGCTGATCCTGCTCCCAGGGTGCACGGCTGCTGATCCTGCTCCTGGGTGCACGGCTGCTGATCCTGCTCTTGGGTGCACGGCTGCTGATCCTGCTCTTGGGTGCACGGCTGCTGATCCTGCTCCTGGGTGCACGGCTGCTGATCCTGCTCCTGGGTGCACGGCTGCTGATCCTGCTCCTGGGTGCATGGCTGCTGATCCTGCTCCTGGGTGCACGGCTGCTGATCCTGATAAAATTGACACTCAAGGATCCAGTAAATATTTCTGTAAAGTCACATTGCAGCCCAGTGTAATATATAGGGGACCCCATAGTGATAATCACAATAGATGTAATTGTGCTGCTGATCATTGATCCCATGATCAGTGGATAAGAGGGTCCAGTGTTCGTTGGCAGAGGATTGGGGGATCCTCAGGCATGGTGGTGGATGATGCTATAGGGATGATTATACGATGGGTGTCAGTATGAGCCGGGCCCTCCACTCTGCAGGGCCCCTAGCTGCTATAGGGATCATTATACGATGGGGGTCATTATGAGCCGGGCCCTACACTCTGCGGGGCCCCTAGCTGCTATAGGGATCATTATAGGATGGGCGCCGTATGAGCTGGGCCCCCCAATCTGCAGGGCCCCTAGCTGCTATAGGGATCATTATAGGATGGGCGCCGTATGAGCTGGGCCCCCCAATCTGCAGGGCCCCTAGCTGCTATAGGGATCATTATAGGATGGGGCTCAGTATGAGCCGGGCCCTCCACTCTGCGGGGCCCCTAGCTGCTATGAGCATCATTATAGGATGGGGGTCAGTATGAGCCGGGCCCTCCACTCTGCAGGGCCCCTAGCTGCTATAGGGATCATTATACGATGGGGGTCATTATGAGCCGGGCCCTACACTCTGCGGGGCCCCTAGCTGCTATAGGGATCATTATAGGATGGGCGCCGTATGAGCTGGGCCCCCCAATCTGCAGGGCCCCTAGCTGCTATAGGGATCATTATAGGATGGGCGCCGTATGAGCTGGGCCCCCCAATCTGCAGGGCCCCTAGCTGCTATAGGGATCATTATAGGATGGGGCTCAGTATGAGCCGGGCCCTCCACTCTGCGGGGCCCCTAGCTGCTATGAGCATCATTATAGGATGGGGGTCAGTATGAGCTGGGCCCCCCAATCTGCAGGTCCCCTAGCTGCTATAGGGATCATTATAGGATGGGGCTCAGTATGAGCCGGGCCCCCACTCTGCGGGGACCCTAGCTGTTATAAGGATCACTATAGGATGGGGGTCAGTATGAGCCGGGCCCCCACTCTGCGGGGCCCCTAGCTGCTATAAGGATCACTATAGGATGGGGGTCAGTATGAGCCGGGCCCCCACTCTGCGGGCCCCTAGCTGCTATAAGGATCACTATAGGATGGGGGTCAGTATGAGCCGGGCCCCCACTCTGCGGGGCCCCTAGCTGCTATAAGGATCACTATAGGATGGGGGTCAGTATGAGCCGGGCCCCCACTCTGCGGGGCCCCTAGCTGCTATAAGGATCACTATAGGATGGGGTTCAGTATGAGCCGGGCCCCCACTCTGCGGGGCCCCTAGCTGCTATAAGGATCACTATAGGATGGGGGTCAGTATGAGCCGGGCCCCCACTCTGCGGGGCCCCTAGCTGCTATAAGGGCGGTCTATATGACACACACATCCATGGACGGGATCCGGCCTCAGCGCAGACACGGTGAGACCTCATATCAGGTGGCGGTATAATCACATTGCTGTGATGGACGACTTTGATATAAGAGAATGGGATCCTGACCACACAGACATTTTTAATACCAAAAAACAAGCAGAGTACGGTGACCTCGCAGCGCGGTAAAATTCCCCCGCCGAAGCGGGAAATGAAGACTCTTATAGCTAAACAACGTTTTATAGACGACTTTATGGGGAGGAGGCGGTAATTGTCCAGCTGGGGAGTCGTTACAGTGTGAGAGAGAAGCTTCCAGAAGTAAGAAAAGAAGTTCTTATTGCCCATTGTGATCTATCTATCTCCTATCTATCTATCTATCTATCTATCTCATATCTATCTATCTATCTATCTATCTATCTATCTATCTATCTATCTATCTATCTCCTATCTATCTATCTCCTATCTATCTATCTATCTATCTCCTATCTATCTATCTATCTATCTATCTATCTCCTATCTATCATCTATCTATCTCCTATCTATCTATCTATCTCCTATCTATCTATCTATCTATCTATCTATCTATCTATCTCCTATCTATCTCCTATCTATCTATCTCCTATCTATCTATCTATCTATCTATCTATCTATCTATCTATCTATCTATCTCTTAATCTATCTATCTATCTATCTCCTATCTATCTATCTATCTATCTATCTATCTATCTATCTATCTCCTATCTATCTATCTCCTATCTATCTATCTATCTATCTATCTATCTATCTCCTATCTATCTATCTATCTATCTATCTCCTATCTATCTATCTATCTATCTATCTATCTATCTATCTATCTCCTATCTATCTATCTCCTATCTATCTATCTCCTATCTATCTATCTCCTATCTATCTATCTCCTATCTATCTATCTATCTATCTATCTCCTATCTATCTATCTATCTATCTATCTATCTATCTATCTATCTATCTATCTCCTATCTATCTATCTATCTATCTATCTATCTATCTCCTATCTATCTATCTATCTATCTATCTATCTATCTATCTATCTCCTATCTATCTCCTATCTATCTCCTATCTATCTCCTATCTATCTATCTATCTATCTATCTATCTATCTATCTATCTATCTATCTATCTCCTATCTATCTATCTATCTATCTATCTCCTATCTATCTCCTATCTATCTATCTATCTCCTATCTATCTATCTCCTATCTCCTATCTATCTATCTCCTATCTATCTATCTATCTATCTATCTATCTATCTATCTATCTATCTTGTCAAGCAACCTTCTGTTCTCAGTAGTAAAACCCATCTTTATAGTAGGAGACCCATATGCTGCTTTTAGAGCTTCTCTCTATTATGTTTGCCACTAGGAGGAGCCCTGAAAAGTTTATGCCAATGTGGTTCACGGCTGGGCCTCCCCTAAGCGTGGGCGGTACCATGAAGGGAGGAGCCTGCTCCTGTTCTGCACCCTGGAGGAACCAGAGTCACAAAATCTATAACTTCCTCCAGGGATTTCTCCTTGCTTCATAGATTCTTCCCTGTCCCTGAACCTTGTCCCTGCTGGAGCTCATCTATAGCAGCAATGCCGGGGCCCCAATGGGTCACTGCTGTCCCTGCTGGGGCTCATCTATAGCAGCAATGCCGGGGCCCCAATGGGTCAATGCTGTCCCTGCTGGGGCTCATCTATGGCAGCAATGCCGGGGCCCCAATGGGTCAATGCGGTCCCTGCTGGAGCTCATCTATAGCAGCAATGCCGGGGCCCCAATGGGTCACTGCTGTCCCTGCTGGAGCTCATCTACAGCAGCAATGCCGGGGCCCCAATGGGTCACTGCTGTCCCTGCTGGAGCTCATCTACAGCAGCAATGCCGGGGCCCCAATGGGTCACTGCTGTCCCTGCTGGAGCTCATCTACAGCAGCAATGCCAGGGCCCCAATGGGTCACTGCTGTCCCTGCTGGGGCTCATCTATGGCAGCAATGCCGGGGCCCCAATGATGTCCCTGCTAGGGCTCATCTATGGCAGCAATGCCGGGGCCCCAATGGGTCACTGCTGTCCCTGCTGGGGCTCATCTATGGCAGCAATGTCGGGGCCCCAATGGGTCACTGCTGTCCCTGCTGGGGCTCATCTATAGCAGCAATGCCGGGGCCCCAATGGGTCACTGCTGTCCCTGCTGGGGCTCATCTATGGCAGCAAAGCCGGGGCCCCAATGATGTCCCTGCTAGGGCTCATCTATGGCAGCAATGCCGGGGCCCCAATGGGTCACTGCTGTCCCTGCTGGGGCTCATCTATGGCAGCAATGCCGGGGCCCCAATGGGTCACTGCTGTCCCTGCTGGGGCTCATCTATGGCAGCAATGCCGGGGCCCCAATGGGTCGCTGCTGTCCCTGCTAGGGCTCATCTATGGCAGCAATGCCGGGGCCCCAATGGGTCGCTGCTGTCCCTGCTAGGGCTCATCTATGGCAGCAATGCCGGGGCCCCAATGGGTCGCTGCTGTCCCTGCTGGGGCTCATCCATGGCAGCAATGCTGGGCTCCTCCCTTCTTGTAGCTATGGCAGCAATCAGTTGATATGGATCGCCCCCTTATTTTTGGGAGACTCTGCTGTGTCCTCTGTCTGACTTCTGGAACTTTCCCTGAGTTATCTCCTAGTGTGAGTCGCACTTCCCCCCCCCCCCCCCCCGATCCACCACATGACAATGCATCAGTCAGTCATTAGCAGCCGTGCCGATGCATCCAAGCGTTTCATTTATTATCATAATTTAATATTTTGTATTCCGAGGAGCGGAACCCTTGCCGGCGTGCCGCACACAACTCATTTTGGAGACACTTTGACCTTCTGCAGCTTTTTCCGGTCCTTCTCCGATCCTCCGCCTGAGGCGACAATTTACTCTTTGCCCCCCTAACATTAAGCACATTACAATTTGGGGAGACATTTGTCAAGCTGAGAGCAGCGATAAGACTTCGCTCTCCATAACTTAATTTCTTGAAACAATGATTGTCACCAACAGGTCAACACATAATCTGTCTTCATTGCTGTTTATTGCAGGAGTGAGCGGCGCCGGATGGAGTCGGACGTTGTGCTTGGCGTCGGGTTTTGCTCATAATATCAGATAGAGGTTCAGATTTTTTGGCTGTAACGGATTATTTAACATTCTGCAAGTTTTTATAGATTTTGGAAGCTAATTTCTCATTGCTTTCCGTATCACTGCTTGCAGTCAGTGAATAAAAACTGTAACCTGTACGGACCTAGTACTTATTACAGAAGCTGAGAACTAGGGGAAGGAGACTGAAAAGCTAATAAAAAGTAACAGTGGCTGCTGTTCAGAACAATGGAAAGAACCAGTGCAGAAACACACCTGAAAAACCTGCAGCACAAATCTCTCCTGTGCTGGTTGTTTGCTACAGTGTGTCAGTGCAAATAAAGTCTATCTGGAGGTGAAACTTCTCGGCCCCTGTGTTCAAACTGGGCAGGACTGTGGTAAACCTGGCAGGACTATGGAAAACCGGGCAGGACTGTGGTAAACTGGGCAGGACTGTGGACTATGGAAAACCAAGCAGGACTGTGGAAAACCGGGCAGGACTGTGGTAAACCGGGCAGGACTGTAGTAAACCGGGCAGGACTGTGGTAAACCGGGCAGGACTGTGGTAAACCGGGCAGGACTGTAGTAAACCGGGCAGGACTGTAGTAAACCGGGCAGGACTGTGGACTATGGAAAACCGGGCAGGACTGTGGTAAACTGGGCAGGACTGTGGTAAACTGGGCAGGACTGTAGTAAACCGGGCAGGACTGTAGTAAACCGGGCAGGACTGTGGACTATGGAAAACCGGGCAGGACTGTGGTAAACTGGGCAGGACTGTGGACTATGGAAAACCAAGCAGGACTGTGGTAAACCGGGCAGGACTGTGGAAAACCGGGCAGGACTGTGGAAAACTGGGCAGGACTGTGGTAAACCGGGCAGGACTGTGGAAAACCGGGCAGGACTGTGGAAAACTGGGCAGGACTGTGGAAAACTGGGCAGGACTGTGGTAAACTGGGCAGGACTGTGGAAAACCGGGCAGGACTGTGGTAAACCGGGCAGGACTGTGGTAAACTAAGCAGGACTGTGGTAAACTAAGCAGGACTGTGGTAAACCGGGCAGGACTGTGGAAAACTAAGCAGGACTGTGGAAAACCGGGCAGGACTGTGGTAAATCGGGCAGGACTGTGGTAAACCGGGCAGGACTGTGGTAAATCGGGCAGGACTGTGGAAAACCGGGCAGGACTGTAGTAAATCGGGCAGGACTGTAGTAAAATGGGCAGGACTGTAGTAAATCGGGCAGGACTGTGGTAAACCGGGCAGGACTGTAGTAAAATGGGCAGGACTGTAGTAAATCGAGCAGGACTGTAGTAAACCCTTGTTAGGGAGACATATCAGCTCTATAAGGCTGTAATCTTTCAATCTTTCACTGACAGCAATCAGAAATTGTGCAAATTGTGAAGATTTGAAACCTAGAGATTTTTGCTAATTTTATGTTAACACTTTAGTAGAGGCTCCTACAGTATGACAGTACCATGGGGGAGGGGGGGCATGGGCTCCTACAGTATGACAGTACCATGGGGGAGGGGAGCATGGGCTCCTACAGTATGACAGTACCATGGGGGAGGGGGGGCATGGGCTCCTACAGTATGACAGTACCATGGGGGAGGGGGGCATGGGCTCCTACAGTATGACAGTACCATGGCGGAGGGGGGGCATGGGCTCCTACAGTATGACAGTACCATGGGGGAGGGGGGGCATGGGCTCCTACAGTATGACAGTACCATGGGGGAGGGGGGCATGGGCTCCTACAGTATGACAGTACCATGGGGGAGGGGGGGCATGGGCTCCTACAGTATGACAGTACCATGGGGGAGGGGGGCATGGGCTCCTACAGTATGACAGTACCATGGGGGAGGGGGGGGGCATGGGCTCCTACAGTATGACAGTACCATGGGGGAGGGGGGGCATGGGCTCCTACAGTATGATAGTACCATGGGGGAGGGGGGCAAGGGCTCCAACAGTATGACAGTACCATGGGGGAGGGGGGGCATGGGCTCCTACAGTATGACAGTACCATGGGGGAGGGGGGCATGGGCTCCTACAGTATGACAGTACCATGGGGGAGGGGGGCATGGGCTCCTACAGTATGACAGTACCATGGGGGAGGGGGGGCATGGGCTCCTACAGTATGACAGTACCATGGGGGAGGGGGGGCATGGGCTCCTACAGTATGACAGTACCATGGGGGAGGGGGGCATGGACTCCTACAGTATGACAGTACCATGGGGGAGGGGGGGCATGGACTCCTACAGTATGACAGTACCATGGGGGAGGGGGGGCATGGGCTCCTACAGTATGACAGTACCATGGCGGAGGGGGGGCATGGGCTCCTACAGTATGACAGTACCATGGGGGAGGGGGGGCATGGGCTCCTACAGTATGACAGTACCATGGGGGAGGGGGGCATGGGCTCCTACAGTATGACAGTACCATGGGGGAGGGGGGGCATGGGCTCCTACAGTATGACAGTACCATGGGGGAGGGGGGCATGGGCTCCTACAGTATGACAGTACCATGGGGGAGGGGGGCATGGGCTCCTACAGTATGACAGTACCATGGGGGAGGGGGGGCATGGGCTCCTACAGTATGACAGTACCATGGGGGAGGGGGGGCATGGGCTCCTACAGTATGACAGTACCATGGGGGAGGGGGGCATGGACTCCTACAGTATGACAGTACCATGGGGGAGGGGGGGCATGGGCTCCTACAGTATGACAGTACCATGGCGGAGGGGGGGCATGGGCTCCTACAGTATGACAGTACCATGGGGGAGGGGGGGCATGGGCTCCTACAGTATGACAGTACCATGGGGGAGGGGGGCATGGGCTCCTACAGTATGACAGTACCATGGGGGAGGGGGGGCATGGGCTCCTACAGTATGACAGTACCATGGCGGAGGGGGGGCATGGGCTCCTACAGTATGACAGTACCATGGGGGAGGGGGGGCATGGGCTCCTACAGTATGACAGTACCATGGGGGAGGGGGGCATGGGCTCCTACAGTATGACAGTACCATGGGGGAGGGGGGGCATGGGCTCCTACAGTATGACAGTGCCATGGCGGAGGGGGGCATGGGCTCATGCAGTACGACAGTACCATGGGGGAGGGGGGCATGGGCTCCTTCAGTATGACAGTACCATGGGGGAGGGGGGCATGGGCTCCTTCAGTATGACAGTACCATGGGGGAGGGGGGCATGGGCTCCTGCAGTATGACAGTACCATGGGGGAGGGGGGCATGGGCTCCTTCAGTATGACAGTACCATGGCGGAGGGGGGCATGGGCTCATGCAGTATGACAGTACCATGGGGGAGGGGGGCATGGGCTCCTTCAGTATGACAGTACCATGGCGGAGGGGGGCATGGGCTCATGCAGTATGACAGTACCATGGGGGAGGGCGGCATGGGCTCCTTCAGTATGACAGTACCATGGGGGAGGGGGGCATGGGCTCCTTCAGTATGACAGTACCATGGGGGAGGGGGGCATGGGCTCCTGCAGTATGACAGTACCATGGGGGAGGGGGGGCATGGGCTCATGCAGTATGACAGTACCATGGGGGAGGGGGGCATGGGCCCCTGCAGTTCGGCAGCATATTTGTGGGTGAGGCTGTTCTCCTGCAGTTTGCCAGGTTCTTTGCCATTTGTGGTGACCCAGGGGGACTGACACCACCCCTCCACCCCCCGATGAGGTGTTCCTATTACCCCATATAACGGTGTGATGGTGCGAGACACAAACAAAAGGATTCAGAGACAACTTCAGAACAGGTAACTTTACTTTGCAGCCACTTAAAGGTGCAGTACAGATAATATAAAGTCCTTGTTTTCAGGTTAGCTCGTCAGGGTTTCCTGTTAAGACACCGGTGAGCGGTTTTGCCGTGGTGCATGGATCCTGGACGTCGTGTTCTCCTTGTGGTTGTACAGCTCTTACATGGAGGGACCGGTGGCCAGCACCGGTGAGAAAGTTTGCCACGGTGCATGGATCCTGGACGCCATGTTTTTCTTGTGGTCCTACAGTTCTTACATGAAGGGAGCGGTGGCCAGCACCGGTGAGCGGTTTTGCCGCGGTGCGTGGATCCTGGACGTCGTGTTCTCCTTGTGGTCATACAGCTCTTCTATGCAGGGAGCGATCTGCAGCATTGGTGAGCGGTTTTGCCGCGGTGCGTGGATCCTGGACGTCGTGTTCTCCATGTGGTTGTACAGCTCTTACATGGAGGGAGCGATCTGCGGCACCGGTGAGCGGTTTTGCCGCGGTGCGTGGATCCCGCATGTTTTCGTATGCCTCCCATCGTGTTTATAATCCCTTTGCCGCCCCTATATCAAAGACTTCATTCAGATCGGCCAATTCCTCTTTTTGTCCTAAGTACGAAACGCCTGGAGCTTATTTTTTTGAGAGCTCCTTATATTTCTGAGGATTAAAATAAAAGTCCTCAAACTCCAGACATCACCATGGCAACCGGAAAGAGCGGCGGCCATATTAGCAACCGCATCACCGCGAAAAGAGAACCAGGAGATTCATTCCATGTAGACAGGCCCCCTATAGATACACAGGACAGGCTTAGATACAGCAGCTCATAAGGCAGTATCACATGAGAGGCTTAGATACATTACTTAGCAGACAGTATAATAGCCTCAGCAGACAGTATAACATAACATAGGATTAGATACAGCAGCTCAGGGAACAGTATCACACAGGCTTTGCATATTGCATTATGCAGAATAGGCTTAGATACTCAAGCTCAGCAGATAGTATCACACGAGATAGACACTTTCTAGGATTAGATACACTGCTTTAGCACACTCTATCATGTAAGTTTTGCTATATCAGTTCAGGGAACAATACCGCACCTGACAGACCGAGATACATTTATACAGCACAGTATCAAACAACATATGCTTAGATACACTAAGTGGTACAAGCTTATCAGACAGTATCACACATAGGATTAGATACAAGAGCTCAGCAGTGCAGTATCACACATGATTAGGTGTAGATGTAAGATTAGACAGTATCACACGGTAGGATGTCATACATTGGCCCCGATTTATCAACCCATGTGAGATGGTAACCCATCACAATTCTCCTAGCAACCAGTCACAGCTCCCATAACCCATCACAATTCCCCTAGCAACCAGTCACAGCTCCCATAACCCATCACAATTCCCCTAGCAACCAGTTACAGCTCCCATAACCCATCACAATTCCCCTAGCAACCAGTCACAGCTCCCATAACCCATCACAATTCCCCTAGCAACCAGTCACAGCTCCCATAACCCATCACAATTCCCCTAGCAACCAGTCACAGCTCCCATAACCCATCACAATTCCCCTAGCAACCAGTCACAGCTCCCATAACCCATCACAATTCCCCTAGCAACCAGTCACAGCTCCCATAACCCATCACAATTCTCCTAGCAACCAGTCACAGCTCCCATAACCCATCACAATTCCCCTAGCAACCAGTCACAGCTCCCATAACCCATCACAATTCTCCTAGCAACCAGTTACAGCTCCCATAACCCATCACAATTCCCCTAGCAACCAGTTACAGCTCCCATAACCCATCACAATTCCCCTAGCAACCAGTCACAGCTCCCATAACCCATCACAATTCCCCTAGCAACCAGTCACAGCTCCCATAACCCATCACAATTCCCCTAGCAACCAGTCACAGCTCCCATAACCCATCACAATTCTCCTAGCAACCAGTCACAGCTCCCATAACCCATCACAATTCCCCTAGCAACCAGTCACAGCTCCCATAACCCATCACAATTCCCATTCCTAGTTTACCCTTTCTAGAACCATTGAGTATTGAGCAGTGTGTCATAAGACAGGCTCTGCTACAGTTATACGTTAGGGCCGCCACGGCTCCGCTACAGTGACACATGTGGGCTGACATGGCTCCGCTACAGTGACACATATGGGCCGACACGGCTCCGCTACAATGACACGTGTGGGCTGACATGGCTCCGCTACAGTGACACACATGGGCCGACACGGCTCCGCTACAATGACACGTGTGGGCTGACATGGCTTCGCTACAGTGACACATATGGGCCGACACGGCTCCGCTACAATGACACGTGTGGGCTGACATGGCTCCGCTACAGTGATACGTGTGGGCTGACATGGCTCCGTTACAGTGATACGTGTGGGCTGACATGGCTCCGCTACAGTGATACATGTGGCCCGGCATGGCTCCGCTACAGTTACTCATGCGGCCCGGCATGGCTCCACTACAGTGACACGTGTGGGCTGACACATATAACACGTCTTCGGGCTGTGATGGTGGGGACGGCTGTGTCCTGACTTTCTCCCATCTTCCATGTCTCTTCTCTGTTTTTCCTCACCAGTTCTCCCTTTTCCGATATCACATCTTAGAGGGCGGAGTTTAGCGTAGTTGGACGTTTCGCCGTGTAACCGCTCGGTTTGGTGTATAATTACACTAAATGCCCAGTGATTGTGTATATAGCCGCTCCCACCGGTTATAGCGTTAAAGAGCGGCGTAAATCGTGCCAAGCCCCGCACTCTCTCTAATTACAGGATACCGGCGCTTTACGCCCTCATTTATACATTAACCTTGCAGTTTCTTCTCCACCTGCTGAAATCCGGTAGACGAGGATGAGTAACAGGTGGAGGGGGGGAAGGCAACGTGGTGTACGGACAGCGGGAGTCATAGTGTCTGCGCTCAGGACTGACCGTTACCTATAGATCAGCCTGACCTTGGCCTCAAACATAGAGAGTGACCAATAACAAGATGGCGGCAACGACATTAGACACGAAAAAAAGTAAATGAGAAACCAAACAATAGAATATTCTGGAAAAAGAATAGAATATAATTCTTTAGGATTAATATAAATGTAATTGGTCTCTTCACTATGTAATTCTATAGGGTTTTCTATACACTATGTAATTCTATAGGTTTTCTATACACTGTGTAATTCTATAGGGTTTTCTATACGCTCTGTAATTCTATAGGTTTCTATACACTCTGTAATTCTATAGGTTTTCTATACACTCTGTAATTCTATAGGTTTTCTATACACTCTGTAATTCTATAGGGTTTTCTATACACTCTGTAATTCTATAGGGTTTTCTATACACTCTGTAATTCTATAGGTTTCTATACACTCTGTAATTCTATAGGTTTTCTATACACTATGTAATTCTATAGGTTTCTATACACTCTGTAATTCTATAGGTTTTCTATACGCTATGTAATTCTATAGGTTTTCTATACACTCTGTAATTCTATAGGTTTCTATACACTCTGTAATTCTATAGGTTTTCTATACACTGTAATTCTATAGGGTTTTCTATACACTATGTAATTCTATAGGTTTTCTATACACTATGTAATTCTATAGGTTTCTATACACTCTGTAATTCTATAGGTTTTCTATACACTGTAATTCTATAGGGTTTTCTATACGCTCTGTAATTCTATAGGTTTTCTTCACTAACGTGGATACATAACGTTCTTTCTTATCCTTGTCCGAGGAAACGTCTCCATTGTGGAGTCACCTCTAGGGGTGGACGTCCTTGGTTCTTCAGAAGAATAATGATCTCCATATAGTGCAGCCCCTGACTATACGACCCGCGTATGATGGACAATATCCAACCTGCCCAGAGCTATTTGTCTTGTGTCCATCTTCCTATCTGCCCCAAATTGTTCTGTCCCCAAACTCTTCTGTAGTACGGTGATGGAGGAAGAGGAAGGCTCAGAGGATAGAGATGGATAACAAGAGGAGCAGGGCCCCAGCAGGAGAGGAGTGTGCTGAGGAGGTGGGGGGAAGGGTCAGGAGAACCGGGACAGGGAGGTGGTGGTGGTCATAGACATGGGGTGGGGGTGTAATAGACATGGGGTGGGGGTGTAATAGACATGAGGTGGGGGTGTAATAGACATGGGGTGGGGGTGTAATAGACATGGGGTGGGGGTGTAATGGGGTGGGGGTGTAATAGACATGAGGTGGGGAAGCATAGACATGGAGTGGGGGTGTAATAGACATGGGGTGGGGGTGTAATAGACATGGGGTGGGGGTGTAATAGACATGAGGTGGGGAAGCATAGACATGGAGTGGGGGTGTAATAGACATGAGGTGGGGGTCAAAGACATGAGGTGGGGAGTGATAGACATGGGGTGGGGGTGTAATAGACATGGGGTGGGGGTGTAATAGACATGAGGTGGGGAAGCATAGACATGGGGTGGGGGTGTAATAGACATGGGGTGGGGGTGTAATAGACATGAGGTGGGGCGGTCATAGACATGGGGTGGGGTATAATAGACATGAGGTGGGGTATAATAGACATGGGGTGGGGGGTCATAGACATGAGGTGGGGGTGATAGACATGGGGTGGGGGGTCATAGACATGAGGTGGGGAGTGATAGACATGGGGTGGGGGTGTAATAGACATGGGGTGGGGGTGTAATAGACATGGGGTGGGGGTGTAATAGACATGGGGTGGGGGTGTAATAGACATGGGGTGGGGAAGCATAGACATGGGGTGGGGGTGATAGACATGGGGTGGGGGTGTAATAGACATGGGGTGGGGGTGTAATAGACATGGGGTGGGGAAGCATAGACATGGGGTGGGGGTGATAGACATGGGGTGGGGGTGTAATAGACATGAGGTGGGGAGTGATAGACATGAGGTGGGGAGTGATAGACATGGGGTGGGGGTGTAATATACATGGGGTGGGGGTGTAATAGACATGGGGTGGGGGTGTAATAGACATGAGGTGGGGCGGTCATAGACATGGGGTGGGGTATAATAGACATGAGGTGGGGGTGTAATAGACATGGGGTGGGGGGGTATAGACATGGGGTGCGGGGGTCATAGACATGGGGTGGGGGTGTAATAGACATGGGGTGGGGCGGTCATAGACATGGGGTGGGGGTGTAATAGACATGGGGTGGGGGTGTAATAGACATGGGGTGGGGAAGCATAGACATGGGGTGGGGGGTCATAGACATGGTGTGTAATAGACATGAGGTGGGGGTGTAATAGACATGGGGTACGGGGGTCATAGACATGAGGTGGGGGTGTAATAGACATGGGGTACGGGGGTCATAGACATGAGGTGGGGAAGCATAGATATGGGGTGGGGGGTCATAGACATGAGGTGGGGGGGTCATAGATATGGGGTGGGGGGTCATAGACATGAGGTGGGGTGGTCATAGATATGGGGTGGGAGTGTAATAGACATGAGGTGGGGGTGTAATAGACATGGGGTGGGGGTGTAATAGACATGGGGGGGCATAGACATGGGGTGGGGGTGTAATAGACATGGGGTGGGGGTGTAATAGACATGGTGTGGGGGGTCATAGACATGAGGTGGGGGGGTCATAGACATGGGGTGGGGGTGTAATAGACATGAGGTGGGGGTGTAATAGACATGGGGTGGGGGGTCATAGACATGGGGTGGGGGGTGATAGAGATGAAGTGGGGTTATAATAGACATGGGGTGCGGGGGTCATAGACATGGGGTGGGGGGGTCATAGACATGGGGTGGGGGGCATAGACACGGGGTGGGGGTCATAGACATGGGGTGGGGGGTCATAGACATGGGGTGGGGGTGTAATAGACATGGGGTGGGGGGGTCATAGACATGCGGTGGGGGGGGTCATAAACATGGGGTGGGGGTTTATTAGACGTGGGGTGGGGGGTCATAGACATGAGGTGGGGGGGTCATAGACATATGGTGGGGGGGTAATAGACATTGGGTGGGGGTGGGGGGGGGGGGGTCACGTCTCAGATGGGGCTGATGGAGATATCTATGACCCCAGAGTCTTTACGTCACCCACCATTAATACCTTCCATGTCTTTTCCTATTACAGATGAGCACAGTGAAAATGCTGCGGCCGCGTCTGAACGGGATCTTCTTCAAGTTGACTTTTGATGAACACATAAGCAACATCAAGCCGGATATCATTGCGGTGACGCTGGCCTGCGAGGAGCTGAAGAAGAGCGAGAGCTTCAAGAAAGTCCTAGAGCTGGTGTTACTGGTGGGAAACTACATGAACTCCGGCTCCAGGAACGCCAAATCCCTGGGCTTCAATATCAGCTTCCTGTGCAAGGTGAGAGGCCGCACACGGGCAGCCCATTGTCATGGATCGGGAGGATGACCTCAGCCCAGGCAGCGCCCACTAGAGGTGCCCAGCGGGATGGCGGCCCGGCCTTGTTCCCTGCATAGAGCTGCATAGCCGGAAGCCTAGCCAAGTGTGACACAGATGGCAGCAGATGGGCACAGTTGTCTGGGCACAATATGGGGGGTGCATGGTGTACCGGGGCGGGGGGGGGGGGGGTGACTACCTGTGTAATGGGGTGTGCCAGTAAAATGTTTATGTTTCTCAGTATTCTCAGTCTGCATGAGTAAAGAGTCCGTACTTACCGTGTGCTAGGTGAGTGAGTACATTATCCCTTCCTGTTGTTACCAGACAACCCCATTAAGGAGTGTGCAGACTGGAGAGAATACACCACTTCCTGCAGGACATACACCAGCTGATAAGTACTGGGAGACTGGAGATTTTTAAGGCCTATATAACTTTCTGACACCAGTTGATTTTATAAACATTATTTTTCTTCTGAGTACCCCTTTAAGTTGCTGCCCTCCCCCACCCATGGTACCCTATACAACACCCAAATAATGCAGTCATATATTGGGAAGCCGTGCCTGTCCACTGCCACAAAAACACGTCTCAATACCGCGAGCTATACAGCTGCCTCTACAGGATGTGTAAGTGATTGGGTGGAGAATGAGTGACGCCCCCTGCAGTGGTGACACTAGTGTCCCACCCCTTACACTAGTGTCCCACCCCTTACACTAGTGTCCCACCCCTTACACTAGTGTCCCACCCCTTACACTAGTGTCCCACCCCTTACACTAGTGCCACAGCCCTTACACTAGTGTCCCACCCCTTACACTAGTGTCACAGCCCTTGCCCACCGTCCTCCCCCCTCATCCTCTGTCCTCCCCCCTCGCCCTCTGTCCTCCCCCCTCATCCTCTGTCCTCCCCCCTCTGTCCTCCCCCCTCGCCCTCTGTCCTCACCCCTCGCCCTCTGTCCTCCCCCCTCGCCCTCTGTCCTCACCCCTCGCCCTCTGTCCTCACCCCTCGCCCTCTGTCCTCACCCCTCGCCCTCTGTCCTCACCCCTCGCCCTCTGTCCTCACCCCTCGCCCTCTGTCCTCTCCCCTCGCCCTCTGTCCTCCCCCTCGCCCTCTGTCCTCCCCCTTGCCCACCGTCCTCCCCCCTCATCCTCTGTCCTCACCCCTCGCCCTCTGTCCTCACCCCTCGCCCTCTGTCCTCCCCCCTCGCCCTCTGTCCTCCCCCTCGCCCTCTGTCCTCCCCCCTCGCCCTCTGTCCTCCCCCTCGCCCTCTGTCCTCCCCCTCGCCCTCACCCCTCGCCCTCTGTCCTCCCCCCTCGCCCTCTGTCCTCCCCCCTCGCCCTCTGTCCTCCCCCCTCGCCCTCTGTCCTCCCCCTCGCCCTCTGTCCTCCCCCTCGCCCTCTGTCCTCACCCCTCGCCCTCTGTCCTCCCCCTCGCCATCTGTCCTTCCCCTCGCCCTCTGTCCTCACCCCTCGCCCTCTGTCCTCCCCCCTCGCCCTCTGTCCTCCCCCCTCGCCCTCTGTCCTCCCCCCTCGCCCTCTGTCCTCCCCCCTCTGTCCTCCCCCCTCGCCCTCTGTCCTCCCCCCTCGCCCTCTGTCCTCCCCCCTCGCCCTCTGTCCTCCCCCCTCGCCCTCTGTCCTCCCCCTCGCCCTCTGTCCTCCCCCCTCGCCCTCTGTCCTCCCCCTCGCCCTCTGTCCTCCCCCTCATCCTCTGTCCTCCCCCTTCACCCTCTGTCCCCCCTTGCCTTCTGTCCCCCCTCGCCCTCTGTCCTCCCCCTCGCCCTCTGTCCTCCCCCCTCGCCCTCTGTCCTCCCCCTCGCCCTCTGTCCTCCCCCTCGCCCTCTGTCCTCCCCCCTCGCCCTCTGTCCTCCCCCTCGCCCTCTGTCCTCACCCCTCGCCCTCTGTCCTCACCCCTCGCCCTCTGTCCTCCCCCCTCGCCCTCTGTCCTCCCCCCTCGCCCTCTGTCCTCCCCCTCGCCCTCTGTCCTCCCCCCTCGCCCTCTGTCCTCCCCCTCGCCCTCTGTCCTCCCCCCTCGCCCTCTGTCCTCACCCCTCGCCCTCTGTCCTCCCCCCTCGCCCTCTGTCCTCCCCCCTCGCCCTCTGTCCTCCCCCCTCGCCCTCTGTCCTCGCCCTCTGTCCTCCCCCTCGCCCTCACCCCTCGCCCTCTGTCCTCCCCCTCGCCATCTGTCCTCCCCCCTCGCCCTCTGTCCTCCCCCTCGCCCTCTGTCCTCCCCCCTCGCCCTCTGTCCTCCCCCTCGCCCTCTGTCCTCCCCCTCGCCCTCTGTCCTCACCCCTCGCCCTCTGTCCTCCCCCTCGCCATCTGTCCTCCCCCTCGCCCTCTGTCCTCACCCCTCGCCCTCTGTCCTCACCCCTCGCCCTCTGTCCTCCCCCCTCGCCCTCTGTCCTCCCCCCTCGCCCTCTGTCCTCCCCCCTCTGTCCTCCCCCCTCGCCCTCTGTCCTCCCCCCTCGCCCTCTGTCCTCCCCCTCACCCTCTGTCCTCCCCCCTCGCCCTCTGTCCTCCCCCTCGCCCTCTGTCCTCCCCCTCATCCTCTGTCCTCCCCCTTCACCCTCTGCCCCCCCTTGCCTTCTGTCCCCCCTCGCCCTCTGTCCTCCCCCTCGCCCTCTGTCCTCCCCCCTCGCCCTCTGTCCTCCCCCTCGCCCTCTGTCCTCCCCCTTCACCCTCTGTCCCCCCTTGCCTTCTGTCCCCCCTTGCCCTCTGTCCTCCCCCCTCACCCTCTGTCCTCCCCCCTCGCCCTCTGTCCTCCCCCCTCGCCCTCTGTCCTCCCCCCTCGCCCTCTGTCCTCCCCCTCGCCCTCTGTCCTCCCCCCTCGCCCTCTGTCCTCCCCCTCGCCCTCTGTCCTCCCTCTCATCCTCTGTCCCCCCTTGCCTTCTGTCCCCCCTCGCCCTCTGTCCTCCCCCTTCACCCTCTGTCCCCCCTTGCCTTCTGTCCCCCCTTGCCCTCTGTCCTCCCCCCTCACCCTCTGTCCTCCCCCCTCGCCCTCTGTCCTCCCTCTCATCCTCTGTCCCCCCTTGCCTTCTGTCCCCCCTCGCCCTCTGTCCTCCCCCTTCACCCTCTGTCCCCCCTTGCCTTCTGTCCCCCCTTTCCCTCTGTCCTCCCCCCTCACCCTCTGTCCTCCCCCCTCGCCCTCTGTCCTCCCCCCTCGCCCTCTGTCCTCCCCCCTTGCTCTCCGTCCTCCCCCCTCATCCTCCCCCCCTCACGCACCGTCCTCCCCCCCCGGCCCCCTCTATCATGTAAGTATGGGGACATTTCCCGCCGTATCCCTCCACTCTCCCCCGCCAGGTAAATAATTCACGGCCGCTCTGTTATTCCTTCCCAGGTAAGTTACTTTTCTTTACCTCAGTGACAGCTTCTTGATTTTTGACAGAATTTTCTCGCCGTCTTTTCCTTACAAGCAAATGCTTTCTGGCGTCTCAATTATTAAAGGAGCCGATCATCTGCGATGATTCCGAACAAAAGTGCGAGGGGGAGAGAAAGAGACGACTTCCTGCCGCCGTAACGATGACTGACACCGCTGCATTAACAGCACAAGGGGAAGTGAAAAGCAGAAGCCTCCCTGTAATTGGCGCGGGGCGGCGGATACCGCTTATTTATGTGCGAGCGGCAGTCACGTGCGGCTAATCGGAGACGGTCTGTGATTTATTTTCTGGATTATAAGGGATTGTGCATTGTAAATACAAGCCAGGAGATTGGTTTCTTGCTCGGGAGCTGCCCGTGCTCCCACCCTCGGCTGCGTCCAGCACGGATTACTCTGGTTTAGCCGCGTACGCTACATTAAACACGCTGCGGTCAGTGGTCAGCACAACCTGACGGAAATGAATCGTGCTTCTCCTGTTAAGTGAGCGGCGGTGACAGCGCTCTGAGCCTCGCTTCATCACGGGGCTGTATCCGGGCAGCTTCATCCGCACCACTCGCATCATCCTAGTCATGAATATAAACTAAACATGCAGATGTAGCAGAGCTGGGGGGTTATTTTGAACAGTTTCTGTTGAGACTGAGAACAGCTTAAAGGGGAACTCTGGAGAAAATAAAAGTGGTGTTAGAAAGTTATATACATTTGTAACTTACTTCTATTAAAAATCTCCAGTCTTCCGGTACTTATCAGCTGCTGTATGTCCTGCAGGAGGTGGTGTATTCTGTCCAGTCTGACACAGTGCTCTCTGCTGCCACCTCTGTCCATGTCAGGAACTGTCCAGAGCAGCAGCAAATCCTCATAGAAAACCTCTCCTGCTCTGGACAGTTCCTGACATGGACAGAGGTGGCAGCAGAGAGCACTGTGTCAGACTGGAGAGAACACACCACTTCCTGCAGGACATACAACAGCTGATAAGTACTGGAAGACTGGAGATTTTTTAATAGTAGTAAATTACAAATTTCTGGCACTTTCTGGCACCAGTTTATTTGGGATTTTTTTTTTTTTTGAGGTGAACAACCCCTTTAAATAAGGACATGAACCAGATTCTAGGCCTCATCCACACGTGAGTTTTTCTTCTGGGACTTCATATCAGGATCAGGGATGTCCTGGAGAAACCAGCCATATGGCATCAGCCGTATGGCCAGCGATGTCCAGCCGTATGGCCAGCGATGTCCAGCCGTATGGCATCAGTTATGCCGATCTGCAAAAACGGATAGGAGGGTAATAAAAGGCCACAGGATGGAGCCGGCCCGGGGCTTGATGGGCAATGCTTCAGTAAAATCAGCCGGCACACAGATGCATCCACCCATTGACTTTTAATGGAGCCTCCGTTTTAAAGAAACAGATCGAATAAGTGCAGGTCCTAAATAAGTGCAGGTCCTTAATAAGAGCAGGTCCTTATTAAGTGCAGGTCCTTATTAAGTGCAGGTCCTTATTAAGTGCAGGTCCTAAATAAGTGCAGGTCCTTAATAAGTGCAGGTCCTTAATAAGTGCAGGTCCTAAATAAGAGCAGGTCCTATATAAGAGCAGGTCCTAAATAAGAGCAGGTCCTATATAAGAGCAGGTCCTAAATAAGAGCAGGTCCTAAATAAGAGCAAGTCCTAAATAATTGCAGGTCCTAAATAAGTGCAGGTCCTTAATAAGTGCAGGTCCTAAATAAGTGCAGGTCCTAAATAAGAGCAGGTCCTATATAAGAGCAGGTCCTAAATAAGAGCAGGTCCTATATAAGAGCAGGTCCTAAATAAGAGCAGGTCCTAAATAAGAGCAAGTCCTAAATAATTGCAGGTCCTTAATAAGTGCAGGTCCTAAATAAGTGCAGGTCCTTAATAAGAGCAGGTCCTTAATAAGAGCATGTCCTTAATAAGTGCAGGTTCTAAATAAGAGCAGGTCCTTAATAAGAGCAGGTCCTTAAAGGGGTTATCCAGCGCTACAAAAACATGGCCACTCTTCCCCCTACTGTTGTCTCCAGTTCAGGTGCGGTTTGCAATTAAGCTCCATTTACTTAAATGGAACTGGGTTTCAAAACCCCACCCAAATTGGAGACAACAGTAGGGGGAAAGTGGCCATTTTTCGTAGCGCTGGATAACCCCTTTAATAAGAGCAGGTCCTAAATAAGTGCAGGTCCTAAATAAGTGCAGGTCCTAAATAAGTGCAAGTAAAATAAGAGCAGGTCCTAAATAAGTGCAGGTCCTAAATAAGTGCAGGTCCTAAATAAGTGCAGGTCCTAAATAAGTGCAAGTCCTAAATAAGAGCACGTCCTAAATAAGTGCAGGTCCTAAATAAGTGCAGGTCCTAAATAAGTGCAAGTAAAATAAGTGCAGGTCCTAAATAAGTGCAGGTCCTAAATAAGTGCAGGTCCTAAATAAGTGCAAGTAAAATAAGTGCAGGTCCTAAATAAGTGCAGGTCCTAAATAAGTGCAGGTCCTAAATAAGTGCAAGTAAAATAAGTGCAGGTCCTAAATAAGTGCAGGTCCTTAATAAGTGCAGGTCCTAAATAAGTGCAGGTCCTAAATAAGTGCAGGTCCTAAATAAGTGCAGGTCCTTAATAAGTGCAGGTCCTAAATAAGTGCAGGTCCTAAATAAGAGCAGGTCCTAAATAAGTGCAGGTCCTAAATAATTGCAGGTCCTAAATAAGAGCAAGTCCTAAATAAGAGCAGGTCCTAAATAAGAGCAGGTCCTAAATAAGTGCAAGTCCTAAATAATAGCCGGTCCTAAATAAGTGCAGGTCCTACTGAAACCGATCGGCCATCACACTCTGGCTGTCAGTGCCTGGGGGGTTACCGTGCCCTGGTACCTTGATGAGGAATACTAAATCCTTTCCGATAAAAAAAGGCTGTAGTGACCAGGGACTCTAGTGAAAGTGAAAGCTCTGTGACCAGGGACTCCTTGGGGGATGTCCAGGAAGAGGGTGGAGCCACCAGTAGATAGTCCCGCCCCTGCTTAGTACTATATTACATTAAAATGATGAGTTAATCTCAGTTTGTGGAGATGAGGCGAGCGTCTCGCTGTCAGCGTGTTGTCAGGCTCCGGCTCGCGCGGTTGATGCGACATTTTTCCTGGAGGTATGCTCTGAGGAACACTGCCGGCGTCTGCCAAACTTCAGATGAAATAAAAGGAATCTACAGGGAAATATCCTCATCAAGGAAAGAGATTAGGATTCTGAGATCAGATGCTCCGCAGACCGGCGGCCATCTTCAGGGAAGGGATCCTCCCGCTCAGCAGCAACAACTTCCCATTAGAATATAATAGAAATAAACATTTGCATGGACGACCGGGGGGCGAAAAACTCCTCATCTTTTGTCCGTCTCCACAGCTTCCCCTCCCCCGCTCTCACTTTGGTCTTGTAATAATGTTGCAGACTTTTATACTTTGTTTCCATGATGATCTGGTGGTGACTGATGATCAGACCGAGCAGCATCTTGTATGGATTAGGCTCGGCTGCTCTCACGTCTCCATTCTCATATGCGGCTCTCGTAGATTTTTGCCATGTGGTTTGTCACTTTTTGTGGCTTTTTGACACAATCTGGAATGGAGATTGGACATGGCCTAAGTGTGTAGAAGCCAAAAGCAGGAAATGTCCAGGGCCATATCTTCCAATAGGCATGAGGTGCAGCACCTAGGGCAGCACCCCGTGTAGTTTGGCACCCTGTGTGGGGCAGCACCTCGTGTATGGCAGCTAGTGTGCGTCGGCCTCTTGTATGGGGCAGCACCTCATGTAGGGCATTTAGCATGTGTTGGCCTCTTATATGGGGTGTTTCCTTGTGTGGAGCGGCACCTGGTGTGGGGAGGCTCCTCGTGAAAGGCGGCTAGTTTGTGTCGGCCTATTGTATGGGGTGGCTTCTCATGTGAAGCGGCACCTCCTGTAGGGTGGTTCCTTGTATGGGGCGGCTCCTCATGTGGAGTGGCACTTCCTGTGGGGCGGCTCCTTGTGTGGGGCGGCACTTGCTGTATTTAAGTTAAACCTCATAACATGAGAGTTGCCTGCAGGGTCCCCTCGGTTAGGAGACCCCATAGTAAGGAGGTGCAGATACAGCAGGACCACCAGAGTTCTGCAGCCCAAAAAGCCGAAACAACCGACAACGTAATAAGAGGTTTTTATAAATGACACATAATTGGAGGAGACCTTGTTACATAATTTGCATTGGGGCCAGAACTATAAGGTCTCGACTCTGCCCCTCATATCTTAGTAGAGTAACACAGAATTTCCTAATAGATTGCACCACAAAGGTACAGTAGATCACATGGCTTCTGTGGGGTCTAAAACAAGAGGGCCCCAGTCTAAGGTGGTCTCATTCCTACAAATGTGGTCTCTATATGTGTCATCTCAGGTGATGGGAATGTGGTGGCATCAAGCAGGACCTGGACAGACCCTAATACTGATCATTGCTGTAGGCCCCTGGTTCTTTGTGTAAACCACAGGTCCATCCATGCTCGCTCAACACTAGTGTATCACCCAGCCCTGGTCCATCCATGCTCACTCAACACTAGTGTATCACCCAGCCCTGGTCCATTCATGCTCACTCAACACTAGTGCATATCTCCCAACCCTGGTCCATCCATGCTCGCTTAACACTAGTGCATATCACCCAACCCTGGTCCATCCATGCTCGCTCAACACTAGTGCATATCTCCCAACCCTGGTCCATCCATGCTCGTTCAACACTAGTGCATATCTCCCAACCTTGGTCCATGCATGCTCACTTAACACTAGTGTATCATCCAACCCTGGTCCATCCATGCTCGCTCAACACTAGTGCATATCTCCCAACCTTGGTCCATGCATGCTCACTTAACACTAGTGTATCATCCAACCCTGGTCCATCCATGCTCACTCAACACTAATGCATATCTCCCAACCTTGGTCCATGCATGCTCACTCAACCCTAGTGCATATCTCCCAACCCTGGTCCATCCATGCTCACTCAACACTAATGCATATCTCCCAACCCTGGTTTATCCATGCTCACTCAACACTAGTGCATATCTCCCAACCCTGGTCCATCCATGCTCGCTCAACACTAGTGCATATCACCCAACCCTGGTCCATCCATGCTCGCTCAACACTAGTGCATATCTCCCAACCTTAGTCCATCCATGCTCGCTCAACACTAGTGCATATCACCCAACCCTGGTCCATCCATGCTCGCTCAACCCTAGTGCATATCTCCCAACCCTGGTCCATCCATGCCCGCTCAACCCTAGTGCATATCTCCCAACCTTGGTCCATCCATGCTCGCTCAACCCTAGTGCATATCTCCCAACCCTGGTCCATCCATGCTCGCTTAACACTGGTGCATATCACCCAACCCTGTTCCATCCATGCTCGCTCAACCCTAGTGCATATCACCCAACCCTGGTCCATCCATGCTCGCTCAACACTAGTGCATATCTCCCAACCTTGGTCCATCCATGCTCGCTCAACACTAGTGCATATCTCCCAACCTTGGTCCATCCATGCTCGCTCAACCCTAGTGCATATCTCCCAACCCTGGTCCATCCATGCTCGCTCAACCCTAGTGCATATCTCCCAACCCTGGTCCATCCATGCTCACTCAACACTAATGCATATCTCTCAACCCTGGTTTATCCATGCTCACTCAACACTAGTGCATATCACCCAACCCTGGTCCATCCATGCTCGCTCAACCCTAGTGCATATCTCAAAGCTGGTCCATCCATGCTCACTCAACACTAATGCATATCTCCCAACCCTGGTTTATTCATGCTCACTCAACACTAGTGTATCATCCAACCCTGGTCCATCCATGCTCACTCAACACTAGTGCATATCTCCCAACCCTGGTTTATCCATGCTAGCTCAACACTAGTACATATCTCCCAACCCTGGTCCATCCATGCTCGCTCAACCCTAGTGCATATCTCCCAACCTTGGTCCATCCATGTTGCTCAACCCTAGTGCATATCACCCAACCCTGGTCCATCCATGCTCACTCAACACTAGTGCATATCACCCAACCCTGGTCCATCCATGCTCGCTCAACCCTAGTGCATATCTCCCAACCCTGGTCCATCCATGCTCGCTCAACACTAATGCATATCTCCCAACCCTGGTTTATCCATGCTAGCTCAACACTAGTACATATCTCCCAACCCTGGTCCATCCATGCTCGCTCAACCCTAGTGCATATCTCCCAACCCTGGTCCATCCATGCTCACTCAACACTAGTGCATATCACCCAACCCTGGTCCATCCATGCTCGCTCAACACTAATGCATATCTCCCAACCCTGGTCCATCCATGCTCACTCAACACTAATGCATATCTCCCAACCCTGGTCCATCCATGCTCACTCAACACTAGTGCATATTACCCAACCCTGGTCCATCCATGCTCGCTCAACCCTAGTGCATATCTCTCAAAGCTGGTCCATCCATGCTCACTCAACACTAGTACATATCTCCCAACTTTTTGGATGGCCAAAGTGGGACACTTGCAGTTCACGCCAGGAAAACTTTACAAATATTTCTATATTTTTTAATTCAAGCATGCATCACACATACAGGATCTGCTGCAGATTGATGCATCACACATACAGGATCTGCTGCAGATTGATGCATCACACATACAGGATCTGCTGCAGATTGATGCATCACACATACAGGATCTGCTGCAGATTGATGCATCACACATACAGGATCTGCTGCAGATTGATGCATCACACACAAAGGATCTGCTGCAGATTGATGCATTTAATTACATTGCTGCAAATCTGCAGCAGATCCTGGATGTGTGATTGCCAGGGCCGTCTTAACAGCATTATGGGCCCCTGGGCAGAGGTGCGAATTGGGCCCCACCCCCCGCGGCCGCCGCCATCAAAACCCCCCATCTTTGCAACCCCGCCCCTAGCCAGTACAATTACATACAATAAAAAATACAAATTATTGTTAACATAAACTTTAATCCACAACACAGTCTTTCAGCAGCGCAAAAACAAAAAATAACCGTGCGTGCCGCCGCACCAAACCAGAGCAGGTTGGCTTCAAAGTATCCAAAAAACGCAATGGAGACAGCACTTCCAACAGCAATCTGCAGGGCAACATGTCTCATATATACAGAGGGGCAACAACAGGACTATTATATATGGGAACCATGTTGTCTCCCTGCATGTATACTGTATAATACAATATACAGGGAAACAACATGGTTCATATATAATATAATAGTCATGTTGTTGCCCCTCTGTATATATGAGACATGTTGTTTTGCCCTTCTCTATATATATGCCAGATAACAAGCAACAAATATTACCACCGCATACTGACTAACACCACCGCTGCTACTGACTAACACCACCGCTGCTACTGACTAATCCACTGTACACAGATCACTATCACCTCATCCAGTCATATAGAGGTGGCCCCAGCTCTACACAGGTTCTATACACCATATACATTACAGTGCAGATACATCAAGTGACTCACATGGGACGTCTTCTCTGATCGGAGTTCTTCCCTTTTCATCTTCTTTTCCATTTGCCCTGTGCCGTTATGAGAACCTCCCCGAGCCACGAATCCACAGAATCTGCCAGACAGACATATTAGGCTCCACACTCTGTCACCATCCTCATCTCTCTACACACTGCACATCTGTATTGGCCCCTTATAGATAGCTCCCCCTGTATTACCCCCCCCCCTTATAGATGGCTCCCCCCTGTATCCCCCCCCCTTATAGATGGCTCCCCCCTGTATTACCCCCTTATAGATGGCTCCCCCCTGTATTACCCCCTTATAGATGGCTCCCCCTGTATCCCCTTCTTATAGATGGCTCCCCCCTGTATCCCCCCCCCCCTTATAGATGGCTCCCCCTGTATTACCCCCTTATAGATGGCTCCCCCTGTATCCCCCCCTTATAGATGGCTCCCCCTGTATCCCTCCCTTATAGATGGCTCCCCCCTGTATTACCCCCTTATAGATGGCTCCCCCGTATTACCCCCTTATAGATGGCTTCCCCCTGTATCCCCCCTTATAGATAGCTCCCCCTGTATCCCCCCTTATAGATAGCTCCCCCTGTATTACTCCCTTATAGATGGCTTCCCCCTGTATCCCCCCCTTATAGATGGCTCCCCCTGTATTACCCCCTTATAGATGGCTCCCCCCTGTATCCCCCCCCTTATAGATGGCTCCCCCGTGTATCCCCCCCTTATAGATGGCTCCCCCTGTATCCCCCCCTTATTGATGGCTCCCCCTGTATCCCCCCCTTATAGATGGCTCCCCCCTGTATCCCCCCCTTATAGATGGCTCCCCCTGTTCCCCCCCCCCTTATAGATGGCTCCCCCTGTATTACCCCCTTATGGATGGCTCCCCCCTGTATCCCCCCCTTATAGATGGCTCCCCCCTGTATCCCCCCCTTATAGATGGCTCCCCCTGTATTACCCCCTTATAGATGGCTCCCCCCTGTATCCCCCCTTATAGATGGCTCCTCCCTGTATCCCCCCCTTATAGATGGCTCCCCCTGTATCCCCCCCGTATAGATGGCTCCCCCTGTATTACCCCCTTATAGATGGCTCCCCCTGTATTACCCCCTTATAGATGGCTCCCCCCTGTATCCCCCCCGTATAGATGGCTCCTTCTGTATCCCCCCCCTTATAGATGGCTCCCCCTGTATTACCCCCTTATAGATGGCTCCCCCTGTATTACCCCCTTATAGATGGCTCCCCCCTGTATCCCCCCGTATAGATGGCTCCCCCCTGTATCCCCCCGTATAGATGGCTCCCCCTGTATCCCCTTGTATAGATGGCTCCCCCTGTATCCCCCCCGTATAGATGGCTCCCCCTGTATTACCCCCTTATAGATGGCTCCCCCTGTATTACCCCCTTATAGATGGCTCCCCCTGTACTACCCCCTTATAGATGGCTCCCCCCTGTATTACCCCCTTATAGATGGCTCCCCCCTGTATCCCCTTCTATAGATGGCTCCCCCCTGTATTACCCCCTTATAGATGGCTCCCCCCTGTATCCCCCCCGTATAGATGGCTCCCCCTGTATCCCCCCCGTATAGATGGCTCCCCCTGTATCCCCCCCGTATAGATGGCTCCCCCGTATTCCCCCCTTATAGATGGCTCCCCCCTGTATCCCCCCTATAGATGGCTCCCCTGTATTCCCCCCTTATAGATGGCTCCCCCCTGCATCCCCCCTATAGATGGCTCCCCCCTGTATCCCCCCCCTCGTATAGATGGCTCCTCCCTGTATCCCCCCCTCGTATAGATGGCTCCCCCCTGTATCCCCCCCGTATAGATGACCCCCCCTGTATCCCCCCTTATAGATGGCTCCCCCCTGTATCCCCCCCGTATAGATGGCTCCCCCTGTATTACCCCCTTATAGATGGCTCCCCCCTGTATTACCCCCTTATAGATGGCTCCCCCTGTATCCCCCCCCTGTATAGATGGCTCCCCCCTGTATTACCCCCTTATAGATGGCTCCCCCCTGTATCCCCCCCTATAGATGGCTCCCCCTCTGTATTACCCCCTTATAGATGGCTCCCCCCTGTATCCCCCCCCCCCGTATAGATGGCTCCCCCCTGTATCCCCCCCGTATAGATGGCTCCCCCTGTATCCCCCCCGTATAGATGGCTCCCCCGTATTCCCCCTTATAGATGGCTCCCCCCTGTATCCCCCCTATAGATGGCTCCCCCCTGTATCCCCCCCTATAGATGGCTCCCCTGTATCCCCCCCCCTATAGATGGCTCCCCCGTATTCCCCCCTTATGGATCGCTCCCCCCTGTACAGCAGATAAAAAAAACAAAACACCCAACTCACCTACCAGCGCTCCCCCGTCGCTGCTTCCTCTCCTCTTCTGCCCCCGGCTGATGCGTCGCTCCCTGGGGGATTCTCCGGGAGCGCACACATCCGGAAGCTCAGTGTGCGCCCAGGCCGGGACTTCCGGTACAGGAAGCCCCAGCGACGCGCACTGAGGTTCCTGATGCGTGCGCTCCCTGAGAATCCCCCAGGGAGCGACGCATCAGCCGGGGCCGAATTTCCTCTTGCGACCGCAAGCAAGAAAGTGCTTGCGGTCGCAAGAGAAGGGGAAGGGGGGGCGCGCAGGGCCGTCTTACCCATTGGGCATGGGAGGCGGCTGCCCGGGGACCCTTGCGTCCTAGGGGGGCCCTGCCCGCTGTGACAGCGGGCAGGGGCCCCCTAGGACGCAAGGGCCCCCGGGCAGCCGCCTACCATGCCCAATGGGTAAGACGGCCCTGGTGATTGCATCAATCTGCAGCAGATCCTGGATGTGGGATGCATCCTTAGGACCCGGTCACACATCAGTAACCCAGTCAGTAATTGGAGACCTGTGGACATCAGGGACACCTGTCAGATAGGTGACACAGACACACAATGGACTAATCCATTGTTTTGCAGCACAGATAATGGCCCCAATATGAATGGGTAACACCTACAGATGTGTGTATGGGGCCATATGAACTGCATGTGTGATATCATGTATGATAGGGGCCATAATGCCACAGGAGTCATCTGGATATAATAATTTATAGGATTCATCATGCACCACATGGCGGAATAATCTGCAACTCTGGGTCTGAAGAAACCGGCCACAGAGCAACAGAGACAGATTATTAATGTAACCTCATTCAAGTCAGAAAGAGGGACAGAGGGGCATGTAAGGGGCAAAGAGGGACATGTAAGGGAAAAAGGGACATGTAAGGGGCAATGAGGGCCAGAGGGACATGTAAGGGACATGTAAGGGGCAAAGAGGGACATATAAGGGGCAAAGGGGGACAGAGGGATATGTAAGGGACAAAGAGGGACAGAGGGGCATGTAAGGGGCAAAGAGGGACAGAGGGACATGTAGGGGGCAAAGAGGGACAGATGGACATGTAGGGGGCAAAGAGGGACAGATGGACATGTAAGGGGCAAAGAGGGACAGAGGGACATGTAGGGGGCAAAGAGGGACAGATGGACATGTAGGGGGCAAAGAGGGGCATGTAAGGGGCAAAGAGGGGCATGTAAGGGGCAAAGAGGGACATGTAAGGGGCAAAGAGGGGAATGTAAGGGGCAAAGAGGGACATGTAAGGGACAAAGAGACATGTAAGGGGCAATGAGGGCCAGAGGGACATGTAAGGGACAAAGGGACATGTAAGGGGCAAAGAGGGACATATAAGGGGGACAGAGGGATATGTAGGGGGCAAAGAGGGACAGAGGGATGTGTAAGGGGCAAAGAGGGACAGGGATATGTAAGGGGCAAAGAGGGACAGAGGGGCATGTAAGGGGCAAAGAGGGACAGAGGGACGTGTAAGTGACAAAGAGGGACATGTAAGGGGGAAAGAGGGACAGAGGGACGTGTAAGTGACAAAGAGGGACATGTAAGGGGGAAAGAGGGACAGAAGGATGTGTAAGGGGCAAAGAGGGACAGAGGGACGTGTAAGTGACAAAGAGGGACATGTAAGGGGGAAAGACAGACAGAGGGACGTGTAAGGGGCAAAGAGGAAAAGTAGGGACTATTCCTCCAAAAGAGGGACATTCGGGAGGTACGCTAGTATATATATATTGTATGGTAAGATGCCATGACGCTTGTTACTGGGGAGAAAAAGTAGAAGGTGCGGATGAGATTTGACTCCCAGGACCTTGCTTGCTGCCTGTATCGGTAAAGTGTTGTCAGCTTACGTGTCATCTTCTGTTGTGTTGTGTAACAAGCTTTGCTTCAGGGCCACAAATGGCAGAAAGTTTCTGATGACCTTCCTGGGGAGAGATTTGTCAGAGTAAACTCCACAAGCAAGACTGCAGCAATACCCTTCATGTGTCCAGAGCCGTGCGGCGGCGGCATCAACCGAGGAGTCGGGTAGCAGGAGACGGCCCATAGCAGGGGAGCAGGAGGCCGTGACAACTGGGGCGCAGGAGGCGGCTCATAACCGGGGAGCCAGGGAGCAGGAGGCGGCAAATAACAGGGAAGCCAGGGAGCAGGAGGCAGCACATAACCGGGGAGCCAGGGAGCAGGAGGCGGCACACAACCGGGGAGCAGGAGTCGGCACACAACCGGGGAGGAGGAGGCGGCCCATAGCAGGGGAGCAGGAGGCCGTGACAACTGGGGGCGCAGGAGGCGGCTCATACCCGGGGAGCCAGGGAGCAGGAGGCGGCAAATAACCGGGAAGCCAGGGAGCAGGAGGCAGCACATAACCGGGGAGCAAGAGGCGGCACACAACCGGGGAGCAAGAGGCGGCACACAACCAGGGAGCAGAAGGCGACACACAACCGGGGAGCAGGAGGTGGCACACAACCGGGGAGCAGGAGGCCGCACACAACCGGGGACCAGGAGGCGGCACACAACCGGGGAGCAGGAGGCGGCACACAACCGGGGAGCAGGAGGCGGCACACAACCGGGGAGCAGGAGGCGGCACACAACCGGGGAGCAGGAGGCGGCACACAATGGGGGGGCAGGAGGGAGCATATTAAGTGGCATCTACCGGGCTGTACTCAATGACCCCAGACTGTGCTCTCACCTGCATCCACACCTCATGGTCTTAACTTCTCATTCTTCATGGATAAATGTTACTTTTAAAGGGGCCATGTCATTCCCATACAGCAGCAGCAATAGCAAGGGGTCCGCAAGATTCCACTTAAGGGTCAATGGAGATCTATTGGTGAAAAGTCCACCTCTTGCTTCACTTTACTCAACTACATGATTCCTCCATGATTACATTACTGATCCTGTACTGATCCTGAGTTACATCCTGTATTATACCCCAGAGCTGCACTCACTATTCTGCTGGTAGGGTCACTGTGTACATACATTACATTACTGATCCTGTACTGATCCTCAGTTACATCCTGTATTATACCCCAGAGCTGCACTCACTATTCTGCTGGTGGGGTCACTGTGTACATGCTTGTCATGTATTATACTTCAGAGCTGATTTGACAATTCGAAGCTGAAATCTCCCATTTTATATTGCGACATGGAGAGAAAGGAGCAGCTGCACATCGCACCTATGGCTGATACTAATGCCGCTCGGCTATGTTTAAAAACCAACGCCAGGATGTTGGTACAGTATATAATTTGATCAAACCATATTGCCCCGTGTACCACGTGCCGGTCTCCTGGTTCACATGAGTCCCTACGCTAACTCCACACTGTGTCGGTCAGTGACCGCCAACCCCGCAAAGCGTGCAGATGCAGGGAAGGGAGGCATATATATTTGCCTCCCAGAATCCTCTGACCACCAGAAAGCTTTGTGTCTGGTGATTTCTCCTGTTTCCATAGACCTGGCGGTCTCCAGCACGGTTAGCATTATCCCCTATATCTCGCCTTCGGGGGGCAGGATTATTTTCCTCTCGGCCCGCTGATTTCTTTCTTCTCCGAATGAAAAATACATTTTGTTAACAAGCATCGAGCGTCGGATTGTAATAATTAACGGAGGAGGCTGTAATAAATTTCCTCTTCCCACCGGGCTAATGTTAGTGTACCAATGCCTGAAATTACTAAAAGGTTTGTTGTGTACGCAAACAAAAGGCTGCTCTGCCTTCCTGGCTCCTCGACGGGAGCGCCGTCCACCGAGGGGAACGAGACGCACAAACAGCTCCCGATTCGGCCGGGGGGGGGGGGGGGGATTCTTTGTTTTCTTACTTTTAATTCTCTCTTCTTGCATTTTGCCGCCCTAATTGCTGGACCTGCTTGTGGAGGTTTTTTTTATCGTAATTGGGGAAAAAAATCTGCAGAATCATAGGATTTTATTTTTTGGCGTTTTAGCTGCTGGGACTTTCAGCAATTCAATGACTTTTAACCATTTGGAACCTTTCCCAGAAGTCACGAGGGAAGCGGAGAAGAAGTGTGCACCGGTCTTATTTGCATCTTGGTTTTACTTTCCTTTTATTTATTTTTTTGTTCTTCTTAGTAAATACACATCAGAGCCCCTGATCAACAAGAAGGTTGTTACATTATAATTCTGTCAGATGATGAACATATATGCATATCATCAGATACACCTGCGTGTTGACAGGGCACTTGTGGGGATTAGGGGAGTATTCTGATGTAGAAAGAGTCACATACACAGCAGCACAGAGTATTTAAGGGGGTGCGTGTACAGTTGTGTTGTGATGTGAGGACAGGGCTGCATGTTACAGGGGAAAAGCAATGAAAATGAGTAATAACCAATATGCTTAGGTCGGATAATGGGGTCTGTAAGAAGCTCTGATACTAGGGTCTATATTATACTAGGAGTCTAATACTGGGGTCTATATTATACTAGGAGTCTAATACTGGGGTCTATATTATACTAGGAGTCTAATACTGGGGTCTGTTATATACTTGAGGGCCTGATATAGGAGTCTGTAATATGTTGGGGGCCTGATACTGAGGTCTGTAATGTGCTGGGAGCTGGATACAGGGGTCTATCATATGTCGGGGTCTGATACTGAAGTCTGTAATATGCTGGGGGCCTGATACTGGGGTCTATTATATGCTGGGGACTTGATACTGGGGTCTGTAATATGCTGGGGGTCTGATACTGGAGAGTGTACTATAATGGGGATCTGATACTGGGGTGTGTAATATACTGGGGGCCTGATACTAGGGTGGGCAATATGCTGGGGGCCTAATACTAGGGTGTGTAATATGTTGGGGGCCTAATACTAGGGTGTGTAATATGCTGGGGGCCTAATACTAGGGTGTGTAATATGCTGGGGGCCTAATACCGGGGTCTAAAATATGCTGGGGGTCTGATAATGGGGTCTGTATTATGTTGGGGACCTGATACTGGGGTGTATAATATACTGGGGACCTGATACTGGGGTCTATAATATGCTGGGGCCTTATACTGGGTTCTGTAATATGCTGGGGACCGGATGCTGGGGTCTATAATATACTGGGGTATGTAATATGTTGGGGGCCTGATACTGGTGTCTTTAATATGCTGGAGGCCTGATACTGGGGTCTGTATTATGCTGGAGATCTAATACTGGGGTCTATATTATGCTGGAGGTCTGATACTGGGGTGTGTAATATGCTGGGGGCCTGATACTTGGGTGTGTAATATACTGGGGGCCTGATACTGAGGTGTGTAATATGCTGGGGGCCTGATACTGGGGTGTGTAATATGCCCTGAGCCAGATTCTGAGGTCTATCATATGTTGAGGGCTTATACTAAGGTTTGTAATATGCTGGGAGCCGGATACTGCGGTCTATCATATGTCAGGGGCTGATACTGAGGTCTGTATTATGCTGGGTGCCTGATACTGGGGTGTGTAATATGCTGAGGGCCTGATACTGGGGTGTAAAATACTCTGGGGGCCGGATACTTGGGTCTGTATTATACTGGGGGCCTGATACTTGGGTCTGTATTATACTGGGGGCCTGATACTTGGGTCTGTATTATACTGGGGGCCTGATACTGGGGTCTGTATTATACTGGGGGCCTGATACTTGGGTCTGTATTATACTGGGGGCCTGATACTGGGGTCTGTATTATACTGGGGGCCTGATACTGGGGTCTGTATTATACTGGGGGCCTGATACTGGGGTGTAAAATACTCTGGGGGCCGGATACTTGGGTCTGTATTATACTGGGGGCCTGATACTTGGGTCTGTATTATACTGGGGGCCGGATACTTGGGTCTGTATTATACTGGGGGCCTGATACTGGGGTCTGTATTATACTGGGGGCCTGATACTGGGGTCTGTATTATACTGGGGGCCTGATACTTGGGTCTGTATTATACTGGGGGCCTGATACTTGGGTGTGTAATATGCTGAGGGCCTGATACTGGGGTGTAAAATACTCTGGGGGCCGGATACTTGGGTCTGTATTATACTAGGAGCCTGATACTTTGGTCTGTATTATACTGGGGGCCTGATACTGGGGTCTGTATTATACTGGGGGCCTGATACTGGGGTCTGTATTATACTGGGGGCCTGATACTGGGGTCTGTATTATACTGGGGGCCGGATACTTGGGTCTGTATTATAATGTGGGGCCTGATACTTGGGTCTGTATTATACTGGGGGCCGGATACTTGGGTCTGTATTATACTGGGGGCCTGATACTTGGGTCTGTATTATACTGGGAGCCTGATACTGGGGTCTGTATTATACTGGGGGCCTGATACTGGGGTCTGTATTATACTGGGGGCCTGATACTGGGGTCTGTATTATACTGGGGGCCGGATACTTGGGTCTGTATTATACTGGGGGCCTGATACTTGGGTCTGTATTATACTGGGGGCCTGATACTTGGGTCTGTATTATACTGGGGGCCTGATACTTGGGTCTGTATTATACTGGGGGCCTGATACTGGGGTCTGTATTATACTGGGAGCCTGATACTGGGGTCTGTATTATACTGGGGGCCTGATATTGGGGTCTGTATTATACTGGGGGCCTGATACTTGGGTCTGTATTATACTGGGAGCCTGATACTGGGGTCTGTATTATACTGGGGGCCTGATATTGGGGTCTGTATTATACTGGGGGCCTGATACTGGGGTCTGTATTATACTGGGGGCCTGATACTTGGGTCTGTATTATACTGGGGGCCTGATACTTGGGTCTGTATTATACTGGGGGCCTGATACTTGGGTCTGTATTATACTGGGGGCCTGATACTTGGGTCTGTATTATACTGGGGGCCTGATACTGGGGTCTGTATTATACTGGGAGCCTGATACTGGGGTCTGTATTATACTGGGGGCCTGATATTGGGGTCTGTATTATACTGGGGGCCTGATACTTGGGTCTGTATTATACTGGGAGCCTGATACTGGGGTCTGTATTATACTGGGGGCCTGATATTGGGGTCTGTATTATACTGGGGGCCTGATACTGGGGTCTGTGCTATTAAATACATTTTTAGACCCCGTCTCTATAAATATCCTGCTTTTGCCCTGTTCAGAGACTATTACACGGGCCAATGGGGGCACAATAATAACTGTAGATCTGCTAGATCGGCGCTCGTTTACCGGGCCTATTAGATGGTCCGATAATCGTTTAGCAAGGGCTGCATGAACATGGTTACCGATGTCCTTGCATCCTTTTTCTTAAACTGTATACATTACCCATCCATGGTCCAGGGCTCCTCCTGTGCTCTATCTTTCAGTGTAATAGGGCCCTAAGAGGTTTGTATTAAATGTGTGACCTGCGCCAGGAGCACAGAGTGTTTCAGGAGAGCTGGTCCTGTGGGTCCGGTCACATGATGATGGTGATGATGATGAGGAGGAGATTGTATGAGGTGGGGGCAGTGTCAGGATGTGAGGAAGGGGATGAAGACCTGAAGGACAATACTATGTATCTTTAATCTCCTTCCTCAGTTGTTGCCCTTTGCCCTGTATGTTGTCATCTATATTAATCGTCTCTTAGCAGCTTTGTAGCGCCGCTCCTGTGGTCGGGGTGAGGGGTCGGGAGGTTCTTTGTAGTTATGTTTCCTCCTCTTTGCCCCTTGCTGTCATTATTCTCCTTATTCATATACATCATTGCAGCCATTCTGCCTCATATCAATAAATCATGGCCGCCCCCTGAACCCGAGCTCTTTATATTCTGTCCGCTGACGTCCTGTGACCCCCTGAGCCTGTGTCCTCTATGAAGACAATCAGCTCTTACAAGGAATCTTCTCTTCCTAAGAATGTCTTCAGCTGTGATCTCTGTGACTGTCTCATAGCACCTGATGCTTCATGAAGATACAACATCCGGGACCCCAAGTGATCAGCCCGCCTGGATATAATATGATAAACCCCCCTGTCCCATGTCCAGGCATCCCTTCATTCCAGCTATTGTGTAACTACAACTCCCAGCCTGTAGTTCACATGTAGGGTCCTCACCCACCACCTGGCTCCTTGTATCATTACACATGTAGGGTCCTCACCCACCACCCGGCTCCTTGTATCATTACACATGTAGGGTCCTCACCCACCACCTGGCTCCTTGTATCATAACACATGTAGGGTCCTCACCCACCACCCGGCTCCTTGTATAATCACACATGTAGGGTCCTCACCCACCACCCGGCTCCTTGTACCATTACACATGTAGGGTCCTCACCCACCACCCGGCTCCTTGTATAATCACACATGTAGGGTCCTCACCCACCACCCAGCTTCTTATATCATCACACATGTAGGGTCTTCACCAGCTGCCCGGCTTCTTGTATCATCACACATGTTGGGTCTTCACCAGCTGCCCGGCTTCTTGTATAATCACACATGTCGGGTCCTCACCAGCTGCCCGGCTTCTTATATAATCACACATGTTGGGTCTTCACCCACCACCCGGCTTCTTGTATCATCACACATGTTGGGTCTTCACCAGCTGCCCGGCTTCTTATATAATCACACATGTCGGGTCTTCACCAGCTGCCCGGCTTCTTGTATAATCACACATGTTGGGTCTTCACCCACCACCCGGCTCCTTGTATCATCACACATGTCGGGTCCTCACCCACCACCCGGCTCCTTGTATCATCACACATGTCGGGTCCTCACCCACCACCCGGCTCCTTGTATCATCACACATGTCGGGTCCTCACCCACCACCCGGCTTCTTGTATCATCACACATGTCGGGTCTTCACCAGCTGCCCGGCTTCTAATATAATCACACATGTCAGGTCTTCACCAGCTGCCCGGCTTCTTGTATCATCACACATGTCGGGTCTTCACCAGCTGCCCGGCTTCTTGTATCATAACACATGTAGGGTCCTCACCCACCACCCGGCTCCTTGTATAATCACACATGTAGGGTCCTCACCCACCACCCGGCTCCTTGTATCATTACACATGTAGTGTCCTCACCCACCACCCAGCTCCTTATATCATCACACATGTTGGGTCTTCACCCACCACCCGGCTTCTTGTATCATCACACATGTCGGGTCTTCACCAGCTGCCCGGCTTCTTGTATAATCACACATGTCGGGTCTTTACCAGCTGCCCGGCTTCTTGTATCATAACACATGTCGGGTCTTCACCCACCACCCGGCTTCTTGTATCATCACACATGTCGGGTCTTCACCCACCACCCGGCTCCTTGTATCATCACACATGTCGGGTCTTCACCAGCTGCCCGGCTTCTTGTATCATCACACATGTCGGGTCTTCACCAGCTGCCCGGCTCCTTGTATAATCACACATGTCGGGTCTTTACCAGCTGCCCGGCTTCTTGTATAATCACACATGTTGGGTCTTCACCCACCACCCGGCTCCTTGTATAATCACACATGTCGGGTCTTCACCCACCACCCGGCTCCTTGTATAATCACACATGTCGGGTCTTCACCAGCTGCCCGGATCCTTCATAAACCATTTTTCATATTTCTCATCACTTGGATTTCTTCTTGGACTATTGAAGTTCTTTGCATATCTGCCTGGTTGTGTAAGTCATCTGACCCCAATCCAGGAGGTGACCCGAGCCTGTCCACCGCCATATCTGTATGATGGATGACGGATCTCGCACCGCTATGGTATGCGCATATAAATTGAATGCGGGGTCAGCCGAGATCCTTAGCCGTACAAGCAGATTATGAGATATTGATTAGCTGCTCCTGACGCCGAGAACAAGAGTCACCTGTTTAACCGCCATTATGAGGTAAGACTCTAGTCCTGATCCGACGTGGAGCGATGCCACGGCCAGGCGTGACGGACGCTCGTTGCTGCTAATTCGCACTTTTCTCTCGCTTCATCGACTCCACATCTCATAAACCAAGAAGAAAATTTGGAACCGGCCCCAAGAAAGCAGAAGCTTTCAATAAAGACGTCTGGTGGTGATAAATTGTGTCTTGTTGAACCATTGTCAGCGCCAGTCACGGAAGATCTAGAATATTCTCGCCCTGTCTCTCTCTCTCCCTCATTCATTCCACTTTTTTTCTTTCCTTTGTGACAAGCTTGGAAATGCAGCCTAGAAAGTATGTATTAAGTCTGTCAAGTAGCAGCTCCAGTGCTAATGTCTTTATGGTAATTGCATATGCTTAAAAATGCATTATCTTCCTGGATGTTGTAGCGCTACGTGCGCCATTATGGAGGGAACCAATGATTTGTAAACAACCCTTGGCATTGAACACAGAACCTAATTCTGTTTAAATAAAGGCGAGCGGCATTAGAATTCATGTGCAGCGGCGGCGGCGGCCTGGCAGAGGATGGGAGCTGTTTTGATATATGCAATGGAGCATTCATGATTGCTTAAATATTAACTGCTCTCCGAATGCGCAAAAGATGATCACAGGCAAGAATGGTGATTAGGACAATGGCGGGATGGCCTGGTGGAGATGACAGGCTTCCTGGTTCTCCTCCACCAATTCCAGCTCCTAATGCAGAAGAAGGAGAAAAATCGCTAGAATATCACCACCCAGGCGCCAACAAAGCCGACTTATCCCCATAAGAGCCATTTAGGTGCAAATTGTGAGGCCCTGTTGCTCTTCAGATGCTGTAACATCACCACAGAGGTTTCCTAAATGCCCTCAGTGTCACATAAGTCGCCAAGATACAGTATTGCTGAAGCAAGGGCAACCTTCCCATTCTTCACCTTTTACCCGCTCATGGAGGTAAGACCCCCTCCCACAGCTCCGGGTGCAGTCACAGTGTGGTGCAGGATAGTCTAGGGTAAAGAAGAGGGATAGTACCAAGGCAGGTGAGGGGAGACAGTACCGGGGCAGGCGAGGGGAGACCGTACCGGGGCAGGTGAGGGGAGACAGTACCAAGGCAGGTGAGGGGAGACAGTACCAGGGCAGGCGAGGGGAGACCATAGCGGGGCAGGCGGGGGGAGACCATACCGGGGCAGGTGAGGGGAGACAGTACCGAGACAGGTGAGGGGAGACAGTTCCGGGGCAGGCGAGGGGAGACAGTACCGAGACAGGTGAGGGGAGACCATACCGGGGCAGGCGAGGGGAGACCATAGCGGGGCAGGCGAGGGGAGACAGTACCGGGGCAGGCGGGGGGAGACCGTACCGGGGCAGGTGAGGGGAGACCATAGTGGGGCAGGCGAGGGGAGACCGTACCGGGACAGGCGAGGGGAGACCGTACCGGGACAGGCGGGGGGAGACCGTATCGGGACAGGCGAGGGGAGACCGTATCGGGACAGGCGAGGGGAGACAGTACCGGGACAGGCGAGGGGAGACCGTATCGGGACAGGCGAGGGGAGACCGTACCGGGGCAGGCGAGGGGAGACAGTACCGGGGCAGGCGAGGGGAGACCATAGCGGGGCAGGCGAGGGGAGACCGTACTGGGGCAGGCGGGGGGAGACCGTACCGGGGCAGGCGGGGGGAGACCGTACCGGGACAGGCGAGGGGAGACAGTACCGGGGCAGGCGAGGGGAGACCATAGCGGGGCAGGCGAGGGGAGACCGTACCGGGGCAGGCGAGGGGAGACCGTACCGGGACAGGCGGGGGGAGACCGTATCGGGACAGGCGAGGGGAGACAGTACCGGGGCAGGCGAGGGGAGACCATAGCGGGGCAGGCGAGGGGAGACCGTACCGGGGCAGGCGAGGGGAGACCGTATCGGGACAGGCGAGGGGAGACCGTATCGGGACAGGCGAGGGGAGACAGTACCGGGACAGGCGAGGGGAGACAGTACCGGGACAGGCGAGGGGAGACCGTATCGGGACAGGCGAGGGGAGACAGTACAGGGGCAGGCGAGGGGAGACAGTACCGGGGCAGGCGGGGGGAGACAGTACCGGGGCAGGCGAGGGGAGACCGTACCGGGATAGGCGGGGGGAAACCGTACCGGGACAGGCGGGGGGAGACAATACTGGGTGAGAGAATGGCTCCTCAGCCTTACACAATGTTCTGCCGCTCCTGCCTCCTCAGCTTCATCCCCCTCCTCCCTCTCTCCTCACCTCCAGGACTTTCTTCTCCTCAGAAGTTCCCACATTCATCGGGAGCTCTTATCCTGTGACTGGTTAAGTCCCCACTAAGCTCACAAATTGTAGATATTAAATCCATGCACTCAATGTATCAGCATGTTAAATATGATGGAACACTAATTCAGCATTTTAATTCTGCTGGTCCGCTGTTCAAATCCCATCCTACGGATATTTTTAAAAATATACATCACAGAAAGAAGAAAATGGGCGAGGGGGATCGGAGCGGCAGTCGCCCCAGCAGGGAAGCCTGATAAAGCAGCTTTATGTGACCATTACAATAATAGGCCCTTTGAAGTGAAAGCTATATGGGAAGCCGGCAGTTTAACCAGTGGCAGTGTTTGATGGAACACGGCCTGTTATTTCCTAGGAGAAACACCAAGTGCACAGGCAGAAAAGGCTGCAGATAGTATAAGCTGTGATCCTTCAAACCCTGAAAATCTCCTCACAGAGCTGTACGGAGCCGGGCGCAGCGTCAGGGTTACTGCATCTGGTCCCCCGATCCAGGAATGGAAGGCCACAACTGCACATGACTTCTGGGTATGGGATGGACACTCACTTTCCTATGAAACAACTTCAACAAAAATAACCACAGACTATGAAATGAAGGCACAATACACACTTTTTGGTGGCCGCAGATTTATTTATATCACAGGACTATCAATCCCAGGAGTCAGGTGAAGAGCTCGGTCACTGGGATTCCTGGATACTGTGAGATCCCCAGCTGTTTGTGCAAAAAAAAAGCTAATCCTCAACTTACAAAGAGTCATCCTCCAGCACTCTGGAGGTGAAAAACCACCTGTGGAGGAAATCTTTAGGGAACCATGGCTGAAGGATTTAACTTCCTGGGGGCCTAGAGGGTTAATGAAAAACTGTAACCAATGAAATAAAAATCCTCTTGCAAGGGAGAGGAAGGGAAAGACAAGAAGTTTTGTCAATCTCTAAACCCCACCCTCCTTCATAGTAAAAACAACTATATATGTGTATATATACCCCTCCCTCCTTTCTCTATGAGTGGTGAGGGAAGCAGGACACACAGGCTTTCTCTATGAGTGGTGAGGGAAGCAGGACACACAGGCTTTCGCTATGAGTGGTAAGGGAAGCAGGACGCACAAGCTTTCTCTATGAGTGGTGGGGGAAGCAGGACGCACAGGCTTTCTCTATGAGTGATGGGGAAGCAGGACTCACAGGCTTTCTCTATGAGTGATGGGGAAGCAGGACTCACAGGCTTTCTCTATGAGTGGTGGGGGAAGCAGGACTCACAGGCTTCTCTATGAGTGGTGGGGGAAGCAGGACTCACAGGCTTTCTCTATAAGTGGTGGGGGAAGCAGGACTCACATGCTTTCTCTAGGAGTGGTGGGGGAAGCAGAACTCACAGGCTCTCTCTATGAGTGGTGAGGGAAGCAGGACTCACAGGCTTTCTCTATGAGTGGTGGGGGAAGCAGGACTCACAGGCTTTCTCTATGAGTGGTGGGGAAGCAGGACTCACAGGCTTTCTCTATGAGTGGTGGGGGAAGCAGGACTCACAGGCTTTCTCTATTAGTGGTGGGGGAAGCAGGACTCACAGGCTTCTCTATGAGTGGTGGGGGAAGCAGGACTCACAGGCTTTCTCTATGACTCCTATGGGTGAATATGTTGCATTACACCATAGAAGCTTTCCTACCCCGGCACTCGCTCCTTGTTGCCCTTAGAGGCCTGACACATCCCTTTCTGTACGTGACTATGAGGATGTTCTTCTGTAATCTATAGACCCTGTATATGACTAGTCGCTGCAGCAGATTCTTGGCAGCTCATACGGGAAGCAGCTGCTGTTTCACATAGAATATAGAATCGCTATTATGGGGAACAATCCAGAAGATGTATATTAATAATCGAGATAAGTGACTTCTAGCTGAATGGTGTCCTTCCTTAAAGGGATTCTGTATTCCAGGCTCCAGACTGCTGACTGTGATATAGCTGTGAGGTCAGGAGAAAGGGTCACGGTCCAGAACGTAGAACAATGCTTTTATTCTCTGCTGTAAAGTGTCAAAAAGGCGGTCCCAAGTCCTAAAGTGCTGAGGGCTTAACGCCTCCTCGCTCCCCCTCCTAACCCTGTCCTGAATGGGGATGGGAGGGGGAGAGAGGATAGGTGATAGCCCTCAGCACATGAGGAGCTGACTGCCCAGCAGCCTGGGTCACCAGTCCCATGTGAGTCGTGGCACCTGAGCCCTGTGGACCCCACAGATCCGAATGATAACAATGAGGCAGCGATATGTTATTATTGTTGTATATACTGGTATTACGTTTGGTGGCATTGTGCTGTATTATTGGTGTCTTATATATTACTCATCGGGCTCCATCTGGTCAGCAGGGGGTCCTGACTCCAGGCATGTGTTCTTACAGCGCCACCACAGGCTAATTGAAGCATTACACAGGTTGTATAGAAATGAACGGTTTGTCCGCGAATACAAAGGGTACTATTACATTGAACTATAATTGGACGAATCAGCCCGATTTGGCCGATTATCGCTTGGTGTAATAATCATTGGCTGATCGTTGATATAGGTTTGAACCTATAATTGTCGGGCGTCGACCGCACATCGCTACGTGTAATAGCGGTACGTGGCCGGCGACTGACAATATCCAGGCTGCAGGGCTCCTCTTGTGGTCTTCTTCTCCACGGGTCCACTCTGAAGCTGGAGCGCACGGGACTCGGGGAGAAGAAGACCACAAGAACAGGTAACAATGTCCCTGCAGCCCTTGTTGGCCGTGTAATATTAGCCCCAGTACACGAGCGCCAATCTAGCAGATACTGTTATTATCCGGCTTTCATCGGCCCGTGTAATATTAGCCAAAGATATGTCAGGTCCTCCGGAAAGAGACGATCATTGCAGCCTCTACTGCTCGGTTCTATTTGTTATAGGGGCACTCCGGAGGAACAAAATCAATTTGTGGCAGAAAGTTATATCAATTAATCTCCAGTCTTCCAGTACTTATCAGCTGCTGTATGTCCTGCAGGAAGTGGTGTATTCTCTCCAGTCTGACACAGTGCTCTCTGCTGCCACCTCTGTCCATGTCAGGAATTGTCCAGAGCAGGAGAGGTTTTCTATGGGGATTTGCTGCTGCTCTGGACAGTTCCTGACATGGACAGAGGTGGCAGCAGAGAGCACTGTGTCAGACTATGTCACCACTTCCTGCAGGACATACAGCAGCTCAGTGTCGGACTGGTACCTTGGGCCCACCAGGGAATATTCACATTACTATAGTGACTTTGCACAGTGCTGTGTATGTGACCGGCAATGCTCGCTCACTGTTACTAACTGGTCAGACTCTCCAGGGATGGCGACCTGAACAGCCAAAGGCTCTCTAGGCATGATGGGAGTTGTAGTTTTGCCACAGCTGGAAGGTCGAAGGTTCCCCACCCCTGTTCTAGTGTATAGGAGCTGTCCAGGCATGATGGGAGTTGTAGTTTTGCAATTGATGTAGGGTCAAAGGTTCCCCATCCCTGCTCTATGCAAACAGCACAGCCGCCCACTTAAGTTTCTTGAAAGGTGACGTCCCATGAAACTTGCTGGGGGATTATATGTCATCCTGAAGCTGCTAAACAGGGATACAGACCTCCTGCTCAGGGGCCCACCAATGGGTAGGGCCCACCGGGGGATTCCCCTGCTCCCCTGTGGGCCAGTCCGAGCCTGCAGCAGCTGATAAGTACTGGAAGGCTTGAGATTATCAAATAAAAGTAAAATACAAATCTCTGGCACTTTCTGACACCATTTTCCCCCCAGCGGAGCACCCCTTTAAAGGGGTTATCCAGCCTGGGGGCACTTTTTTGGGGGACCGAGGAGGAGGTGGCTGAAATAAAAGACGTCCACTTACCTCCCCTGTTCCAGCGGCGGGTCCCGCATCACGGCGCTCCGGTGCCCGGTTCCCGGCCGCTTCCTGGTGTCTGACGCTGCCCGAGACGCTACGTCTCAGGGCCTCTCAGCCACTCAGTGAAGGAGGCGGGATCCGAGCGGACTTTAAATGGATCCCGCCTCCTTCACTGAGTGGCTGAGCGGCCCTGAGACGTAGCGTCTCGGGCGGTGTCAGACACCAGGAAGCGGCCGGGAACCGGGCACCGGAGCGCCGTGATGCGGGACCCGCCGCTGGAACAGGGGAGGTAAGTGGACGTCTTTTATTTCAGCCACCTCCTCCCCGGTCCCCCAAAAAAGTGCCCCCAGGCTGGATAACCCCTTTAACTTCTCTGCTAGGGCTTTCAGAATCCCGCACTCCCTGTAAATGGCGCAGGATGCAGTGTCTGAGGTAGACATGATTGTTGGCTTCCTGGAACGCCCCTTTAAGTATTAATAATATGACATAAAGGCTCCTAATAGACCGCCGCCTGCGCTGAGCAGCCACTGAAATCACCTCATTACGCCTTTTACTTCTAAACCCAACAGACTCATAATCCAAGAACATTAAATCCGTCAAATTCACCGCGGCAAATAAAGCGACATTTTCTGTTTTGTTTCCAGCTGAATGTGAGGTATTGTGTATTGGGATGGCGCCGCTCCAGACATCGCTAAGCCCATTGTGCGCTCCGGCTGTACAATCAGGATGTTTGTGCGTCCTGTCCGCTATTGCCGCTCGCCGGCCTATCTAACAAGAAACATGTGCCCGGTCGCCGACTATGGAAAGTGCTGCGTCCTCAGACCCAAACGCTGCCTCTATGTGCTCGCCCATCACCGCCAACCGCCACCGCCGCCGCGGCTTTTGTTTCAGCTCAGAGAGAAAACAAACATCACACAAAGTATTTACAAAGTTTCAGGAGCGACTTCCCAAGTTCCCATTCAGGGCGACTAATTGAATATTGATTTGGTGGCCGCCTCCGATGCCGCCGCTTCCTTTTTTCCCCTCATCATTATATTTAAACATTAGAAGGATATTCTGGAAGCGCTCTCATTAGGACTCATTAACGTTACACAACGGCCGAGTTATTACTGCCGACTCCGGGAAATTGGCTTCCCTCTCACTGAGGACGGCAGAAAAAGTTTGGGGAGTTAGTCGTGTGGTGGAGGCCGAAGTGAAGGTCGGGGGAGTCCGGACACATCAATGTCTGATCACTAGGGGGCAGCAAAGAGATCTCCCATTCTAAACATAGCAGGTGGGGACGGCGGGGGTCAGTCACCAAACTGCTTATAAATACACAAAATACCGTACATAATTAATATAGGAAATCATATTTTTATATAAGAGGCAGTATTATAGTAGTTATATTCCTGTATATAGGAGCAGTATTATAGTAGTTATATTCCTGTATATAGGAGCAGTATTATAGTAGTTATATTCCTGTATATAGGAGCAGTATTATAGTAGTTATATTCCTGTATATAGGGGGCAGTATTATAGTAGTATATTCCCGTATATAGGGGCAGTATTATAGTAGTATATTCCCGTATATAGGGGCAGTATTATAGTAGTTATATCCCTGTATATAGGAGCAGTATTATAGTAGTTATATTCCTGTATATAGGAGCAGTATTATAGTAGTTATATTCCTGTATATAGGAGCAGTATTATAGTAGTATATTCCTGTATATAGGAGCAGTATTATAGTAGTTATATTCCTGTATATAGGAGCAGTATTATAGTAGTTATATTCCTGTATATAGGGGCAGTATTATAGTAGTATATCCCTGTATATAGGAGCAGTATTATAGTAGTTATATTCCTGTATATAGGAGGCAGTATTATAGTAGTATATTCCTGTATATAGGAGCAGTATTATAGTAGTTATATTCCTGTATATAGGGGCAGTATTATAGTAGTTATATTCCTGTATATAGGAGAAGTATTATAGTAGTTATATCCCTGTATATAGGGGGCAGTATTATAGTAGTTATATTCCTGTATATAGGAGCAGTATTATAGTAGTTATATTCCTGTATATAGGGGCAGTATTATAGTAGTTATATCCCTGTATATAGGAGCAGTATTATAGTAGTATATTCCTGTATATAGGAGCAGTATTATAGTAGTTATATCCCTGTATATAGGAGCAGTATTATAGTAGTATATTCCTGTATATAGGGAGCAGTATTATAGTAGTATATTCCTGTATATAGGAGCAGTATTATAGTAGTATATTCCTGTATATAGGAGCAGTATTATAGTAGTTATATTCCTGTATATTGGAGCAGTATTATAGTAGTTATATCCCTGTATATAGGGAGCAGTATTATAGTAGTTATATCCCTGTATATAGGAGCAGTATTATAGTAGTTATATTCCTGTATATAGGGGCAGTATTATAGTAGTATATTCCTGTATATAGGAGCAGTATTATAGTAGTTATATCCCTGTATATAGGAGCAGTATTATAGTAGTTATATTCCTGTATATAGGAGCAGTATTATAGTAGTTATATTCCTGTATATAGGGGCAGTATTATAGTAGTATATTCCTGTATATAGGAGCAGTATTATAGTAGTATATTCCTGTATATAGGGGGCAGTATTATAGTAGTTATATTCCTGTATATAGGAGCAGTATTATAGTAGTTATATTCCTGTATATAGGGAGCAGTATTATAGTAGTATATTCCTGTATATAGGAGCAGTATTATAGTAGTATATTCCTGTATATAGGAGCAGTATTATAGTAGTTATATTCCTGTATATAGGAGCAGTATTATAGTAGTTATATTCCTGTATATAGGAGCAGTATTATAGTAGTATATTCCTGTATATAGGAGCAGTATTATAGTAGTTATGCAGAGATATATAGAGAGCAGAGCCCGCACTACAGGTGTATAGTGCATTGGACTATATCTACCCGCTTTTGCATTATAGTAGTTATATTCCTGTATATAGGAGCAGTATTATAGTAGTTATATTCCTGTATATAGGAGCAGTATTATAGTAGTTATATTCCTGTATATAGGGGCAGTATTATAGTAGTATATTCCTGTATATAGGCGCAGTATTATAGTAGTATATTCCTGTATATAGGGGGCAGTATTATAGTAGTTATATTTCTATATATAGGGATAGTTATTATTGTGTATAGGAAGTAAAAAGCTACATCAGTTTCCCAGGATGTTCCCGCTTCTTCTTGCCATGTGACCAGAGTATCTAGTTATTTATTAGTTATTATTTATTAGTTTAGTTATTTTCTTGTCTTGTTGGTGCAGTGTTGTACTATTCTAGTTTATAGCAGTCAGTATTACACATTGCCTGATATGTAAAGTGAATAAGAATGAACAATAGGACAAAGCAGATAAGAGAAGATATTTTACAATCTCTGTAACTGCAGGTTTTGTGGTTATATCAATAAGTGATAGAAATTCTTCTTTATATTTCTTTGTATCGTAAAATGAAAACGACTTTTCTTGCTGAAGTTCCCAGGGTCGGTAGCTTCTCCTTGAATGACGTCTGTAATTCTGTTCTTTACCGATAAATCCTCGCACCTTGAACGGCATCTTTATACTAAATGCAATTTCCTAATTTCCCCGACAGATACGAGACACAAAGTCTTCGGACCAAAAATCCACCTTGTTACACTTTCTTGCTGAAGTCTGTGAAGAACGATTTACAGACATCCTGAAATTTCCTGATGAACTTGAACATGTGGAGAGCGCCAGCAAAGGTAGGGGGGGGGGGGGGGGCGTATAATATGCTACATGTGTAATATACGTGCTATAACATCCCCACAGCTGTCTCCATACGGATTGTGATTGGGTTTTTGCGGAGTTGCAGAGCTGTTTGGGTTCTGGAACGTTCTTCGCATTGGAACGTTTAGTATTTGACTCCTACGTCTATAGATGTTGGATTCCACCTTAGAGCTGCCCGGAAACATGTATACAATGTATCTATGTTGTCCTGCCAGCTCTAGGGTGGTATCCAACTTGTCTATGCGTCAGGAGTCAAATGTTGAAGAACGTTCCAGAACCCGAATAGTTCTGCAACACTAATCATTGGGTCTCCAGATGGAAGGTTTCACCCAATCTGGGGAGGATTAAGCTGTTTGTGTTTCTTTCTTCACCAATGTTTCTGAGGTTGAATTATGGGAATTGTCAGTCTTTTTTGTATCATTACTTTACAATCATTCAGACATCACAAGGAAAGTTCATGAAGCCAAGAAAACTACAACACCGCACGTTTTCTACATATATTATCTATAAGATGCATCTATCTGTACCGGCTTTTATAGACACTGGAAGGATGAAATCTATTTACTCCTTTTGGCTCTTAACATTACTTACCTAATGTTACTTAATTAACATTACCCTCAAAAGTAATACTAATTGGTTAAAGGGAATCTGTCACTACGTTTATGTGGCTTTAAATGAGGGCAGCATAAACTAGTGACATAAATGCTGATCAGATTGGTGTATTACTTACATCATTCTGCTCAGCCGTTCTCCTAACATGCAGGAGAATCAGATTCTTGCCACACCCCTCCCCCCGCCCTCCAGCTGCTGATTGACAGGTGACTTCCTATACACAGCATGGATAGATAACTGCCAATCAGCAGCTGGTGGGCGGAGTTTTCTGCTTCACATGAATATCCAGGACTACTGAGCTCATGCACATAATGGAGAGGACTACTTATTGTCTATGTTATTCAGGAGGAGATTTCTGGATCAGCTGCACAGAACAATGTAAGTGATACACCATTCTGTCACTAGTTTATGCGACCCTGAGATAGGACGCCATAACCCTGCTGACCCTGAGATAGGACGCCATACACCTGCTGACCCTGAGATAGGACGCCATACACCTGCTGACCCTGAGATAGGACGCCATACACCTGCTGACCCTGAGATAGGAGGCCATAACCCTGCTGACCCTGAGATAGGACGCCATAACCTGCTGACCCTGAGATAGGACGCCATACAGCTGCTGACCCTGAGATAGGACGCCATACACCTGCTGACCCTGAGATAGGAGGCCATAACCCTGCTGACCCTGAGATAGGACGCCATAACCTGCTGACCCTGAGATAGGACGCCATACAGCTGCTGACCCTGAGATAGGACGCCATACACCTGCTCACCCTGAGATAGGACGCCATACACCTGCTGACACTGAGATAGGACGCCATACACCTGCTCACCCTGAGATAGGACGCCATACACCTGCCGATAGAGTCTCTTTAAGTAGAGGGGTTCAGACTACATTGCTGTGATGCCCGTACCCCTTTCTATGAGCTATAAGCGTGGCCTCTGGGTGTAGGTGCCATTCCAGACCATCTTAGACATCAGCTGGTACTTCTTCTCTTCGGCTTCCCCCCCCCCGACATCTTCATGGTGATCCTCTTCATCTCTCAAGCCGTCCTCTCCTTTGGCCGTTATACTGATGATATTTCTGAACTGCGTCATTCTCGTGTCACTAAAAGTCCAAGGTAGAAACTGCAAAAATTAATTTCTAAGATTAAAGGGTACAGTATTAGTAAGTGTACTCACTGTATATACTGACAGCAGCTCCCTGTACTCACTGTATATACTGACAGCAGCTCCCTGTACTCAATGTATATACTGACAGCAGCTCCCTGTGTACTCACCGTATATACTGACCGCAGCTCCCTGTGTACTCACTGTATATACTGACAGCAGCTCCCTGTACTCACTGTATATACTGACAGCAGCTCCCTGTACTCACTGCATATACTGACAGCAGCTCCCTGTGTACTTACTGTATATACTGACAGCAGCTCCCTGTGTACTCACTGTATATACTGACAGCAGCTCCCTGTACTCACTGTATATACTGACAGCAGCTCCCTGTACTCACTGTATATACTGACAGCAGCTCCCTGTGTACTCACTGTATATACTGACAGCAGCTCCCTGTGTACTCACTGTATATACTGACAGCAGCCCCCTGTGTACTCACTGTATATACTGACAGCAGCTCCCTGTGTACTCACTGTATATACTGACAGCAGCTCCCTGTGTACTCACTGTATATACTGACAGCAGCTCCCTGTGTACTCACTGTATATACTGACAGCAGCTCCCTGTGTACTCACTGTATATACTGACAGCAGCTCCCTGTGTACTCACTGTATATACTGACAGCAGCTCCCTGTGTACTCACTGTATATTCTGACAGCAGCTCCCTGTGTACTCACTGTATATACTGACAGCAGCTCCCTGTGTACTCACTGTATATACTGACAGCAGCTCCCTGTGTACTCACTGTATATACTGACAGCAGCTCTCTGTGTACTCACTGTATATACTAACAGCGGCTCCCTGTACTCACTGTATATACTGACAGCATCTCCCTGTACTCACTGTATATACTGACAGCAGCTCCCTGTGTACTCAGTGTATATACTGACAGCATCTCCCTGTACTCACTGTATATACTGACAGCAGCTCCCTGTGTACTCACTGTATATACTGACAGCAGCTCCCTGTGTACTCACTGTATATACTGACAGCAGCTCCCTGTGTACTCACTGTATATACTGACAGCAGCTCCCTGTGTACTCACTGTATATACTGACAGCAGCTCCCTGTACTCACTGTATATACTGACAGCAGCTCCCTGTGTACTCACTGTATATACTGACAGCAGCTCCCTGTGTACTCTCTGTATATACTGACAGCAGCTCCCTGTACTCACTGTATATACTGACAGCGGCTCCCTGTGTACTCACTGTATATACTGACAGCATCTCCCTGTACTCACTGTATATACTGACAGCAGCTCCCTGTGTACTCACTGTATATACTGACAGCAGCTCCCTGTGTACTCACTGTATATACTGACAGCAGCTCCCTGTACTCACTGTATATACTGACAGCAGCTCCCTGTGTACTCACTGTATATACTGACAGCAGCTCCCTGTGTACTCACTGTATATACTGACAGCAGCTCCCTGTGTACTCACTGTATATACTGACAGCAGCTCCCTGTACTCACTGTATATACTGACAGCAGCTCCCTGTGTACTCACTGTATATACTGACAGCAGCTCCCTGTGTACTCACTGTATATACTGACAGCAGCTCCCTGTGTACTCACTGTATATACTGACAGCAGCTCCCTGTACTCACTGTATATACTGACAGCAGCTCCCTGTGTACTCACTGTATATACTGACAGCAGCTCTCTGTGTACCTCATAGAGCTATTATCAGACTCCCCTCCTCCAGGCTGGGCTGCCCTGCTCTGTGGTGTTTTGGTCCATAAGATGGCTGACATGGAGGAGCATGTGACCAGGCCCCGCCCCCCAGTGTCCACCACTGAGCCTGTATGTGTCTATGGAGGACACAGGGGACAGGGCCTGGTCACATGCTCCTCCATGTCGGCCATTTTATGGACTGAAACAAAACAGAGCAGGGCAGCCCAGCCTGGTGAAGGGGAGTCTGATTTTAGCTCTATGAGGTACACAGAGAGCTGCTGTCAGTATATACAGTGAGTACACAGGGAGCTGCTTTCAGTATATACAGTGAGTACAGGGAGCTGCTGTCAGTATATACAGTGAGTACACTGGGAGCTGCTGTCAGTATATACAGTGAGTACAGGGAGCTGCTGTCAGTATATACAGTGAGTACAGGGAGCTGCTGTCAGTATATACAGTGAGTACACAGGGAGCTGCTGTCAGTATATACAGTGAGTACACAGGGAGCTGCTGTCAGTATATACAGTGAGTACACAGGGAGCTGCTGTCAGTATATACAGTGAGTACACAGGGAGCTGCTGTCAGTATATACAGTGAGTACACAGAGAGCTGCTGTCAGTATATACAGTGAGTACAGGGAGCTGCTGTCAGTATATACAGTGAGTACACAGGGAGCTGCTGTCAGTATATACAGTGAGTACACAGGGAGCTGCTGTCAGTATATACAGTGAGTACAGGGAGCTGCTGTCAGTATATACAGTGAGTACACAGGGAGCTTCTGTCAGTATATACAGTGAGTACACAGAGCTGCTGTCAGTATATACAGTGAGTACACAGAGAGCTGCTGTCAGTATATACAGTGAGTACAGGGAGCCGCTGTCAGTATATACAGTGAGTACAGGGAGCTGCTGTTAGTATATACAGTGAGTACACTTACTAATACTTTGTACTGACCTATCTTACTATAAAGTGGCCAACCCCTTTAAATTATCAACAAAAAGAAAAGTTTGAGTGAGTGTGCGGCAGCGGCGGAGGTTGTGGCGGTCTGATGGCGTCTGGAGGCCGCGGAGATCTCCTCATTGCTTTGTACGCGGAAGGAGTTTGCTGTTGAATTGCTGAATATGGATCACAATGAAAATAAAACACCTTGCCAGCATTTTGTTCACAATCTTTCCTCAGCGTTTGCTGATACCGAGGTGTCGCAGTGATATTGTAGCAGCTGTTTGTAACACAGCCTGGCAGGGAGCGGAGCATCATTGTGTATGTGGAGGCGATACTCACATTAACCGCGTGTCACCGTGCTGTAAATGACATGCAGGCAACGAAAGCGACACCAAATACTGCAGAATAGTCAGCGGCAATGCCAACCGCCACCCATCCTTGGGGAAAACCAACTGGGAAAGCCGGGAGACCGAAAGGGGGGGCCAGAAAAAGAGGACTGTGCATGGTCCAATCTCACAGACCAGTACATGTGGGTCATGTTGGGTGGAGTGAGGTGACAGAAGGGGATCAGATATAGGGGGCTATACGTGATCCAGTCTCATAGACCAGTACATGTGGGTCATGTTGGGTGGAGTGAGGAGACAGAAGGGCCCAGATATAGGGGGCTATACATGATCCAGTCTCATAGACCAGTACATGTGGGTCATGTTGGGTGGAGTGAGGAGACAGAAGGGGATCAGATATAGGGGGCTATACACAATCCAGTCTCATAGACCAGTACATGTGGGTCATGTTGGGTGGAGTGAGGAGACAGAAGGGGATCAGATATAGGGGGCTATACACAATCCAGTCTCATAGACCAATACATTTGGGTCATGGTGGGGGCAGCTTTTCTGATGGCAGAAACCTCTAACAGAAAACGATTTGTCAACGTGTCGGGAAAACTTCATTTGTAACATTTTTATTTATCTCTCGATTTGACGTCCTTCCCTGATGGAATAATGGACTGCAGTGGGACTTATGTAAGGGGGTCCGGGTGATAGTAAAGATTGTAGCATCACTGAGGCCTGACTTACCTATCCGTAGCCGCCTGCATTAGCACGGACCCTTCATTGAGAATAGGTGATCCGTGTCTATAACCCGCACAACGGTCGCCTGTTTTCTTTGCTGCTGGGATCACAGACCCAACAGGAACCTGTAACACCTATGGGTGTGTGTATAGGCCATAGAAACGGATGTGTGCAAGGTCCCTACACAATGGCTGGTGGCTTTGCCCTCTTTGGCAGCATCTCTTGCTGTTGGGTTTGATCTTGCATGAGGATTTATGGAGTATTTCCACCTAAATTACCTTTTTACTTGGCTGGATAGGGGACCCATAAAGAATTCATGACAAACTTGGAAGCTTCCACCAGTCGTTCTCTCCGAACCAACTCTGTAGTACAATAATTCACTAGATTTTATGCTGAAGATTAAAAGCGATGGCTCCAAACAGCTGCGCAATCTCTGGCACCGCGTCCCCGCTATATCTGGCCGCTGTTTGCTGTATCCGATGCTTCAGTGGTGGAAACCCTATATATATATATATATATATATATATATATATATATATATATATATATATATATACATATACATATATATATGTATATATATATATAAGCAGTAGAAGTGAGTTGCACTACAAGTCCCAGTGAGGCGGGTTCCAGCTGACTGAGTTCAGACCACGAACCTCTTTGATCCATAAAGTAGTGATGATCAGCGGCACACCAAATAGCTTCAAAAACGTGGAGGTTTATTCAAAAGAACAAAACATTCATAAAGTGCAGCACAGCATAGCACTTGAAAATGGCGGATACCCCGCCGAAACGTCGTGCTATGCTGTGCTGCACTTTATGAATGTTTTGTTCTTTTGAATAAACCTCCACGTTTTTGAAGCTATTTGGTGTGCCACTGATCATCACTACTTTATATATATATATATATATATATATATATATATATATACATATATATATATATATATATATGGGATTGGAGAGATCTCCCGATGTTCTGCAGTGATGGAAACCTCCTACCACATATATAGGGATTCCAGTTCTCCCGATGCTCCAGTGATGGAAACCTTCTACCACATATATGGGGATTGGAGAGTCCTCCTGATGTTCTGCAGTGATGGAAACCTCCTATCACATGTATGGGGATTGGAGAGTCCTCCTGATGTTCTGCCGAGGTGCAGGATCTCTTGGACGCATCTAATCGATAGTCTTATGTAGGGTTCCACGGTAATATCCAGTCACGTATTGGGTGAGGAGCCGCAATATTCTTGTTTTAGGGTGCCTTCACACCTACCGTATCGCAGCAGAAAATCCGCTGCGGATCCGCAGCAGATTTAACTAAATGAGGCTATGTGCACACTGAGGAATTCTCGAGGAATTGTAGCTGAAAGTTTTCAGGCAGAATTCAAGCAGAATTTAAGTGCCCCATTGACTTCTATAGGATTCCTCTAGCAGATCTACAGCAGAAAATTTTGCTAGGAAATTCTGCAGTGTGAACAACAGAGCAGAAAACCCATTGAACACAATGGGACTTTGCTCTGTACATATTTTACGGGAGGAATTTCAAGCTGAATTTGGAGCTGAATTTCAAGATGAATTCCTCGCCTTTTCCTCAGTGTGCACATACCCTGAATGAACACAGCATTAAATACGCACTGTCAAATCCGCTGCGGATCCGCAGCAGATTTGTAAGTGCGGATTTGATGCTGTGTTCATTCATTTAGTTAAATCTGCTGCGGAACTGCTGCGGATCCGCAGCGGATTTTCTGCTGCAATACGGTAGGTGTGAAGGCACCCTTAGGGCCCTTGCACACTGAGCAATTCTCGAGGAATTGTAGCTGAAAGATTTCTGCTTGAAATTCCTCGCCTATTCTGCTCTGGCAGAATTTGAGCGGAATTCGGGCGGAATTTGAGCGGAATCCGCGCGAAATCAAGCAAAATGCAAGCGGAATTACCAGCATAATTCAAACCCCATTGACTTCTATAGGATTCCTCTAGCGGAATCCGCCCAAAGAATTGACATGTACATTCTTTGGGCGGAATGTGGATTCTGCGCGGAATCCGCACGGAATTCCAGACGGAAATTTACTCTGTGTGCACGGGCAGTCGGAAATCCCATTGTTCTCTATGGAAAGAGCAATGTTGCATTTACACGGACGTAATTCCACGCGGATTCCGCCCGCTTTTTATGGCGGAATTCGGGCAGAATTGCTCAGTGTGCACATACCCTTGCACTTTTTTGTCCTTAATCAGATGCGGAATATGAAAGTTTAGTGAAACTTTATCTGGTGCGGGAGCCGCTCTCTGACTTGTCTCATGAAGAGGAATACCTCTGCTCTCTATCGCTGTGGAGAAGTAAATCTTTCTGGGGCTTCAGTCACAAATCATGGGCTTATCATGGGGGGCTCTTAGGCTGGAAGCTGTAGTTATGACCAATCCTATGAGGAGTTTGTCTTGATGGTGTTGTCAAAGCTCCGAGGTCAGATATGTCAATATGTCAAAATGTCCTCCTGGCGCCTAGAAGCCATCATTCCAGCACGGTGGAGATCACGATTGTAATGTCTGACATTTGATTAAAGATTCCCCCAAAGCCAGGTGCACTGAGAAGTAAGTCTGGGTATCCTGTCAGAATGAAGACACACAGCCCCGGTGACTGGAGGACGCTGGCCTTTCATCTTCCATCCAGACACTGCCCACCGGGATGCGTTTCTCACTCAGATGTTTACACCTTGAAGCCGTCTCTCTCCACTTCCCTTGTACAGTTCTCTGTCTGCGCGGCACGTCTGCTCTTTACGTCTGCGCCGCAGTATCTTGTTCTCACAGAAAGATTTCATTCTTACGAAGAGTAAACTTTTGTGTCGTCTTAAAGGGCAGGTCAGCCAGAAGCTTGTAAGGTATAATGGCCGCGCGCGCTCCTGCTGCTCGCATTGTTTCAGCTTTCCTATTCTTTTCAGGAGAAAATTCTGGGGGAAAAATTACTTTGTGAAAAAAAAAAAAAATCTCAGTTGTTAGAAAAACACTGAACGCTGCTGATATGTATTTCTTACTAATATACCCTAAGTAGCGTGGAGCAAGTCTGGTTCATCCATCACAGTGCTGGAGCGAGCACCTCCGGGGGCTTTATAAATATTGGGGCTACTGTACTGGCACAGCGTCTCATGCAAGTACTGAAACGGGGTTGAAGCTCCCGACATCATCGGTCATTATGATGCCGGCAGTTCTGAAACTCTTTGAGGGGGTGTGTACACCACGGAATCCCGACGGAACACCCGCTCGCAGACTCTGGCCGCCACATGCATCTCCGCTGCTCCCATAGGCTTCATTCTATGGTTTGCCAGATTCCGCCTGTCCGCCGCCAGCGTCCGCCAGGGGATGTGAGCTGCGGGTGATCCGTCAGGATTCCGCAGAGCACACGAGCACTCGACTAACTGCACCGGAATGGAGCCGAGGAGGAGGGTAAGAGACAAACTATAAGAGACATCCTATAAGAGACATGCCATAAGAGACATGCCATAAGAGACACGCTATAAGAGACACACTATAAGAGACATGCCATAAGAGACATGCTATAAGAGACATACTATAAGAGACACGCTATAAGAGACACGCTATAAGAGACACGCTATAAGAGACATACTATAAGAGACACACTATAAGAGACGCGCTATAAGAGACACACTATAAGAGACATACTATAAGGGACACACTATAAGAGACACATACTATAAGAGACACACTATAAGAGACACACTATAAGAGCCATACTATAAGAGACACACTATAAGGGACATACTATAAGAGACACACTATAAGAGACACACTATAAGAGACACACTATAAGAGACACGCTATAAGAGACACACTATAAGAACCACGCTATAAGAGACATGCTCTAAAAGACATGCTATAAGAGACATCCTATAAGAGACATGCCATAAGAGACACGCTATAAGAGACACACTATAAGAGACATGCCATAAGAGACATGCTATAAGAGACATACTATAAGAGACACGCTATAAGAGACACGCTATAAGAGACACGCTATAAGAGACATACTATAAGAGACACACTATAAGAGACGCGCTATAAGAGACACACTATAAGAGACATACTATAAGGGACACACTATAAGAGACACATACTATAAGAGACACACTATAAGAGACACACTATAAGAGCCATACTATAAGAGACACACTATAAGGGACATACTATAAGAGACACACTATAAGAGACACACTATAAGAGACACACTATAAGAGACACACTATAAGAGACACACTATAAGAGACACACTATAAGAGACACGCTATAAGAGACACACTATAAGAACCACGCTATAAGAGACATGCTCTAAAAGACATGCTATAAGAGACATCCTATAAGAGACATGCTATAAGAGACATGCTATAAGAGAGACATACTATAAGAGAGACACTATAAGAGACATGCTATAAGAGACATACCTCCCTCCTCGGGGTCTCCTGTGCAATAGGGACATATCACTGGGTTAGATTCCTCTAACCTGCTGATAGTTCCCCTTTAACCCTTTAAGGTCACAGCCAGTCTTTGGTCCCCCCCAGAGCCATTACTTCCCTGTGTGATCACTGGGGGCTTGTTTATTGCGGGGGGAGTTGTACTTTTAATGGCTCCCTGTAGTGCACCGTAATAATAATTCACCACGCACAGTCGTAGCTTTACAATCTTCTTAAAAAATATCTGTGGAATGAGATGGTAAAAAGCACAATTGCGCCATTGTTTTTGGGTTTTTATTCATTTAGTATGTGACCCAGGGGGCTCATGTATGTCCCCAACCGCAGCTTTACCCCCAAGGGCAGCGGCGGCGGTGGAGTGTGTGGATTGGATCAGCGCTGCGCACTATACGGGATCAGACATCGGTGTTGGGCTGTTTGCTCGCGTCATCCCACTGGAAATAGGAATTAAAAGGGGATGGATGTGATATAACGGGAGCGCCGAGTCTAAAGAGATCTAAACAGTGATTTACCTTTGTAGCTGCGGATGATCCAAGGCCTCCGAATCGCTGATGACACTATAAAGGACGGCTCCGGATATACGGCAAAGCCTTCAGAACTCCACAACAATGGCTAATAGTGTTTATTGTGGTCGCAGCGACGCCGGGTAGTAGGAGGAGGCACAAAGCAGAATTACCGATCACATCCGAGCGCTCCGCTTCATCTCTTAACTCTTTACGTCTCCGCAGGAATTATATAATGGCTTACATCTCACACTCAGGTCCCCGGATTGGCCGCTCCATTGTGCTGGATCGCCGAATCATTGCAGTTACTTTTGACCATTTCTACTCTTTGACCCTTAAAGGGACGGCGTCACCTAATTTTCTGTTACTGATTAGAGTCAGATATCAAAACTTGTTCCCTTATTCTATTCTGTTTCTATTCTCTAACTGTAATTTCACATTTTATACATTGTTATGGGGGCAGTCATATTGCCTGGGCTGTTATTACCAGCAATTAGTGACATGCTCATGGACATAGACGGCAATAGACAGAATCTGTCCCCTTGAGATAAATGTGAGACATTACTGAGCGCGCTCTGGGACCTGTGAAGAGGTCATTCTACAGGGAGCTGCTATTGTCTCCTCTATCTACTGGTGTCACATGATGCTGCAATGCTGTACAGGTCACTTGACTGCAGCCTCCTCTTATCACCACAGACACAACAGGAAGTCTCAGCCTAGTTTTAGCCCCAGTGGTGAGAATGAGAACTGCAAGATATCAGGATTATTATATAATATAGATAGTAACAAGTGAAATTAAGAAAAAGTCACTAAAAATTCTTAAAAAATATGTCTTACATGAAAAACACTATTTGGGGGGGTGGGGGGTGTAGAGGGTTTCAGACGTGGGATCAGAGGAAGGGCAGGGGCTCGTAGGACACCAACAAGAAGAGTTCAGCAGCTGTGACTTCCCCGGCAGCGCTGTGATGTCTGCAATGTGAGGAATGTGAACAATTACCAGGCCGGATAATGGAGGGGGAAGGGTTTGACAGTCGCACCAGCACAAGGTGTATGTGAACTGAATGCATCTGTTTATGGTGTCGGCTCCGTCACTTAATGCTCTAATTACATCCCATTAAAGGGAAACTGTTGTAGCATAAAGGCCCTATTACACGGAACGATGATCGGCAGTATTTGGTCCATACCGGCCGTATCCAGCCGCTAATCGTCCTGTGTAATAAAACAGAACGATCAACATGTTGAAAGACAAACGACTCATATAGCAAGGATCTGCTGCTGTGGCTCTGTGGAGTAGGAGGCAGCCGACCGCCGCTATTCCCTATGGGCTGCCCGGACATAACAGCGGTGGCAGCAAGTGGGGAACAAGGAGTAAATGAGCGCGTTTGCTCCTCACAGTCGCCCCGTGTAATAGGGGCTTAAGAATAAATACGAAGATGGAGAAGTAGTGGCGTCCATAAAAGAGGAGAGGGGCCTGACTACTTTATGACCCCCCCCCCCAGAAGACTGGAGAGGATACACCACTTCTGCAGGACATACAGCAGCTAATACGTACTGGAAGACTGGCCAGTTCTTGACATGGACAGAGGTGGCAGCATAGAGCACTGTGTCAGACTGGAGAGAATACACCACTTCCTGCAAGACATACAGCAGCTGATAAGTACTGGACGACTGGAGGTTTTTTAAAAGAAGTAAATTACAATTCTCTGACGCTTTCTGGCCATCTGTGTCGCCATCTAGTAACAGGCGCTCATCAATAGGGGGCGAAGCGCCATCCTGCAGTTTGCTGGTTTTCTCCCTCATCCGCCAGTCACACGTGTTCTGTGGTGCCGAGTGTTTTAACCCCTTAATATAAAATAAACAGGACTCTGGACGTCCGGAATAAACACTGAAACATGACACAGAGAGGACAGGCGTGTTAATGAGAGCGGCGGGCAGCGGCGGCGTTACAGCGCAGAGTTCTACAGCGACAGGCTGAATGCAGATCCGTCTCTCTAATCAGAATCCGCCGCGTCCTTCATTACTGCTCTTTATTCACACAATGAAACCGCCCGATGGAAATGTCAAAAATAGAAACAAGGCGCGGCGCCCTCCACCGCCCGGCGACATTTTATTAGCTTATTTTTTCATTAAAGTTTCATTATCTGCGTCCTAGAAATCCTATTCAGATACTAACGCATTTCCTCCTGAAGTAGAAAAAACATCCCCATTCTGCTCCTGGGAAAGCTGGGTGATCAGCGGCGGCAGCAGCGGTGTGTCCACGTGTTGAAGATTCTGCCATTCAGTATTCTAGGAAAGCTGGATATGACATCTGTGTTATTGTGCTTCTGTATCCCAGCAGATCTCCCCACCAGGTGACTGGGAAGCTGATAACTTGTTTCCTCTATTTGTCTTGTAATTCTGCATTTGCAACACTGCCGTACATCACCAATCCTGCCGTACACCGCCTCTCCTGCCGTACATCACCGATCCTGCCGTACATCACCAATCCTGCCGTACACCGCCTCTCCTGCCGTACACCGCCCCTCCTGCCGTACACCGCCCCTCCTGCCGTACACCGCCTCTCCTGCCGTACACCGCCCCTCCTGCCGTACACCGCCCCTCCTGCCGTACACCGCCCCTCCTGCCGTACACCGCCCCTTCTGCCATACACCGCCCGCTGCCATACACCGCCCCTCCGGCCGTACTCCACCGCCCCTCCTGCCTTACACCACCCCCTGCAATGCAATACACCGCCCTTCCTGCCATACACCGCCCCTCCAGCCGTACACCGCCCCTCCGGCAGTACTCCACTGCCCCCTGCCGTACACCGCCCCTCCGGCCGTACATTGCCCCTCCTGCCGTACACCGCCCCTCCTGCCGTACACTGCCCCTCCTGCAATACACCGCCCCTCCCGCCGTACACTGCCCCTCCGGCCGTACACCGCCCCTCCTGCCGTACACCGCCTCTCCTGCCGTACACCGCCCCTCCTGCCGTACACCGCCCCTCCTGCCGTACACCGCCCCTTCTGCCATACACCGCCCGCTGCCATACACCTCCCCTCCGGCCGTACTCCACCGCCCCTCCTGCCGTACGGCAGGAGGGGCGGTGTATTGCAGGAGGGGCGGTGTACAGCAGGAGGGGAGGTGTACGGCCAGAGAGGCGGTGTACGGCAGGAGGGGCGGTGTACGGCAGGCAGCACTGGAGTACAGCAGGAGGGGCGGTGTACGGCAGGAGGGGCGGTGTACAGCAGGAGGGGCGGTGTACGGCAGGAGGGGTGGTGTACGGCCAGAGAGGCGGTGTACGGCAGGAGGGGCGGTGTACGGCAGGCAGCACTGGAGTACAGCAGGAGGGGCGGTGTACGGCAGGAGGGGCGGTGTACAGCAGGAGGGGAGGTGTACGGCAGGAGGGGTGGTGTACGGCCAGAGAGGCGGTGTACGGCAGGAGGGGCGGTGTATGGCAGGAGGGGTGGTGTACGGCCAGAGAGGCGGTGTACGGCAGGAGGGGCGGTGTATGGCAGGCAGCACTGGAGTACAGCAGGAGGGGCGGTGTACGGCAAGAGGGGCTGTGTATGGCCGGAGGGGTGGTGTATTGCAGGAGGGGCGGTGTACGGCAGGAGGGGCGATGTACAGCAGGAGGGGCGGTGTACGGCCAGAGGGGTGGTGTATTGCAGGAGGGGCGGTGTACGGCAGGAGGGGCGATGTACAGCAGGAGGGGCGGTGTACGGCCAGAGGGGTGGTGTATTGCAGGAGGGGCGATGTACGGCAGGCGGCACTGGAGTACAGCAGGAGGGGCGGTGTACGGCAGGAGGGGCGATGTACAGCAGGAGGGGCGGTGTACGGCCAGAGGGGTGGTGTATTGCAGGAGGGGCGATGTACGGCAGGCGGCACTGGAGTACAGCAGGAGGGGCGGTGTACGGCAGGAGGGGCGATGTACAGCAGGAGGGGCGGTGTATGGCCAGAGGGGCGGTGTATTGCAGGAGGGGCGGTGTACGGCAGGAGGGGCGATGTACAGCAGGCGGCACTGGAGTATGGCCGGAGGGGGGGTGTATTGCAGGAGGGGCGGTGTATTGCAGGAGGGGCGGTGTATGGCAGGAGGGGCGGTGTATGGCAGGTGGGGCGGTGTATGGCAGGTGGGGCGGTGTAGGGTAGCAGGGGCAGTGTACGGCAGAAGGGGCAGTGTACGGCAGGATCGGTGATGTACGGCAGGATCGGTGATGTACGGCATTGTTGCACATGCAGAATAGGCTTACAAGACAAATAGAGGAAACAAGTTACTAATGAGGACATCTAGCCGGATCTCAGGATCAGCACGGCCTCCCTCTTACACCCCCGCTGATCAGCTGTGATGATGGTGGCAGTAGTGCAGCCTCTTATCGCTGTCATTCTGGCAATCACCATAGTAATTGGTAAGGAGGGCCTCATCCCCCATATATTACTGTGGACACGAGTATCTAAGCTCTGTAGATGCGGTGAGAACCATCCGCAGCAAAACCACCCAACAAATAAGAACGAGGCAAACCATCTTGTGTACTAATAGACGGTAATAACCGGTGACCACCCAGCCACCATAATGAGGCTCTGTAGAACCCCTTTAACATCCCCCAGATCGCCCTCCCCCGAGCACGGCCCCAGCCTCATCTACCTTCTCACAATTCATGAAGTTTTGTGCTTTGCTTCCACCGCGAATAAAGTGGAACAAGTAGTAAACCGCTGCCTGAATCCACAGAATCCCAGATGTCAGTTCTCAAAGAATAGTAATTAGATAGGGCAATAAAGTGCGAGCACAGATGAGCGACCTCCGCCGAGCATGAACTCCTCTGTGTCTGCACTTATACTAAACGTTCCCCCTCTGCAGATCCGACCTCTGCCTGTGTTCTTCACGCTCTAGAACAACAGATATATCTCTCTATAGAAGGATCTAGAGAGGACGGACAGAAGAACAGTGACGCCTTGTGTATATAGATGTGTACATATATGTATATAGAACAAGCCTCGGGATGGTGCACACAACAACACCATAACCCTGCCGTGAGTGCCGGAGAAACCTAAGCTGCCGTAGATTTGTTTTTTGGCTTTAGTTAAAGAAGATTTTGTCTCTGACCCTTAGAGACACGTAGTGGGGGGTAATACCTGGGGCAGAAGAATAGGGGGCAGTATTATAGTAGTATATCCCTGCATATAGGGGCTGTATTATAGTAGTATATCCCTGCATATAGGGGCTGTATTATAGTAGTATATTCCTGTATATAGGAGCAGTATTATAGTAGTATATCCCTGCATATAGGGGCTGTATTATAGTAGTATATTCCTGTATATAGGAGCAGTATTATAATAGATATATTCCTGTATATAGGAGCAGTATTATAGTAGTATATCCCTGTATATAGGAGCAGTATTATAGTAGTTATATTCCTGTATATAGGAGCAGTATTATAGTAGTTATATTCCTGTATATAGGAGCAGTATTATAGTAGTATATTCCTGTATATAGGAGCAGTATTATAATAGATATATTCCTGTATATAGGAGCAGTATTATAGTAGTTATATTCCTGTATATAGGAGCAGTATTATAGTAGTTATATCCCTGTATATAGGAGCAGTATTATAGTAGTTATATTCCTGTATATAGGAGCAGTATTATAGTAGTTATATTCCTGTATATAGGAGCAGTATTATAGTAGTATATTCCTGTATATAGGAGCAGTATTATAATAGATATATTCCTGTATATAGGAGCAGTATTATAGTAGTTATATTCCTGTATATAGGAGCAGTATTATAGTAGTTATATTCCTATATATAGGAGCAGTATTATAGTAGTTATATTCCTGTATATAGGAGCAGTATTATAGTAGTATATTCCTGTATATAGGAGCAGTATTATAGTAGTTATATTCCTGTATATAGGGGCAGTATTATAGTAGTATATCCTTGTATATAGGAGCAGTATAATAGTAGTTATATCCCTGTATATAGGAGCAGTATTATAGTAGTATATTCCTAAATATAGGAGCAGTATTATAGTAGTATATTCCTGTATATAGGAGCAGTATTATAGTAGTATATCCCTGTATATAGGAGCAGTATTATAGTAGTTATATCCCTGTATATAGGAGCAGTATTATAGTAGCTATATTCCTGTATATAGGGGGCAGTATTATAGTAGTATATCCCTGTATATAGGAGCAGTATTATAGTAGTATATTCCTGTATATAGGAGCAGTATTATAGTAGTATATCCCTGTATATAGGAGCAGTATTATAGTAGTATATTCCTGTATATAGGAGCAGTAGTATAGTAGTTATATTCCTGTATATAGGAGCAGTATTATAGCAGTTATATTCCTGTATATAGGAGCAGTATTATAGTAGTTATATACCTGTATATAGGAGCAGTATTATAGTAGTATATTCCTGTATATAAGAGCAGTATTATAGTAGTATATTCCTGTATACAGGAGCAGTATTATAGTAGTATATTCCTGTATACAGGAGCAGTATTATAGTAGTTATATTCCTGTATATAGGAGCAGTATTATAGTAGTATATTCCTGTATACAGGAGCAGTATTATAGTAGTATATTCCTGTATACAGGAGCAGTATTATAGTAGTTATATTCCTGTATATAGGAGCAGTATTATAGTAGTATATTCCTGTATACAGGAGCAGTATTATAGTAGTATATTCCTGTATATAGGAGCAGTATTATAGTAGTATATTCCTGTATATAGGAGCAGTATTATAGTAGTTATATTCCTGTATATTGGAGCAGTATTATAGTAGTTATATTCCTGTATATAGGAGCAGTATTATAGTAGTATATTCCTGTATATAGGAGGCAGTATTATAGTAGTTATATTCCTGTATATAGGAGCAGTATTATAGTAGTTATATCCCTGTATATAGGAGAAGTATTATAGTAGTTATATTCCTGTATATAGGAGCAGTATTATAGTAGTATATCCCTGTATATAGGAGCAGTATTATAGTAGGTATATCCCTGTATATAGGAGCAGTATTAAAGTAGTTATATTCCTGTATATAGCAGCAGTATTATAGTAGTTATATTCCTGTATATAGGAGCAGTATTATAGTAGTTATATCCCTGTATATAGGAGCAGTATTATAGTAGATATATCCCTGTATATAGGAGCAGTATTATAGTAGTATATTCCTGTATATAAGAGCAGTATTATAGTAGTATATTCCTGTATACAGGAGCAGTATTATAGTAGTATATTCCTGTATACAGGAGCAGTATTATAGTAGTTATATTCCTGTATATAGGAGCAGTATTATAGTAGTTATAATCCTGTATATAGGGGGCAGTATTATAGTAGTTATATCCCTGTATATAGGAGCAGTATTATAGTAGTTATATCCCTGTATATAGGAGCAGTATTATAGTAGTTATATTCCTGTATATAGGACCAGTATTATAGTAGTTATATTCCTGTATATAGGAGCAGTATTATAGTAGTTATATTCCTGTATATAGGGAGCAGTATTATAGTAGTATATTCCTGTATATAGGAGCAGTATTATAGTAGCTATATCCCTGTATATAGGAGCAGTATTATAGTAGTATATTCCTGTATATAGGAGCAGTATTATAGTAGTTATATCCCTGTATATAGGAGCAGTATTATAGTAGTTATAATCCTGTATATAGGAGCAGTATTATAGTAGTATATTCCTGTATATAGGAGCAGTATTATAGTAGTTATATCCCTGTATATAGGAGCAGTATTATAGTAGTTATAATCCTGTATATAGGAGCAGTATTATAGTAGTATATTCCTGTATATAGGGAGCAGTATTATAGTAGTTATATCCCTGTATATAGGGGCAGTATTATAGTAGTTATATCCCTGTATATAGGAGCAGTATTATAGTAGTTATATTCCTGTATATAGGGGCAGTATTATAGTAGTTATATTCCTGTACATAGGAGCAGTATTATAGTAGTTATAATCCTGTATATAGGAGCAGTATTATAGTAGTATATTCCTGTATATAGGGAGCAGTATTATAGTAGTTATATCCCTGTATATAGGAGCAGTATTATAGTAGTTATATCCCTGTATATAGGATCAGTATTATAGTAGTTATATCCCTGTATATAGGAGCAGTATTATAGCAGTTATATTCCTGTATATAGGGGGCAGTATTATAGTAGTTATATTCCTGTATATAGGGAGCAGTATTATAGTAGTTATATTCCTGTATATAGGAGCAGTATTATAGTAGTTATATTCCTGTATATAGGAACAGTATTATAGTAGTATATTCCTGTATATAGGAGCAGTATTATAGTAGTATATTCCTGTATATAGGAGCAGTATTATAGTAGTTATATCCCTGTATATAGGAGCAGTATTATAGTAGTTATATTCCTGTATATAGGAGCAGTATTATAGTAGTTATATTCCTGTATATAGGAGCAGTATTATAGTAGTATATTCCTGTATATAGGAGCAGTATTATAGTAGTTATATTCCTGTATATAGGGGCAGTATTATAGTAGTTATATTCCTGTATATAGGAGCAGTATTATAGTAGTATATCCCTGTATATAGGAGCAGTATTATAGTAGTATATCCCTGTATATAGGAGCAGTATTATAGTAGTATATTCCTGTATATAGGGGCAGTATTATAGTAGTTATAATCATTGCCATGGTGTTGGAGGCTTCTTGTCTATCATTCAGCAGTATGAATAATATAATATTTGCACTTAATACAGAGGTGAGAATATTTGTGCTAATAAATTCAGCAGGAAATGTAAGAACTAATAATAATATAAGGAGCAGTAATCCCTTCTGGGTCGGTAACATTTCTCTGTCACACGATATAAGAAGTAATACACATAAAGATGTTTTCTCGCAGATGACAATGTAAGAAATATCAGAACTTCTAGAATCCTATAATTTTGTAGTAAAGAATAGCCCAGCATGCTCTCTGTTATTTCTTAGATTATCCCCATAGAAGATGGACGCTTATACCACTGACTGACGCTGAAATGGCGTAATGGCAGCTTGAAAGAAAACTTCATCTACTAAGTATCCCTGTTCCCAAACATTCATGGTCCCCTCCCCCGTCATCTGATATGAGTCCGGCATGTGCGCTGTATCTGTGATCTCTTCACCTCTATACAAAGCGCCATTCATCACGTTCCCATGGACAAGGCCATACCTTTTATACGGATTCACTTTCATTCGCTCTCTGGTTTAATTGCTATTATGCTGCTTTTTTTTTGATCGCACCTTAAAGTCCATATATTGATCTGGAGCCGGTGAGGGTAAAGTGCCTGGAAGAGCCGCCATTAAGGTCTGTGACATACATGTAGATAGTCGGCTGTTTACTGACACATAAAAAGGCTTTGAGAGCGGCGAGCGAGCGTAGAAACGCCTCCATTGTCTGCGGGTGATGAGTAAATACCTGGAAAATGACAGCTTTTTAATCAGTCTCCATCATGTTTTGTCCTTGGAAAGAGGCCCGCACCTCGGCACCACCGTCCTTTGTCTGCTGTAAATTATAGCTATTAGTCAGTGTATTTGTATAAGGAATCAAGACTTTTACTACATCACTTGTATCGTCCCTGGAACCGCGAGCACCGTACGTATTCTGCAGCCGCTTACCCCATAGTACATATCATCAGCTATATCTGTGCACATTGTACTTGGACGTCTATGGAGCCAGAGTACAGAGTGTGTATTCTGCATTGTACATATCATCAGCTATATATGTGCACATGGTTGTGACATCATCAGCCATATCTGTGCACATGGTTCTGACATCATCAGCCATATCTGTGCACATGGTTCTGACATCATCAGCCATATCTGTGCACATGGTTCTGACATCATCAGCCATATCTATGCACATGGTTCTGACATCATCAGCCATATCTGTGCACATGGTTCTGACATCATCAGCCATATCTGTGCACATGGTTGTGACATCATCAGCTATATCTGTGCACATGGTTGTGACATCATCAGCTATATCTGTGCACATGGTTGTGACATCATCAGCTATATCTGTGCACATGGTTCTGACATCATCAGCTATATTCTTTTCCCCAGTTCTAGCTGCTCCTCTGATTTTTCCCTATTCAGCACATGATGTCATAATGGCTTAGTGACATCATCATTTCAAGGTCTTAGGGTCTTGATGTTTCCTGGTCTTTTCCACAAAGCAGCACATGCCATGATGTCACGGCGGCTTAGTGACATCGCTGTTTCCAGCTCAGGAGCCAAGATCACTTATTACTTCCTAGGGGTGTAAGATGTTCTCCAGGTATTCTACAGTCTTTACTACAGAGGCCAATGGCTTATGTGATGTCATACTGACCTAGTGACATCATTAAATCTATCCCATAAGACACATGATGTCATAGTGACCTGTGACATCATGGATTGTGCTGCGGATCATGATCTGCTCATCCTTTACCTCATAGGCTCTGAGTGAGAAGACATAGAAGCTTTTCATCTGTGACACAAAGCTTTCAGCTTGGAATCTGCACAGAAGAGACCATTGTGTTCCCGACACGTTCCTGTCCTCTCCCGGCCTATTATAATATGAATAGACGCTTTACGCTAATAATGATGAGCTTCACGTCCTTTATTTCTCGTCAGGTCGTATCAGTCCTTCTGAAGTGTTTAATAATCGGGCGAAAAAAAAGATCAAGTCTCATCTTCACTTCTGGCTTATTTATCATAGAAACGTGTAAGGTGCCGTATAACCTTCTTACTGGTGGCAGGGGAGCGAGCCCTACATGTCCACCAAGTGACCTCCTCACCGAGGATCAGTCCCCTCTGTATACACCTATAATCTTACTGGTGGCAGGGGAGCGAGCCCTACATGTCCAAGTGACCTCCTCCCCGAGGATCAGTCCCCTCTGTATACACCTATAATCCTACTGGTGGCAGGGGAGCGAGCCCTACATGTCCAAGTGACCTCCTCACCGAGGATCAGTCCCCTCTGTATACACCTATAATCTTACTGGTGGCAGGGGAGCGAGCCCTACATGTCCAAGTGACCTCCTCACCAAGGATCAGTCCCCTCTGTATACACCTATAATCTTCTTACTGGTGGCAGGGGAGCGAGCCCTACATGTCCACCAAGTGACCTCCTCACCAAGGATCAGTCCCCTCTGTATACACCTATAACCTTCTTACTGGTGGCAGGGGAGCGAGCCCTACATGTCCAAGTGACCTCCTCACCAAGGATCAGTCCCCTCTGTATACACCTATAATCTTACTGGTGGCAGGGGAGCGAGCCCTACATGTCCACCAAGTGACCTCCTCACCGAGGATCAGTCCCCTCTGTATACACCTATTATCTTACTGGTGGCAGGGGAGCGAGCCCTACATGTCCACCAAGTGACCTCCTCACCGAGGATCAGTCCCCTCTGTATACACCTATTATCTTACTGGTGGCAGGGGAGCGAGCCCTACATGTCCACCAAGTGACCAAGTGGCAGAGTTGTAGCTTGAGCCAATGATGATCCGGCGGTGGGTCCCAGACTCCTTGTAGTCACTTTAGCTGAGCTGCAATCTTGGAACACAGTTTTTCCCTAATGGAGATAAGCTAAAAAGCAGGAGAGAAGTGTGATCTGAGGGCAATGAAGTTCAGGTAAGTATCCCCTATAGGTCCTGATGTATATATGTACTGAGGCTCCAGACCAGACAGACACTTAATGGACAGCTTTGTTATGAGAGGCCCCCCTATGGTAAAAGTAAGTTATTAATGTGAATATGAACATAAATCGTCGTCTTTATGAGGGCCTCTCCTACCAACATCATGTATCACTCCATGCGTATTGCCCCTTCTATACATTGCCTGGGGGTCTACCGGAGGCGGCCAAGCATTATACTCTGTTAGTCTCATAGAAAATGAATAGGACAGTGAACATCACACAGACCCCCTGGGGATAGGATATGTTTTGTTGGTGGAGCCAGTCACCATCACTGTTGGGTTACCATGTAGGAGACATTTTGGAGGCCGGGGCCCTCATTCAAGACTTTAGGCCAAACCTGTGAACATCATTCATTTTGTGTTAATACTTTATTCCGATTGTGAACGATAATGTTTCCTAATATTTCACGGTAACCTTGTTAAGTGCAAGCCTGGCCGGTCCGTCATATATTATGTATACGTGTCACATTGCAGTGAAGATTTTGCCGGCTTTGAGGTTGGGAAGCGAGAGTCTGGAGGCCTTTCATTGGAAGTGGTTCACAGACCTACTACTGTTCCTTTCTGTGCTACAATTGAGTCTTCTTTCAATAGCGTAGGTGAATTAGGGTTGTCATATTCTTGCCCTTACATCGTCTTGATCTCATGCTGCAGCTCCCGTTTCATCCTGCTTTCTGTCGAAGTTCAGCCTTTTTATTATTTTACATTTCACATTCCGGGAAGGTTCGTGAGGATGACGAGACCGGATTGAATTTCTTTTTTCTAGAGTTTTGTTGCTTTTTGTTGAATTATTTGTAGGAGCTGGAATGTGATGCGATGGGTCCGATCTGTTGTGGGGGTTTCGGGAGGTCGGCCCTTCCCTTGATATTTTTTAGCTGATGCCTAAAAAACATTTAGAATTGTCCAATTTGTAGCAATTTAAAAACCTGTTTGTAATGAGACTTTAGAATCACAGTTTTTGTTTCGGGCGCCATGAATCCTCCTATGGACCATTGGGATCCCCATTGTGGTTACCGTGTGTAGACGCCAGTAGCTTCCATTGTGGGGCATTGTGGATCATTGCGGATCTGTTAACAATGAATTCAAGTGTCCTGCCAAGGTCTGCCGCAGATGTGGATCTCGAGTCCATGGTCTCGGCTACTTGGTACTTATTATACAGTGTGTGAAAACATGTTCCAGATTACGGTTGTGTCTTCTTGGACAGACCGCCGCGCTGGCTTAGGGAGTCATATAGGCCATGCTCCCTGGAAGCAAATATACACATTCCCTGGGAAGAGAAGCAGCCTGCCCTCTAGTGCCTCCCTTTGGAGAGTTTTTCCTTATAGACCATGCGGTACTCCATTGTTAAAAGGTATATAAAGTAGCTTTCTCTCTAGTTCCAGCTGTTAGAATAACAAGCCATGCAAAGCTCCCTGGGTAAAATTATGCAGAGTATCTTTCCTTGTGAAAGTGCCGGAAAGCTACTCTGCATACTTTATTCCCAGGGAGCATTGCATGGTCCATAAGACAAGGTGGTGGAGAGGTTCATTTCCTTCAGACAGAAAGTGCCTTTTGTATGTATAGAGAAGAAGGAGACTTCACAGTTTGGTTAATCATTCTGAAGCCTTTGTGAGGTGACTGTGCTGTTTGGTGTATTTTATGGTGGCCATAGGACTACTATAGGTGGCCATAGACCTCCAATAACTGTTGGCCGTAAGGTGTCCCTCCCCCCGTCCTCCCTATAGGCGTGAACGTTCTGTAGGGTTGATTGTCCCTGCGTTCTGTATGTGGAGAGGTGGGATGAACTGCTCTGGTGGTGACTTATCTCTTAGGCCGAGTTCACACTATGTTTTTGCAATCAGTTTTTTCATTTATTTATGCAAAAAATGGATAAAAACGGAAGAAATGATTATGTATTTGTGGGCATCTGTTCTGATCCTTTTTTCCATTGACTTCCATTATAAAAAAATGCAGTAAACACTTTCTGCATGGCCAATATCAGCCGAATACTACCGATTATGGCTTTGTGTAATAGGGCCTTGACTCTTCTCAGCCCATACCCCCTCTTATCCCGGTATCGTCTACATTGTCAGTCAGTATCCAACCCTTCCTCCATCATGGATCCAGAAGCGGAGGATCATACAGCCCCTTCAGATGAATACTTTTGATTTACGGAACCAAATACCTGGGAAGCGCGGCAGTCGATTTCGGAGACATAAAACCATTATTGAGTAAATTGCTGCATAAATAAGTAATAAGTAAGAAGTGTCTACAGCGCATTCTAATATTATACAGAATATATTTCTCATCCATAGATGACAAAGCTATTGATAATCATTGCTCTCCTATCAGCCGGTGGCTCTCCTCTCCATAACCTTATTGATTTACCTATATACAGTATTTTATAGTTCAATAAAGGTCTGAACACCACTGGAAGCCGCTCTGAACTTCTGTCTCTTAGATAAACTGGATTTGATTAGCGCGAGCGTGAGAAAAACTCGCCAAAAGGCAGCCTCCCGCTCCCACTTGATTTGTGGACTTTCGGGGCTGATCAATGGGGATTACTTTAGGAGCAGCCAATGTAGGAAGTTCATGGAGCGGCCGATGATTCAGCTTCCCTTCCCTGTATCACGGAGCTCGGTTCCTTACAGAGAAGAAGACGTTGTACACTCCACCACCGCATTACACGTCTCCGTGCTATCACTTTAGATGGCGATTAGGAACCTATCAGACTTTTGTTGTAGTCAACTACCATAAAGGGGTTACAGGATTATTTTATTGATGGTCAATCACCAATCAGATCTCTGGAGATCCAGAACTGGTCTTCATTTACCATGGAGCCATTGAGTTCTCATACGTAGAGAACCACTTCTTAGCTGGCAATGTTCCTTCTTGAGTGGAAAATCTTGGAAAAAATGCTAAATAGTTCTAGAAGAACAATTTCCAATACCCCAATGAGTGGCTACCATATAGCCATGTTCCCTGGAGACACCATCTGATTGTGGAAGCTCCATGAAACCGGACTATGAGGGGAGCCTCCAGCTCTTACAAAATTAGGGCCCTATTCCACGGGACGAATATTGTTCGGATAACCGTTAAATCGTTGGGAACAAAGCGATAATCGTGCGGTTGAATAGCAGTTAACGATTAAATGACGAACGAGAAATCGTTGATCACTTAATAAGACCTGAACTTATTTTTATTGTTGCTCGTTCACAAATCGTTTGCATGGAATAAAACGTTGTTCGCAGTAGCGATGAACGCAGTAGTGATGAACGCAGTAGTGATGAACGCAGTAGTGATGAACGCAGTAGCGATGACAAGATGACCCCAAAAATGATCAAAAGTAATGATCATCGTTCCGTTTAAATGGGTGAATGATTTCAGGTCGTTTGAGATCGTTTATCGTTACGAACGATTGTGAACGATAATTGTCCGGTGGAATAGGGCCCTTACACTCCCCGCTGTCCAGGCAGGATACTGTGGATTCCCCTGGACCGAGGGTTCCCCTTTCCTGCATTAGATACAAGTTCACCATATGACGTATGTGGTGGCCTCCCGTCTCCCCCAATGGCAGATTGCTGGAGGGATCGGGGGGAAAGCTGTTGGAGGAATAAACTTTATTGAATATTTTCCATGAAAGTTGCAGTTAGCTGAACTCCTGGGTTGCGCTGTAATCATGTATCTAGTGTGAGACGAAAGCCGCTTCCCCTCCCAGCAGAACGTGTGATAAAAGCTGTTTTTAGCTTGTAATGTTTTATTTTGTTACAACAGCAATAAATTAAGAAGGTGAAAAAAAAGATTTTTATTCTCCAGAACTCGGCTCGGCTCGCTTGCGTGACAAACTATTGAAAGTATCAGTGCGGCGGCCCTCCCCGGTGCGCACCGCAGGGGTTATTACACTGATTATTTATTTTTCTGAACACTTTTTTTTTTATTATGAACGCTGAACATGAAAAACTATTTTCAAGTAAAACTTTGTTAGTTTTTTCCTTAAGTCGCTAATTATCTCTGTGAGCGATCGCAGCTCTTGATAGAAGATTCTGCTCGTGGATATTCTAAGAGCCTCTGCGCCTTTTAACTAAGTTTAATGTGTTTTGTTCTACGTTCGGTATACGTTGGATATTAATGGAGCCGGCTTGCTGCCGGCATCGTTGTCAGGGGCCGATCCCTTCTTATTATATGGAGAACGTTTGATATTGAGTTTCCGGATAATTCTTTAGAAGTAATTGTAGGCTGGTAGCGGCCAAGTGATAGAACTAACCGTAAATGTTTACCACCTACCGGCACGGCCCTTCCACGGTCTGACTTTGTTCTCTGTACTTTACTACTTTTATCTAGTTACCTCCTTCCATCCCCTCGTACCAGCACACGTCCCCTGGTACCAGCACACGTCCCCTGGTACCAGCACACGTCCCCTCGTACCGGCACACGTCCCCTCGTACCAGCACACGTCCCCTCGTATCAGCACACGTCCCCTGGTACCATCACACGTCCCCTCGTATCAGCACAGGTCCCCTGGTACCACCACTCCTACCAGCACACGTCCCCTCGTACCAGCACACGTCCCCTCGTATCAGCACACGTCCCCTGGTACCAGCACACGTCCCCTGGTACCAGTACACGTCCCCTCGTACCAGCACACATCCCCTCGTACCAGCACATGTCCCCTCGTACCAGCACATGTCCCCTCGTACCAGCACATGTCCCCTCGTACCAGCACATGTCCCCTCGTACCAGCACTCCTACCAGCACACATCCCCTCGTACCAGCACATGTCCCCTCATACCGGCACACGTCCCCTGGTACCTGCACACGTCCCCTCGTACCGGCACACGTCCCCTCGTACCGGCACACGTCCCCTCGTACCAGCACATGTCCCCTCGTATCAGCACACGTCCCCTCGTATCAGCACACGTCCCCTCATACCATCACACGTCCCCTCGTATCAGCACAGGTCCCCTGGTACCACCACTCCTACCAGCACACGTCCCCTCGTACCAGCACACGTCCCCTCGTATCAGCACACGTCCCCTCGTACCAGCACACGTCCCCTGGTACCAGTACACGTCCCCTCGTACCAGCACACATCCCCTCGTACCAGCACATGTCCCCTCGTACCAGCACATGTCCCCTCGTACCAGCACATGTCCCCTCGTACCAGCACATGTCCCCTCGTACCAGCACTCCTACCAGCACACATCCCCTCGTACCAGCACATGTCCCCTCATACCGGCACACGTCCCCTGGTACCTGCACACGTCCCCTCGTACCGGCACACGTCCCCTCGTACCGGCACACGTCCCCTCATACCAGCACATGTCCCCTCGTATCAGCACACGTCCCCTCATACCAGCACATGTCCCCTTCGTACCAGCACTCCTACCAGCACACGTCCCCTCGTACCAGCACATGTCCCCTCATACCGGCACACGTCCCCTGGTACCTGCACACGTCCCCTCGTACCGGCACACGTCCCCTCGTACCGGCACACGTCCCCTCGTACCGGCACACGTCCCCTCATACCAGCACACGTCCCCTCGTACCTGCACATGTCCCCTCGTACCGGCACACGTCCCCTCGTACCGGCACACGTCCCCTCGTACCGGCACATGTCCCCTCATACCAGCACACGTCCCCTGGTACCTGCACACGTCCCCTCATACCGCCACACGTCCCCTGGTACCAGCACACGTCCCCTGGTACCAGCACACGTCCCCTGGTACCAGCACACGTCCCCTGGTACCGGCACACGTCCCCTCGTACCGGCACACGTCCCCTCGTACCGGCACACGCCCCTCGTACCGGCACACGTCCCCTGGTACCGGCACACGTCCCCTGGTACCGGCACACGTCCCCTGGTACCGGCACATGTCCCCTCGTACCGGCACATGTCCCCTGGTACCGGCACACGTCCCCTCGTACCGGCACATGTCCCCTGGTACCGGCACACGTCCCCTGGTACCGGCACACGTCCCCTGGTACCGGCACACGTCCCCTGGTACCGGCACACGTCCCCTCGTACCGGCACACGCCCCTCGTACCGGCACACGTCCCCTGGTACCGGCACACGTCCCCTGGTACTGGCACGCGTCCCCTGGTACTGGCACACGTCCCCTCGTACCGGCACATGTCCCCTCGTACCGGCACACGCCCCCTCATACCGGCACACGTCCCCTCGTACCAACACTCGTACCAGCACACGTCCCCTCGTACCGGCACATGTCCCCTCGTACCGGCACACGCCCCCTCATACCGGCACACGTCCCCTCGTACCAACACTCGTACCAGCACACGTCCCCTCGTACCGGCACACGTCCCCTCGTACCGGCACATGTCCCCTGGTACTGGCACACGTCCCCTCGTACCGGCACACGTCCCCTCATACCGGCACACGTCCCCTCTGCTCGAGCTGTGTGACTACCCTGGCTGTGGACCCGCTGCATTGTTGTACCAGGATTTTGGTTCACGCAGAAAGGCAACAATCGTCTGACAATGTGCAGGATCGTTGCCTTTTAACACGACCTATTACACAAAATAATATTCGGCCAAGTACAACTGATAATCGCTCCGTGTAATAGAACCCTAAGGACCCAATTACATCATGCAATTAATGGCCGTATTTGTCAGATTAGGCTAGGTTCACACTGCGTTTTCAGCATCCGTTTAACGCATCCGTTTTTTTGAAAAAACGCATGAAAAACGGATTGCAAAAAACGGATTCATTTGTGTGCATCCGTTTTTCCAATGACTTCCATTATAAAAAAAAACGGATCCGTTTTTTTTGGCGGACCAAAACGGACCAAAAAACGTTGCTGACCCTATTTTTCTGGACGTTAAAAAAAACGGATCCGTTAAACGGATGCTGAAAACGCAGTGTGAACCTAGCCTTACCGGCCGTTCTGGACAATAATCATTTTGGTGAAAGAGGCGATGATCAGCTGACACGCAGGATGTGGGCTGGTCATTATATTTTAACATTGTTCCGTGTGATAGAGCACAACGCTGCTCTCACCTGGACAATCTAAGGATCGACTGGGCAGCCCCCCCGCAGCTAAACCTCTCCTGCTCGGGGCAGTTCCTGACATGGACAGAGGTGGCAGCAGAGAGCACTGTGTCAGACTGGTGAGAATACACCACTTCCTGCAGGATATACAGCAGCTGATAAGTACTGGAAGACAAGATTTTTTAATAGAAATAAATTACAAATCTGTATAACTTTTTGGTATCAGTTAATTTGAAAGATTTTTTTTTGCTGAACGACCCCTTTAAGTTCCCAGTCCCTTCACCTCGTCTTATTAAGACAACAGGGCTACAAAGAATCCGAGGAGAAAGACAAAGGCGCTAATAAGCGGTCGCGGGCAGGGAGACGGCTGACATTTCCCGGCCGGCATTATTTTTAGTATTCAGGTGTCACTTTGCGTCTGGTTTGTGGCGGATCGGGATGAGTTCTGACACTGTTGTCTCCCTGCTGATCTCAGCGGCTGCACCTCTCACCGAGCGCGGACATCTTGTAATTTGGCCGGAGCGCGGCTGTCACCAGGGCTGCTGGTCTTTGTCTTCTAACCAAATAACATCGGCTGCCGGAGAAGGTTTTTTCTTAGCAAATGATGTCTGGACAAATCCTCAGATATTTGAGGTAAGAAGCACTTGTTATGAATAAGGGCAGAAAGAAAGAGCGAGGAGGAGGGGGAGCGCGACCTCTCTGTAACCGTACACGGACGCTCTTATTCAGGAGGAAACGTCCATCATGCATATGCAGCAGCCAGGTAGAGAATCACTGCGCACACATGTCTCATTATGTTTTGGTTATTAAAGGGGTTCTCCAGCACTTGAAAACATGGCCGCTTTCTTCCAGAGACAGCACCGCTCTTGTCTCCAGTTTGGGTGCAGGTTTTGCAACTCAGTTCCATTGAAGTGAATGGAGCTTAGTTGCAAACCACACCCAACCTGGAGACAAGTGCGGTGCTGTCTCTGGAAGAAAGTGGCCATGTTTTTCTAACACTGGAGGACCCCTTTAAGGGGGCCCGGTGAAAGGATCTCCCTTGTGATTTGGATTCCCCTACCCAAGGATGGCACCTGGTGCATAGACATAGATTTTGCCCAGTGTTTGTGGGTTTTCAGCTTGTATTATAGTTTTCACCAGTTTGGGTAATGGACAGATGTGAGCAGGTTGGACTTTCCCGTCACTATCTGCATCTGAGTCTTCATCTTCTTCTCACGTTCCCATTGTTCTATTGTTGAGTTGTGAAAATCGTCTTCCTGCTAAAATCCTTCCAGTTTCCATTGAGTAGGTTGTGTTCACACTGCCATCAGGGCTTCTGTATCAGTGACCTGGGGATGCCCTCCGTCCACACTCCTTCATGGAGGGGCGATGCCAGACTCCTCTCCGTATGTTTGCTGAATGCCGGATCGGTAGCAGAGGGGGGGGCAATGGTTGGATGATATTCTGCACAAGGAGCGATACATTCCCGAAAACACTGGAAAACAATGACATCAATTTCAATTCAAACTAAAGATTGTAAAATTAAAGGGGTTGTCCAGGCATAGTCCACCACCCATCTGAGATTGGCATGGAGAGATGGAAGTGTGCACTGGTGGTCGCTGAGGAAACCGGCCAACACACAGCGGGGATCGTGGTTTCCATTGATTAGAATAGGATCTGCACATGTAAGTCACCAGGTGTGATTGGAGTGATGGCCTCAGTACTATCCACCATTCTGTCCTGGTCTGATGCCAGGTGGAGAGTATGGCTGAACACCCCCTTTAAAGGGGAACTCCAGTGAAAATCTGTTTCTTTCATATCAACTGGTTTCAGAACATTATATAGATTTGTAATTTACTTCTATTTAAAAATCTCTCTATTTAGTCCTCCCATACTTATCAGCTGTTGTATGTCCTGCAGGAAGTGGTGTATTCTCTCCAGTCTGACACATTGCTCTCTGCTGCCACCTCTGTCCATGTCAGGAACTGTCCAGAGCAGCAGCAAATCCCCATAGAAAACCTCTCCTGCTCTGGACAGTTCCTGACATGGACAGAGGTGGCAGCAGAGAGCACTGTGTCAGACTGGAGAGAATACACAACTTCCTGCAGGACATACAGCAGCTGATAAGTACTGGAAGGCTGGAGATTTTTAAATAGAAGTAATTTACAAATCTGTAGAACTTTCTGCCACCAATTGATCTGAAAGCCATGTGTTTAGTTCTGATTCTTGTGGATCCACAGAGCCGGAGCGTGGAGCGGTGGATGAGCCGGAGCGTGGAGCGGTGGATGAGCCGGAGCGTGGAGCGGTGGATGAGCCGGAGCGTGGAGCGGCAGATGAGCCGGAGCGTGGAGCGGCAGATGAGCCGCACATCAGACATTACCATCCATCAGGGAATAGATGTACAGATAGACAAATAAAGAGATGAGAAGCGTCTCCACTTGTGTGTCAGTAAATAAAGTCGGAGTCCTGGCTGACAGCCGGCGTATAACGTCCCCATTTCACTTACTGTAGTTGTAGTAAATATAATCAGTAAGTTACGATCTGCAGAGACGGCAATGGCTGAGCGCTCGCGGTTTCTGTACAAGATGTGCGATTATTGTAACCATCATCTCTAATGGGCAGAGCGTAATGGCCGATAATTACCCCATATACCCCCCCCCCCCCCCCCCCCATCGGCTGCCGGATCGCTCCGTGTTTAGCAGATGATAAAACGCCACATCTCACTGCGCCCAAACATCAAAAGAGATTTCTGATTAAAAGTTATGCAGAATTTATCAGATACAAGAGCAGAAATATTCTGCAACGGAAAGAAAGCGAAAGCCAAGGACCCTCCCCGCCGCCACCGCCGCCATAGTCAGGTCATGTATGGGAAAGATACGACTGTGTTATTATAGGGGATATAAGGAGGGATATTACACCGCCAGCATCATCTAGTAGGAAACCCCTAGTGCCGCAGCCATATAGTATGGTGATATACAGTATATGATATATATGGTATGCTGATATATGGTATATGGTATGCTGATATATGGTATATGGTATGCTGATATATGGTATATGGTATGCTGATATATGGTATGCTGATATATGGTATATGGTATGCTGATATGTGGTATGCTGATATATGGTATATGGTATGCTGATATATGGTATGCTGATATATGGTATATGGTATGCTGATATATGGTATATGGTATGCTGATATATAGTATATGGTATGCTGATATATGGTATATGGTATGCTGATATATGGTATGCTGATATATGGTATATGGTATGCTGATATATGGTATATGGTATGCTGATATATGGTATATGGTATGCTGATATATGGTATATGGTATGCTGATATATGGTATATGGTATGCTGATATATGGTATATGGTATGCTGATATGTGGTATGCGGATATATATTGTATATATGGTATGCTGATATATAATATATATGGTATGCTGATATATATATATATATATATATATATATATATATGGTATGCTGATATATATATATGGTATATATGGTATGCTGATATATATGGTATGCTGATATATATTGTATATATGGTATGCTGATATATAATATATATGGTATGCTGATATATAATATATATGGTATGCTGATATATAATATATATGGTATGCTGATATATAATATATATGGTATGCTGATATATAATATATATGGTATGCTGATACAGTGGTGCCTTGGATTACGAGCATAATTCGTTCCGGGGCCGCGCTTGTAATCCAAATCCACTCTTAAACCAAAACATATTTTCCCATAAGAAATCACTTATATGCAGACAATTGGTTCCACACCCCAAAAATAATGATTTATTATTCTAAATAACATGTAAAACAAATGAAACAAACATTCAGAAACAGCAGAATCTGTGATATTATAAGTTACTGTACAGTAATGGAGAGGATGGGAAACACAAGGGCTGATAGAGACTGCAGGGAGCAGGAAGGGATGAGCAGGGCAGATGTGGGCACATACATGCAGCACTCTCTGTCCGGGGAGAGAGGGGTTACAGCTATGGAGAGATTACCTCCACAGTCCTGTCCCCTGATGTAAGCCCCAGCCTGAAGTGGATATGCTATGATTTTGGAGGTGAGGGAGACTTCCTGGGTCAGAGTACAGGGCTGTAGACCCCGCTATGTAGACCATGCCCCTCCTCTACTCTCACTCCCACCCAATACAGGGAGCTCTTACACCAAAGCAATGCTCTTAAACTAAGTCACAATTTTGAAAAACTTTGAGCTCTTAAACCAAAATGCTCTCAAACCAAGTTACTCTTAAACCAATGTACCACTGTATATAATATATATGGTATGCTGATATATGGTATACTATATGGTATATTGATATGTGGTATGCTGATATATGGTATGCCTGCCTAACCTGCCTGGTATATACATATATCTATCCTACGATAATAAGAAAGGAAATATGAAAAGGTCTACAACGACTAGATGGACCCAGAGGTCTTTTTCTGCCAACAATCATCTATCATCCACCTAAATACTTCCCAACATATAGAAAATTGCTGAACGACCAATGGTGGAAGGGCCCAAATGGTCATAAAGCACGCCCCTTCTAAAATCCTGTCCCACATAATAACGGGACTATGGGCAAATATGGCTGATTATACTCACTGCCCATATGGCACCTAGGCCTCATCCACATGTCCATATTTCTGTCTGCAATTGTGGACAGAACATAGGACCAGTCACTCCAGAAGTCGGTGGTGGCAGAAACCAGTAATATGTAGGGAAGAGGGCGGCACTCACCAAGTGGTTTTCTTCATCTATTTAGTGCAGAATGCATCATTATCACAGCAGTACGCGTTTCGGCCTTCATCAGTTTTAGCTCGATGCTTGGCCGAAATGTGTGCTTCTCTAATATTGATGTATTCTGCACTGAATAAATAAAGAAAACAACTTGGTGAGTGCCGCTCTCTTCCCTACAATACATTTCAATGGCCCCGATCACACGTCCATATGCCTGTATAGGTCCTAGCGTGGACGCGCACACCAGTCACTGTGTTTAATGCACTACGAATGCCAATCTGCAATCACGGCCGCTCTTTGGACATGTGATCGAGGCCTTAGAGGCGCCTACTTCGTATTTTATACCCCCTGAAAGCAAAGCTAGTATGCACCTTGTCTGTGCTGGCGGTAACAACGCCATGGTATAGGGCTCCAGGTCACACCGCCTTCCTCCCCCCGTGACCTCTGTACACGACCTCTGGCTCTGCAGTCAGGATCGGTGCTGCTCCGCCCATCGGCTGAATATAATCTCCTAAGCGTTTATTCCCATGAACGTATTGGAGTATACATGAAGCCGCCCCTGTAAGGATGCTGTATACAGATAAGACAGAGAAGCAATATCACTGTGACATGTTGTGCCAATCCCACGTATGTTATGTGCGTCGCCTTCTTCCTCCCCTCAGACTGCGAATATTAAAGTCAGCCGAGCACCTTGCGCCGGCTCCCCAGGGTACGCTGTCATTTCTCTAGAAAGAAGTGCTTAATATGAAGCCAGCTGTGCTTTGTGCCGTTTTGTCTTTGAGTGTTATATAAAGTAGAAACATAGATAAGAGTTTCGCTATTAATGCAATCTATTACTCATTAACACGTTAGCGCTGTCAACATCTCTTTTCCCAGAAGACCTATTGTGCAATTTAAAGCTACACTAAGGAGGTTCGAGGCGGCGGCGGCGGATTTATTCCTATACTACAAAAATGTATTTAAAATAATCCAAACAGAGATTAGACGGGAAAGGCGAGGGCAATTAAAGCGGCGCTCCCAGAGATGTTACTAAATTGCAGGTGCCGGGAACGTTGTCTTGTCACAGGGTGACATCCCGCTGCAGAGGAAGGAGAAATCACCCGCTTTCCAGCTAAAATCCACTCGCAGAGAAGTTTCTGGAAGACTTTTTGTATGGACAATGTGACTTATCTTCTTCGACTGAAGGTCGCCATATTCTGGATAAAGGGGCCACGAACCTGCTGATCGCTGTGGGACTGGCGGCCTCCAGACTGATGATAGCAGGAGAGAAGGATCGGGGATCTCTGCTCCCTAGTTCTCTGTTCTTTGGCAGCTGCCTTCTCTGCTCCCCCCATCCCACCATCCCCCATGCCGCCATCCCCCATCCCACCATCCCCCATGCCGCCATCCCCCATCCCACCATCCCCCATGCCGCCATCCCCCATCCCACCATCCCCCATGCCGCCATCCCCATATCCCGCCATCCCCAATCCCAACATATCCCATTTCGCCAGAGTTATACAACAATTATTGGTTGTGCGGCCAGTCATACAAAGGAATGGGGATCCAAGATGGATCACAGTGATCGCCACCTGTAGGTTGCAAATCTTGGTGATGTGTCGCCTCCATATACTCTCCTCACCATCCTCCATATACTCTCCTCACCATCCTCCATATACTCTCCTCACCATCCTCCATATATCCTCCATATACTCTCCTCACCATCCTCCATATATCCTCCATATACTCTCCTCACCATCCTCCATATATCCTCCATATACTCTCCTCACCATCCTCCATATATCCTCCATATACTCTCCTCATCATCCTCCACATATCCTCCATATACTCTCTGTATATTCCTATCACCACTCTCCATATACTCTCTGTATATTCCTATCACCACTCTCCATATACTCTCCATGAGCAGCGATGGTGCGGCCGTTGTTTAGTGTGTAGCCCTCTCGGAGGATGGATCAGGTTTTATTACTGTCTGAGCAGAATACGTGATGAGTTGGTGCGGCAGGACGTTGCGGCTCTGATTCCGTTTGGTGGGACTGGTTGTGTCGCCGCTCTTTATTACTTTTCCCAGCCTGGAGATGGAGCGGACGGACATTGGCGCCATCCATAATGTTAATAACGTTCATTACAGCCAGATGTTTATTTGCCAGTGAAATGTAAGTGAGATTTTTTTCCTCGCTCACGTTTTTTCTCGCCGTTCGCCTCATGTGTGTGTTAAATTGCTTTGCATTAACAATCTAACCTAGATGGTGTTTTATAGCCGGGAGAAAACCATTCTTTCTCAGTGCGGGCTTTACAGAAAACCGACTGAATGCGAATTGTCTGCGCAGCGCTCGCTGACCCACATCTAAGCGCCGGGCTGATTCATTTACTGCAGAGGATAAACATATTGCTACATGAAGGTTACAAGATGTCTGTATGGAGAGGGGACGGCAAACAATAAATCATCCCCGTGCTACAACGTATCCAAGACCATTCTAAATATGGAGCAACGAGGGAGAGCCGCACACGGGGGCCCGAAGATCTCTCTGAGTGATATAGGGGCCCAATGGTCCCTCCAACTAATGTAGGGGCTCAATGATCCGTCTGACTAATATAGGGGCCTGATGATCCCTCCGACTGATATTGGGGCCTGATGATCCCCCCACTGATATTGGGGCCTGATGATCCCTCCGACTAATATAGAGGCCCGATGATCCCTCCACTGATATTGGGGCCTGATGATCCCTCCGACTAATATAGAGGCCTGATGATCCCTCCGACTAATGTAGGGGCTCAATGATCCCTCTCACTGATATTGGGGCCTGATGATCCCTCCGACTAATATAGAGGCCTGATGATCCTTCCGACTAATGTAGGGGCCCGATGATCCCTCCGACTAATGTAGGGGCTTAATGATCCGTCTGACTAATATAGGGGCCTGATGATCCCTCCGACTAATATAGAGGCCCGATGATCTCTCTGAGTGATATAACGACCCAATGGTCCCTCCGACTAGTATAGGGGCTCAATGATCCGTCTGACTAATTATAGGGGCCTGATGATCCCTCCGACTAATATAGGGGCTCAATGATCCGTCTGACTAATATAGGGGCCTGATGATCCCTCCGACTGATATTGGGGCCTGATGATCCTTCCGACTAATATAGAGGCCTGATGATCTCTCTGAGTGATATAACGACCCAATGGTCCCTCCGACTAATGTAGGGGCCCTATGATCCCTCCAACTAATGTAGAGGCCCTATGATCCCTCCAACTAATGTAGGGGCCCTATGATCTCTCCAACTAATGTAGGGTCCCTATGATCCCTCCAACTAATGTAGAGGCCCTATGATCTCTCCAACTAATGTAAGGGCCCTATGATCCCTCCAACTAATGTAGGGGCCCTATGATCTCTTCAACTAATGTAGGGGCCCTATGATCCCTCCAACTAATGTAGGGGCCCTATGATCCCTCTGACTAATGTAAAGGCCCTATGATCCCTCTGACTAATGTATGGGCCCTATGATCCCTCTGACTAATGTAGGGGCCCTATGATCCCTCTGACTGATATAGGTGCCTAGTAATGCCTCTGAATGATATAGGGGCCCAATGATCCCTCCGACTAATATCGGTGCCTGATAATACCTCAGACTGATATAGGAACCAATGATCCTTCCAACTGATATAGGGGCCTGATGTTCCCTCCAACTAATATAGGACCCGATGTTCCCTCCACTACAGGTAAAAGGGCACACTACTGATATAGGGCCCATGGTCCCTTCGCTACAGATGAGAGGGCACACTACTGATATAGGGGCCAGATGATTCCTCCACTACAGATGAGAGGGCACACTACTGATATAGGGGCCAGATGATTCCTCCACTACAGATGAGAGGGCACTCTACTGATATAGGGGCCAGATGATTCCTCCACTACAGATGAGAGGGCACACTACTGATATAGGGCCCGCAAGCACTGACAATACACCTTAATGTGCTCTGTTTAGACTTATCAGAAAGATAAATAAAGAAGCAGTAGATACACAAAATCCACAACTTAGCTTCAGATACTCAGTATGATAAGGTTTAACGTACTGTATGAAGGTAAGATGCTTTGGTCACATGTTCCTTTTAATCCAATAGCAGCTCCCAGAAGCTTCTGGTAAAGGTTATTAAGACAGTTCTGAAGCCAGCTTCCATTAACCTGGATATAGGGAGAGATCTATCAATCGAGGTTGTCAGGGCAGGCAGAAACTATCAGGGACTAACCCTATGACTTGTGGTTCAGGCAGCATGAAAGGGATGACATGTTCCTCTAAGTTTGCAGGCAGGAGGCAGCTATCTGACATTGTCAGCCATATTTTAGCCAGGAGCTGTCATGTCTCATGTTACACAGAGTCCTCCTTCCTCCCTCTCACTGAGTCTTCTGCCCTGTAGGGTGTACAGAAAGTAGCGGGTTCCTCAATCTTCTTAGAATTTATTGTCCAGGTGGCTGCAAAGAGGTTAAAGAGGCCCCAATGCAAAATCTGTAACGGCCCAGAGCCGCGAGCCCTTGTATGCCTCACCTTCCACCCATCACCCCCTCTAACTACACCCAAATGGCTGCTGGGATAAGACATTGTAAAGATCACATTTTGAGATTCATTCCACCCTGGGATAAACTGTGGAGATGTAGAAACTTGGTCTAAGTTTGCTGTGTTTTCCGTCTTATGGCCGCCTCCGGATGTTAAGACTTTATCAGTCTATTCCTCATAGTGATAATCTAAAAACCTATAGATCCGTTCCACTATAATCGTTCTCTTCTTTACATCAAGAATCCTTCAGCTTTTGAGGAGAGGAAGAGGGATTAGACTTGTCGTCCTGACCACGTCATTGCCGGAGCGCTCAGCAGCCTGAAAGTGCTGAAAGCTTTTATCATTGCCATTATCCCCCGTAGACTCCTGGATCTGAAGGACTGAGATGTGTGAGATTGGCTCACGTGACTCCCGATGGCTTTCCTGACCCAGCTGTCTGATGAGAGGAGGATGAGGGCTACAACAATGGAGATGAATGTCATAGAACATTGCTGTAATGTTGAATTACGATTGTATATCAATGCCAAAGAGATGACATGACGGTGCAATGTTCCTCTCATTCTCGGCTGTTATGAGGAATCCACCATGGGCAGACAACACAAGATGGACGGATCGTGAGTCAGAATGCGCACATACACCTTGCTTCACCATTGTAAATATCCAGCCAAACCCAGACAATCTGGAAAGTTCACCCAACACTGCTTACTCCTCTTAGAAATAACTGATGGGACATGGCAGCAAGCATCAATTTGCATCAATGGAGGCCATAGAACCATAATGAGTGGGTTGACTTTCTCCTGGATATATATATTGCAGGATCCCTCTTTTTTCTATAATAGGAGCGACAGAAGCCTCGATAACCTGAGCACATCTGGGGGACCATGGAGATAATGGGGGCCACAGGAGCCTCGATAACCTGAGCACATCTGGGGGACCAGGGAGATAATGGGGGCCACAGGAGCCTCGATAACCTGAGCACATCTGGGGGACCAGGGAGATAATGGGGGCCACAGGAGCCTCAATAACCTGAGCACATCTGGGGGACCAGGGAGATAATGGGGGCCACAGGAGCCTCAATAACCTGAGCACATCTGGGGGACCAGGGAGATAATGGGGGCCACAGAAGCCTCAATAAGCTGAGCACATCTGGGGGACCAGGGAGATAATGGGGGCCACAGGAGCCTCAATAACCTGAGCATATCTGGGGGACCAGGGAGATAATGGGGGCCACAGGAGCCTCAATAACCTGAGCACATCTGGGGGACCAGGGAGATAATGGGGGCCACAGAAGCCTCAATAACCTGAGCACATCTGGGGGACCAGGGAGATAATGGGGGCCACAGGAGCCTCAATAACCTGAGCACATCTGGGGGACCAGGGAGATAATGGGGGCCACAGGAGCCTCAATAACCTGAGCACATCTGGGGACCAGGGAGATAATGGGGGCCACAGGAGCCTCGATAACCTGAGCACATCTGGGGGACCAGGGAGGTGGCGGGGGCCACAGGAGCCTCGATAACCTGAGCACATCTGGGGGACCAGGGAGATAATGGGGGCCACAGGAGCCTCAATAACCTGAGCACATCTGGGGGACCAGGGAGATAATGGGGGCCACAGGAGCCTCAATAACCTGAGCACATCTGGGGGACCAGGGAGGTGGCGGGGGCCACAGGAGCCTCAATAACCTGAGCACATCTGGGGGACCAGGGAGGTGGGGGGAGCCACAGGAGCCTCAATAACCTGAGCACATCTGGGGGGTCGGGGAGGTGGGGGGAGCGACAGAAGCCTCAATAACCTGAGCACATCTGGGGACCAGGGAGGTGGGGGGAGCCACAGGAGCCTCAATAACCTGAGCACATCTGGGGGGTCGGGGAGGCGGTGGAGGCGTCAGAAGCCTTGGCAGGTTGCTATGATCTTCTTTTATCATTATTAATATTTGTTTTTTTTCCTCACGTGCGTCTTCCTGAGGATTTGTCGCCATTTGCACAACACATAAATTACAGTGTGGATTTTCACTCCCAATTGGAAACATCATCGTATTTGGAGAATATCTGCAGCCTGGCCGCCCCATGTGACCGGACCCCAATACTTAGAACAATTATAAAATTCTAAATATTCATGGAAAATACACTGAAAGTGGCGACTCATTCCCGTAAGACTGAAAAATGATTATTCAGCCAAATATTAGAGAAGCAAAAAGAATAGGACGCAAAATATATGAAGGCTTTATTACCCCTTAAATTAGCCCGGCGCTCAATTACCCTATTACTCAGCTGTAATAGATCCCATTAAAAACTAATTCATAATTCAATATTCCACTAATATCTAATACATGAAAAATAATAAAAGCATCTACAGTCCGTCCACATCCCTCCCCTTCATGACGATTAGGAGAGGACGGTGCTGGCGCTCGGGATGTATGAGGGGCGCTCGGGCCCCCAGCCTGGAGTGATGATGGGATGTATGAGGGGCGCTCGGGCCCCCAGCCTGGAGTGATGATGGGATGTATGAGGGGCGCTCGGACCCCCAGCCTGGAGTGATGATGGGATGTATGAGGGGCGCTCGGACCCCCAGCCTGGAGTGATGATGGGATGTATGAGGGGCGTTCGGGCCCCCAGTCTGGAGTGATGATGGGATGTATGAGGGGCGCTCGGACCCCCAGCCTGGAGTGATGATGGGATGTATGAGGGGCGCTCGGACCCCCAGCCTGGAGTGATGATGGGATGTATGAGGGCGCTCGGACCCCCAGCCTGGAGTGATGATGGGATGTATGAGGGGCGCTCGGGCCCCCAGTCTGGAGTAAAGATGGCCGTCACACTTCCTATTACCCAGTTGGGGTGGAGAGAAGTAAATCAGCAGTCATTTCTCATTCATTCGTGAGGTTCTTGAGTAATATGATGTGTATTAGGGAGTTAGTAGACGTGTGACCGGATGTGACCATGTTAATAGAGCGTAATTTGCAGCATTTAACCCTCTGCCCTGATCTCTAATCCCGCTTATGATTCCTCTTATACTTAAACCCATTGCTGGGAGTTCCCATGTGTCCCTGCCGTCTCGCTGTTTATTGCAGTGGGATTACGGGGCTCAGCGGTTGGCGTCGCTGGTTGGCTGTTTCGTAGCCTTGGGTCATGTACTCTGTTTGTTAATATATTCTTCCTGTGTTTGCATGGGCGTCGTCTGGGGATCTAAGATATGTACATCATATAGAGAGAAGATCTACAGCGGAGTGTGTCCTTATGTCCCCAGTATGTGCACCATAGAGACTGCGGCAGTACTGGGCCTGCGGAGACTGCTCCCAGCTCAGGGTGGTCTCATACCCCGCTTCCTATAGCAATGGGGAACCTGCCCCGGGCTTCACCTTTCTTCATAAACCAAAAATATTACCAAGCGATGTAAGAAGCATGGGTGTAACCAGCCGTAGCAGGCGTCATGGAGGCCAGAGGTAAAGGGGCCACTCCGATACATGAACATTGCACCTTTTTTAGGCAATAACAAGGCCATGACTTTTTGCTATGGAGCTCTGTAGCTTATATGCGGCTCATACAGTATACAGCAATGCTTTCCTTTTTTCCTATTTATTTTGTGGTTTCAGTCATTAGCTGGTGGGGACCTATCTCATTGACATATGGGCCTCTATGCATTGTAGTTTCATCTCTCGTAATGGGGGACCCCACTCATTTACCCACTGGCCTCTATGCATTGTAGTTATGTCCCTGGTAAGGGGGGACCCATCTCATTGACATATGGGCCTCTATGCATTGTAGTTTCATCCCTCGTAAGGGGGGACCCATCTCATTTACCAATTGGCCTCTATGCATTGTAGTTTCATCCCTGTTAAGGGGGGTATCCATCTGGGATTTTCACTGGAATAGAAAAGCTATAGACATGTGGGAACAGCCATGGCCGAGCTGATTCCGGAGCATGTAGACCCCATTCATCTTCAGCCTTCCAGCTGTAGCAAAACTACAAATCCTAGAAGCTAAAGCTTTGGCTGTCCAGGCATGATGGACGTTGTATATTTGCCACAGCTGGAGGGCTGAAGGTTCCCTATCCCTGCCTTAGACCTACTCCACTATGAGGGCAATCTCCTGGAAAGTTGGGAGTAGCTGAGATGTCATTCATCCAGATGATGCTTTCCGCAGGGGCGGATCAAGCCATACTGCCCCATGTACCATCGTGCAGGTATCTGATACACATGGGTCCCTACACTAAGTCCACACCGTGCCAGTCAGTGGCCACCAACCCCGCAGGCACGCACAGTCAGGGAAGGGAGGCCATGGAACGGCCCTGCAACCCCCATGCCACAGGACCAGACCCAAAAATGCCACACCAAAACCCAACCAGCACCACCGGCGGAGGAAGCTGCCCCCAAACAGCACAAGTCTGGATAAGGTATTGCACTCACCATAGCTATCACAGCTATAGATATATATATATATATATATATATATATATATATATATATAACTGGTCTCTGCCTTGTTCTCTGTTTTTCTAGTGATGGCTTCTGACCGGGGGCCCTCGGAGGTCAGAGTGCACCCCACCAGCTATGTGTAATAGTGATGGCTACGTGTAATATCTCTCCTATCTATTGTAGTGTCTTCTGGACTTTTAAACAACCATTTGGGAGTTGTCTAATTTTTGCTTCGTTGTCGACATGTCAGAAATGTTCTCGGCCTGAATTGTGGCTATTACCCCATCGGGGATGATATGGTGCCCTCATATTCAGGGGTTGAGCGCAGCCGATATCACCGTGTACAAAAGCAAAGCGCCTTCTCGTCTGGTGGACGGACATTTGACTCTCTTCACGGCGCACACCCACAGACAGCGGTCTTCGGAGAACGTTCCGTCAGTTTCCTGGTGTTGAAACGTAATTAGCATTTCTCACATGCAGATCATGCCACAGATTGAAAATGCATTATCACATTTTGAGAGTGTAAATAACATTTCAGAAAATAGTTACTGTTTTCCTTCCCCGAAGGCTCCTCTATGAAACGCGGATTAGCTGTAAAGTATATGGCCTTTTGATTGGTAATAAAAAAAAAAGTAAAAAAATAGGCATAATGTTCCGGCCAACGGCAAAAAAACATAAACAAACTTAGCGGCTGTCAGTGGTGAAGAAAAGCATCGGAAATGCGTTTCATCCGTCATTCTCCGAGATCTACAAATATAGAATTCTATCTACAGTGCAAGAAAAGCCGTGTTGTCTTTACATCAACACAGCCGCCTCTGCTACATACGGGAGGTTGTAGGGATCATCATAGGTTGTTGTGGCTTCACCTAGACCTTCATATATAGCAGTGTCCAGTAATACTTATAGATGGGAGAAGCTTACTCTACATGGCTACGTGTAATAGTGATACATGGCTACGTGTAATAGTGATACATAGCTCCGTGTAATAGTGATTCATGGCTATGTGTAATAGTGATACATAGCTCCGTGTAATAGTGATACATGGCTCTGTGTAATAGTGATACATGGCTCCTTGTAATAGTGATACATGGCTTAGTGTTATAATGACACATGGCTACGTGTAATAGTGACACATGGCTCTGTGTAATAGTGATACATGGCTATGTGTAATAGTGATACATGGCTCCTTGTAATAGTGATACATGGCTACGTGTAATAGTGATACATGGCTACGTGTAATAGTGACATATGGCTACGTGTTATAGTGATACATGGCTACGTGTAATAGTGATACTACGTGTAATAGTGACACATGGCTACGTGTAATAGTGATACATGGCTACGTGTAATAGTGACACATGGCTACGTGTTATAGTAATACATGGCTACGTGTAATAGTGATATATGGCTACGTGTAATAGTGATACATGGCTACGTGTAATAGTGATACATGGCTACGTGTAATAGTGATACATGGCTACGTGTAATAGTGATACATGGCTACGTGTAATAGTGATACATGGCTCTGTGTAATAGTGATACATGGCTCTGTGTAATAGTGATACATGGCTACGTGTAATAGTGACACATGGCTGCGTGTAATAGTGATACATGGCTACGTGTAATAGTTATACATGGCTACGTGTAATAGTTATACATGGCTACGTGTAATAGTGATACATGGCTCTGTGTAATAGTGATACATGGCTACGTGTAATAGTGATACATGGCTACGTGTAATAGTGATACATGGCTACGTGTAATAGTGACACATGGCTACGTGTAATAGTGACACATGGCTGCGTGTAATAGTGATACATGGCTACGTGTAATAGTTATACATGGCTACGTGTAATAGTTATACATGGCTACGTGTAATAGTGATACATGGCTCTGTGTAATAGTGATACATGGCTACGTGTAATAGTGATACATGGCTACGTGTAATAGTGATACATGGCTCTGTGTAATAGTAATACATGGCTCTGTGTAATAGTGATACATGGCTACGTGTAATAGTGACACATGGCTGCGTGTAATAGTGATACATGGCTACGTGTAATAGTTATACATGGCTGCGTGTAATAGTGATACATGGCTCCGTGTAATAGTTATACATGGCTACGTGTAATAGTTATACATGGCTACGTGTAATAGTTATACATGGCTACATGTAATAGTGACACATGGCTACGTGTAATAGTTATACATGGCTACGTGTAATAGTGACACATGGCTACGTGTAATAGTGATGCATGGCTACGTGTAATAGTGACACATGGCTACGTGTAATAGTGATACATGGCTACGTGTAATAGTGATACATGGCTACGTGTAATAGTGATACTACGTGTAATAGTGATACATGGCTACGTGTAATAGTGATACATGGCTACGTGTAATAGTGATACTACGTGTAATATGCAAAAATGTTCCGCAGCACACCAGCATAGGAGTGAAAAGGTGATTTATTCCAAAAATACAAAGGAGTACAAGAAATGCATTTCTTGTACTCCTTTGTATTTTTGGAATAAATCACCTTTTCACTCCTATGCTGGTGTGCTGCGGAACATTTTTGCATACTTTTGGGGATCCCCAAGCCAGGGGACTGACTCTGTACAGCACCTGCTCCATGATCTCCTGGATGTGCGGCTTTTTTTCCTATTTCTACTACGTGTAATAGTGATACATGGTTACCTGTAATACTGACACATGGCTCCGTGTAATAGTGGTATATGGCTACGTGTAATAGTGATACATTGTTACGTGTAATAGTGATACTACGTGTAATAGTGATACATTGTTACGTGTAATAGTGATACTACGTGTAATAGTGATACATGGCTATGTGTAATAGTGATACATGGCTACGTGTAATAGTGATACATGGCTACGTGTAATAGTGATACATGGCTCCGTGTAATAGTGATACATGGCTACGTGTAATAGTGATACATGGCTATGTGTAATAGTGATACATGGCTACGTGTAATAGTGACACATGGCTACGTGTAATAGTGATACATGGCTACGTGTAATAGTGACACATGGCTACGTGTAATAGTGATACATGGCTACGTGTAATAGTGATACATGGCTACGTGTAATAGTGATACATGGCTCCGTGTAATAGTGATACATGGCTACGTGTAATAGTGACTAATGGCTATGTGTAATAGTGATACATGGCTACGTGTAATAGTGATATATTGCTCCGTGTAATAGTACATGGCTACATGTAATAGTGATACATGGCTACGTGTAATAGTGATACATGGCTACGTGTAATAGTGATACATGGCTACGTGTAATAGTGATACATAGCTACGTGTAATAGTGATACATGGCTACGTGTAATAGTGATACATGGCTACGTGTAATAGTGACACATGGCTCCGTGTAATAGTGATACATGGCTGTATGTAATAGTGATACATGGCTACGTGTAATAGTGATACATCGGTACGTGTAATAGTGATACATGGCTCCGTGTAATAGTACATGGCTACGTGTAATAGTGATACATGGCTATGTGTAATAGTGATACATGGCTACGTGTAATAGTGATACATGGCTACGTGTAATAGTGACACATGGCTACGTGTAATAGTGACACATGGCTACGTGTAATAGTGATACATGGCTACGTGTAATAGTGATACATCGGTACGTGTAATAGTGATACATGGCTCCGTGTAATAGTACATGGCTACGTGTAATAGTGATACATGGCTACGTGTAATAGTGACACATGGCTACGTGTAATAGTGATACATGGCTACGTGTAATAGTGATACATGGCTACGTGTAATAGTGACACATGGCTACGTGTAATAGTGATACGTGGCTACGTGTAATAGTGATACGTGGCTACGTGTAATAGTGATACATGGCTACATTTAATAGTGATACATGGCTACATGTAATAGTGATACATGGCTACGTGTAATAGTGATACATGGCTACATTTAATAGTGATACATGGCTACATGTAATAGTGACACATGGCTACGTGTAATAGTGATACATGGCTACGTGTAATAGTGATACATGGCTATGTGTAATAGTGATACTACGTGTAATAGTGACACATGGCTACGTGTAATAGTGACACATGGCTACGTGTAATAGTGATACATGGCTACGTGTAATAGTGATACATGGCTACGTGTAATAGTGACACATGGCTACGTGTAATAGTGACACATGGCTACGTGTAATAGTGACACATGGCTACGTGTAATAGTGATACTACGTGTAATAGTGACACATGGCTACGTGTAATAGTGATACTACGTGTAATAGTGATACATGGCTCTGTGTAATAGTGATACATGGCTACGTGTAATAGTGATACATGGCTATGTGTAATAGTGATACATGGCTACGTGTAATAGTGATACATGGCTACGTGTAATAGTGATACATGGCTACGTGTAATAGTGACACATGGCTACGTGTAATAGTGATACATGGCTACGTGTAATAGTGATACATGGCTACGTGTAATAGTGATACATGGCTACGTGTAATAGTGACACATGGCTACGTGTAATAGTGATACATGGCTACGTGTAATCGTGATACATGGCTACGTGTAATAGTGACACATGGCTACGTGTAATAGTGATACATGGCTACGTGTAATAGTGATACATGGCTACGTGTAATAGTGATACATGGCTATGTGTAATAGTGATACATGGCTACGTGTAATAGTGATACTACGTGTAATAGTGACACATGGCTACGTGTAATAGTGATACTACGTGTAATAGTGATACTACGTGTAATAGTGATACATGGCTGCGTGTAATAGTGATACTACGTGTAATAGTGATACTACGTGTAATAGTGATACATGGCTGCGTGTAATAGTGATACATGGCTACGTGTAATAGTGATACATGGCTACGTGTAATAGTGACACATGGCTACGTGTAATAGTGACACATGGCTACGTGTAATAGTGATACTACGTGTAATAGTGACACATGGCTACGTGTAATAGTGATACTACGTGTAATAGTGATACATGGCTGCGTGTAATAGTGATACATGGCTACGTGTAATAGTGATACATGGCTACGTGTAATAGTGATACATGGCTGCGTGTAATAGTGATACATGGCTACGTGTAATAGTGATACATGGCTACGTGTAATAGTGATACATGACTACGTGTAATAGTGACACATGGCTACGTGTAATAGTGACACATGGCTACGTGTAATAGTGATACATGGCTACGTGTAATAGTGATATATAACTATGTGTAATAGTGACACATGGCTACGTGTAATAGTGATATATAACTACTTGTAATAGTGACACATGGCTCCGTGTAATAGTGATACTACGTGTAATAGTGATACATGGCTACGTGTAATAGTGACACATGGCTACGTGTAATAGTGATACATGGCTACGTGTAATAGTGATACATGGCTACATGTAATAGTGATACATGGCTGGGTGTAATAGTGAAACATGGCTACGTGTAATAGTGATACATGGCTACGTGTAATAGTGATACATGGCTACGTGTAATAGTGACACATGGCTCCGTGTAATAGTGATACATGGCTACGTGTAATAGTGATACATGGCTACGTGTAATAGTGATACATGGCTAGTGTAATAGTGATACATGGCTCCGTGTAATAGTGATACATGGCTACGTGTAATAGTGACACATGGCTACGTGTAATAGTGATACATGGCTCCGTGTAATAGTGATACATGGCTACGTGTAATAGTGACACATGGCTACGTGTAATAGTGATATATAACTACGTGTAATAGTGATACATGGCTCCGTGTAATAGTGATACATGGCTACGTGTAATAGTGATACATGGCTACGTGTAATAGTGATACATGACTACGTGTAATAGTGATACATGGCTGCGTGTAATAGTGATACATGGCTACGTGTAATAGTGATACATGGCTACGTGTAATAGTGACACATGGCTACGTGTAATAGTGATACATGGCTACATGTAATAGTGATACATGGCTACGTGTAATAGTGATACATGGCTCTGTGTAATAGTGATACATGGCTACGTGTAATAGTGACACATGGCTACGTGTAATAGTGATACATGGCTACGTGTAATAGTGATACATGGCTCCGTGTAATAGTGACTAATGGCTATGTGTAATAGTGACACATGGCTCTGTGTAATAGTGACACATGGCTACATGTAATAGTGATACATGGCTACGTGTAATAGTGATACATGGCTATGTGTAATAGTGATACATCGCTACGTGTAATAGTGATACATCGCTACGTGTAATAGTGATACATGGCTCCCTGTAATAGTGACACATGGCTACGTGTAATAGTGATACATGGCTACGTGTAATAGTGATACATGGCTCCGTGTAATAGTGACTAATGGCTATGTGTAATAGTGACACATGGCTCTGTGTAATAGTGACACATGGCTACATGTAATAGTGATACATGGCTACGTGTAATAGTGATACATGGCTATGTGTAATAGTGATACATCGCTACGTGTAATAGTGATACATGGCTCCCTGTAATAGTGACACATGGCTACGTGTAATAGTGATACATGGCTACGTGTAATAGTGACACATGGCTACGTGTAATAGTGATACATGGCTCAGTGTTATAGTGATACATGGCTACGTGTAATAGTGATACATGGCTATGTGTAATAGTGATACATGGCTACGTGTAATAGTGATACATGGCTATGTGTAATAGTGATACATGGCTACGTGTAATAGTGATACATGGCTACGTGTTATAGTGACACATGGCTACGTGTAATAGTGATACATGGCTACGTGTAATAGTGATACATGGCTCCGTGTTATAGTGACACATGGCTACGTGTAATAGTGATACATGGCTACGTGTAATAGTGATACATGGCTACGTGTAATAGTGATACATGGCTCCGTGTAATAGTGATACATGGCTACGTGTAATAGTGATACATGGCTACGTGTAATAGTGATACATGGCTACGTGTAATAGTGATACATGGCTACGTGTAATAGTGATACATGGCTACGTGTAATAGTGATACATGGCTACGTGTAATAGTGATACATAGTGTAATAGTGATACATGGCTACGTGTAATAGTGATACATGGCTACGTGTAATAGTGATACATGGCTACGTGTAATAGTGATACATGGCTCCGTGTTATAGTGACACATGGCTACGTGTAATAGTGATACATGGCTACGTGTAATAGTGATACATGGCTACGTGTAATAGTGATACATGGCTCCGTGTAATAGTGATACATGGCTACGTGTAATAGTGATACATGGCTACGTGTAATAGTGATACATGGCTACGTGTAATAGTGATACATGGCTACGTGTAATAGTGATACATGGCTACGTGTAATAGTGATACATGGCTACGTGTAATAGTGATACATGGCTACGTGTAATAGTGATACATAGTGTAATAGTGATACATGGCTACGTGTAATAGTGATATATAACTACGTGTAATAGTGATACATGGCTACGTGTAATAGTGACACATGGCTACGTGTAATAGTGACACATGGCTACGTGTAATAGTGACACATGGCTACGTGTAATAGTGATACATGGCTACGTGTAATAGTGACACATGGCTACGTGTAATAGTGATACATGGCTACGTGTAATAGTGACACATGGCTCAGTGTTATAGTGATACATCATGTATCACTATAACACTGAGCCATGTGTCACTATTACACGTAGCCATGTATCACTATTACACGTAGCCATGTGTCACTATTACACGTAGCCATGTATCACTATTACACGTAGCCATGTGTCACTATTACACGTAGCCATGTGTCACTATTACACGTAGCCATGTGTCACTATTACACGTAGCCATGTATCACTATTACACGTAGTTATATATCACTATTACACGTAGCCATGTATCACTATTACACTATGTATCACTATTACACGTAGCCATGTATCACTATTACACGTAGCCATGTATCACTATTACACGTAGCCATGTATCACTATTACACGTAGCCATGTATCACTATTACACGTAGCCATGTATCACTATTACACGTAGCCATGTATCACTATTACACGTAGCCATGTATCACTATTACACGTAGCCATGTATCACTATTACACATGGCTACGTGTAATAGTGATACATGGCTACGTGTAATAGTGATACATGGCTACGTGTAATAGTGATACATGGCTACGTGTAATAGTGATACATGGCTACGTGTAATAGTGACACATGGCTACGTGTAATAGTGACACATGGCTACGTGTAATAGTGATACTACGTGTAATAGTGATACATGGCTACGTGTAATAGTGATACTACGTGTAATAGTGATACATGGCTACGTGTAATAGTGATACATGGCTACGTGTAATAGTGATACATGGATACGTGTAATAGTGATACTACGTGTAATAGTGATACATGGCTACGTGTAATAGTGACACATGGCTACGTGTAATAGTGATACATGGCTACGTGTAATAGTGATACATGGCTCCCTGTAATAGTGATACATGGCTACGTGTAATAGTGATATATAACTACGTGTAATAGTGATACATGACTACGTGTAATAGTGATACATGGCTACGTGTAATAGTGACACATGGCTACGTGTAATAGTGATACATGGCTATGTGTAATAGTGACACATGGCTACGTGTAATAGTGATACATGGCTACGTGTAATAGTGATACATCGGTATGTGATGCGAGGCTGACAACTGATTCAAGGGTAAAGAAATAAGGAAATAAAGATATATACTTACCTGTCCAGGCTCCCCTGGTGTCCTGCTTCCTTGTGCCTGTCTTCTCTGCTCACAGTAGCTGCCTCTGGCACTTCCAAACTTGCACTGTCCTGTCTCGGCCAGTGATTGGCTGAGCAGCCTGTCAATTCAGACATGGGATCAGAGGTCCCTTAGGTGGCTGTGGTGAGCGGGGGAACAAGGCTGGAGGACCTTGGGGGAGCCTGGACAGGTAAGTATTCTCTCGGTGCTTGCTTATAGCGGAGGGTCGCTTACAGCAGAGCAGCAGAGGGTCCTCCTATATATGCATATGTGTATATGACTGCAGAGCAGCAGAGGGTCCTATATATTTTATATGTGTATATGACTGCAGAGCAGCAGAGGGTCCTATATATTTTGTATGTGTATATGACTGCAGAGCAGCAGAGGGTCCTCCTATATATGTATGTGAGTATATGACTGCAGAGCAGCAGAGGGTCCTCCTATATATATGTGTATATGACTGGAGAGCGGCAGGGGGTCCTCTTATATGTGTATATGACTGCAGAGCAGCAGAGGGTCCTCCTATATATGTGTGTGTGTATGACTGCAGAGCAGCAGAGGGTCCTCCTATATATGTGTGTGTATATGACTGCAGAGCAGCAGAGGGTCCTCCTATATATGTATGTGAGTATATGACTGCAGAGCAGCAGAGGGTCCTCCTATATATGTATGTGAGTATATGACTGCAGAGCAGCAGAGGGTCCTCCTATATATGTGTGTGTATATGACTGCAGAGCAGCAGAGGGTCCTCCTATATATGTATGTGAGTATATGACTGCAGAGCAGCAGAGGGTCCTCCTATATATATGTGTGTGTATATGTGTATATGACTGCAGAGCAGCAGAGGGTCCTCCTATATATGTGTGTGTATATGTGTATATGACTGCAGAGCAGCAGAGGGTCCTCCTATATATGTATGGGAGTATATGACTGCAGAGCAGCAGAGGGTCCTCCTATATATGTGTGTGTATATGTGTATATGACTGCAGAGCAGCAGAGGGTCCTCCTATATATATGTGTTATATGACTGCAGAGCAGCAGAGGGTCCTCCTATATATGTATGTGAGTATATGACTGCAGAGCAGCAGAGGGTCCTCCTATATATATGTGTGTGTATATGTGTATATGACTGCAGAGCAGCAGAGGGTCCTCCTATATATGTGTGTGTATATGACTGCAGAGCAGCAGAGGGTCCTCCTATATATGTATGTGAGTATATGACTGCAGAGCAGCAGAGGGTCCTCCTATATATGTATGTGAGTATATGACTGCAGAGCAGCAGAGGGTCCTCCTATATATGTGTGTGTATATGTGTATATGACTGCAGACCCCACCCCTTACCTGTCTCTTCCTTTCTCAGACAATCACTGTTTGGGATTTTCTCGCTGTGTATTTCTTCTATAGTCACAGTGTTTGATCACATGACCTGACTTCTTACCTCTCTACCTATGTTATACCGTCTACTCTGCGCATCTAGAAATGTCAATTAAAGTGCAATGTGATTCTTCCGTAGAAAGTTCCCTGCGAGCCTCCTGGTGCCCGGGCTCAATAAGTCAATACATGAATAGTTTTAATTGTGCGGCAACGAGTTGTTCCAGCGCTCGGCGCCTATAATAATTGCTTTATAACGGATTGTCCAATAGCGGCAAAGTGCAGCCGCTCGGGCAGCATCACCAGCACGTCCTCCGCTGATCAATATGTTTTCTTTATGTTTATTTTCTTACCAGGTTCCTGGATCTCTTTGTGTTCAGTGATATTCATGTGCAGCGGATACACTGTGTGATATGGAGTGTGCTGGTATAACCTGGGTATATACTGTGTATAATTATATATGTACAGCTGGTATAACCTGGGTATCTCCTGTATATAATTATATATGTACAGCTGGTATAACCTGGGTATATACTGTGTATAATTATATATGTACAGCTGGTATAACCTGGGTATATACTGTGTATAATTATATATGTACAGCTGGTATAACCTGGGTATATACTGTATATAATTATATATGTACAGCTGGTATAACCTGGGTATCTCCTGTATATAATTATATATGTACAGCTGGTATAACCTGGGTATATACTGTATATAATTATATATGTACAGCTGGTATAACCTGGGTATATACTGTGTATAATTATATATGTACAGCTGGTATAACCTGGGTATATACTGTGTATAATTATATATGTACAGCTGGTATAACCTGGGTATATACTGTATATAAAATATATGTACAGCTGGTATAACCTGGGTATATACTGTATATAATTATATATGTACAGCTGGTATAACCTGGGTATATACTGTGTATAATTATATATGTACAGCTGGTATAACCTGGGTATATACTGTATATAATTATATATGTACAGCTGGTATAACCTGGGTATATACTGTGTATAATTATATATGTACAGCTGGTATAACCTGGGTATCTCCTGTATATAATTATATATGTACAGATGGTATAACCTGGGTATCTCCTGTATATAATTATATATGTACAGATGGTATAACCTGGGTGTATACTGTATACAATTATATATGTACAGCTGGTATAACCTGGGTATATACTGTATATAATTATATATGTACAGCTGGTATAACCTGGGTATATACTGTATATAATTATATATGTACAGCTGGTATAACCTGGGTATATACTGTGTATAATTATATATGTACAGCTGGTATAACCTGGGTATATACTGTATATAATTATATATGTACAGCTGGTATAACCTGGGTATATACTGTGTATAATTATATATGTACAGCTGGTATAACCTGGGTATCTCCTGTATATAATTATATATGTACAGATGGTATAACCTGGGTATCTCCTGTATATAATTATATATGTACAGATGGTATAACCTGGGTGTATACTGTATACAATTATATATGTACAGCTGGTATAACCTGGGTATATACTGTATATAATTATATATGTACAGCTGGTATAACCTGGGTATATACTGTATATAATTATATATGTACAGCTGGTATAACCTGGGTATATACTGTGTATAATTATATATGTACAGCTGGTATAACCTGGGTATCTCCTGTATATAATTATATATGTACAGATGGTATAACCTGGGTGTATACTGTATATAATGATATATGTACAGCTGGTATAACCTGGGTATATACTGTGTATAATTATATATGTACAGCTGGTATAACCTGGGTATATAATTATATATGTACAGCTGGTATAACCTGGGTATATACTGTATATAAAATATATGTACAGCTGGTATAACCTGGGTATATACTGTATATAATTATATATGTACAGCTGGTATAACCTGGGTATATACTTTGTATAATAATATATGTACAGCTGCTATAACCTGGGGATCTCCTGTATATAATTATATATGTACAGCTTGTGTAACCTGGGTATATACTCTGTATGATTATATATGTACAGCTGGTATAACCTGGGTATATACTGTTTATAATTATATATATGTACAGCTGGTATAACCTGGATATACACTGTATATAATTATATATGTACAGTTGGTATAACCTGGGTATATACTGTATATAATTATATATGTACAGCTGGTATAACCTGGGGATCTCCTGTATATAATTATATATGTACAGCTGGTATAACCTGGGTATATATTATATATAATTATATATGTACAGCTGGTATAACCTTGGTACATATTATATATAATTATATATGTACAGCTGGTATAACCTGGGTATCTCCTGTATATAAGTATATATGTACAGCTGGTATAACCTGGGTATATACTGTATATAATTATATATGTACAGCTGGTATTACCTGGATATCTCCTGTATATAATTATATATGTAAAGCTGGTATAACCTGGGTATATATTATATATAATTATATATGTACAGCTGGTATTACCTGGGTGTATACTGTATATAATTATATATGTACAGCTGGTATAACCTGGGTATATACTGTATATAATTATATATGTACAGCTGGTATAACCTGAGTATACTGTATATAATAAGTATACTGTATATGTATAGCTGGTATAACCTGGGTATACACTGTATATAATTATATATGTACAGCTGGTATAACCTGGATATCACCTGTATATAATTATATATGTACAGTTGGTATAACCTGGGTATATATTATATATAATTATATATGTACAGCTGGTATAACCTGGGTATATCCTGTATATAATTATATATGTACAGCTGGTATAACCTGGGTATATCCTGTATATAATTATATATGTACAGTTGGTATAACCTGGGTATATATTATATATAATTATATATGTACAGCTGGTATAACCTGGGTATATCCTGTATATAATTATATATGTACAGCTGGTATAACCTGGGTATATACTGTATATAATTATATATGTACAGCTGGTATAACCTGGGTATATACTGTGTATAATTATATATGTACAGCTGGTATAACCTGGGTATCTTCTGTATATAATTATATATGTACAGTTGGTATAACCTGGGTATATATTATATATAATTATATATGTACAGCTGGTATTACCTGGATATCTCCTGTATATAATTATATATGTGCAGCTGGTATAACCTGGGTATATACTGTATATAATTATATATGTACAGCTGGTATAACCTGGGTATATACTGTATATAATTATATATGTACAGCTGGTATTACCTGGATATCTCCTGTATATAATTATATATGTACAGCTGGTATAACCTGGGTATATACTGTATATAATTATATATGTACAGCTGGTATAACCTGGGTATATACTGTATATAATTATATATGTACAGCTGGTATAACCTGGGTATATACTGTATATAATGATATATGTACAGCCGGTATAACCTGGGTATATACTGTATATAATTATATATGTACAGCTGGTATAACCTGGGTATATCCTGTATATAATTATATATGTACAGCTGGTATAACCTGGGTATATATTATATATAATTATATATGTACATCTGGTATAACCTGAGTATACTGTATATAATAAGTATACTGTATATGTATAGCTGGTATAACCTGGGTGTCTGGAATAAGTTATACATTCTCTGTTCTTTCTGTATTCGCACTGAACTTAGAAGTGAAGTAAAGTGGAGCTCGTTCTGGAAGATGGCGCACTGGTCAGCACCCAGTAAATTGGCTGTCATATTACAGCAACGCTGCCAGTTACCCGGGATGGGCCGCGGCTCTGCTTGTCAGGTCTAATGATAAACATTATCATGGTGGCAGCGACTAATTGCATCATGTATAATTATTAGCCTGACACCGCGAATCTGACTGTACCGAGCGCTGATCAGTGCGGGTCACAGCTGCTGATCTCCTGAACTGGCAGCAAATAGTGAGCGGCGCGGCCTCCATAGAGACCTCACAACTTTACGTCCTGGAGATTACTTGTGTTGTTTGTTCTTTCTCTTTTTTGCCTTTTGTTTTGCTATTTATAGATTGGGCTCCGCTTCTCTCTCAGTGTAAGAAAACAGCACAAAGTAAGAGCCGTAAATCAGGCGTAAACCAGACGTAAACCCAGCGTAAACCAGGCACAAATTCGGGGTAAACCAGACGTAAACCCAACGTAAACCAGGCACAAATCCGGGGTAAAACAGGCGTAAACCAGACGTAAACCCAACGTAATCCCAGCGTAAACCAGGCACAAATCCGGGGTAAAACAGGCGTAAACCAGGCGTAAACCAGGCGTAAACCAGACGTAAACCCAACGTAATCCCAGCGTAAACCAGGCACAAATCCGGGGTAAACCAGGCGTAAACCAGGTGTAAACTAAGCGTAAACCCAGTGTAATCCCAGCGTAAACCAGACACAAACCCGGGGTAAACCAGGCGTAAACCAGGTGTAAACCAAGCACAAACCAGGCGTAACCCTGCGTGTCCCCGTAGCCGCACCAACACTTTATAAGGGTTATAGGCTTCTAACGAACAAATTGTATTAGAGGGGTCATCCAGCAAACGCAATTTTTTTTTAAGTGCTCAGAGTGGCAAGGAAATAAAGTACAGGCCTAATCCTGTAGCGGAGGTGTCACCATAATCCCTGTAGTGTCACCCTGTGCATATGTGACAGCTGAGCTATGGCCGGTAGTTATCCTGTTCCGGAGGAGTCACAACAATCCCTGTAGAGTCACCCTGTGTATATGTGACAGCTGAGCTATGGCCTGACCTTATCCTGTACCAGAAATGTCACCCTGATCCCTGTAGTGTCACCCTGTGTATATGTGACAGCTGAGTTATGGCCAGGAGTTATCCTGTACCAGAAGTGTCACCCTGATCCCTGTAGTGTCACCCTGTGTATATATATGACAGCTGAGCTATGGCCTGGCCTTATCCTGTACCGGAGGCGTCACCACAATCCCTGTAGTGTCCCCCTGTGTATATGTGACAGCTGAGTTATGGCCTGGCCTTATCCTGTACCTTAGACGTCACCCTAATCCCTGTAGTGTCACCCTGTGTATATGTGACAGCTGAGCTATGGCCGGGAGTAATCCTGTGCTGGAGGTGTCACCATAATCCCTGTAGTGTCACCCTGTGTATATGTGACAGCTGAGCTATGAACGGGCCTAATCTTGCACCAGAGGCGTCACCACAATCCCTGTAGTGTCACCCTGTGTATATGTGACTGCTGAGCTATGGCCGGGAGTAATCCTGAGCTGAAGGCGTCACCACAATCCCTGTAGTGTCACCCTGTGTATATGTGACAGCTGAGCTATGGCCTGGCCTTATCCTGTACTGGAGGCGTCACCACAATGCCTGTAGTGTCACCCTGTGTATATGGGACAGCTGAGCTATGGCCGGGAGTAATCCTCTACCGTAGGCGTCACCACAATCCATGTAGTGTCACCCTGTGTATATGTGACAGCTGAGCTATGGCCGGGCCTTATCCTGTACTGGAGGTGTCACCATAATCCCTGTAGTGTCACCCTGTGTATATGTGACAGCTGAGCTATGGCCGGGAGTTATCCTGTACTGGAGGTGTCACCATAATCCCTGTAGTGTCACCCTGTGTATATAGGACAGCTGAGCTATGGCCGGGAGTAATCCTGAGCTGGAGGCGTCACCACAATCCCTGTAGTGTCACCCTGTGTATATGTGACAGCTGAGCTATGGCCGTGCCTTATCCTGTACTGGAGGTGTTACCATAATTCCTGTAGTGTCACCCTGTGTATATGTGACAGCTGAGCTATGGCCGTGCCTTATCCTGTACTGGAGGTGTTACCATAATTCCTGTAGTGTCACCCTGTGTATATGTGACAGCTGAGCTATGGCCGGGCCTTATCCTCTACTGGAGGCGTCACCACAATCCCTGTAGTGTCTCCCTGTGTATATGTGACAGCTGAGTCACGGCCGGGAGTAATCCTGTACTGGAGGCGTCACCACAATCCCTGTAGTGTCACCCTGTGTATATGTGACAGCTGAGCTATGGCCGGGCCTTATCCTGTACTGGAGGCGTCACCACAATCCCTGTAGTGTCACCCTGTGTATATGTGACAGCTGAGTTACGGCCGGGTCGGACGTTGTACGTGTAAGACAAGGTGCGCAGTGATTGCGCCTTGCGTATCACTTACGGTGGATCCCCTCGGTGCGGCGGCGCAGCGCGTTGCGATCAGAGGTGAAGTGAGTCGCCATGAGATGATTTGGTTTGCGCCGATGATGGTCTCGTCTTCCTGTCACTCCAGCACCGCGCAGATTACAAGATTAATCATTTGTATTAATAGAAGGAGCCCCCCCGCCGGCCGTAATGGGCCGGTAATTGTAAGAAGACTTCTGTGACTTCAGAAAGAAGAAGATTGAAGTCCAAGAAAAGTACTTAATGAAACATCACCGGATTCTGCCACCCAATTACGGCCTAATAACGGCCACAGGATAATTATTATACATCATGTCTGCCAGAAGTCACCGCACATCTGAGAGCCCTCTACTGTGTGTCATTGTGCTGTGATAGATAGATAGATAGATAGATAGATAGATAGATAGATAGATAGATAGATAGATAGATAGGAGATAGATAGGAGATAGGAGATAGAGATAGATAGATAGATAGATAGATAGATAGATAGATAGATAGGAGATAGATAGATAGATAGATAGATAGATAGATAGATAGGAGATAGATAGATAGATAGATAGATAGATAGATAGATAGATAGATAGATAGGAGATAGATAGGAGATAGATAGATAGATAGGAGATAGATAGATAGATAGATAGATAGATAGATAGATAGGAGATAGATAGGAGATAGATAGATAGATAGGAGATAGATAGATAGATAGATAGATAGGAGATAGATAGATAGGAGATAGATAGATAGATAGGAGATAGATAGATAGATAGATAGGAGATAGATAGATAGATAGATAGGAGATAGATAGATAGATAGATAGATAGATAGATAGATAGATAGATAGGAGATAGATAGATAGATAGGAGATAGATAGATAGATAGGAGATAGATAGATAGGAGATAGATAGATTTGGCATTTGGTCCTCCTCCAGGCGGACATCTTGGATCCTGTGCCCTGGATGTTGGGGTTCTCTCCGGATTGGGTCGGTGTGTTGGTAGAGCAGTTCTGTGCTCGGTTCGGGTGACATCATCCTCCATCATGCGGAGAGGCTGAGTGTCTGTAATCTCCTCGTCTTGGCAGTAGGCCGCTACTCACAGATTAATAATGGATCAGCCGCTCGCACATCACATATTTTCCGTCACTTTATCCGCAGCGATTTTACAGAATTTATTTGATTGTATAACATATTTTTGCTGGTGATTGATTACTTGATAGCGGGGAGGGGGGGGGGGGCATAGCCGGGAGGAGGAGGGGGGGAGGCATAGCCGGAAGGAGGAGAGGGGGGGAAGCACAGCCGGGAGGAGGAGGAGGGGGGGGGCATAGCCGGGAGGAGGATGAGGAGGCATAGCCGGGAGGAGGGGGGAGGCATAGCCGGGAGGAGGAGGAGGGGGGGGGGCATAGCCGGGAGGAGGAGGAGGGGGGGGGGCGAGGCATAGCCGGGAGGAGGAGGGGGGGGAGGCATAACCGGGGGGAGGCATAGCTGGGAGGAGGAGGGGTGGAGGCATAGTCGGGAGGAGGAGGGGGGGGAGGAGGCATAGCCAGGGAGGAGGAGGGGGGCAAAGCCAGGAGAAGGGGGGGGGGGGGGGGTATAGTCGGGAGGAGGGGGGGAGGCATAGCCAACAGGAGGGGGGGGGGAGGCATAGCTGGGAGATTTACTCCGTAATAACTGATTATCAGGTGAGGTTTGGCAGCGGCTGCATCGGGTTGTTACACCAGCTGCACACAGTCTTATACTCCACCAATCATTTATCTGGAGAGGCATAGCCGGGAGGAGAAGAAGGAGGGGGAGGCCAGACACATGATACAATATATTATATTATAGTTACACATTATTATCGTATATTATAGGGGTATATTATATTATTGGGATATATTATATTATAGGGGTATATTATATTATAGTGATATATTATATTATATTATAGGGATATATTATATTGTAGGGGTATATTATATTATATTATAGGGGTATATTATATTATAGGGATATATTATATTATAGGGGTATATTATATTATTGGGATATATTTTATTATAGGGGTATATTATATTATAGGGATATATTATATTATAGAGATATATTATATTATAGTATAGAGATATTGTCAGGAACCGGACAGCAGGACAAGACAAGACAGTGAGCCCTAAGCTCAGCCCCGCCCACTGTCTCTACCTATTTGCCACAATCCGCCCTAAGATGGCGGCGAGCAACTGGGCGGCGGTCCCTGCACTGGCTAGGTGGGACACAAATACAAGACAGACAGACAAACACAATGAAGAATAGTCCACAATCCGGGTCACAACAATCGGGCAGCAAAAGTACAAAACCACAATCCAATAAACGTAGTCAAAGTCCAGGCAAAATGGTCAAGGGCCGGCGGCAAGCAAGGGAGGTCAAGGAAGAAGGCAAAGATCAGGGATAGCAAATACACAGAAGATACAAGCGGGCAGAGACTAAGTCAGAGATAGCAAATACAAGCGGGCAGAGACTGAGTCAGAGATAGCAAATACACAGAAGATACAAGCAGGCAGAGACTGAGTCAGAGATAGCAAATACACAGAAGATACAAGCGGGCAGAGACTGAGTCAGAGATAGCAAATACACAGAAGATACAAGCGGGCAGAGACTGAGTCAGAGATAGCAAATACACAGAAGATACAAGCGGGCAGAGACTGAGTAAGAGATAGCAAATACACAGAAGATACAAGCGGGCAGAGACTGAGTCAGAGATAGCAAATACACAGAAGATACAAGCGGGCAGAGACTGAGTCAGAGATAGCAAATACACAGAAGATACAAGCGGGCAGAGACTGAGTCAGAGATAGCAAATACACAGAAGATACAAGCGGGCAGAGACTGAGTCAGAGATAGCAAATACACAGAAGATACAAGCGGGCAGAGACTGAGTCAGAGATAGCAAATACACAGAAGATACAAGCGGGCAGAGACTGAGTCAGAGATAGCAAATACACAGAAGATACAAGCGGGCAGAGACAAGTCAATAACCAGCAATAAGTGCACAGACTGAGTTAGTATATAGGAGACCAGGGCTCTGATCCAGAACATAATTGGACCATCCCCCTGATCTCCAAGCACAGACACCTGAGAACAAGACAGATCCACTGGCAGGAAGACCTGTCAGTCACAGCAGAACCAAAACACAGATTAACCCTGACATGGCCAGACAAAACTCAGCAGGTGAAGTCGGGTGTGTCTCCCAAAGAGAGCAAATAAACCAGTGTTCAGACACAGCAAAACAAAACACAGAACAGAATAAGAGAATATCAGCGCCTTCTCGGCCGCACAGCACGAGCCGAGGGACGCATAACGCTCCGCAAAGATACCATCCTGACAGATATATAATATTATAGGAATATATTATATTATAGGGATATATTATATTATAGGGATATATTATAGTATAGAGATATATTATATTATAGGGATATATTATATTATAGGGATATATTATATTATAGGGATATATTATATTATAGGGGTATTTTATATTATAGGGGTATATTATATTACAGTGATATATTATATTATATTATAGGGATATATTATATTATAGGGGTATATTATATTATAGGGGTATTTTATATTATAGGGGTATATTATATTACAGTGATATATTATATTATATTATATTATAGGGATATATTATATTATAGGGGTATATTATATTATAGGGGTATATTATATTACAGTGATATATTATAGGGATATATTATATTATAGGGGTATATTATATTATAGGGATATATTATATTATAGGGATATAATATATTATAGGGGTATATTATATTATAGGGATATATTATATTATAGGGGAATATTATATTATAGGGGAATATTATATTATAGGGATATATTATATTATAGAGATATATTATATTATAGGGATATATTATATTATAGAGATATATTATATTATAGGGATATATTATAGTATAGAGATATATTATATTATAGGGATATATTATATTATAGGGGTATATTATATTATAGGAGTATATTATATTATAGGGATATATTATATTATAGGGGAATATTATATTATTGGGATATATTATATTATATTATAGGGATATATTATATTATAGGGGTATATTATTTTATAGGGGTATATTATATTATAGGGATATATTATATTATAGGGGTATATTATATTAAAGGGATATATTATATTATAGGGGTATATTATTTTATAGGGATATATTATATTATAGGGATATATTATATTATAGGGATATTTTATATTATAGGGATATATTATATTATAGGGATATATTTTATTATATTATAGGGATATATTATATTATAGGGATATATTATAGGGGTATATTATTTTATAGGGATATATTATATTATAGGGGTATATTATAGGGATATATTATATTATAGGGTTATATTATAGGGATATATTATATTATAGGGATATATTATATTATAGGGATATATTATATTATAGAGATATATTATATTATAGGGTTATATTATAGAGATATATTATATTATAGGGATATATTATATTATAGAGATATATTATATTATAGGGATATATTATAGTATAGAGATATATTATATTATAGGGATATATTATATTATAGGAGTATATTATATTATAGGGATATATTATATTATATTATAGGGATATATTATATTATAGGGGTATATTATATAATAGGGATATATTATAGGGATATATTATATTATAGGGATATATTATAGGGATATATTATATTATAGGGATATATTATAGGGGTATATTATAGGGATATATTATAGGGATATATTATATTATAGGGGTATATTATAGGGATATATTATAGGGATATATTATATTATAGGGATATATTATAGGGATATATTATATTATAGGGATATATTATAGGGATATGTTATATTACAGGGATATATTATATTATAGAGATATATTATATTATAGGGGTATATTATATTATAGGGATATATTATATTATAGGGGTATATTATATTATAGGGATATATTATATTATAGGGGTATATTATTTTATAGGGATATATTATATTATAGGGGTATAATATAGGGATATATTATATTATAGGGTTATATTATAGGGATATATTATATTATAGGGATATATTATATTATAGAGATATATTATATTATAGGGATATATTATATTATAGGAGTATATTATATTATAGGGATATATTATATTATATTATAGTGATATATTATATTATAGGGGTATATTATTATATAATAGGGATATATTATAGGGATATATTATATTATAGGGATATATTATAGGGGTATATTATATTATAGGGATATATTATAGGGATATATTATATTATAGGGATATATTATATTATTGGGGTATATTATATTTAGGGATATATTATATTATAGGGATATATTATAGGGGTATATTATATTATAGGGATATATTATAGGGATATATTATATTATAGGGATATATTGGTGTTGTCCAATACCGCCGCTGCTTGGAGCCGTCTTCAGCCTCCACCTACTAGTTGTGGTGCAGTCGGCTCTTTGTGTGACCCCGGGTTTTGTTGTCGGAGTGCTTCCTCTTGACCCGCTGCTATTGCGTTCATTGGACGGATGAATTTTGAGTAATTGTCTTCCAGCATCTGCTACAATGTAGCCCAAGGTTTCCATGGCGACTATTGTTACTCAGGAGGTCACTTCCTCACAACGTGTAATCTTCTCCTGCTGTAAACACACGGAAGGAGGATTCTGGAGATCGATCATTCTAATAATTTCCAGAAGCCTCTGTGACTGCCGCCCCCTGTACCTCTGACTGACTGAGGGAAAAGTTACCGCAAGTTTCTGGAGATTGGTTTGAAAGCGAAAGATTTGTATATTCACCCATGATGTTATATCCCTATAGGTGTATACACCGTGATGGTATATAGTTTTATCCTTATAGGTGTATACATCATGATGGTATATAGTTATATCCCTATAGGTGTATACACCATGATGGTGTATAGTTATATCCTTATAGGTGTATACACCATGATGGTATATAGTTATATCCGTATAGCTGTATACAACATGATGGTATATACAGTGGGGACAAAAGTATTTAGTCAGTCACCAATAGTGCAAGTTCCACCACTTACAAAGATGAGAGGCGTCTGTAATTGACCCCATATTAGACCTCAACTATGAGAGACAAAATGAGAAAACAAATCCAGAAAATCACATTGTCAGATTTTGTAAGAATTTATTTGCAAATTATGGTGGAAAATAAGTATTTGGTCAGTAACCAACCATCAACCATCTCAATCCTTTCTTCTATCTCCCTTGTTGCCAATGACAGAGGTCAGATGTTTTCTGTAAGTTCTCACAAGGTTGGCACACACTGTGGTTGTTCTGTTGGCCCATTCCTCCATGCAGATCTCCTCTAGAGCAGTGATGTTTTGGGGCTGTCACTTGGCAACACGGACTTTCACCTCCCTCCAAAGGTTTTCTATAGGGTTGAGATGTGGAGACTGGCTCGGCCACTCCAGGACCTTGAAATGCTTCTTACCAAGCCGCTCCTTCATTGCCCTGGCGGTGCGCTTTGGATCATTGTCATGTTGAAAGACTGAGCCACATTTCATCTTCAATGCCCTTGCTGATGGAAGGAGGTTTGCACTTAAAATCTTCACAATACATGGCGCCATTCATTCTTTCATGTACCCGGATCAGTCGTCCTGGCCCCTTTGCAGGGAAACAGCCCCAAAGCCTGATGTTTCCCCCCCCCCCATGCTTTACAGTAGCTATGGTGTTTGATGGATGCAACTCAGTATTCTTTTTCCTCCAAACACGATAAGTTGTGTTTCTACCAGACAATTCCACTTTGGTTTCATCAGACCATAGGACATTCTCCCAATACTCTTCTGGATCATCCAAATGCTCTCTAGCAAACTTCAGACGGGCCCCGACATATACTGGCTTAAGCAGTGGGACACGTCTGGCACTGCAGGATCTGAGTCCCTGGTGGCGTAGTGTCTTACTGATGGTAGGCTTTGTTACATTGGTCCCAGCTCTCTGCAGTTCATTCACTAGGTCCCCCAACGAGGTTCTGGGATTCTGGGGTTCTTGTATGTCTTCCATTTTCTAATTATTGCTCCCACAGTTGATTTCTTCCCTCCAAGCTGGTTGCCTATTGCAGATTCAGTCTTCCCAGCCTGGTGGAGGGCTACAATGTTGTTTCTGGTGTCCTTTGACAGCTCTTTGGTCTTCACCTTAGTGGAGTTTGGAGTCTGACTGTTTCAGGGTGTGCACAGGTGTCTTTTTATACTGATAACAAGTTTAAACAGGGGCCATTACTACAGGTAATGAGTGGAGGACAGAGGAGACTCTTAAAGAAGAAGTTACAGGTCTGTGAGAGCCAGAAATCTTGATTGTTTGTAGGTGACCAAATACTTATTTTCCCCCATAATTTGCAAATAAATTCTTACAAAATCAGACAATGTGATTTTCTGGATTTGTTTTCTCATTTTGTCTCTCATAGTTGAGGTCTACCTATGGTGTAAATTACAGACGCCTCTCATCTTTTTAAGTGGGAGAACTTGCACTATTGGTGACTGACTAAATACTTTTTTTCCCCACTGTAGTTATATCCTTATAGGGTATATAGTTATATCCGTATAGGTATATACACTATGACAAGGCCAGCTCCACTCATAAGGGACATACTGTGCACGCTTTACAACGATTTACAGCAGTTTTGTGATGTTGTTTTTGGCTGCCTGATTCTTAAATATATAATACACAATGGGGGGATTTAGTATCCGTTATTTCCCACATAAATTGAAACAAAATGTTCCTGATTTATTAGAATATATTTGGCACACCTTCTCCATCTCCGAGATCCTTCTCCATCTCCGGGCACCTTCTCCATCTCCGAGATCCTTCTCCATCTCCGGGCACCTTCTCCATCTCCAAGATCCTTCTCCATCTCCGGGCACCTTCTCCATCTCCGAGATCCTTCTCCCTCTCCAGGAACCTTCTCCATCTCTGAGATCCTTCTCCATCTCCAGGCACCTTCTCCATCTTCAGGCACCTCCTCCATCTCCGAGATTCTTCTCCATCGGCAAGCACCTTCTCCATCTCCAGGAACCTTCTCCATCTCCGGGCACCTTCTCCATCTCCGAGCATCTTCTCCATCTTCGAGAACCTCTCCATCTCAGAGATCCTTCTCTATCTGCGGGTACCTTCCCCATCTACGGGTACCTTCCCCATCTGTGGGTACCTTCCCCATCTCCAAGCACCTTCTCCATCTCTGGGCACCTTCTCCCTCTCCGGGCACCTTCTCCATCTCCCGGCACCTTCTCCATCTTCGGGCATCTTCTCCATCTCCAAGCACCTTCTCCATCTCTAGGAACCTTCTCCACCTCCGGGCACCTTCTCCATCTCCTAGCATCTTCTCCATCTTCGAGAATCTTCTCCATCTCAGAGATCCTTCTCCATCTGCGGGTACCTTCCCCATGTCCGGGTACAATTCTTCTCCATCTCCGAGATCCTTCTCCCTCTCCAGGAACCTTCTCCATCTCCGAGATCCTTCTCCCTCTCCAGGAACCTTCTCCATCTCCGAGATCCTTCTCCATCTCCAGGCACCTTCTCCATCTTCGGGCACCTTCTCCATCTCCCGGAACCTTCTCCATCTCCGGGCACCTTCTCCATCTCCTCCATCTCCTCCATCTTCGAGAACCTTCACCATCTCAGAGATCCTTCTCCATCTGCGGGTACCTTCCCTATCTGCGGGTACCTTCCCCATCTCCGGGCACCTTCTCTCTCTCCAGGAACCTTCTCCATCTCCGGGCACCTTCTCCATCTCCGAGCATCTTCTCCATCTCCGAGAACCTTCTCCATCTCAGAGATCCTTCTCTATCTGCGGGTACCTTCCCCATCTCCGAGCACCTTCTCCATCCTCGGGCATCTTCTCCATCTCCAAGCACCTTCTCCATCTCTAGGAACCTTCTCCACCTCCGGGCACCTTCTCCATCTCCGAGCATCTTCTCCATCTTCGAGAATTTTCTCCATCTCAAATATCCTTCTCCATCTGCGGGTACCTTCCCCATGTCCGGGTAAAATTATTCTCCATCTCCAAGATCCTTCTCCATCTCCGGGCACCTTCCCCCTCTCCGAGATCCTTCTCCCTTTCCAGGAACCTTCTCCATCTCCGAGATCCTTCTCCATCTCCAGGCACCTTCTCCATCTTTGGCCACCTTCTCCATCTTCGGGCACCTTCTCCATCTCCGAGATTCTTCTCCATTTGCAAGCACCTTCTCCATCTCCTGGAACCTTCTCTATCTCTGGGCACCTTCTCCATCTCCGAGCATCTTCTCCATCTTCAAGAACCCTCTCCATCTCAGAGATCTTTCTCCATCTGCGGGTACCTTTCCCATCTGCGGGTACCTTCCCCATATCCAAGCACCTTCTCCATCTCTGGGTACCTTCTCCCTCTCCGGGCACCTTCTTCCTCTCCAGGAACCTTCTCCATCTCCGGGCACCATCTCTGAGCATCTTCTCCATCTCCGAGAACCTTCTCCATCTAAGAGATACTTCTCTATCTGCGGGTACCTTCCCTATCTGCGGGTACCTTCCCCATCTCCGAGCACCTTCTCCATCTTCGGGCATCTTCTCCATCTCCAAGCACCTTCTCCATCTCCAGGAACCTTCTCCATCTTTGAGAACCTTCTCCATCTCAGAGATCCTTTTCCATCTGCGGGTAACTTCCCCATGTCCGGGTACAATTCTTGTCTATCTCCATCTCCGGGCACCTTCTCCATCTCAGAGCACCAGGCTTTACTATCCATTGGTCAGCCCAGAAGGAAGGGCCGACCAAACCATGAGCTGATTGTGATAGACTGTAGAGGGTTTTGGTCCTAGGAGTCATTTGTGGTGGAACAGAAAAGAAAGCAGGGAGGTGGGGAACAGACAAAACAGAAATATTTATTATGGAGACTTATGGGGTGAAATGCTATATCCCTGATGAGAAGGTCCTGACACACAGCATAGACTCTAGATGGGGTTTTTGCTTTCTGTATATCTTTTTTCTTAATTTTAACCCCTTAGCGACCCATGACGTATCTAATACGTCATGGCGCCGCGGGGGGTGTTCAGAGCGGGGTCCCGCCGGGACCCCGCTCTGAACGGCGCTGATCCCGGCTGACACGTGCAGCCGGGCAGTGCCTCTGTTAGCCGGCGCGGGTCCCGTTGCCGCGCCGGCTAATTAAGCACTTCAATGCAGCTGTCAAACCTGACAGCTGCATTGAAGGGCTTCAGACATCACATCCCTGGTGTCTAGTGGGTCGGATCTCCCCCCCACGATGCGATCGCGGGGGGGAGATCCGTTCTTCTGGCCGTGCCGGGCCTCAGCGTCGGAATGACGCTGATCCCGGCTCGGCAATAGATTGCTATGGCCTGCAGCAGGCCATAGTAATCTATGACCGATCTCATGGATCTTTGCTGTGTATATACACAGCATTGATCTCTATGAGAGATCAGTGCTATGTATATACAAGCCCCCCAGGGTGATCAGTGCTATGTATATACAAGCCCCCCAGGGTGATCAGTGCTGTGTATATACAAGTCCCCCAGGGAGATCAGTGCTGTGTATATACAAGTCCCCCAGGGGGATCAGTGCTGTCTATATACAAGTCCCCCAGGGGGGCTTCTAGTCCATGTAAAAAAAAAAGTAAAAAAGTGTTTTTATTAATAAAAAATCCCCTCCCCTAATAAAAGTCCAAATCACCCCCCTTTTCCCATTTTATAAATATAAATAAACAAACATGTTTGCTATCGCTGTGTGCGTAATCGCCCGAACTATTAATTAATCACATTCCTGACGCACGGTAAACGGCGTAAGCGCAAAAAAATTCCAAAGTGCAAAATTGCGCATTTTTGGTCGCATCAAATCCAGAAAAAATGTAATAAAAAGCGATCAAAAAGTCGTATATGCGCAATCAAGGTACCGGTAGAAAGAACGCATCATGGCGCAAAAACTGACACCTCACACAGCCCCATAGACCAAAGGATAAAAGCGCTATAAGCCGGGGAATGGAGCGATTTTAAGTGACATATATTTGTTAACAATGGTTTGAATTTTTTACAGGCCATCCGATACAATATAAGTTATACATGTTATATATCATAGTAATCGTAACGACTTGAGGAACATGCATAACAAGTCAGTTTTACCATAGGGCGAACGGCGTAAATGCAAATCTCCCCGAAATCAAAACAAATTCGTTTTTTTTTTCAATTTGACAGCGCAAATGATTTTTTTCCGGTTTCACAACATATTTTATGGAAAAATTATGCCTGTAATTGCAAAGTACAATTGGTTTCGCAAAAAATAAGCACTCATATAAGTCTCTAGGTGAAAAAATGCAAGCGCTATGGACTTTTAAACATAAAATGGAAAAAGCAAAAGCGCAAAAACGAAAATTGGCTTGGACCTTAAGGGGTTAATAAATAAGCCTGAAGCCCATTGACTGATCAGTGGAGTCCAGGTCTGCATGACTGCATTGGGGATCATCGGTCCTGGAGTAGTGGGAGCTCAGGTTTCTCCTGCAATCCTATGCATGATATCCATCTGGTCCTGAAATCTCCCGTGAAGTTGGATCAGCTACATTTTTTTAATTTTTTTTAATTTCTGTATTACCTGTGTAAGGAGAATTGTAGTGGAGACACACGGAGTGCAAGGTGCATTGTATAGATATGAGTATAGAATGCCGCCATACCGGCCCACAGGCCTTGTGATCCTGATGGCAAAAGTGGCCAGATATATGCAAACCCTGAAGTGGCCATCCTGGGCCCTTCCCACCTATGAGCCTCCAGTCACAAGATGTGATATCTTTCTGATATATTGTGCCTCCTGTTTATTCAGACTTTCCAGCCAAGAGAAGAGGATATCACACCTGGAAATCATTTTGCTTTCTTTGTGGGGGTTTTGGCTATAAAAATAAAAACTAATTTCCAAACCAATGAAGAATTTCCTTGCACCGAGGACACGTATCAAGTGTCAACATTGTCACCAGAGACTTCCAGAACATGCGCCTTACAGAAAGAAAACTTAAGTTATTCTGGAGGATAAATAAGAGGAAGAACCCCGGAGCATGGCAGGAGAGGATTGAGCCGCCAGAATGAGATGCATGGTGTAATATCAGGGTATTGTCCCAGCGTATGCAAAAAAGGGGTCCGTGGAGCCTCAGTTACGAGTCTCAAAACACGGGAATAGCCAGATATCCCTCTCTCCAGAGAAGGAAGTCCCAGCGTAGTTACGTCTCTGAGCTTTGAGGACGCTCATACAGACCTGGAGGAACGTGGTCATAATCAGCTCCTGAAGTGTCTGCATGGAGACTGGTGCTATACAGCCGAGCTATATTGTTTCTGCCTCAATCTTGGCGGCCATTCACTGCAGACAAAGGCAGCGCCGCTGGACGGATGATGATGCCTCCACGGACAAACAGTCTGCAGAAAGACTATTACTGTAAGAATCAAGAGAGCCTGACCACCTACTGGGCCCATCTTAGGAAAACAGAGGGCTGGATGACATCCGATAGATAACCCTACGTGGTGTTAGAGCGGCAGATCAAATTACAATCCACATCGCAATATGGAGAATTCACTTTACTGTAGCAGCTGCCAATATAACAGGATATACCGTATCCAAGCTCAAAAAGTCGTCACGTAAGAAAAGACTTCTGCTTGACGTGAGGTCAATATAAACATGGTTTGCCCCACAGGTGGCAGAGATTACGACCGGATATACCATTGAAACCACTGACGGGTCACGGGGTTCTTACAGATGCCACTCCAAGATGCCATTGCACTGGTTAGGGGGACGTTTAAGTGATATGGAGGGAGTGAAGGAAAAAACACTACACTCACCTCCACCCCATCCCCACTGATTGGATAAAGGGGCCTGAAACATCACAATGTTACAACCAGAAGCCAATGCCCAGTGGGGACAGAGCGATACGATACCGGGAGGAAGAACGTGAGTGCACTTTATCATTTACATTCATCCCCTCCCCGCACATATCGCTCACATATCCCCTGCCCAGACAAGCCCTTTAAGAAGTTAGCTTTACAGAATGTGTGGCTTATTCCTAGAATACATCAACAGTGTTGGCTCGATTAGGGTCAGACTCCTAGATGCCCCATCAATCAGCTGTTTAAAGGGGCCGTAAACTTATTCGAGTACCTGTAACGATCGGCTGATACTGATGTAAGCCACAGGCCGGACTTTGGTTGAGCAAACTTGTGATCCAGATGGCAAACAATGAAAGATAAATGCAAACCCTGAAGTGACTGTCCTGGGCCCTTCCCGGATATGAGCTACCAGTCACAGGACGTGATATCCTTCCATCTATGGTGCCTCCTGTTTATCCAGAATCAGCCTGGATAACCAATGGAATAGGGTCATGGATTAGTTTCTGTAAGTTTGTATCTTATATATCCTATTACAAAGTAGAAAAAGTCAGCACTCCAAAATAAAGTGAATAAAGGGGTTCTTGTTTATTCACCCAATGTGCAACGTTTCGAACTTCTCAATGAGATCTTTGTCAAGCAAATAAACAAGAACCACTTTATTCACTTTATTTTGGAGTGCTGCCTCTTTCTACTTTGTGTTGTAACCGGGACCACAAGGTTGTGCACCCTGCCTTGAGCCTCGAGCCGCACAGTGCCGTTCTGCAAGCTCATTTTTTATATATCCCATTAATATCTCATTTATTCCCTCTCTTTCTATGTAATTTATTTGCCTTTTAGTGTCGATTATCGGTGATATTTAGCCAAATGACCCATTGGAGATAAAAAACAACAAAAAAAATTCCTGCTGAGATGTATTTTTGTCTGTGTGACTAAGTCCCCGGTTGTAATGACGGCTGTGGAGCGGAGGAAGCGTCTCTGTTCTATCCCTCCGAGGATGAGATGACAGTAATAGAAAAGTGCGCACATCCACCGTTTTATTGAAAAATTGGAGAGCCTTAACATTTTGAATAAGAAGCGTCTTCTCGGCGCTGAATGTAATTACTTTCCGGGCGGAAGAGTGCTTTAATGTCTTTATTAGTTTTCAGTACTTAATAAGTAGGATGATAAATAGGCCGAACCGGATCGATCAGGATGAAAAACAAGCAATTAAGAAACGATTACAAAATCCGAGTTGGGAGAGCGAAGCGTTGGGCTTATTGGAAGGGCTACAGGACCTCGCACATTAATTTGCTGAGAGTCATTGCAGAGAAGACAACCCATAAATAAGGAAATAGTTTTATCTGAAAGTAATGAAGCAATTTACCTACAACACTGCCGCAGCGATGCCGAACAATACCGCGCTCTTCTGGGTCACAGATAGTAAAATCATCACATCAGATATTTTCTGTCCGCTCAGCATCCAGGACTCATTAGAAAGTTCCGGCCCTCTGGGAAGAGAAGGTGGAGTAACCTGGAAGGGGGTTGAACTAGATCCAGGTACTAATCACTAGATCCAGGTATTGATCACTAGATCCAGGTACTGATCACTAGACCCAGGTATTGATCACTAGATCCAGGTACTGATCACTAGATCCAGGTACTGATCACTAGATCCAGGTACTAATCACTAGATCCAGGTAATGATCACTAGATCCAGGTGCTAATTACTAGATCCAGGTACTAATCACTAGATCCAGGTAATGATCATTAGATCCAGGTGCTAATCACTAGATCCAGGTACTAATCACTAGATCAGGAGCTGATCACTAGATCCAGGTACTGATCACTAGATCCAAGTACTATGCACTAGATCAGGAGCTGATCACTAGATCCAGGTACTGATCACTAGATCCAAGTACTATGCACTAGATCAGGAGCTGATCACTAGATCCAGGTGCTAATCACTAGATCCAGGTACTGATCACTAGATCCAGGTACTAATCACTCAATCCAGATACTAATCACTTGATCCAGGAAGTAATCACTAGATCCAGGTGATGATCACTAGATCCAGGTGATGATTACTAGATCCAGGTGATGATCACTAGATCCAGGTACTAATTACTAGATTCAGGTGATGATCACTAGATCCAGGTGATGATCACTAGATCCAGGTACTAATCACTCAATCCAGATACTAATCACTCAATCCAGATACTAATCACTAGATCCAGGTGATGATCACTAGATCCAGGTGATGATCACTAGATCCAGGTGATGATCACTAGATCCAGGTACTAATCACTCAATCCAGATACTAATCACTCAATCCAGATACTAATCACTAGATCCAGGTGATGATCACTAGATCCAGGTGATGATCACTAGATCCAGGTGATGATCACTAGATCCAGGTACTAATCACTCAATCCAGATACTAATCACTCAATCCAGATACTAATCACTCAATCCAGATACTAATCACTAGATCCAGGTGATGATCACTAGATCCAGGTGATGATCACTAGATCCAGGTGATGATCACTAGAGCGTGGTGAAGGAAGCACTCGGCTAAGTGCTTCATTCCCCGCGATATCCTGGCTGCAGTAGACCATCCCATAGACTTTTCCATACAGATGAGGTCTCAGGATCCAGACCCAGAGCGATCAAAACTTTCTGCATTTCTATATATCAATAGGTTTTGAAATGATAGTAACACAGTAACAATAATTAAAAAAAAATTTAATTACTGATAAATTAATCCAATAAATGAATAATAAATTATTGAGAAACATAAATGGAAAAATAACAGAAAACTTTTGAACTTCTGACTTTTCTTCCCCCAATGCTGTAATTCGTGTGAGCTCGCCGCCACATTTCTGTCGCGTCAGTAATAACACCCACGTTCTACAAGCGGCTTTATCTTAATACACGAGCGGAGGAAATGCCATTTCTGATATATTCAAAGTAAGCGAAGTTCATGGCGGATAAATTCTGCGTCGCGTAGAAAACTCGACTTTATTAATATTAATAGGAATGTTTTTCCAAGTGGGGAAAAGTTCATAAAAATTGTGATAGTTTTGAATATGTTAATTTGGCATTTAGCGCATCGGCGGCGGTGGGGGCCATTCACTTTGTTGGGATTTAGGTGTTATTGTTTATAAAGTATAAAACTTTCTATAAGACTCTTAAAGGTGAGAATGTAATATATTATTAGTGATGTCCGCCATCTTTGTCACGCCTGGTTCTCACCAAACATTTCATGCATAGATAAATCTTGGGCTTCAGACGAAAACAACGTTTATCAGAAAGTTTTTCCTGCAAATTGTGTAGCATCAAGTGTAGTAGACTTAAAGGGGAACTCCGTTAAGAAAAACTTGTTTTCTATTAAAAGTACAATAAAAGTGATATAGATGTGTCTATAATGTATTACTGTATCTGTGTGGTTCTGCCACACTGGTAGCTGATAGAAATCCAGGAAGTGAAGAAAAAATGGCCTCTGTGCCAAACCACATTGTCTCCTGCTCCATGTCAGGAACTGTCCAGAGCAGGAGAGGTTTTCTATGGGGATTTGCTGCTGCTCTGGATAGTTCCTGACATGGACAGAGGTGGCAGCAGAGAGCACTGTGTCAGACTAAAGAGAATACACCACTTCCTGCAGGACATACAGCAACTGATAAGTACTGGAAGACTGGGGATTTTTATATAGAAGTAAATTACAAATCTATATAACTCTCTGACACCAGTTTGAAAAAAGAAAAACATTTTTGATGAACTGCCCCTTTAAGACATGATGAGTGATATTCTGGAATACACTGATGTATTATTATGGGATGTTCCTGCTATAGTCTATGTGCACATGTAATCTGGATTGCAGCACTACAACTCCCAGCATGTTCCTGTTATTGGCCAGCAGGCAGGGTCCCCGTATACCTCTCTTATATGTCGGCCTTGCTGTTTTGCTCTAGATATTAGATTCAGGTTACAGAAAATGTATAAAGTCAGAAGCTTTCCGAGTCCATCCCTTCCCTCCTCTCCCCTGAAGCTGCGGCGGCGGCATCGTTCTCATTTCCCAATCCGGCGGCCTTGGCGCTGAGAACAATTTACATGGAGTGAAGTTTTCTAACAAGTTTTTAAATGAGGACGTGAGCGGCGCAGTCAGCGGCAGGGAGCCCGGAGCTGCGCTCTCTGCGTGGTATGAGCCGTATCCAAAGCACATGGTGGAGCCAAGTGAGGAGCGACGCCGGAGCGGAACACGGGGCTCCATGCTGTATTCACCGTCACTCACCGTCACTCACCGTCATTCACCATCATTCACCGTCATTAGCAATCGTGGAAAAAAAGAAGGAGAGATACAGCAGCAACATGCAGGATTGAGGAGGGTGCTCGATCTTCAAGGCGTTGGCCAGACGCCGTATGCAAAACTTAGCTGAAGGAAAAGGGTGTGGAAGTCGGCACTCCTGGACGTAGAAATTTTAAATTTAACTTTTATTCGTGCATATTAAAATCTGCCGGTTAGCATAGCAGGACCTACGCGTTTCGCGCTACTGCGCTTAATCATGGACCATGATCATGGACTGCGCTTTATCTTGGACCAGGATTAAGCGCAGTAGCGCGAAACGCGTAGGTCCTGCTATGCTTACCAGCAGATTTTAATATGCATGAATAAAAGTTAAATTTTAAATTTCTACGTCCAGGAGTGCCGACTTCCACACCCTCTTTCTTCAACTCACCATCATTCACCATCACTCACCATCTAGGCTGTATTCACCATCATTCACCATCACTCACCATCTAGGCTGTATTCACAATCATTCACCATCTAGGCTGTATTCACCATCACTCACCATCATAGCTGTGTTCACCATCATTTACCATCACTCACCATCATTCACCATCCCTCACCATCATTGACCATCATTCACCATCTAGGCTGTATTCACCATCACTCACCATCATTCACCATCACTCACCATCATTGGCCATCTAAGCTGTATTCACCATCACTCACCATCATTGACCATCATTCACCATCTAAGCTGTATTCACCATCACTCACCATCATTCACCATCTAGGCTGTATTCACCATCACTCACCATCATTCACCATCACTCACCATCTAGGCTGTATTCACCATCACTCACCATCTAGGCTGTATTCACCATCACTCACCATCATTGGCCATCTAGGCTGTATTCACCATCACTCACCATCATTGACCATCACTCACCATCATTGGCCATCTAGGCTGTATTCACCATCACTCACCATCATTGACCATCACTCACCATCATTGGCCATCTAGGCTGTATTCACCATCACTCACCATCATTGACCATCACTCACCATCATTGGCCATCTAGGCTGTATTCACCATCACTCACCATCATTGATCATCACTCACCATCATTGGCCATCTAGGTTGTATTCACCATCACTCACCATCATTCACCATCACTCACCATCATTGGCCATCTAGGCTGTATTCACCATCACTCACCATCATTGATCATCACTCACCATCATTGGCAATCTAGGTTGTATTCACCATCACTCACCATCATTGACCATCATTCACCATCACTCACCATCTGAGGCGCTCAGCTATTATTAGAGGTGTGAAGAGGCGCCTGTGTCCTCCTGTCAGACAATCTTACTTTGGTTTTTCCATGTTTAACCCTTGGTTTATTGCTGATTTCTGCTCTTGAGGCTCATCCATATAGTTGTATGAGGGTTGTGGAGGACGGGGGAGGGTTATGGGCCCATCTGTACCACTCACGTATTTTCCTATTACTGAGTCAATCTGAATGTAATAAACAAAGGTTTTATCGGCCGTCACCATGTGTACTCTCTGCTCCCGCCTCCCGTATGACGTCCAATAATCGCTGTCACATTCCTTTTAGTATTAACTGTAGAAAAATATGTGACATACGGCATAAATCATTCCCTGTGTCCGGACCCGATACATTGTAACAAACCCTCAGCGGCGCTGTCACTGTTAGCAGTCGTGTCTTTCATCGCCTATAACAGGGAGAGATATTTAAAATGGTAAAAAAATACTAAAAAATTTAAAAGTAAAAAAGTTTGATTATACAGTGATATACAATGTCCATCCTGTCATAGAGCGGGAGACAAGACAAACATGGCTGCTTTCTCTGAACAGCACCACTCTTAGGCTGCATCTGGTATTGCAGCTGATCCCCTTGGGCTGCAGTACCATTACCATCCTGAGATAATGGGTGGCGCTCTTCCCTGAGGAGCTCATCCATCCCTGTGTAATCCTCTTATTGGTATCTCGGTGGCGGTAACGTTCCCTCAGTAATTGCACATAAAGCGCTCGGCAGTTTCCAGGACGGAATCCACACAAGCGGCTATAAAATTCTACTTACTGGCGACATTCTTGCAATTTTGTCTCCTGCTTTTCTTTCTGTCGAAGAAATTGCGAGATGTGCGCTGGATCAAAGCCTTGTCCTGTGATGGCGATGGGCTCAGCTTATCTCTATAGTGTCTTCCTCTTCTTCCTCCCCAGGAATATTGAGCTAATAGATATGAGGGGAGCCGTACGCCGCGGTGCCGCAGCCTTTGATGTGCCGCCATATGCCGATGCACGCGGTGGCTTCTTCTACTTGTCTGAGAGAATAATAGATCAAAATCTATTACTTCAATTCTGTCTCCCAACAATCGTCGGCATAAAGCCTTGTGTGCACCTCGCCATTGCTGAATGATGGAGATTCATGGGAGAGCGATGAAGGATGTGTCAGCGAAGAGCGATGGGGATGGAAGAGATCCGGGGCGCCCCCCCCCAGTGCAGTGTGGGGAGTACGGTGGGTCACAGAGAGATTCCTATGGCCGCCTTCCTGCTGGGATTTGGATTTTGGATCTGGATGTGTAATTAGTTTGGACCTGATGAAGAGGAGCGACACCCTGGAAGCACGTCGGCTGTTATATTGAATAAATATTCATTTTATTTATGTTACTGGTTGTTCGGCCCCGATAGCCCAGTGGCGTTCCTGGCTACATGCCTGACATTTCTGAAATAGAAGTCATTATTATTTGCATAGAGCCAGAAGCCGGAGAGATCCCGCTGTGTCTTGTATCACGAACCCTTAGTAGAACATGGGGCCGTACAGGGGCCGGTCAGCATCATCTTCATTCCTACAGAGCACATCTGTGACATCATCTTCTCACAGAGCACATCTGTGACATCATCATCCTTCTTATATCTGTGACATCATCTTCTCACAGAGCACATCTGTGACATCATCATCCTTCTTACATCTGTGACATCATCTTCTCACAGAGCACATCTGTGACATCATCATCCTCCTTACATCTGTGACATCATCTTCTCACAGAGCACATCTGTGACATCATCATCCTCCTTACATCTGTGACATCATCTTCCTCCTTACATCTGTGACATCATCTTCCTCCTTACATCTGTGACGACATCTTCCTCCTTACATCTGTGACATCATCTTCTTCCTTACATCTGTGACATCATTGTCCTCCTTACATCTGTGACATCATCTTCTTCCTTACATCTGTGACATCATCTTTCTCCTTACATCTGTGACATCATCTTCTTCCTTACATCTGTGACATCATGTTCCTCCTTACATCTGTGACATCATCTTCTTCCTTACATCTGTGACATCATCTTTCTCGTTACATCTGTGACATCATCTTCTTCCTTACATATCCCAGTAATCTCCAGCTTCCACCCATTGGCTGTCCGGACATGGTTGTAGTCACCGGTTGGGGATTGTTGCTATAGTCACTGGCTGCAGTTTCAGGGATTTTGTATCTAGAAGGAAATAATAGGTCTTTGTGGAGTTGTTATTCCTGGAGACATTGTGAGGAGCACCGGGAAGATTGTCCTGAATCAGGGAGTCTCTGCGTCTCTTGGACATGTCGGAGACTTTCTGTAGTTTGTCTAATGGCCGCCACCAGTGGTTGTCACCCTACATACTACAGGACGCCTCGGCCCCCATCGGGCAGGTGGACCTGCCCCCTCTGCCGGGAGATTTGTTTGGTACCAGAAAGAGCCGATTCTTCTGCCAAGTTTGACAGATGCTGCGAAGAGCGGGAATAAATTACACCGCAGTGATTTACTGTTTATTGCACCGTATAATTCCTCGTTTTAAGTGATTGTTCAGAGCTTTGGTTAAAACGCAATAAATAACCAAGAAACGTAATTAAGTTTAAAAAGAAGAAAAGGAGGAAACAAAAACGGATGAAAGAAACAAAGACAAAGCGGAGAAGAGAATTTGCCGCCTTGGATGAATGGGGCAGAAGTTTTGGATGATGAGACGTTCTGTAGCTTAACGTTACAGTAGGTTCCGGAGATGAGCGCCGGACATGTGCCTCCAAAATTGATCCCAAGACAACCAGAAATATCTCTTTTAAACTTTTAAAGATGGAACAAACAAAAAAATGTCAGCATCAATCCTGATAGTAGGACGGCAACAGTAAGTAACAATGCAGAAAAGCAGGAAGACGAAGAGAAGGAGGAGATTTATAGAAAGATGGAATCCTGAATGTGTCAGAGGGAACAAAACAGAGGGAATCCTACAAGGGTTAAAGAGGTGGACGCTAACAGCTGCATACACAGAACGGACGTGATGAAGTGTCCTGCAACCAGCTGTGGGAGGAGTCTCGTCATCTACTTTCAGCCAATCAGCATCACCGGTTCCCATTATGATGCTCCTCCCAGGCGTCTTCTTCACTTGGATGCCAGGTGCTCGGCGGCCATATTTACATGATGGAAAAATATTTTGCAAATCCACAACAGAAATGATTGTGTTCTATCTCAGATCATTTCTACCAATGCATGATGGGAAAGAAACAGACAGACGCCATGATGTCATGGACTTTATGTGACATATATGGCTGTGCCGGGCTTGGGTGACATTGGCTGGAGACCTGGTGGCATCACTTTATCTACTGGGCCGGTGGTGGATATTGATGCATATGATATATAATGGAGATCTTTTTAGTGTCTTTAAGGAGGACCCTGTGGTTAGAGGCCATCATCTTTCTTCTGGACTTCCTTCTTGAATTCCTTTTTTTCTTGGATACATTGTAGCAAATGGCCGTCTCTGCTGCCAGGCGTCTCGTTACAATTGCTCCCCCACAAGGAGTTAATGGAAGGTCTCCGTTCAATGACATTTCACTATTTTGGCTGATTTTTGCCGCTCTCGGAGTAAGTCGTGAGACATTAGAGCCATTAATTCTGACTTCTAATTTCGAGCCATCAAGGTTAAGAAGGGTACGGCGGTCATTAGGGCTGAAATGATTTCATGTATGAACTTAGAACAATGAGCTCCATCAATAACCACTTCCCGGTTTAATGTCCCTGATGGAGTTAGCTGAGCTGCGGTGTAATGAGTCTCGGTGTGGGAGACTATGGAAATGGGGCTGGTGTCAGCCTTCATCTATGTATCACCGCCTTTGATTTCCACATACATCACATCTCTAATCGAGCTCTCTCTCGGCTTTAATGCCATTCAGCGCTGTTCACATCTCGCCGTCGCAGCAGAAGGTTTGCCGCTACAATTGTGTTACTTTACATGAGTAAACCATTAGAATTCACTTGAACATCTAATTGACATTTCAGTGTGTTGTCAGCCTGTGTAATGGGTGCGGAGAGGGTGGGCAGCGCGGAGTACACAGCACAGGAGAGCCCTGGATCCAATGGAAAGCTTCCCGTCTATATGTTGTGTACGTTGCGGTTCTGTCACGGCTTGTCTCGCTTTGTCACCATACAGAGCATTGAGAATGTCAGGCTGGGGCGCAGAAAGCTCAGTACATCAGAGGATTAGAACCTGGTAATTATTCTTTCCATGGTCTTTCCTCTCCCATCATCATTCTTCCTCTTTGCTCTTCCTTCATTTTCTTCTGTTTTTTTCTTTTCTTCATTCATTGTTTTTTCTTCTTCCTTTGTTCTTTTACTTCTTTCCTCTTCTTCTGTCTTTGTATTTATTGTCCTTCTTTATTCCTTCCCCTCCCTTCCTTCTTCCTCTTCCTTTTCCTCCTTCTTCCTCTTTCTTCTCCTCTTGTTGAAATTCTTCTTCCTCATCATTCTTCCACTTCATTCTTCATCTCCTTTATTGTCCTCGTTCTTCTCCTCTTTCTTATTTCCTTCTTCCTCCTCCTCTCTTTTCCTCCTCTCTTTTCCTCCTCTTCTTCCTGGTTCCTTTTCCCCTTCATTCTCCTCCTTCTCCCTTTTCCTTCTTCTCTTCCTTATTTCCTTCTTCTCCTTCATTCCCTTCCTCCTTCCTTTTTGCTTCTCTTCATCATTTCCTTCTTCCTCCTCCCTTTTCCTCCTCTTCTTCTTCCTCATTCCTCCCCTTCATTCTCCTCATTCTTCTTCAACTTTCTCATTCTTCTCCCTCTTTCTTCTCCTCTTTCTCCTTCTTCCTTTTCCTTCTCTTCATCATTTCCTCCCTCGTCCTCTTCCTCCCTTTCCTTCTCTTCTTTCTCCTCCTTCTTCTTCCTCTTCCTCCTTCTTCCCCTTCATTCTCTTCCTCCTTTCTTCCTTTTTCTTCTCCTTCTCCTTCTCCTCCTCCTCCTCATTTCCTTTTTCCTCCTTCTTCTCCTGTAGTGACACCAGGTGTGGCAGTGCTGGTATTGTATTGAGGGTCGGCTGATGGTTGTAGTTCCACACTCTAGAAAGCTTTGGTCATGGTAGATACAATAGATCTTGGTCTCTTGGTGCCAGAGGGGGTCACCAGATGGGAAGGAAAAGAGCTGCACAATGATGGTGGATTCTATTACCCTAGGGGTCACATTCAGAGCCTGGTGGATGGTGCCTGGTGGATGGTGCCTGGTGGACGGTGCCTGGTGGATGGTGCCTGGTGGACGGTGCCTGGTGAACGGTGCCTGGTGGACGGTGCCTGGTGGACTGTGCCTGGTGGACGGTGCCTGGTGGACGGTGCCTGGTGGACGGTGCCTGGTGGATGGTGCCTGGTGGACGGTGCCTGGTGGACGGTGCCTGGTGGACGGTGCCTGGTGGACGGTGCCTGGTGGATGGTGCCTGGTGGACGGTGCCTGGTGGACGGTGCCTGGTGGATGGTGCCTGGTGGACGGTGCCTGGTGGACGGTGCCTGGTGGACGGTGCCTGGTGGACAGTGCCTGGTGGTGGTGCCTGGTGGACGGTGCCTGGTGGACGGTGCCTGGTGGATGGTGCCTGGTGGACGGTGCCTGGTGGACGGTGCCTGGTGGACGGTGCCTGGTGGACGGTGCCTGGTGGACGGTGCCTGGTGGACAGTGCCTGGTGGATGGTGCCTGGTGCTTGGCAGAGTCCGTGGTGTTATAGTAATGCAGATGTTACTGGGAGATAAAAGAACCAATCCAGGGAACAGTGCAGCTCAATAGGCGACTAAACCGTAACTGATCACCCACATAGGCAGAGGCGCAGATCATATACACTGAACAGATCCATCAGCAGTGAAGCAGCTATGGTTACTGTGCGTGCGGCAGAGGTGACCTGGGACAGGGTGTCGGCCTTCTGCATTAGTCCTCAAGGTGTTAAAGGGATTCCACAGGTTGGCGTCAAGCGGCAAAGAAACATGAAAGGAAGGGAAGAAAGCATGGTGGGGAAGGAACAGAGAAGAGTGAGTGGAGAGGTTGGGGGTAGAGAAGGGATAGTCGGACCCCCTCCCCCCATTACACCGGGGTCTCATTATCTCCTTCCACCCGATACAAGGTAAAGGCGGCCATTATTATTCTGCCGTTTCCTCCATAATGAAGGACTCTCGGAATATCTTTCATGATCTTCCACTTTCCGGAATGAATGTTATTTGCCAAAAGCCCTTGAACTTTTCTAAACAAGCGTCAGAGCGAGCGAGCGGCCGGCGTTTAATTTGCAATATCTTCTGCCTATAAAGCCTCATATTTCACAATTACAATTCAGCGGCATCAAACATTTATTCCTGCGCGCGGAGCCGGAATATTCTCAGCCTTTTGCTTAATTTTCTGGAGTGTTCCCCTAATGAGGGTGGAGTCCGCTCCCTTATAAATTACCTCATCCCGCTTGTTGCCTCTCTAGTCACCATAATAAGAGGAATAATGCCGCCACTTTGCCGGCTCCTAATGAATCACACCGCGGTCCAGTACAGGCGTCCGCCTCTACAACGCTGCCCAAAGACCTGTAATGTCGGCCCAAATTGGCCAGCGCTTCTCAGCTTTACATTTCCATTAAAAAGCACAGCGCCCATTCCGCAACTTATAACTCCATTATATAGAATTATGCAGAAAACGCGAAATAGTCGCTTCATTTAGTCTGAACACGGCGGCGATGGCAGAAAGTTCCACAGTTTCATGTTACATTAAAGTTTGGGTTATGGAGAGGATTGATGAACGGGAGGAGAAAGGGCCAGAGATTTGTAATTTACTTCTATTAAAAAATCTCCAGTCTTCCAGTACTTATCAGCTGCTGGATGTCCTGCATGAAGTGGTGTATTCTCTCCAGTCTGACACAGTGCTCTCTGCTGCCACCTCTGTCCATGTCAGGAACTGTCCAGAGCAGGAGAGGTTTTCTATGGGGATTTGCTGCTGCTTTGGACAGTTCCTGACATGGACAGAGGTGGCAGCAGAGAGCACTGTGTCAGACTGAAGAGAATACACCACTTCCTGCAGGACATACAGCAGCTGATAAGTACTGGAAGACTGGAGATTTTTAAGTAAAAGTAAACTACACATCTTTATAACTTTCTGGCAGCAGTTGATTTGAAATAATGCTTTTGTTACCCTACCCCTTTAGTAAGCGGCTTGACCGTGGGGCTTAGGGTCCTTGATGTCGCCCCTAATGCCCGGGTGATCTCAAGGCTCTTGTCCGACCGACACAGTGTGGAGTTAGCGTAGGGACCCGTGTGAACCAGGGGACCGGCACGTGGTGCACGGGGCTATTATGGTTTGATCAAATTATATGCCAGCATCCTGACGATGGTTTTTAAGACAAGCTTAGCAGCATCAGTATCAGCCATATGATAGGTGGGATGTGCAGCCGCTCCTCTCTCTCCATGCCGTGCTTTGGTCTCAGGATTGCCCCTATCTAGATTGCAGAATGCTGCCAGCCGCCCACATCTCTGATCCTGCATTTTGCTAGAGAAGATGGCGGCCTAAAGATATGTAATGTTTTTTTCTCTTTTCTGGCGCGATAAGATCACACATGGTGGATGGTCTACTAAGATGGCGCCGACTGCTGCAAATCCTTGAAAATGGTCAATAACCGGCTCGAATGACATGTGACCGCGTGCTGTACGGGAGAAGTGGGAAAGACGCTGCCAGACACCTATGGCGGTGGCTTATCTTCCCAGGAACAAAAGTGTAGTATGCCTGACTATTCTCTGTCATTTAGGAAAGGCCAAGAGGCCATCATACACGTTAGCTGTCATCTGATTGGATATATTTTTAATATATATATTTATGACCCGCCCCAAGAATGGCACCAAACCGGAGGGCTTAGAGGCGTGGCTTCCATTAACCCCACCCCTTTGTTGTTTGCCGTTGACCCCTCCATTTAGTCAGGACTTTTACATAGAGCAGAGGGATGTGGTGGCCGGAGCTCAGCCGCCTCCGTGTCTTCTTATATCCGCACAGTAATTCCTCCTTGTTCGGCCGCTTGAGCGTTAAGCGTTCGGCTCTGACCACACGTATAATCCTGCCGGCCATGAAATATTTTCCTCTCCTTGTGTGTAAGAAGACGATCCCCCGATGTGTCTGCGCGGGGCGGGATAGCGCGCACCCAGCTGCTTTCAAAGGGGATGGAGATAGTTGTGACTATCTGGCTGCGCCGGCTAACCTTTCCCCCCCCACTGACAGGAGAGGCCTGCCCGCCACAGATAAGACCACCCGTGTTACGGCCTCCGGCCCGCTAATGTGGCTTCTGAGGAAACAAATTGCTTCTTGAAGATTTGCTGGTTTCTTTAAATAGATTAGTGGAATAAAACATCTGTTTGAAGGTGCATGAAATGGCGATGACATGAGCTCTTGTAAGAATCCCTCCGTCTTCTCGCCAAACAAACCTAGAACAGCGCGATGCGTGTGCGGAGCCAGGATCAAACCCGCCCGCGCCTCCAGCTCCTGTAAAGATCCGGCCACCGCGATGGAGGAGGCTGCGGATACCGGGGGGGTGGTCGGGGGCAGTTACTGTATATTACTCTTGTATAATCAGCACTGAGTGAGTCCGGCAGGTTATTATATTATATTATTATTATGCGGTGTAATCCGGTGGTGCCGGCTCCCTGCACGTCCCTTACTCTTCCGTCCCTTACTCTTGTGTAATCAGCACTAAGCGAGTCCGGCAGGTTATTATATCATTATTATAGGTTCTTTGTGGTGTAATCCGGTGGTGCCGGCTCCCTGCACGTTCTCTGCTTTTACCCCTCTTGTCGGTCTTTGTCCTGTTACCATGGAGAAGTCCATTAGGCTGCGTTCACACTGGCGTCACAACATTCTCTATTTATGAGATCAAAGACAAATACCACAAATCCTTTATTGTCTGTTTATTTCTACCGCCGGTATATTCTGCTGGATCGAGGAGCGGGGCTCGCGGCACTCTTCTGCTCTTCGGAGAGTCGTGGCAGGGGTACTCCAGTATCCGAAAACTCTTTATATTATACAAAACCAGTGTAATTACTAATAGCAGCAGCTTCAGCCTAATCCCCCTGACAGGAAGTTGTGTTGTCCTTTTAACAGTGTGGTGTTGTCTCCATCCCAGCACAATGCATCATCCTCTGCTGTCAGGAGGGGGGGCCGGATCCCTGAGCTCTATTCCCGCCGTTAGTGATGTCACAATATCTGACCCGCCCCCGCAGCTGCTTTAATGCTACATTAAGAAAAGAATGAGGTGTGAAAACAGCTTCTGCCTTGTGCTGAATGATGCCACAGGCAGAGGAGCAGACAGGGAATGAAGCCACTAGATGCTGCAGATTTACTGGCTGCAGGGCAATAGTCTGCTGTGTATGGAAATGTTCTGCAGCAGTTCTCGACAGGGAACTGGTAGCAGTGCTGGGGGAGGGGAGTAGGCAGGGTGGAAGGTGGAAGAGCTGAAAAAGGTTAATATTGGCACATGAATATACCCATTTGTGTGACCCCCTGTGTGGTGTGACCCCGACATTGTGTGACCTCCAGCAGTGGTTTGTGTGACCTCCAGCAGTGGTTTGTGTGACCTCCAGCAGTGGTTTGTGTGACCTCCGGCAGTGGTTTGTGTAACCCCGGCAGTGGTTTGTGTGACCCCCCCCCCCCCCCCCTCGGCAATGGCTTGTGTGACCCCGGCAGTGGTTTGTGTGACCCCGGCAATGGTTTGTGTGACCTTCAGCAATGGTTTGTGTGACCTCCGGCAGTGGTTTGTGTGACTTATGGCAGTGGTTTGTGTGACCCTGGCAATGGTTTGTGTGACCTCCGGCAATGGTTTGTGTGACCTCCGGCAGTGGTTTGTGTGACCCCGGCAATGGTTTGTGTGACCCCCCGGCAATGGTTTGTGTGACCCTCCGGCAATGGTTTGTGTGACCCCCCGGCAATGGTTTGTGTGACCTCCCGGCAATGGTTTGTGTGACCTCCCGGCAATGGTTTGTGTGACCTCCCGGCAATGGTTTGTGTGACCCCGGCAGTGGTTTGTGTGACCCTGGCAATGGTTTATGTGACCTCCAGCAGTGGTTTGTGTGACCCCGGCATTGTGTTACCTCTGGCAGTGGTTTGTGTGACCCCGGCATTGTGTTACCTCCGGCAGTGGTTTGTGTGACCCTGGCAATGGTTTATGTGACCTCCAGCAGTGGTTTGTGTGACCCCGGCATTGTGTTACCTCCGGCAGTGGTTTGTGTGACCCCGGCATTGTGTTACCTCCGGCAGTGGTTTGTGTACCCTGACATTGTATGACCCCAGTATTGTGTGACCTCAGCATTGTGTGACCCCGGCAATGGTTTGTGTGACCTCCCGGCAATGGTTTGTGAGACCTCCCGGCAATGGTTTGTGTGACCCCGGCAGTGGTTTGTGTGACCCTGGCAATGGTTTATGTGACCTCCAGCAGTGGTTTGTTTGACCCCGGCATTGTGTTACCTCCGGCAGTGGTTTGTGTGACCCTGGCAATGGTTTATGTGACCTCCAGCAGTGGTTTGTGTGACCCCGGCATTGTGTTACCTCCGGCAGTGGTTTGTGTGACCCCGGCATTGTGTTACCTCCGGCAGTGGTTTGTGTACCCTGACATTGTATGACCCCAGTATTGTGTGACCTCAGCATTGTGTGACCCCGGCATTGGTTTGTGTGACCTCGGCAATGGTTTGTGTGACCCCGGCATTGGTTTGTGTGACCCTGGCAATGGTTTGTGTGACCTTCGGCAGTGGTTTGTGTGACCTTTGGCAGTGGTTTGTTTGACCCCTGCAGTGGTTTGTGTGACCCCGGCAGTGGTTTGTGTGACCTCGGCAGTGGTTTGTGGGACCCCGGCAGTGGTTTGTGTGACCCCGGCAGTGGTTTGTGTGACCCCGGCAGTGGTTTGTGTGACCTCGGCAGTGGTTTGTGTGACCCCGGCAGTGGTTTGTGTGACCCCGGCAGTGGTTTGTGTGACCTTCAGCAGTTGTTTGTGTGACCCTGGCAGTGGTTTGTGTGACAAAATCTAAAGTAATTCTCAGAATATTAACAGAAAGACAGTTTGTAAACTGCACCAAGTTTCCCAGCGGTTTTCTAGTCCAAACAGCCGACTCTGCACTTTCGTCCTGCGTCTCCACATCTAACCTGCCCTCCCGTACCGCTCATCCCGTACCGCACATCCCGAGCCGCAGGACGCACATCAGTATAAAAACATTCAGGACCTTTTTAAAAGTAAGAAAAAAACTAAAACCCCAAAAAAGTTATAGTTGTTCTTTTTTCTTGTAAATCTTCTTTGCATCTTTTTACCCAGAATTCCGCTGTACGGCCGCCTGACATGTCTATTATCTGGCGGTTACTGTTGGAGCACGGTCGCACCCTGGAGGATTCTGACACTGCTTAGGAAGCGATCGAGAGAAAGGAGGGAAAAAAAGGGAAAAAAATCCTCTGGAAGACGTGATGCCATCTGCAAGATTTTAGAAGAGACCAGCAGTTTTAGTGATTTCCAGGGGAAACATTAGGAAGAGACGGAGATAAAAATAGCCGGGCTGTTTGCCGTGGGAACGCAGCTGCCAGGGAAGCAATTAACATTTACATTATAGATCACAACTTTTCCCGGATAACAGGTTTAGTGGATTACAGAGCAGGAACGTTCCTGAGCAGATGTGACGGAACGTCGACTATCCGGCAAAGTGCAGATAGAGAAGATCACGTACGGCGTAAATACGGCAGAGCCGGAGACGCCCGGGAACCATCTCATCGCTACATGCGCCATTCCACAAGTTTGGCCTTAAACAAAGTGCGACTTCCAGATGGTGGATGATACAATGTACGAAATCGTGGATCTTAGAACCAAAGCGGAATTCTCCCTGATGATCTCAGGCGGGTCGTCTGGATCCAGTGCTGGAGTCACTACTATTGTTTGCTTGGAACCATTGATGGACTGGAGAATTTGGTGCCAGATTATAGGAATTTCGATTGCCAATCAGACAATAGCCTCAGGGTTCTCGGACCCTCCCCTGTGGTGCCATCCAATCCCAGAAGGAGCCACAGTCTAGGCCGCACCATAGAAAAGACCTGAATGGGCTGTGTGTGGCTCAGGTTTCATCAGTGTATCGGCTCCGGTGAGCTTGGCGCCATGTTTTATAACCGTAATAGAAGCGGGCACAGGCTGGCACTACCCAACGGGCAGGAAAACAGTGCATAGAGTCTGCATAGCACTGGATCTGCTAATAGTCCAAGGCCAATGCTTCCCCATAGTGCATAGAGCCTGTATAGCAGTCCCCACCCCCCATCACTACTAACCCCCCCAGTGTATTATACAGATAGGAGGATGGTGACAGATGCCAGAATACGCGGCGTGTACAAAGTGAAGATTCTGTCACTGCTGAAACTTGTTTTTCTGCTCTTTGATTGCAAAACACAGAAGGAAAAAAAACCTCCCTTTTTGCTACTTCTTAGGCACAGCCAGCTGTTAAATGAGCCTTCCCATTCATCATGGATGACAAAAAGTCACCGGGAGCTTAGCCACCCTGACAAGCTTAAGGGAGAGGATGGGAAAAACCATCCACTGGGAATCATTGATCTCTCCTCTCCAGTCCCGCAGGGCGAGCATTGTGCGCAGCCGGAGCTGAAAGCAGCCGCAGCCTCGGAAATCTGAGAGAATCTAAGAGAGAGCAGAATCTAAGATGTGGCCGACTACTAGGGGGAGAGTAACGCAGAGATTAGTCAGATGTGTAGAAGAATGGCCTATGTGCAAAACAGCAAATGCTTATGTGGTGTAGCCCCGGTGTGAGGTGCGAGCGGTCACCTGCCACTGCTGTAGTGGTTGGTTGGAGTATAGCTCAGCCAGGTGTTATGCTGTCGTGACGCCAGTATGGGGGCACACCTGCTTTTATTTTAGAGAGCCTGGCTATACCCTCTCCCCTGTGGTCGGTGACCTGCTGGGATGTGAGCGGGTCCCTTGGGTGCTTATCATGGTGGTCGGAAGTGCAGCTGTGACCCACCCGGACTATCGGCACCTCCACCCACAGAAAGGGGAGATGACCCAAGGAAGGTGCTGTTACTGTGCTGGTGCTTGGTTAAGAAACACAGAGTCCCAATACAATAAATAAACTCTTCTTTACTGCAGTAATACTTAGTACAGTGGTAGACTTGTACTGAGAGCTTGAGAGGTAGAATAGCCGTCCTGGCTTGGTTGCGTATGGAAAAACAGAGAAGGTTTAGAGAAGTAGAGAGGAGGATGTCGAGAGAATCCCAACCCAATGTAGTACTGTGCTCTGCCGGAACCTTAGAAGTAGAATAAGTAGAAAACTTGAGAGTAGATAGAATACTTGTGCCCGTGTTTTGACTCTTTGGTCTTTGCACCACCTATTGCCCACTAGTGTCGGGTGACCCGTCCTAGAGGGTGACACAAGCCCCAGACCTTGTTACCTGGGTTGAGCAGAGTGGTCAGAGTTTTCTTATAACATCCCCGTACGTTGGATTCTCTCAGTTTCTCTGTTATAGGATACCGTCCTGCACCTTTAGACTGGTTCTCGGCGTGGGCATGGATGATCCCTTACTTGTCCTCTCCAAGAGTATATAACACTGCATAGTGTGTAGAAGAGTTGCTTTCAAGAAACAGGTGTTCGTCCTTCCCATGTGTGTCTGTTCTGCCTAATGGTTAGACTAAGACTCACTGGACTTGTCCTCTCACAGGGGACCTGGCAAAAGCCAGGGCCCAACTTGGCTGCTGTAGGGACCGTGCTGGCTTGCGTCCGCTCTGCTCAGCAACGTGACTTAGACTCACTAACACTTCCTCTCCCCATGTGACTACCTCCTACAGGGTCTGTAATACCTGCTGTGAGTGGGTGAGAAGAGAGTGTAAGAGAAGAAAGGAGATAGGTAGAGAAGAAGAAAGCCACAAACAACAACAACCCCTTGAGCACGACAACTGTGCAACACCTAGGCACAAGACACACACACACGAGCGATGTACAGTGGCAAAACTTATTACTTATTTATTTATTTTTTGCAGAAATCAATAGTCCAGGCAATTTTAAGAAACTTTGTAATTGGGTTTATTAGGCAAATCTGCCATTATCTGCATGTAAAAAGCCTTTTCCCAGGTTTCCCCCCTCCCCCTCTCTCTCATTCACTGCTCATTATCAGGAAATCTCGACTGTTTTACATCGGTTGGGCCCTGTGTGACCAATGGAGAGGGGAGGCGAAAGGGGGAGGAGGGAGATTAGTCGGCAGCAGAGAACAGCGGATTACACAGCAGGGAGCTGCTGAAAGCCCCTATTCAGAGGTCAGAGAGGTCAGTGCTTAGTCAGAGGAGATAGCCCGGTTATGTAGCTGTAAAATACCCCTTTGTTGCCCTGTTTTGGTGCCTCATCTCCCTCCACCCCTCCCTTCTTGATAGAGAACAATGAAGACAGGAGGGAGAGCTTCAAACTGCTTTTTCATGATAAAAATGCATTTTTCGGCTAATAAACTCAGTGAACTATCCCTTTAATTTTTTTTGCTGTCAGGATATTTGTGGCTGATATTATGGTGGATGAATATGGAAGAAGATATTTAATTATCAGTGTTTTAGTTTGTCTCGTGCTGTGAACGCAGCAGACGTATAAATTATTACATTATAAGTGATTACATTACATCTTCTCACTGACTGCCAGAAATCTGCAAAAGTGTAAATCATACGGGGCAAAAATACATATTCATAAAATAGGGACGTTATCACTTTAAATAATGGACGGCTCTATCTATTTATATATCTATCATCTATCTATCTCCTATCTATATCCTATCTATCTATCTATCATCTACCTATCTATCTATCTATCTCCTATCTATATCCATCATCTACCTATCTATCTATCTATCTATCTATCTATCTATCTATCTATCTATCTATCTATCTATCTATCTATCATCTACCTATCTATCTATCTATCTATCTATCTATCTATCTATCTCCTATCTATCTATCTATCTATCTATCTATCTATCTATCTCCTATCTATCTATCTATCTATCTATCTATCTATCTATCTATCTATCTCCTATCTATCTATCTATCTATCCCCTATCTATCTATCTATCTATCTCCTATCTATCTCCTATCTATCTCCTATCTATCTATCTCCTATCTATCTATCTATCTCCTATCTATCTATCTCCTATCTATCTATCTCCTATCTATCTATCTATCTATCTATCTATCTATCTATCTATCTATCTATCTCCTATCTGTCTCCTATCTATCTATCTATCTATCTATCTATCTATCTCCTATCTATCTATCTATCTATCTATCTATCTATCTATCTCCTATCTCCTATCTATCTATCTATCTATCTATCTCCTATCTATCTATCTCCTATCTATCTATCTATCGATCTATCTATCTCCTATCTATCTATCTATCTATCTATCTCCTATCTATCTATCTATCTATCTATCTCCTATCTATCTATCTATCTATCTATCTATCTATCTTCTATCTATCTATCTATCTATCTATCTATCTATCTATCTATCTCCTATCTATCTATCTATTTATCTCCTATCTATCTATCTATCTATCTATCTCCTATCTATCTATCTCCTATCTATCTATCTCCTATCTATCTATCTCCTATCTATCTATCTATCTATCTATCTCCTATCTATCTCCTATCTATCTATCTCCTATTTATCTATCTCCTATCTATCTATCTCCTATCTATCTCCTATCTATCTATCTATCTCCTATCTATCTCCTATCTATCTCCTATCTATCTCCTATCTATCTCCTATCTATCTATCTCCTATCTATCTCCTATCTATCTCCTATCTATCTCCTATCTATCTATCTCCTATCTATCTATCTATCTATCTATCTATCTATCTATCTATCTATCTATCTATCTATCTCCTATCTATCTATCTATCTATCTATCTCCTATCTATCTCCTATCTATCTATCTATCTATCTATCTATCTATCTATCTCCTATCTATCTCCTATCTATCTATCTCCTATCTATCTCCTATCTATCTCCTATCTATCTATCTATCTATCTATCTATCTATCTATCTATCTATCTATCTCCTATCTATCTATCTATCTATCTATCTATCTATCTCCTATCTATCTCCTATCTATCTCCTATCTATCTCCTATCTATCTCCTATCTATCTTCTATCTATCTATCTCCTATCTATCTCCTATCTATCTATCTATCTATCTATCTATCTATCTATCTATCTATCTATCTCCTATCTATCTATCTATCTATCTATCTATCTATCTATCTATCTATCTCCTATCTATCTATCTATCTATCTATCTATCTCCTATCTATCTATCTATCTATCTATCTATCTATCTATCTATCTATCTCCTATCTCCTATCTATCTATCTCCTATCTATCTATCTATCTATCTATCTATCTATCTATCTATCTATCTCCTATCTATCTATCTATCTATCTATCTATCTCCTATCTATCTATCTATCTATCTATCTATCTCCTATCTATCTATCTATCTATCTATCTATCTCCTATCTATCTATCTATCTATCTCCTATCTCCTATCTATCCCCTATCTCCTATCTATCTCCTATCTACCTATCTATCTCCTATCTATCTCCTATCTCCTATCTATCTCCTATCTATCTCCTATCTCCTATCTATCTATCTATCTATCTATCTATCTATCTATCTATCTATCTCCTATCTATCTATCTCCTATCTATCTATCTATCTATCTATCTCCTATCTATCTATCTCCTATCTATCTATCTCCTATCTATCTATCTATCTATCTATCTATCTATCTATCTATCTATCTCCTATCTATCTATCTCCTATCTATCTATCTCCTATCTATGTATCTATCTATCTATCTCCTATCTATCTATGTGTGGGGTGTCTGGGCTCTATACCTGCAGTACTGTATATAATTATTCTTACTATAGAGAAGATATATACATATATATATATATATATATATATATATATATATATATATATATATATATGATGAATCTGTTTTCTTGTTTTCTCGCAGTTTCGGCCCAGAACCTGAAGGCCAGCCTGGACGCCATGGATCACCAAATAAAACGCCTGGAAGGTGACATCAAAAACTTCCCGAAAACCGATAATCCTCACGATAAATTTGTGGAGAAGATGACGATATCCTTTCATGTTTTTGGGTCGTTCACATGAAGCGGTAACACTAGTTAAATATTTACACAGCATGAAATTAGCGGCTGAGCGTGAGCCGCATGTCACACCTGAGATGGTGAGAGGAGTGTGAGCGGACGCCATGATGTGTCCTCCAGGGGCCCCGTGTAACAATCCGCGCAATGGCCGCCGCCATGCCTGTCCCTGACTACCACATACACATGCAGCGCTAATTGTATCTGAAATGTGTCGGGAACCGAATGTGACAATCCGCACGATTACAGCGCAGTCACACTTTATACCGGGAGATTTAATTTACTTATTTTATGTTATTTTCATTGTTTTATCTTAACTCTTCCTCTGTGGGATTATTAGCCATGTCTTATTTTTACTATAATTTATTATAAAATATAAAAGTGGCTTTTATTATTATAATTATTATTATTATTATTGCTATTGTTATTATTATTATTATTATTATTATTATCATTATTATTATTATTATCATTATTATTATTAACAGCTGTACTAGTAGTAATAATAATAATCCACTATGGTTTTAGCTTTATATCCGTTACCTGGATGTCATCACAGTCTCTGCAGATTTCAATCAGGTTGTGTCCTTTGCATTAATATGTACACCCAGTGTGCAGCCTGTAGGTCCGGCCTGAAGCCTGACAGGTCTCTGTTATATGTGAATCAGGTTGTGTCCTTTGCATTAATATGTACACCCAGTGAGCAGCCTGTAGGGCCGGCCTGAAGCCTGACAGGTCTCTGTTATATGTGAATCAGGTTGTGTCCTTTGCATTAAAGGACAAGTGCCATGAAAAGCTTTTTCCCAGTAATTGAAGCACATTACAAAGTTATATAACTCTGTAATATGCTTCAGTCACCTATCTGCCTCCCTTCCCTGTCTTTTCCCCCCTCCACCCCCCACCAGGAAGTGTCCTGACTCACACAGACCTGATTACTGTCCTCACCGTCACCAAGCTCTTCTCTCAGCTCCTTCTCCTGTTACACCAGCCTCCCCCCTCCCCTGCCTTGTCAGGTGACAGGCTTGCTCAGCTCCCATTGGCTGAACAACTGCAAGCCATCACTTGTCACATCTCACTTGCTTATCTTCCCTCAGACTGACTCCGGCACATAGGCAGCTCCCCCCTCCCCTCATACCCTCTCTCCCCCTCCCCTCATACCCTCTCTCCCCCTCCCCTCATACCCTCTCTCCCCCTCCCCTCATACCCTCTCTCCCCCCTCCCCTCATACCCTCTCTCCCCCTCCCCTCATACCCTCTCTCCCCCTCCTCATCCCCTCTCTCCCCCCTCCCCTCATACCCTCTCTCCCCCTCCCCTCATACCCTCTCTCCCCCCTCCCCTCATACCCTCTCTCCCCCTCCCCTCATACCCTCTCTCCCCCTCCCCTCATACCCTCTCTCCCCCTCCCCTCATACCCTCTCTCTCCCCCCTCCCCTCATACCCTCTCTCCCAGAGTCACCTGGCAAGGAGGGGGAGGGGGAGGCTGGTGTAACAGGAGCTAGAGCAGCCCTCCTGCTGATGACTCATCCTCACAAGAAGGAGCAGCTGCCTGGTGACGGTGACAGTAATCAGGTCTGTGTGAGATAGGACACTTCCTGGTGGGGGGTGGAGGAGGGAAAAGACAGGGAAGGGAGGCAGATAGGTGATTGAAGTATATTACAGAGTTATATAACTTTGTAATCTGCTTCAATTACTGGGAAAAAGTTTTTCATGGCACTTGTCCTTTAATATGTACACCCAGTGTGCAGCCTGTAGGGCCGGTCTGAAGCCTGACAGGTCTCTGTCATGTGTGAATCAGGTTGTATCCTTTGCATTAATATGTACACCCAGTGTGCAGCCTGTAGGGCCGGTCTGAAGCCTGACAGGTCTCTGTCATGTGTGAATCAGGTTGTATCCTTTGCATTAATATGTACACCCAGTGTGCAGCCTGTAGGGCCGGTCTGAAGCCTGACAGATCTCTGTCATGTGTGAATCAGGTTGTATCCTTTGCATTAATATGTACACCCAGTGTGCAGCCTGTAGGGCCGGTCTGAAGCCTTTGTGGGTCTTGGTCATCTGTGATCATTTATGTTAAAACTGTAAAAATGTTCATTGTATAATCCATGTATAATATTTGTGATTGTGCTGATCAGGGGACGATCAGTCAGGGTCAGGCTGATCGCAGACACTCGTATACATTGTGTATTGTATTATATTGGTAATATTGATATTTGGCCGTTCCTGTCTCAGTGGCTCCGCCTCTCCTCTCTGACCTTTTCCACAAATATTTAGAAATGTTACCAGGACTAAACCTGCAGCCTCCCTCATCTCTATATAACGTGCAGTAAGTGACGGCTATTGTTTCCTGGTATCAGCCGTTAGCCGCACCGCCCACCATCATCATCAGCCTGTGGCCCTAAATACTAGAAGTGCCATGTCTGCTGGAGTCCGTGCTGTGGGGCTGATTGACATCTGTCTGTGGGTCAGATGGGGAACCACTATATGCAATGGCAGGCACTCCACAGAGACCTCCCTGGGGGCTGCTCTGGGGAGGGTCAGGTCTAGCCACTCCCATTCCCTTTGCTATTGGCTGAACGTGTTCAGGCTCCGCCCTGGAGGAGCTGCACTGTTAGCAGACACATAGGGAAGTGGCCTGCAGGCCATGGAGTGACCATAAAGCTGGGAACAAACGGCTCAGGGGAGCAAACCTCGGCACTGTGATGGAGAGGGCCCAGACTGATGTGTCCTGTGAGGATCTACTCCTCTGACTGCTGATCCACCAAGACCCTCCTGCCCCCCAGGATTTTCACAGGATCCACTTCCTGCCCCTTCAGATCTGCCACTCACCGCCCCATACCTTATCATGGACGTATATCACACCTTGTATACTTAGGGGGACATTTACTGTCACTGCGGCCCTGGCGTACGCCTATCTTATCCCCGCTCGCCTGATGGTGGGTGTGACAAGGCAGGGAGGAGGCGTGGCCTTCTCCCACATCTGATTCACCATGATTTATGGCAGCTCAGGAGCAGGTGCAGATTTCTGTGCCCGCCGTAGGGCAGGTGTAGGTCAGACAGGGCGCGCGCCTCTTAGTGACGCTGCCAGGGCTATTGGGGGAGGGGCCTAATTTAAGAGCAGCTTACGAGTATGGCGCTCCTCATAAATGTCCCCCTCACATTCTTGTATTATCAGGATTTGGTTAAGTTTTTTGCTATTTTTGTTCCCACCAAGTTTTATCCCTAAATTTCTTAAATTTTTGAACAGCAGCCGATGTAGCTGTGAGTGACGCCGAGCGCCGCCTGACACTTTACATTTCCTCCATTGTAATGCAAATTTCACGTTTTCTAAAATGCAAAAAAAAAATCATTTCAATAGAACTGTGTGGAGCTTTGAATTAGCAGATTGCATTAAAGCTGGGGATCTGCGCCGCTCGGAATAAGACGGCCGGCTGACGGACGCGCAGGACATACACCCTCCTGCATTATTCATGGCCGCCATAAAGAGCGCGCCGAGACGGACGCAAAACGCTCGGCATTAATATGTTTTATCATCTCCTTTTGTTGGTAAATGTTGTGTATGTTGGATATACGGCCGGCGATATTTAATGTGACAGTGGGACATGAGGGGGATGGAGCCGGCGGCCGGCGATTCCTCCGCTCGCCTCTTCTCACCACTCCGCAGGAACGTGTGTTTACTGCGCCGAGTGCACGATGAGATTTACAGGTTGTGGCATTTCATAGACTGCTGCTTGTGAATGCATGAAGGGATCTGGGGGAAGAGAGGCTGGAGATGTCAACCCATTAATCACTCCCCGCAGAGCCGCTCCGGCCACCGCGCAAACACTCCGCATCCCGCGCCTCCTAACACATATAAATAGGCTGGGGGAACGGCCATTGACGACAGGATGAAGCCATCGGACTACTAAAGACCAATGTCACCTCAATGATATACAGACAGACAGGGAATCAAATCAGGGACAGAAGTCACAAAAAAGTATCAAAAATTAAAGGGGCTCTCAGGCGAAAATCTTTTTTTTCTTCTTTCAAATCAATTAGTGTCACAAAGTTATATAGATTTCTTATTTACTTTTATTTAAAAATCTCCAGACTTTCAGTACTTATCAGCTGCTGTATGTTCTGCAGGAAGTGATGTATTCTCTCCAGTCTGACACAGTGCTCTCCTCTGTCCATGTCAGGAACTGTCCAGAGCAGGAGAGGTTTTCTATGGGGATTTGCTGCTGCTCTGGACAGTTCCTGACATGGACAGAGGTGGCAGCAGAGAGCACGGTGTAAGACTGGAGAGAATACACCACTTCCTGCAGGACATACAGCAGCTGATACGTACTGGAAGACTGGAGATTTTTTAAATTGAAGTAAATTACAAATATGTATATAAATTTCTGACACCAATTGATTTGAAAGAAAAAGATTTTTTTGCCAGAGTACCCCTTTAATATAGCCAAATGACAAATCCAATGACGCCTTCATGATCGGTCGTTATTGGTGGTTTCCCCAGCAAAAAAATAAAACTGCAAGTAACGTAACTTATTTGAATTAGTTGACAGGGTTGGATGTGTATGTTGCAGTATTCAGGGGCGGGGCTATGGGAGGGGCAGACTCAGCACTCCGCCCTAGAGGCTCCTCCGTTACAGTATGAGGCACCAGGGTTGTATATGGAAGATAGGGGGCTCTTACAGAATCGGCACTGGGGTCCTGGAGCCTCTAGTAGTAGCCGCATGATTATCACATGTTTAATTGATGGAAGATTGGTGTACAGCCCCTGAGGAACCTAAGACTGCCAAAGTGAGACAGTGGGGCCCACTCAGGCTGGGCCAACCTCTGAGCTCTTCTCTATTGCTGCTTGACTCCCTATGACACCCCCCCCCCCCCTCTCCATGGTAAGCGATTAGGAGCATGGGCCTCACATCCTGAGCCGCCTAATGCTGATTTCTGCTCTGAAGCCCCTGTAATAATTGTGTCAGGTTTATACGTGGAGCAGACAATAGAGGACATAGCCCTATAGCTGTAGGTTTAGGCGGATGTAGCAGAGCTCACTGTGCTGGTGTTGTCTGAGGCCGGCCATTATCTGCAATGCAGTCCTAGCGGCTGTGCGCTGAATCCAGCTCTGCTACATGTGTAAGGTTCCCTGTTCGTCAGCCCTTCTTGACATTCATGTCACTTATAATAGTCGGGCCCTTGGCCGCCACCACATGGAGATGGGATTACCATAAAGTGATAAATGTTGTGTGCCCGGTGTGTGCAGTCAGTGTTTGCAGCCTCTCGCCTGGGGACAGGAGCTGTAATCATGGAGCGATGCTAGATAAGAGTCCTGACTGCGGCCATTGTGTGGGGGACAGTAGCGCATTGATGGCATGGCGGCCTCGCTGACTAATGTGCCCTGCAGAGTGTTCTGCCCACTTGTCTGCCGGCCAGCTGGCCCCCGCTCAGTCCTCCACAGCAGCCAGTCCTTCATTTATAATGGCAGTGGGAGATTTAGGGGCCCGAGTTGGCGGACGAGACTCCGACACACATTTCAGGGATTGAAATTTCAACTTTAACCATCTGAAGTCTTTAAATCTCTCGGCCTAATTTAAAAAGCAACACCCAGCGATTCTGCGTGTCTGACCAGGAGCCAAGTGGCACGGCCGCCCCTCGGTGACTAATGGAGCCGCGCCGTAATGTATGAGAATCTCCCGCACAATTATCATCATTCCGTCATAAATCCCCCGAACCTGCCGCTCCATCTGCCACGCCGTCTATTTACTGCGCATTGTGGCCGTCTCAGGAGCTGACATCATCGTATGGTCATCTGTAGACTACAGGAATGGTGGTAGACACTGTATGGCCGAAAGTATGTGCCCCCCAGGTGTCTCAGCCAGAAGCAATGGAAACAAGTGGCCACAACCCCCAATCATCTACATAGACTGTGATGGGGAACCTTCCGTCCTCCAGATGTGGTTGGAGAACTCCAATCTTATAGTGGTGACAGCTCAGCTATAGTGGAGCCGCCCTCCTCCTCATGGGGGGATGGGGTGGTGAAGGGGGGGGAGCCGCCCTCCTCCTCATGGGGGGATGGGGTGGTGGAGGGGTGGGGAGCCGCCCTCAGCCTCATGGGGGCATGGGCTGGTGGAAGAGTGGAGAGCCACCCTCAGACTCATGGGGGGCTGGGCTGGTGAATGGGTGGGGAGCCGCCCTCAGGCCAATGGGGGATGGGCTGGTGGAGGGGTGGAGAGTCGCCCTCAGCCTCATGGGGGGGATGGGCTGGTGGAGGGGTGGGGAGCCGCCCTCAGCCTCATGGGGGCATGGGCTGGTGGAAGAGTGGAGAGCCACCCTCAGACTCATGGGGGGCTGGGCTGGTGAATGGGTGGGTAGCCGCCCTCAGGCGAATGGGGGATGGGCTGGTGGAGGGGTGGAGAGCCGCCCTCAGCCTCATGGGGGGGATGGGCTGGTGGAGGGGTGGGGAGCCGCCCTCAGCCTCATGGGGGCATGGGCTGGTGGAAGAGTGGAGAGCCACCCTCAGACTCATGGGGGGCTGGGCTGGTGAATGGGTGGGGAGCTGCCCTCAGGCCAATGGGGGATGGGCTGGTGGAGGGGTGGGGAGCCGCCCTTAGACCAATGGGGGATGGACTGGTGGAAGAGTGGAGAGCCGCTCTCAGCCTTATGGAGGGATGGACTGGTGGAAGGGTGGGGAGCTGCCCTCAGCCTCATGGGGGGATGGGCTGGTGGAAGAGTGGGGAGCCGCCCTCAGCCTCATGGGGGGATGGACTGGTGGAGGGGTGGGGAGCCGCCCTCAGACCAATGGGGGATGGGCTGGTGGAGGGGTGGGGAGCCGCCCTCAGCCTCATGGGGGTATGGACTGGTGGAGAGAAGCCCTCAGCACCATGGTGGGATGGGCTGGTGGGCTTCTGACATTATACATCTCCTTGGATCCCCTGGAGCCCCTCAGGGTTGGGCCCTGCTTTTGGTCACCCCCTGTTACCCCCCGTTTCCTGCGCTGTACCAGCACTCGCACCTACACTACAATCTACAGCCATTTGTTTATTTGCAAACAGTTCTTGATGTCTCACACGGCTGAGAAGACGCCGGCGCCGTCCCTTAAAGTGCAATTTAATAAGTTATCTGCGGTATGTTAATCAATTATGCAGAAAGTGTGAAATGTAATCTGCCCGTCTGACAGTCGTGTGCGCAACGCTGCAGCCGCAACTTATCAAAAGACAATTTACTGCGCAGCCCGGAGGGGTGTGAGGGGGGGGAGGCTGCATCGCGATGGCAAATTAATTAGAAATCAATAATCTGTCAAATAATAGATCGGCTGCAGCTCCGGTACTGACTGTAAAATCCCCACAATTCACTGCGTTTATTGTGTCCCTCTCCATCTGTCTTCATTACCGTCATCTAGAGACGCTTTGTTATACACAATGGTGTCACAGGAGATAAAGACGAGAGTAGCCGAGGGTGACGGCTTATTCAAGGGGGCGACACTGACATGACACCCCCAGAATGCTGACCCCACAATGACTCATCACCTCTGCAGTGTGACAGCCATAGTGACATCACATGACTATGACAGCCTCTGAAGGGACATCACATGACAGCCTCCAAAGTGACATCACATGACTATGACAGCCTCTGAAGGGACATCACATGACTATTACAGCCTCTGAAGTGGACATCACATGACAGCCTCCAAAGTGACATCACATGATTATGACAGCCTCTGAAGTGACATCATGTGACTATGACAGCCTCAGTGACATCATGTGATGTGACTATGCCAGCCTCTAAAGTGACCTCACATGACTATGACAGGGATCTTATATGCAGGGATCCAGTGGAAGAGTAGGTAGTGCAGGTGTAGGGACTGCAAGTGTAAATGGTGTTCGGAGCAAGATAGAGGTAAAACCAGGGGCGGATTAACTTTCCCATAGGCCCCAGGCTGTTCACCAAGCCTGTCCCCCCCCCCCCCCCCCCCCCCCCCTGTAACTATGGCCGCACTAGCGTGGTGCTCATACTACAGGGTTTATAATGTCATGATGCCCTGATTTGTGCAAAATTGTGCAGCGAGCCGGGGTAATGGGAAGAGAGTGAGGGGAATGAGGAGAGGATGATGGTGGTAGTAGTCTCTCCTGAGCATGGCGCTGAGCTCCTCTGTGAGGGGAATGAGGAGAGGATGATGGTGATGGTAGTCTCTCCTGGTAGCGTGGCACTGAGCTCCTCTGTGAGGGGAATGAGGAGAGGATGATGGTGATAGTAGTCTCTCCTGGTAGTGTGGCGCTGAGCTCCTCTGTGAGGGGAGTGAGGAGAGGATGATGGTGATGGTAGTCTCTCCTGAGTGTGGCGCTGAGCTCCTCTGTGAGGGGGATGAGGAGAGGATGATGGTAGTCTCTCCTGAGTGTGGCACTGAGCTCCTCTGTGAGGGGAATGAGGAGAGGATGATGGTGGTGGTAGTCTCTCCTGAGTGTGGCGCTGAGCTCCTCTGTGAGGGGGATGAGGAGAGGATGATGGTGATGGTAGTCTCTCCTGGTAGTGTGGCGCTGAGCTCCTCTGTGAGGGGGATGAGGAGAGGATGATGGTGATGGTAGTCTCTCCTGGTAGTGTGGCGCTGAGCTCCTCTGTGAGGGGGATGAGGAGAGGATGATGGTGATGGTAGTCTCTCCTGAGTGTGGCGCTGAGCTCCTCTGTGAGGGGGATGAGGAGAGGATGATGGTGGTGGTAGTCTCTCCTGAGTGTGGCACTGAGCTCCTCTGTGAGGGGATGCACTGAGGGCTGCAGGGGGAGAGTGTGCTATACCTGCAGGATGGCTGGAACTTGTCACGGTCACAGGTGGGCACGAGGGCTTCTGCAGGTACAGGGGGACTCTCTGGCGCTTCCCGGGTATCTCTCTCTCTTCTGTGGCTGCTGCAGCGGTCTCTGTAGGGGGGCTGCACCCGTGTGTAAGGTGGTCGGTGGTGTGGACCTGTAGTTCCCCCGGGGCCAACCCCAAAATACTGCTGCCTGGTAATGTGGCCCTTGATGGTGGTGCAGGTGGATCAGACAACAGGGAGACAAGGAGGGAGGCAGTGTAACAACAACTCCTTTACTGTAAGACTTGCAGGTGGTATACAGTCCTTTAGCATACAGCGGTGACTACTGGCGGCTTTGACTGGGCTACTGTACTGATGGAGAGTCTGGTGGTGTGTGGAATGCTGATGGGCGCTGTGACCCTGTGGATCTCTCCCCAATGGCGCTTGAGTCTGTAATCCCTCTCAGTCGGCTAGGGAGCTTCCTGCTTCTGTTACTGGGCCGGGCCTTAGGCCACAACTTTCGGGTCCCAGAGGTATCCAGGGGTCCTAGTCAATCTTACCCCCCGAATTTCAGGAAGATGGGTACAGAGGCCTCAGTTATCTCTGCTACCCAGTATGCTCAAGTCCTTTGGCTTAGGGGTTCTGTCCTTAGGATTCCCACTAGAGTAATACCGTGTATCTCTGTAAATACTTCTGAAGAACTCTCCTCTGGTTCAGTCTCTCCTCCTTTATCTCCTTCCCCTTCTTTTGTAACAAGCAGGCTGGACTGGCCTGCTGGCAGAACAACCACTAGCTGCACTGTATAGTGGCTGTACACACTGAGCACTGAGCTCTGACTTGCCAGTCTGCTCACTGACTGGACTACACTGAACTGAACACCACTTCCTGTCACAGCTCGGTCTTGTGAGGAGACTGCTCCTCCCCCTTCTAGCAACTTCCTATGGGATTAATACACTATCTCTACACTACCTAGAGCAGTTCCCACTAGGGACAGTAGGTGTCGCTGTTGTGTGGTGTGCAGTGTAAAGTATGTAACCCATTCTCTGCCTGCCAGTTACAGGGTACAGAGAAATACAAATAACAGTTGAACATAAGACATGTTACCTCCTAGAATAGACAATAAACTGCTTGTAGACAGGTGCCATCCTCAGCCCAGCCACAGAAACCATGCTCTGGTATACTACAATTGCGGTAAAAAAACAGCGATTTTTAAAAAGTCATGACAGAACTGTAGCCGGTAGACAGTACACCACTGAAAGTTTACGTCTTTTTGAGTGGCCATGGGCCCCCCAGGAGCTCAAGGCCCCGGGCTACTGCCCGAAACGGACCTATTATAATCCGCTACTGGGTAAAACACCTGACACAGTCTCTGAATACAATAGTTACTTTAAATAGACCTGACCTTGGTTGTAGTAACTTGGAGACAGTAGTGGGCTTACGGCTGGCTCAAGGTGGAGGGCTTACGGCTGGGTGGGGGCAGTGGGCTTACGGCTGGCTCGAGGTGGTGGGGTTACGGCTGGCTTGGGGCAGTGGGCTTACGGCTGGCTCGAGGTGGCGGGCTTACGGCTGGGTGGGGGCAGTGGGCTTACGGCTGGCTCAAGGTGGTGGGGTTACGGCTGGCTCAGGGTAGTAGGGCCCTGTCTAGATTCTTGGATTCTCAGCTGTGGGGGCTTTAGAGAAGAGTTACCTACACCCACGTGTATGAACTTTCGCCTAATGCTGTCTATTGGCACAGAATGACACAGATCCAGTGATGTAGGCCCCACCTTGTGGGTAGAGCTAGCCGTCTGGGCAACCCCTTAGCAAACCTAGCAGCTTACAGTAGAGACTCGGCTTATTGCACTTATCTTAACTACTGACTTGCACGTGGAATGGTCAAGGCAAAAGTCTTTGTACAGTTTACCTTCAACTGTGCAGACATAAGGTGCAAATCACAGTGACACCTGGTGGCGGGAGCAGCATTCTACAGGCCCAGAACCTATAACACACTGTACCAGCCTATACGTGATACTGCATCTCCGCACACAATGACATCTCTCGACAAGCAGTGAAGTCTCTTGGCACGCACTGACGTCTCTCGGCACGCACTGACGTCTCTCGGCACGCACTGACGTCTCTCGGCACGCACTGACGCCTCTCCGCACCTAGTGACGTCTCTCCGCACACAGTGACGTCTCTCCGCACGCAGTGACGTCTCTCCGCACGCAGTGACGTCTCTCGACACGCAGTGACATCTCTCGGCTCTGCTGTGTGGATCCTGGGCTGCATATGAATATTCATCCTGGACCCTGATTAAGCCGTCATGTTTATGCACACAGATCGCGGCTGATAAATCGCCGGCTGCGCTGCTGTAAATAATATTAATGATGGTGCAGGAGATAGATAAATGCTGCAATATGACAAATCCACCTTCACTCACCCAGACAGAAAGTATTAACCTCTCTGCCTCTCCGGAGATTCACTCTAAGTGACTGTCAGCAGCTGAATACTGGAGGAGGATAGTAATGTCTGACGGCAAAAGGACCAGGGCGCGAATCTGCCCACAGCCAACTGTCCAGATGTATAATGAGACATCTATCTATCTATCTATCTATCTATCTATCTATCTCCTATCTATCTATCTATCTATCTATCTATCTATCTATCTATCTATCTCCTATCTATCTATCTATCTATCTATCTATCTATCTATCTATCTATCTCCTATCTATCTATCTATCTCCTATCTATCTATCTATCTCCTATCTATCTATCTATCTATCTATCTATCTATCTATCTATCTATCTATCTATCTCCTATCTATCTATCTATCTCCTATCTATCTCCTATCTATCTATCTATCTATCTATCTATCTATCTATCTATCTCCTATCTATCTCCTATCTATCTATCTATCTATCTATCTATCTATCTATCTATCTATCTATCCATCTATCTATCTCCTATCTATCTATCTATCTCCTATCTATCTATCTATCTATCTATCTATCTCCTATCTATCTATCTACAGATGTAACTATCAGTAGCCCCCCCCCCCCCCCCCCCCCACACGGCTATCCTCGCCCCCCTGTGGCTCTGACCCCTTATATCACCAACAATACAGATGGAGCCATTCTCACTGTTCCTCGTGTCTTTTCCTGCCGTCGCGCTGAGGTTTTAGGCTCCGTTATTTAATTAACATCCTTGTTAAACACGAGCGTTTTCCTCAGGGCGAGAGATGCCCCTGGTGACACTTTTTCCAACCTGTTCCCTCTGGCGTCGTCCCAAGCCCAAACAATTAGTACCATGTTGACTTTAAAACCATTTCCCGGCAAAGGGGATTGTTTAGAGCCTGTCACATTACGCTACCCACAGGGGAAGAGCCGCCTAGTCACACCTCTGTCCTGGGGGATCCCGCGTCCTCCATAACAAACCATCACACGTGAGAGCTTAGGGAGCATGACCACAACAATCTGCAGAGACCTGCCAAACCTACACAGTCATACAGCAAATCACTAACACACAAATACACACATGTAGCAGAGATTTGTCAGTCCTGTATATAGGAGCAGTATTATAGTAGTTATATTCCTGTATATGGGAGGCAGTATTATAGTAGTTATATCCCTGTATATAGGAGCAGTATTATAGTAGTTATATTCCTGTATATAGGAGCAGTATTATAGTAGTTATATTCCTGTATATAGGGGCAGTATTATAGTAGTATATTCCTTTATATAGGGGCAGTATTATAGTAGTTATATCCCTGTATATAGGGGCAGTATTATAGTAGTTATATTCCTGTATATAGGGAGCAGTATTATAGTAGTTATATTCCTGTATATAGGAGCAGTATTATAGTAGTTATATCCTTGTATATAGGAGCAGTATTATAGTAGTATATTCCTGTATATAGGAGCAGTATTATAGTAGTTATATCCCTGTATATAGGAGCAGTATTATAGCAGTTATATCCCTGTATATAGGAGCAGTATTATAGCAGTTATATCCCTGTATATAGGAGCAGTATTATAGTAGTTATATCCCTGTATATAGGAGCAGTATTATAGTAGTTATATCCCTGTATATAGGAGCAGTATTATAGTAGTTATATTCTTGTATATAGGGGGCAGTATTATAGTAGTTATATTCCTGTATATAGGAGCAGTATTATAGTAGTTATATCCTTGTATATAGGAGCAGTATTATAGCAGTTATATCCCTGTATATAGGAGCAGTATTATGCCCATTCTCATGGTAACTCATATAGATCAGATTACCTGGCAGGTGGTGACAGTGAATGCAGGATAGGATAACACTCCATTATGTCTCTCTGTATACTATGCAGGGATCCTCTTTATATAGGTGTTGTATGAGGATTTGTTTGGTTTATTAGAGCAGGACAGGTGGGAAACACATAAAGACTTCGGAGCAGATTTCTATAGACCAATGAACTGTACATTTTTAATAGGATCCTGTGGAAGCAGAGAAGCATCTGGGAATAAGAATCCTCCCCTGTAAGATGCTGAGAGTTATGTTTGTCTTCCTGAAAATCCAACAAGACTTGAAACACTGTAAATTGTTTTTCTGGAGGTTTATACGAGGGAAAGTTTCTGGTGGAAAAAAAAAAGATTAAAGACGCCATGTTGTATATGTACAGCCGCCGCCTCCGCTCTCTGAGGATGAGTATTTCTGATAAACAGGTCTGTAAGATAATGGCAGACGGATCACAGGTATGAAGGGGGAATCAGTGATGATGGACTCAAACCCCAGCCATTTAGAACACTTCATCAGTAAGGGGATGCCAGGGGACCACACAGCAGAGCCGATGCCAGGGGACCACACAGCAGAGCTAATGCCAGAGGACCACACAGCAGGGCTGATGCCAGGGGACCACACAGCAGAGCCGATGCCAGGGGACCACACAGCAAGGCTGATGCCAGGGGACCACACAGCAGAGCCGATGCCAGGCGACCACACAGCAGAGCCGATGCCAGGGGACCACACAGCAGAGCTAATGCCAGAGGACCACACAGCAGGGCTGATGCCAGGGGACCACACAGCAGAGCTAATGCCAGAGGACCACACAGCAGGGCTGATGCCAGGGGACCACACAGCAGAGCTAATGCCAGAGGACCACACAGCAGGGCTGATGCCAGGGGACCACACAGCAGAGCCGATGCCAGGGGACCAAACAGCAGAGCTAATGCCAGAGGACCACACAGCAGAGCTAATGCCAGAGGACCACACAGCAGAGCTAATGCCAGAGGACCACACAGCAGAGCCGATGCCAGGGGACCACACAGCAGGGCTGATGCCAGGGGACCACACAGCAGGGCTGATGCCAGGGGACCACACAGCAGAGCTAATGCCAGAGGACCACACAGTAGGGCTGATGCCAGGGGACCACACAGCAGAGCCGATGCCAGGGGACCACACAGCAGAGCCGATGCCAGGGGACCACACAGCAAGGCTGATGCCAGGGGACCACACAGCAGAGCTAATGCCAGAGAACCACACAGCAGGGCTGATGCCAGGGGACCACACAGCAGAGCCGATGCCAGGAGACCAAACAGCAGAGCTGATGCCAGGGGACCACACAGCAGAGCTGATGCCAGGGGACCACACAGCAGAGCTGATGCCAAGGGACCACACAGCAGAGCCGATGCCAGGGGACCACACCGCAGAGCCGATGCCAGGCGACCACACAGCAGAGCTGATGCCAGGGGACCACACAGCAGAGCTGAGGCCAGGGGACCACACCGCAGAGCTGATGCCAGGCGACCACACAGCAGAGCTGATGCCAGGACACCACACAGCAGAGCTGATGCCAGGCGACCACACAGCAGGGCTGATGCCAGGCAACCACACAGCCGGGCTGATGCCAGGAGAGCACACAGCAGAGCTGATGCCAGGCGACCACACAGCAGGGCTGATGCCAGGAGAGCGCACAGCAGAGCTGAGGCCAGGCGACCACACAGCAGAGCTGATGCCAGGCGACCACACAGCAGAGCCGATGCCAGGAGACCAAACAGCAGAGCTGATGCCAGGGGACCACACAGCAGAGCTGATGCCAAGGGACCACACAGCAGAGCCGATGCCAGGGGACCACACCGCAGAGCTGATGCCAGGCGACCACACAGCAGAGCTGATGCCAGGGGACCACACAGCAGAGCTGAGGCCAGGGGACCACACCGCAGAGCTGATGCCAGGCGACCACACAGCAGAGCTGATGCCAGGGCACCACACAGCAGAGCTGATGCCAGGCGACCACACAGCAGGGCTGATGCCAGGCAACCACACAGCCGGGCTGATGCCAGGAGAGCACACAGCAGAGCTGATGCCAGGCGACCACACAGCAGGGCTGATGTGCAACTTGAACAGCCGAGCTGAGTAGTAGGAAGGCTAACATTTAAGCAATGGGATTGGTTCAAGTATCAGGGTCACCATCTAGGACTTGGTAGAAGAAACCTTCCCCCCCGGTGGTCCTGCCCATCCTGGTCACATAGATTTGGCTCCAGTCTGACGCTATAGTTCTCTTATCCGAGGTTGACGTTTTTGCTTATTCAGCCGCCATTTGAACTCCACATTAAACATTTACATCTCCATTCAGCGCTTGGGCCTGGTAATCCATAACCTCACATTTCCGAGGAAACCATTAGAGGTAGCGAGAGATTTCCAAAACTTCCTGGCCGTATATAAAGTCTTCAGCGTCCTCCCCCGGAGTTTTATAAAGTTATGTTATTTGGTTTTGGCTTCTTTTAGATATTGTAAGACGAATAATCTCCTTAAGTGGCAATTATTCACGGCGGAGCGTCTCGCTGACCGCTCAGGCGTAAGTGATACGAAGCATTGTTCGCCTATGAAGACGTCTTCTGCCTGATTCCTGTGATCTATTCACACCCTAATGCTTTTTTGGGGGGAGTTATTAGTTTCTGAGTAACGTCAAATATATAAAAAAAAATCCGCAGCCGTGGAAAAGATTATTGTTACTGATGAACAGTGAGGATGTTTAAAGGGGTAATCCGCAGACCGCCATCCCCTCCTATACCGGGGATCGGTGAGTGGGGCTACCAATGGGGACACTATAGGCTGATAGCTCCGGGTCCGGGATGTATTATAGTATAGTAAGGTCTGATGGTACGGCATCCTCCGGACTACACAGTGCCAGATTATTGGACATTCAAGACCACCAGATGTTTCATTTTTATATTATCTATCTACATTGGCAAAGATAAAGGCACCAAAGGGCACTGCTATTAGGGGGTACAGGAAAGGGCACTGCTACTAGGGGGTACAGGTAAGGGCACCGCTATTAGGGAGTACAGGAAAGAGCACCGCTATTTGGGGGTACAGGAAAGGGCACCGCTATTAGGGGGTACAGGAAAGGGCACCGCTATTAGGGGGTACAGGAAAGGGCACCGCTATTAGGGGGTACAGGAAAGGGCACCGCTATTAGGGGGTATAGGAAAGGGCACCGCTACTAGGGGGTACAGGAAAGGGCACCGCTATTATGGGGTACAGGTAAGGGCACTGCTATTAGGGGGTACAGGAAAGGGCACCGCTATTAGGGGGTACAGGAAAGGACACTGCTATTAGGGGGTACAGGAAAGGGCACTGCTATTAGGGAGTACAGGAAAGGGCACCGCTATTAGGGGGTACAGGAAAGGGCACCGCTATTAGGGGGTACAGGTAAGGGCACCGCTATTAGGGGGTACAGGAAAGGGCACCGCTATTAGGGGGTACAGGAAAGGACACTGCTATTAGGGGGTACAGGAAAGGACACTGCTATTAGGGGGTACAGGAAAGGACACTGCTATTAGGGGGTACAGGAAAGGACACTGCTATTAGGGGGTACAGGAAAGGACACTGCTATTAGGGGGTACAGGAAAGGGCACCGCTATTAGGGGGTATAGGAAAGGGCACTGCTATTAGGGGGTACAGGAAAGGGCACCGCTATTAGGGGGTACAGGTAAGGGCACTGCTACTAGGGGGTACAGGAAAGGACACTGCTATTAGGGGGTACAGGAAAGGGCATTGCTACTAGGGGGGGCACATACTGTATATATAAGGCAGATCAGGGTATACACATACTGTATATATAAGACTGATCGGGGTATACACATACTGTATATATAAGACTGATCGGGGTATACACATACTGTATATATAAGACTGATCGGGGTATACACATACTGTATATATAAGGCAGATTGGGGTATACACATACTGTATATATAAGGCAGGTTGGGGTATACACATACTGTATATATAAGGCAGGTTGGGGTATACACATACTGTATATATAAGACTGATCGGGGTATACACATACTGTATATATAAGGCAGATCAGGGTATACACATACTGTATATATAAGGCAGATCGGGGTATACACATACTGTATATATAAGACTGATCGGGGTATACACATACTGTATATATAAGGCAGATCAGGGTATACACATACTGTATATATAAGGCAGATCGGGGTATACACATACTGTATATATAAGACTGATCGGGGTATACACATACTGTATATATAAGACTGATCAGGGTATACACATACTGTATATATAAGACTGATCGGGGTATACACATACTGTATATATAAGACTGATCGGGGTATACACATACTGTATATATAAGGCAGATTGGGGTATACACATACTGTATATATAAGACTGATCGGGGTATACACATACTGTATATATAAGGCAGATTGGGGTATACACATACTGTATATATAAGACTGATCGGGGTATACACATACTGTATATATAAGACTGATCGGGGTATACACATACTGTATATATAAGGCAGATTGGGGTATACACATACTAGGGGGTACAGGAAAGGGCACCGCTATTATGGGGTACAGGTAAGGGCACTGCTATTAGGGGGTACAGGAAAGGGCACCGCTATTAGGGGGTACAGGAAAGGACACTGCTATTAGGGGGTACAGGAAAGGGCACTGCTATTAGGGAGTACAGGAAAGGGCACCGCTATTAGGGGGTACAGGAAAGGGCACCGCTATTAGGGGGTACAGGTAAGGGCACCGCTATTAGGGGGTACAGGAAAGGGCACCGCTATTAGGGGGTACAGGAAAGGACACTGCTATTAGGGGGTACAGGAAAGGACACTGCTATTAGGGGGTACAGGAAAGGGCACCGCTATTAGGGGGTATAGGAAAGGGCACTGCTATTAGGGGGTACAGGAAAGGGCACCGCTATTAGGGGGTACAGGTAAGGGCACTGCTACTAGGGGGTACAGGAAAGGACACTGCTATTAGGGGGTACAGGAAAGGGCATTGCTACTAGGGGGGGCACATACTGTATATATAAGGCAGATCAGGGTATACACATACTGTATATATAAGACTGATCGGGGTATACACATACTGTATATATAAGACTGATCGGGGTATACACATACTGTATATATAAGACTGATCAGGGTATACATATACTGTATATATAAGGCAGGTCGGGGTATACACATACTGTATATATAAGGCAGATTGGGGTATACACATACTGTATATATAAGGCAGGTCGGGGTATACACATACTGTATATATAAGGCAGATCGGGGTATACACATACTGTATATATAAGGCAGATCGGGGTATACACATACTGTATATATAAGGCAGATCGGGGTATACACATACTGTATATATAAGGCAGATCGGGGTATACACATACTGTATATATAAGACTGATCGGGGTATACACATACTGTATATATAAGGCAGATCAGGGTATACATATACTGTATATATAAGGCAGATCGGGGTATACACATACTGTATATATAAGACTGATCGGGGTATACACATACTGTATATATAAGGCAGATCGGGGTATACACATACTGTATATATAAGACTGATCGGGGTATACACATACTGTATATATAAGACTGATCGGGGTATACACATACTGTATATATAAGACTGATCGGGGTATACACATAGGGGGAGATTTATCAGACATGGTGTAAAGTGAGACTGGCTCAGTCGCCCCCGGCAACCAATCAGATTCCACTTTTCATTCCTCACAGACTCTTTGGAAAATGAGAGGTGGAATCTGATTGGTTGCCGGGGGCGACTGAGCCAGTCTCACTTTACACCGTGTGATAAATCTCCCCCATATACTGTATATATGACCTGTGTATACCGGCAGCCAGTTACATATACGTATACATAACGGAGTGCAGGAATATTGCGCTGTTTACTGTTACGTTGCGGACTCTGCAGCCCCCGAGCTCCATATTAGCAGAACGATGCCAGAATTATACTGTACATTTGGCGCCTCCATAGATTCCTATAGACTGTAGCGCTGCGGTCATCTCCACGTGTAGCAGAGCTGAGTTTGCATTGAGCGTTGTGACTTTTGTGCAGCATGTTGCCCCCTTAGCGCAGCGCCGGTACATCTGCGGCTCTCTCTATAGATGTACACTAGAGGAGGGCGACCTCTCCGCAGTCCCAGCCGCCCCATTATTACGTGTCCGATGGCGCGCAGATTTCCCTCTCATTGAGCGCCTGTAATCCGTTCTCGGCATTAATTAACAACGTGCGTGGAGCAGTGATGGCAGAGACGTCGCTCGGCTGAGCCTCCAGATTACTTTCCAGAAGCGTGGGAATCCTGGCCGCCCTCACCTGATCGCATGGCAATCGCTCGCTACGAATTATTTACTAATTAATCCTCCAGTGTTTAACAAGTCAGCGTTTACTGTGCGTCCTGGCCCCGGGCCAATCCTCCCGCCAGCCCCCACCCCGCATCCTCAGCGCATTATTGAAGAAACACGCTTTATTCCCAGGTGGCCACACTAACGTCTTGCCGTCCGTGTTTTCATTTGTTTTTGGAAGATACTTATACTGTAATTGTGCGCATCCGTTTTTCCATTGACTTTCATTATTGATCAGAACGGATTGTCACAATTGCTTCAGTTTTCACAACTGTTTGTGCAAAAACAAATGAAACATTGGACTGCAAAACGTAGTGTGAACCCGGCCTTAGTGTCTGGACATTTTTACCAGCTGCCCCCCTGAATTTGGCAACGCCTCAAGGTCGCCCCTTACTGCATCTACTGCCATGTTATTTTGTGTTTGCCGACACGTGGTCCCCCGTATGTTTAGGAGGCGCAGAGATCACAGCTGCATCGTGGTTGCTGCAGAAAATCAAAACCAACTGGACTTCTGTTTACAAGCGACGCTTTGTCTGGAGATTGGCCAGCATTGACCTCTGTGTGTAACGCTGGGGGCTGCCTGCACCCATGCTCATAGATAGCTGAACCCCAACTCTAAGGGTCCCTTCACACTATGGGATTTGCCTGGAATCCTGAGCAAATTCTGTGGTGTGAACAACAGAGGAATCGCCCTGGTGTCTGTAATAAGATGCTGAGTCCCTGTAGCCTACAGCTCCGCGTACATGGTAGACTGCTCGCATGGTCCAGTAGAGATGGGGGAACTTCCAAAAAGGTCGGGTTCACACAAACCCAAATGATTGGCATTTGAATCCCGTTGCCTGGAAACCATGGATACAGCCTATGGCCTCGGGCTGCATCCACCTTCTCCAAGCAGCAGGATTCAAATGCCAGTCATTCGAGTTTGTGTGAACACGATCTTTCGGCAGGATCCATCATCTCTCATCTCCAGTTATCTCTCCTGCTACCTCTCATGTGCGCTCAGCTTAGCCAAAATTCCTCTGTCCTCCCAGACTCCTTTGGCAGCAGCTTATTTCCTCAAGAACAAAGGGGCCCAGGTCCTTTTTACTGCACCATCATCTATCTGGCGATTCGGGAGGCCTCCATCCTGGATCCAATATAACAGAGCAACAAAATTTCCTTCAAACCCCGACAGGTTTCTACACTTGATACAATTATGAAAACTTTTGACGTGGTCACTGGGTACCACAATGTGATATTTTTCTCTGTTTCTCAGATTTGATGTAAGTGGATTATTTATTACCCATTATAGAGGCTCAGCGCTTAGCCTTAAACCATCGGGTTTGTTCCCAGCCCTGATGTGCTCACAGGACATCGGGTGTTCACGATTTTCATACATATTCCATCTTTGCTCTGGTTTTGATTTGGAGGGCAGAGGAGACTGAAGGCCGATGGGGTCCGGAGAGGGCTGGGCGCGCGGCAGGTGTGCCGGGATCCACCGACATTGAGAATGCGGCTGGCGGTGTACCAGTGTAGCAGGCCAGTTTAACCCCCGTCCAGATTATACCCGGGTATAAAATGATTTACACAAAGAAAGGCTATGATACAAAATATAGCATAAAGTTTATTGGCATGACTTAAAATCAACACTCAAAATTTACATATAGTGCAAGGAAAATCCAATAGAAAAAAGCAACCCACTGCCACAGTACTTGAAAAATCAAATAAGCGTACATGAATAACGGCAAGCATAAAGATCACTGTTGACATCTATGCAGTATACCCACATAGCCTCCCAGGCTTCCTAGGCATAAATATACCTAACCTATAATAGGTTGACAGCCTAACTCAAGACATATGCTTACCCATGGCAATGATGTCGCTACCCCGACGCACGTTTCGCGTACTTCCGCTTTCTCAAGGGGCGCCCCTTGAGAAAGCGGAAGTACGCGAAACGTGCGTCGGGGTAGCGACATCATTGCCATGGGTAAGCATATGTCTTGAGTTAGGCTGTCAACCTATTATAGGTTAGGTATATTTATGCCTAGGAAGCCTGGGAGGCTATGTGGGTATACTGCATAGATGTCAACAGTGATCTTTATGCTTGCCGTTATTCATGTACGCTTATTTGATTTTTCAAGTACTGTGGCAGTGGGTTGCTTTTTTCTATTGGATTTTCCTTGCACTATATGTAAATTTTGAGTGTTGATTTTAAGTCATGCCAATAAACTTTATGCTATATTTTGTATCATAGCCTTTCTTTGTTTGTGTAAATGATAGTATTTATGGGCTATTAGTAACAGTATTCATGGACCATTAAAAATTAAGGGTTATTAATTCCGTTGTTGGAAACCGCATAATACTATATTGGTGTCCATTGGAACTATTGTGTATAAACCGGGTATAAAATGGCCTAGGCCAAACTATACCCCCCCAGGCCAGAATATACCCCGGGGTATAAAATGGCCTAGGCCAGAGTATACCCCGGGGTGTAACATAGCCTAAGCCAGAGTATACCCCGGGGTGTAACATAGCCTAGGCCAAACTATACCCTGGGGTGTAACATAGCCTAGACCAGAGTATACCCATCCAGGTCAGAATATATCCATCTAATGTCGAACCAGGCCACAGTATACCTCGGGGGATAAACTCTATACCTGGGGGTATAAACAGCCTAGGCCAGGCTATATCTCTCCGGGCCATAATGTTATTACTTCACTGGTTTTCTCACCCCTGGCCCAGACCACAGTATACACCAGGGGATATATTTTCATACCTAGGGGTGTAATATAGCCTAGGCCATACTATAAACCTGGGGGCAGTCTAGCCCAGGCCACAGTATACCCCTACAAGTTATCATGTCACTGGTTTTCTCACCCCTGGCCCAGACCACAGTATACCCCGGGGGATAAATTTTCATACCCAGGGGTGTAATATAGCCTAGGCTATGCTATAAACCTGGGGACAGTCTAACCCAGGCCACAAAATACCCCTCCAAGTTATCATGTCTGTTTTTCTCAGTTCTGACCGAGGCTACAGTATACAGGAGGGGATATATTCTATACCAGGGGGTGTAACATAGCCCAGGCCACAGTATACAGGAGGGATATATTCTATACCAGGGGGTGTAACATAGCCCAGGCCACAGTATACAGGAGGGGATATATTCTATACCGGGGGGATGTAACATAGCCCAGGCCACAGTATACAGGAGGGGATATATTCTATACCAGGGGGTGTAACATAGCCCAGGCCACAGTATACAGGAGGGATATATTCTATACCAGGGGGTGTAACATAGCCCAGGCCACAGTATACAGGAGGGGATATATTCTATACCGGGGGGATGTAACATAGCCCAGGCCACAGTATACAGGAGGGGATATATTCTATACCGGGGGGTCTAACATAGCCCAGGCCACAGTATACAGGAGGGGATATATTCTATAACAGGGGGTCTAACATAGCCCAGGCCACAGTATACAGGAGGGGATATATTCTATACCGGGGGATGTAACATAGCCCAGGCCACAGTATACAGGAGGGATATATACTATACCAGGGGATGTAACATAGCCCAGGCCACAGTATACAGGAGGGATATATTCTATACCGGGGGTGTAACATAGCCCAGGCCACAGTATACAGGAAGGATATATTCTATAACAGGGGGTATAACATAGCCCAGGCCACAGTATACAGGAGGGGATATATTCTATAACAGGGGGTATAACATAGCCCAGGCCACAGTATACAGGAGGGATATATACTATACCAGGGGATGTAACATAGCCCAGGCCACAGTATACAGGAGGGATATATTCTATACCGGGGGTGTAACATAGCCCAGGCCACAGTATACAGGAGGGGATATATACTATACCAGGGGATGTAACATAGCCCAGGCCACAGTATACAGGAAGGATATATACTATACCAGGGGGTGTAACATAGCCCAGGCCACAGTATACAGGAGGGGATATATACTATACCAGGGGATGTAACATAGCCCAGGCCACAGTATACAGGAAGGATATATACTATACCAGGGGGTGTAACATAGCCAAGGCCACAGTATACAGGAGGGATATATTCTATAACAGGGGGTATAACATAGCCCAGGCCACAGTATACAGGAGGGGATATATTCTATAACAGGGGGTATAACATAGCCCAGGCCAGAATATATCCCTCCAGGTCATAATGTTATCACTTTACTGTTTTTTTTTTTCACTTTATCTCTAATTTGTTAAAAAGTGCGCCAATTTTTTTTAAATCATACTTGGACATACAGCTGCTTCCTCTTGTTAAGTTTTTTATGGGCTGTTCAAAATTTTACGGTTGTTGCGCAAAAATCATTAGACGCAAGTGCCTTGATACATCTTGCAAAAATTATTGCACATTTTTTGCATTTTTGGAGCCCATTTTTTTCCTCCTTTTTTGCAACAAAAAAAAATGGATTGAAAAACGGATCAAAAATGCATTTTTTTTAGTGTACACAAAAATGCGGTCAACCACAGTATTTGTATACGCTAAAAAAAGGATGCATTTTTATCCATTTTTTTTATTATGGAATGGAAAAACTAATGAAGAAAAAGACTGATCAAAATGGAGGCACACAAACGCTTCCTTTTTTTCTCATCCATTTTGCAAAAAACTAATGGGGGAAAAAATGGCTGCAATAACACAGTGTGAACCCAGTCTAAAACAGTTTGGCTACAAAGCTACGTTAGGGTAGGATTTTGCGCAAAAAAATTTAAATTTACACTAGTTAATAGAACAACCCCCCTCCCCCTTGCATACATTGAAAAAAGGTGCAGGCATTGAAAACTGATGTAAAATAGCGCAAAACCCTTAATAAGTCTTGGACAGGTATTTATGAAGTCACAAAATCTCCTTATTAGCCAAAAAAAACCCATAATGATAAATGTCGCTAAGGCTCCATCCACACTAAGCAAGAATGTCCGAATTCCGCGGCGCGGCGCTCCGCTGCGGAATCCCGCCGTGCTCAGTGTGCTGCTGTGAGTGAAGGAGAGGGCGCGCGCTCCTCCACTGCCGCCGCTCTCTGCTCAAAGAACTAACATGTCAGGACAATGACAGGAGGAAGAGGACGCCTTCAATCCTTCACTCACAGTGAGACACTAAGCACGGCGGGATTCTGCGGCGGAGCGCTCCACCGCAGAATTCCGACATTCTTGCTCAGTGTGAACAGGGCCTATGGGGGAGGCAACCAATCAGATTTCACCTTTTATTCCTCACAGACTCTTTGGAAAATGAAAGGTGAATTGGTTGCTAGGGGCAACTGAGCCAGTGTCACTTACCACCATGGGGGAGATTTACCAAACATGGTGTAAAGTGAAACTGGCTCAGCCGCCCCCGGCAACCAATCAGATTCCATCTTTCATTTTCCAAAGAGTCTGTAAGGAATAAAAAAATGGAATCTGATTGGTTGCCGGGGGCGACTCAGCCAGTGTCACTGTCCACCATGTGTGATAAATCTCCCCCCATGTGTGATAAATCTTCTCCTATGTGTTTAGATTTTTAAGATTTCCATCAGTAGCTTCTCACTTAACTCAGCAGACAAAGCCGAATCCCCAATAAAATGTAAAAAAAATTAAGTATTTCTTGTGTCTATCACTCACTGCTACTGATTTCTTGGGGGTATAAAATGGCCTGAGGGGGTATGAATTGGCCTAGGCCGAAATATACCCCGGGGTATAAACTAGCCTAGGCCATTTTAACCCCGTGTATAGTCTGGGCTGAGGGTATACTCTGGCCTGTTACACTGGGTCCTCACAACCAGGTGACAGGAGGTCATAGCCGGCCGCTGCTTTTCATGTTCTCTGTTTAATGCTAAAATAAGAAAGAACCGATATGGAGCAGTCAGAATCTCTGTGTGAGGGATTGACGTCTCTTAGAGGACGGGATACGACTGGCGTTCGGCCAATAAATTATCAAATCTATCATAAGAAATCTCTACTAACACATATATCCCCATCAGGACTTCTCCTTGTATCCCCTGGGTAACCATGTCTTGTGCCCCGATGTGTGGTCTTCATGATATCATGTGACCATAACCCCCCTCTTGTCCCGGCCTATAAATTTTTGGATTTGTGCTATTGAAAGGAATTGAATGGAATTGATTGTACAGAGGAGCTACATACAGAGATCATTTTCTGCGCAGAGAGCTCCTCAGGGGCGGAGCTAAAGAGATTCATAGCTAGCAGTTAAACCTCAGCCAGGGTGGGAAGGCCTAGGCCTCTCTGCTCTGTCAGAAGACACGTGATAGGTTGGGGCCCAGTTACACATCCTGCATTGGGGCTCAGAACCTCCTGCTTAGTCCTCTGACTCTTCTATTCTCCTCCCCTTCACAAACATAGAATAAGAGGAGGAGCAGCTCCCGGCCCACAAGGAGCTCTCACTAAATATTACAAAAAATTAGGCACATCACAGCCCTTAATTTTTGAATCTATTCACAGGGGTTTTGCAGGATTAGAAGAACTTCACAGCTTCTTGAAGAAACAGCGCCACACCTGCCCAGTGTTTGTATCTGGTATTACAGCTCAACTCTCCAGCAGATACTGCTAAGCTGCAATACCACACGCAGCCTGTGAACAAGTGTGGTGCTGTTTCACCATGGAAGCAGCCATGTTTTTCTGGACTCCTTTAATATCTTTTCGGACTAGTTGTTCCATTGAAATCCGTGTTTTTCATTTTAAAGGAAAAAAAAGTCATTTTAGGTCGATGAAATGATCCCCAAGCTTAGTGAGGAAAACATATTAAAAAAGCTAATAGGGAAGAAGTGCTTAATCCCGTTGTTTGCGTCTCTGAATTAATTTCCTTTGCTGGATATTGAAATTCCTTCGAATCATCAATTGAACAGGCGACAGGCGCGATGTACGGAGAGAAGCTGCCGGGCGCTCGCTGCCTTCCCGTGAAGCCTCTGTTTTTTTGTTCTGACCTCTCATCAGTTTTACCAATTGATCTCTATGTGACACGTTTCCTTGTATTCACCTTTCCAGATGACACGCATCTCAGCATCGTCAGGGATCGACGCCATCTTATCATTATGCCAAATTCCTTCACAGATTTACCTCAGACTATGGAGAACTGACGGGAGGGCAGGGAGTTCCCAAGGACATAGATGGGTGGGGGGCATTTATGAAGACTGGCGTACTCCTACAACGCTCTTACATTAGGCCCCGGCCCCAACTGTTCCTGATCCCTCCTGAGAAGGCGTAAATCAAGGCAAATCATGATACGCCAGGGAGAAGGGGTGACTCTGCGGCTGCTCTGCGGTGTACTCCGGGGAGAAGGGGTGAATCTGCAGCTGCTCTGCGGTGTAGGCCGGGGAGAAGGGGTGAATCTGCGGCTGCTCTGCGGTGTACGCGGGGGAGAAGGGGTGACTCTGCAGCTGCTCTGCGGTGTACGCCGGGGAGAAGGGGTGACTCTGCGGCTGCTCTGCAGTGTACGCCGGGGAGAAGGGGTGAATCTGCGGCTGCTCTGCAGTGTACGCCGGGAAAAGGGGTGACTCTGCGGCTGCTCTGCAGTGTACGCCGGGGAAAAGGGGTGACTCTGCGGCTGCTCTGCGGTGTACGCCGGGGAGAAGGGGTGAATCTGCAGCTGCTCTGCAGTGTACGCCGGGGAAAAGGGGTGACTCTGCGGCTGCTCTGCGGTGTACGCGGGGGAGAAGGGGTGACTCTGCGGCTGCTCTGCAGTGTACGCCGGGGAAAAGGGGTGACTCTGCGGCTGCTCTGCGGTGTACGCCGGGGAAAAGGGGTGACTCTGCGGCTGCTCTGCGGTGTACGCCGGGGAGAAGGGGTGACTCTGCGGCTGCTCTGCGGTGTACGCCGGGGAGAAGGGGTGACTCTGCAGCTGCTCTGCGGTGTACGCTGGGGAGAAGGGGTAAATCTGCGGCTGCTCTGTGGTGTACGCCGGGGAGAAGGGGTGACTCTGCGGCTGCTCTGCGGTGTACGCCGGGGAGAAGGGGTGACTCTGCGGCTGCTCTGCGGTGTACGCTGGGGAGAAGGGGTGGATCTGCAGCTGCTCTGTGGTGTACACCGGGGAGAAGGGGTGACTCTGCGGCTGCTCTGCGGTGTAGGCCGGGGAGAAGGGGTGACTCTGCGGCTGCTCTGTGGTGTACGCCGGGGGAAGGGATGAATCTGCGGCTGCTCTGCGGTGTACGTCGGGGAGAAGGGGTAAATCTGCGGCTGCTCTGTGGTGTACGCTAGGAAGAAGAGGTAAATCTGCGGCTGCTCTACGGTGTACGCTGGGGAGAAGGGGTAAATCTGTGGCTGCTCTGTGGTGTACGCCGGGGAGAAGGGGTTAATCTGCGGCTCCTCCCTGGTGTACACCATGGAGAAGGGGTGAATCTGCGGCTGCTCTGCGGTGTACGCCGGGGGAAGGTGTGAATCTGCGGCTCCCCCCTGGTGTACGCCGGGGAGAAGGGGTTAATCTGCGGCTCCTCCCTGGTGTACAACAGTGGTGCAGCATTAATAAATGTCCCCCATAGAGTATAAGTATTTTCCTGAAGGAAATGTTGAGCTTTGCAAGAACCGAATCCTAACACCCGGTGCGACGTGTGGCAACAACTAAACCTCTAATATTAACAGTTTCCTGAAGTTATTATAATTAATATTGGCGTCAGTCACTATTTATGGTCGGGGATTAGAGGACCGTCTCCTTTCCGTCTCCTTATCCCGATTATATGGTCTCCATCCACAATGTTACTTATAAAAGTGACACAAGAAGAAACGGCTCCTTAACTTCATTCTTTCTCTTGCTAGATTGGGGCCATGTGCCGGTCATCTCAGGGTCCGCAGCCCTGGGGGGTCCTTTCAGTCCTTCACTTCCCCATTACCCTCCCACTTCTGTAGTACGAGCTCCATAGCGGGGGGGGGGGGGGTCTCCTTATATCAATGAGCATTACCTGTGTGATGAGTGGCCTGGGCCGGATTCCTCTGGATCCATAGAAAGATTCTTATGATACGGCTGCCAGCGAATACTAGGAGCCCAGAGGGGGCAGAGGAGTCGTGAAGAGGAGGAGAGAGGGGTCTGGAGGAGGGGGCAGAGGGGTCTGGAAGAAGAGGACAGAGGGGTCTGGAGGAGGGCACAGAAGAGTCTGGAAGAAGAGGACAGAGGGGTCTGGAGGAGTGGACAGGGGAGTGTGGAGGGGGAGGACAGTGGGATCTGGATCATGGACAGTCCATTTGGCCGGCAGTTATGTGCACAGTTTGGCGGCCATCACGCATCCCCTGGTATAGCAGTATATTACGGAAAGGATAGCTGGAAATAATGGTGAGTGTATGGAGAGTGACTTGCAGGCCTTGGCCGTGTTCAGGCTGCCCCTCCTCTGACGTCATCCTCCTCCCCCCCTCTGACCGCCATCCCCCCCCTCTGACGGCCGTCCTCCCCCCCCCCCGACCTCTATCCTGCTCCCCCCCTGACCGCCATCCTCCTCTCCCCCTCTGACCGCCATCCTCCTCTCCCCCTCTGACCGCCATCCTCCTCTCCCCCTCTGACCGCCATCCTCCCCCCCTCTGACCGCCATCCTCCTCTCCCCCTCTGACCGCCATCCTCCTCTCCCCCTCTGACCGCCATCCTCCTCTCCCCCTCTGACCGCCATCCTCCCCCCCTCTGACCGCCATCCTCCTCTCCCCCTCTGACCGCCATCCTCCCCCCCTCTGACTGCCATCCTCCCCTCCTCTGACCGCCATCCCCCCCCAGACCGCCATCCTCCCCCCCCTCTGACCGCCATCCCCCCCAGACCGCCATCCTCCCCCCCTCTGACCACCATCCTCCACCCCCTCTGACCGCCATCCTCCCCTCCTCTGACCGCCATCCCCCCCAGACCGCCATCCTCCCCCCTCTGACCGCCATCCTCCTCTCCCCCTCTGACCACCATCCTCCCCCCCTCTGACTGCTATCCTCCCCCCCGCTGACCGCCATCCTCCCCCCCCCTTACCTCCATCCCCCCCCCCTCCAGACCGCTATCCTCCCCCCCCTCTGACCTCCCCCCCCCCCAGACCGCCATCCTCCCCCCCCCCTCTGACCTCCATCCTCCCCCCCCTTACCTCCACCCCCCCCCTCCAGACCGCTATCCTCCCCCCCCCTCTGACCTCCACCCCCCCCCCCAGACCGCCATCCTCCCCCCCTCCGACCTCCATCCCCCCCCCCCCACACCGCCAACCTTCCCCCCCCCCCCCAGACCGCCATCCCTCTCCCCCATTACAGCAGGGGATGTGCAGTCACTCGGTGAGGTAAGAATACATTGTGTTCGCACCTCTCGCACAGTCTCACTGCTGATATTGTTATCCTAAATGGATTCCGTGTAAAATCTCACACATCAGCCGTAGCCGCAAACCATGAAGCTGTTTAACATGCTACTGTTTATAGAAATGGTGCTAAAATATGGATCTGCTGTCAGCCTAGCCGGGATCTCACTCACCACAGGCCGTGGACAGCTTCTCATCATGTTTTGGCCGTAAACAATTTGTTCTTGTAGATTTGTGGCTTTGGGTGGAGGAAAAAGTCACCGCTCTACTCTCACATCCCCTCCATGTATATACATATCTCTATCCCCTCCATGTATATACATATCTCTCTATATATCTCCCCTCCATGTATATACATATCTCTATATATCACCTCCCTGTATATACATATCTCTCTCTATATATATCCCCTTCCTGTATATACATATCTCTATATACCACCTCCCTGTATATACATATCTCTCTATATATATCCCCTTCCTGTATATACATATCTCTATATATCCCCCCGTATATACATATATCTCTATATATCTATCTCCTCTCCCATATATCTCTATATATCTATCTCCTCTCCTCTATATATATATCTCCTCTCCCTGTATATACATATCTCTCTATATATCTTCCCCCCCTGTATATACATATCTCTGTATAACCCCCCCCCTGTATATACATATCTCTCTATATATCTCCCCTCCCTGTATATACATATCTCTCTATATATCTCCTCTCCCTGTATATATACATATCTCTATATCCATCCCCTCCATGTATATACATATCTCTATATATCCCCCGTATATACATATCTCTCTATATATCCCCCTCCCTGTATATACATATCTCTCTATATATCCCCCTCCCTGTATATATACATATCTCTATATATCCATCCCCTCCCTGTATATACATATCTCTTTATATCCCCCTCCCTGTATACTGTATATATCTCTTTATAGCTGAACCCTTGTAGGAGGAGAGGGGCAGCTCTTCCTCTACGTTTTGCTATACTCAGGTGTCGTTACGCCATAATAACCAGGAGGCGACTTTGCCGCCGGCCGCCTATGGGGATATATATGGCAGATAATCATTTCTGAAAGCTGTAAGTGATGTTTTATCTTTGGAGTGAATAGAGCGACAATATAAGGTGCCGCAGAGCGCTGGGAGAGGGGGCCATTACTGGGGCCACTGTATATATAAGCAGGGTTATGTATACAAATCAATGGCCATAATATCCCCCGTTATGTCACCGGGAGAAGCCGTTATCTGAGGATAAAATTGTTCTGCATTGAAATCGATAGACAACAACTTTTACTTGCGCATAACAAGGTCATAGGCGGCCATCCATCCCGCGCTCCTCTCCCAGCGACAGAGATTGCAGCAATAGACTGGAGGACATAATACTTGATTGACCACCCATAGCCGGGCGGGAAACCATTGGCCAGATCTCGGGAGATTTTATCCTACGTTATGGATGGTCAGCCATTTCATTATCCTGCATCTAGCGCCGCTCTACAAGGTGGAATCAAATGCAATGTAATAGCTGTCAATGGCGAGCGTGACAAATCACACACAACTTCAGCACGGTTTCCAAAGACCCGGTTCAAGATTTTTAGCGAGAGGAAAAGCAATTTGTTTGACGACCATTTTTTTTTTGTATTGTAGATCGAGATAATTTATTTGGTGGGAAAAGCAAATGTTGTTTCGTGATGGGACATTTAAAGGGATTTTCCACTCTGGTTTCATAAAAAAGTAAGTGGATGTAACGCGTCGTCCTTCTGGGACCCCCAGCGATCGGCAGATGAAGCATTACACAATGTCCGTTCACATCAATGGGCTGTGTGTGTAATGCAGGACAGGACGGGTCCTCCAGAGCCGGGGACTCTCTATCCACTCCAATCTGTTATTTCTATCTGCACAGAGCATTCTTAGGGCCCTAGTACACGGGACGATTTTCGTGCAAAAAAATTGTTATATCGTTCGAATTTAAACGATAATCGTTCTGTGTAATTGCAGGCAACGATCAGAAAATTGTTCGTATGTCGTTGATCGTTGATTTAGATCTGAACCTAAAATTATTGTTAATCGCTCGCTAATCCTTGGCTGTAATTCCACATTCGTTCACTCAAGTTCTGCATTAATTGCACATTGTTCATTGTTTTGCTGGGATCAGATGGAGTAAACGATCATAGTAACAATCGCAATAGCAATCATAGTAACATCATATATCATAATATCATAACTAGGACTGTGTAATATGGTGAACAATTTCAAGTTAACCATAAACAATCTCGTTAATTGTTAAAAATCGCTCTGTGTAATAGGACCTTTAGACTAGACACCCCTTCATGTGGTCTTTATCCCGGTCAGGACACCAGCTCGGTATAAGCTCCTTACACGATGTATAGTTGTGTTATTACAATAGTGTGTGTGTAATGTGGGACAGGACGGGTCCTCCAGAGCTGAGGACTCTCTATCCACTCCGATCCATTATTTCTGCCTGCACGGAGGATTCTTAGACTAGACACCCCTTTATGTGGTCTTTATCTTGGTCAGGACACCAGCTCGGTATAAGCTCCTTACACGATGTATAGTTGTGTTATTACAATGGTCTGTGTGTAATGTGGGACAGGACGGGTCCTCCAGAGCTGAGGACTCTCTATCCACCCCGATCTGTTATTTCTGCCTGCACGGAGGATTCTTAGACTAGACACCCCTTTATGTGGTCTTTATCCCGGTCAGGACACCAGCTCGGTATAAGCTCCTTACACGATGTATGGTTGTGTTATTACAATGGTCTGTGTGTAATGTGGGACAGGACGGGTCCTCCAGAGCTGAGGACTCTCTATCCACTCCGATCCGTTATTTCTGCCTGCACGGAGGATTCTTAGACTAGACACCCCTTCATGTGGTCTTTATCTTGGTCAGGACACCAGCTCGGTATAAGCTCCTTACACGATGTATGGTTGTGTTATTACAATGGTCTGTGTGTAATGTGGGACAGGACGGGTCCTCCAGAGCTGAGGACTCTCTATCCACTCCGATCTGTTATTTCTGCCTGCACGGAGGATTCTTAGACTAGACACCCCTTTATGTGGTCTTTATCTTGGTCAGGACACCAGCTCGGTATAAGCTCCTTACACAATGAATGGTTGTGTTATTACAATGGTGTGTGTGGGTGCAGAGAACCTTACGCTGCAACGTCTCCAGATCCTGAGAAGTTAAGGCGTCTGGTCTATTGATCGCGTAGGATTGAGCATTTGTGTGAGACGCATGAATCTGTGATGAGGACAGTCTTCTGTCTCTCCTGCCTCAGTTTACATCACATTAAGTGCGGTTTTCTGGGCCATCCATCCAGCCGTATTACCAAAGGAAATAGACACAAATCTATTGGAATTAGGTCCCGGACAGAGCGGCCATCTATCCCACTTGCTGTAAACCACTAATTAAAGACAATGTGATTTGCAGCTATGAGAAGTCGTACGAGTTCCGGCCGGGTGATGAGTTGTCTGGGCCCTATGAGGACACAGAAAGCATGCTGGGCCGAGGGCCGGGTCACATGACGGGTCATGTGACATAAGTACCGCTCTGTCCTGACTGCTTAGGGATCCCCCATTACTACTGGGTGTGCGCCATAATATGCTGCAGTGTATATGACACCGTAGACTCCCTGACATCATTCCGGGATTATTCTCAGCGCAATTCCTATTTAATAATCCCAGGTTTGTGCAGAATATAGCCTTCACTTTGTCTGAATCCCATACTTCTTATATCTCTCTAGTTCTTTTTCCTAGTTTACGGTTCTTCTTTGTGTCTCTTCTAATGTTTTCGGGAAGTTGCTGCAGTTTTTCTTGTCGTAAGATCCTGTGGTGGAGTTTTCTGCCTTGTTTCTCTGGGTCCTAGCTCCTTCTTGCTGTTAGTCCAGAGTTTGCATAGGGACAATGCAGACACAGTGAGGTTTCTTTGGTGATAGGTTACAGTTCAGGGAAAGATTAGGAACAGTTAACTAAAAGCAGTCTTTGTATGTGTTTCTGTATTTGCCATCTGCTGCTTTTATATTTGTAGCATCACCCATCCCATCGTCTCCGCTTCCCGTCAGCCATCAGGGAGTTGCTAATCTACAGGTGCCCGGTGTGTCCACCTCTGAGCTGCCACTTGGAAGGTGAATGAGACAAAGTATTTCCATTCTAGTTTTGTCTGTGGAATTAACGTACAAATTAAATTAAAATACTGACAGGACCGGGGAGGTGTGTGTGTGTGTGTCTTGGGTGAGCACACAAACTCCTGGCAGATGTGTACACTTGAGTTGATCTAAATACTCCAATTTTACAAGGAAATAGTAATGTCCATAGACTGGCCAAGCGCCGGTCACTCTTCTCGATGCATGGGTCACTCTTCTTGATGCGTGGGTCACTCTTTCCAATGTGCGGGTCACTTTTCCCAATGTGTAGGTCACTTTTCCCAATGAGCAGGTTACTCTTCCCGATGAGCAGGTCACTCTTCCCAATGAGCAGGTCACTCTTTCCAATGTGCGGGTCACTCTTCTCGATGCGTGGGTCACTCTTCCCAATGTGCGGTTCACTCTTCTTGATGAACAGGTCACTCTTTCCAATGTGCGGGTCACTCTTTCCAATGTGTGGGTCACTCTTTCCAATGTGCGGGTCACTCTTCTCGATGCGTGGGTCACTCTTTCCAATGTGTGGGTCACTCTTTCCAATGTGCGGGTCACTCTTCTCGATGCGTGGGTCACTCTTCCCAATGTGCGGTTCACTCTTCTTGATGAACAGGTCACTCTTTCCAATGTGCGGGGCACTCTTCTCGATGCATGGGTCACTCTTTCCAATGTGTGGGTCACTCTTTCCAATGTGCGGGTCACTCTTCTCGATGCGTGGGTCACTCTTTCCAATGTGTGGGTCACTCTTTCCAATGTGCGGGTCACTCTTCTCGATGTGTTGGTCACTGTTCCCAATGTGCGGGTCACTCTTCCTGATGAGCAGGTCACTCTTTTCAATGTGTAGGTCACCTTCCTGATGAGCAGGTCACTCTTCCCAATGTGTAGGTCACTCTTCCCGATGCGTGGGTCACTTCCCAATGTGCGGGTCACTCTTCTCGATGCGTGGGTCACTTTTTCCAATGTGTGGGTCACTCTTTCTAATATGCGGGTCACTCTTCTCGATGTGTTGGTCACTCTTCCCAATGTGCGGGTCACTCTTCCTGATGAGCAGGTCACTCTTCCCAATGTGTAGGTCACTCTTCCCGATGAGCAAGTCAGTCTTCCCAATGTGCAGGTGACTCTTCTCGATGAACAGGTCACTCTTTCCAATGTGCGGGTCACTCTTCTCGATGCGTGGGTCTCTCTTCCCAATGTGCGGGTCACTCTTCTCGATGAACAGGTCACTCTTTCCAATGTGCGGGGCACTCTTCTCGATGCGTGGGTCACTCTTTCCAATGTGTGGGTCACTCTTTCCAATGTGTGGGACACTCTTTCCAATGTGCGGGTCACTCTTCTCGATGTGTTGGTCACTCTTCCCAATGTGCAGGTCACTCTTCCTGCTGAGCAGGTCACTCTTCCCAATGTGCAGGTCACTCTTCCCGATGAGCAAGTCACTCTTCCCGATGTGCGGGTGACTCTTCTTGATGCGTGGGTCACTCTTTGTGCAGTTCTATAGTTCTTCTGAACTGTCAGTCCTTAGGATACAATTGATGAACCATATAGTTGTTGTTGGAGATGAGCAAACTTGTCGTAAGTTTGGTTCGGCAGGTTTGCTGAACTTTAATGTAACGTTCAGGATTGTGCTAAACCGAACTTTAACGAGCCGCTCATTATACTTGCATGTCCGTGCTCCCCCAGGGTCCCTCTTCTTCGGTCTGGTCCGGTCTCATCGTCTTCTCCGGTAAAGGCCCACTCAGCCAATCACAGGCTGACAGGGATTGGACAGCACTGTGGCCTGTGATTGGCTGAGCAGGCCCTTCCGGAGAAAATTACAGGACGGGACCAGACCGAAGAAGAGAGAACCCGGGGGAGCACGGAGAGGTGAGAATACACTTTGTTTGTTTTTTAGGTGTGTGGGTACTCTTCTTGAACCTGTCCAAAGTTTGCAGAGAGTTTGATTTGGTAACAAACTAAACTTTTTGCTTGTTTGGAATGAATCTGGCTTCGGGTGGCTTGGTTCGCTCGTCTCCAGTTGTGTTGAGTCCTCACAACAAGAAGTGATAGTGAGAAAGTATGGCGGGGTTGATCTCTATATTATGGGTTGCTGTGTCCCTTTATAAATTGCAGTCCTAAAATCATAATATAAGTATTGACTGCACTACGGGACGTGATCCTAGGCCAAGATGGTGGAGGAGGTTGTGGATGACGTGGTCCCCAAAGAGAACCTTCTCCTTACTTCATCGCTCGCTCTTTTAATTCGCCGTCCGCTGACGAGTCATTAAGTGATGGAGATCACTGGAAACTTCCGCAAAGCGGCTCATTGATCGGGCAGCACAGGAAGCGGCGGCTTCGGCCTCACCTGGTGCTGATTTGTAGCATGCATTAACTAGCAATAGCCGATTATTGACTATTCAATCTGGCTTTGCACGCATTAGGAATCCATAAGGCGTCCCAGCCGCGCCAGTAATAGGAGTCATGTCAAGAGATTCTAATGGGGTGTATCAGCTCCATGCTACTCTGCAGTAAGTGTTGCTCAGCTTTGCCATCTGTATTCATTCTGTCTTCAGTTTTTTCCAGCAACTAATTCATCTGTTATACAGCGGGGAAGGGAAGCCGACGTCTTTCTCACTTTCTCATTTTTCTCTCTTCTGTGTTGTGTGTGCTTGTGTGCATGTGTGTGCGCGTGTGCGTGCGTGTGTGTGTGTGTGCGCGCACCAACAAAACACAACAATCACTGAACTCAGGGAGAACAGTGAAAAAATCCAATGGAGTACTGATTTACGGGTCTCCACTGATTGCCGCCTACAAAATTTGAATATGCAAAGAAGGGGTCCGTGGAGCCTCAGTTACGAGTCTGAAAACACGGGAATAGCCAGATATCCCTCTCTCCAGAGAAGGAAGCCCATTGCAAGGGGCGCCTCCTAGTGGGGAGAGCACCAAACCACCCTGATACGTAGTCCCTCAGGTCCTCACTCAGTTTTGAGCTTTGGGACCTAAATAGGGAAACACCAGGGAACAATCAGTGGAGACTCGTAAATGAGGACTCCATTGGATTTTTTTGCTGTTCTCTCTGAGTTCAGTGATTGTTGTGTGTTGTTGGTCTATTTATCATTGCCCCAGTAGCCAGAATCCTGCTCCACACTGACGAGGGGCAAAGACCCTGAAACTGCAGTCTGTAAATGGATGCCCGGCCTTGGTAACCCTTGTCTTATGTCGTTATACTCGCCACAGAGTTAGACTTTGACTTACAGGGGCCACCCTGGTGTTTCCCTATTTAGGTCCCAAAGCTCGCAACAGAGTGAGGACCTGAGGGACTACCAGGGGCGTAGCTAATGTCTCCTGGGCCCTGGTGCGAGAGGTCAACTTGGGCCCCCCCCCCCCCTTTCACGACCAAGTGATGCTACTGGTAGGTGTATGTGTGTGTATGTGTATGTATGTATATATATATATATATACAGATATTACCAATAACACCAGCATATAGGAAGTGAAAATATTATCACCATATATATTACCGCCATACTGTTACTGTATACTGAGACCAATATTGCCAATAATACAAGTATACAAGGGGCAAATATTAACGCCAGACCACAGCCATCACCACCATATTGTTACTGACCAACACCAGTATACTGAGACCAATAAAACCGGATAACACGTAACAAATATTACCTAACTATGACTAACACCGCCACATACCGACTAACACCGCCACATACCGACTAACACCGCCACATACTGACTAACACCACCTCTGCTACTGAATAAGATCCACTGTACACAGATCACTATCACCTCATACACTCATATAGAGGTGGAAGCAGCTCCACACAGGTTCTGTACACCATATAAATTACAGCGCAGTTATATCAGGTGACTCACAGGGGACGTCTTCTCTGATCGGAGTTCTTCCCTTTTCATCTTCTTCTCCATCTGCCCTGGGCCGTTATGAGAACTTCTCCGAGCCACGAATCCACAGAATCTGCCAGACAGACATATTAGTCTCCTCACACTGGCCCCATCCTCATCTCTATACACACTGCACATCTGTACTGTCCCCTTTACACCCTCATTTGGTGGGTAGCCCTGACTCTATGTGACCCCCTTATAGTATATATAGATGGCCCCCACTGCATGTTGCACCCCCCTTCCCTTATAGATGGCCCCTCCCCTTATAGATGACCCCCTCTCCCCCCTATTATAGATGCCCCAATCCCCTTATAGATGACCCCCTCTACCCCCATTATAGATGCCCTCTCTCTCCCCCCCATTATAGATGCCCCCCTCCCCTTATAGATGGCCCCCTCTCCCCCCCTTGAAGATGGCCCCCTCTTCTCCCCCCCTTATAGATACCCCCTCCCCTTATAGATGGCCCCCTCTCCCCCCCTTGAAGATGGCCCCCTCTTCTCCCCCCCTTATAGATACCCCCTCCCCTTATAGATGGCCCCCTCCCCCCCCTTGAAGATGGCCCCTCTTCTCCCCCCATTATAGATGCCCCCCCTTCTCTTCCCCCTATTATAGATGCCCCCCCCCCTTCTCTTCCCCCCATTATAGATGCCCCCCCTTTCCTCTATGCTAAGCAGTATTTAAAAAAAAACAAACACACAAACTCACCTGACAACCCGCTCCCCCGGCGATCCTCTTCTTCTTCAGGCGCTGTCCCCGGCTGATGCGCGGCTGACGGGGGTGTCCCGTCCTATCCCCGGCAGCGCGCGCATCAGTGAGCTCCCTGTACGCCGGGGCTGTGACTTCTGACACAGGAAGCGTCTCTGACGTGCACTTCCTGTGCCGGAAGTCAGGGCCCCAGGCAGCTCACTGATGCGCCGCGCTGTCGGGGATAGGACGGGACACGCCCAGCAGCCGCGCATCAGCCGGGGGCCCGGACGAGCACGCTCTTGTGACCGCAAGCAAATCAATGCTTGCGGTCACAAGAGTAATTTAAGGGGGAAGCAGTGCAGTGGCAAGGGGGGGCCCTCGTAGGCCCCCCCTCGTAGCGGGCCGGGTCGCAGCGGCGACCGCTGCGACCCTGGTAGCTACGCCACTGGGGACTACGTATCAGGGTGGTTTGGTGCTCTCCCCACTAGGAGGCGCCCCTTGGCAATGGGCTTCCTTCTCTGGAGAGGGGGAGATCTGGCTATTCTCGTGTTTTGAGACTCGTAACTGAGGCTCCACGGACCCCTTCTTTGCATATATATGCAACACTGAACACTATTCAGACGTCTACGGACCAATGCAGTTTTTCTTACATTCTGACGTTCTGACAACGGACTTTCCCTGAGGATTATCTCACAGTGACTTTTCCAGGACAGTCCAGGATACAGATATTCAAGACTGGGCACCTACTGTGAATATGCTATTTATGCCGTTTTCTTTTGCTTTTACTGATGGAGCAGCGACAGGTGGAAGCCAACTCCGCCGTCTGTTTTTAAACACCAAACTTTTACACATATGAATGTATAACACACTGAGTGTATTATATGTAATCACATCTCAGAATAATTTATTCAGTATACAGAACCTTATTTATCACTATTTTCTGCACCGGATTTGTATCACTTCTAATCACCTGTTAATCCTGATTTGTTACACACTATAAAGGATAGGAGTCACTGTTTGTATTTGAAAGGTCTCGAGATGAGACGGAAACGTTGCACTTGCTTTTTGATGCACCAATAAATACCACAACTTTTTTCACTATACGGATGTGCCGCAAAATTCTTGGATTGATTTAGTTGGAGATTTAATCCAATCTCTGTTGCTAGGTACTCCAGCACTGAAACTGGGAGTGCGCTCTATTGTGGACATTATATATATATATGTCTGTGTGTGTGTATATATATATGTGCGTTGCCTTGTAATGTTTTAGTAAAGACGTGCGGCTTTAGATAACAATGTCTCCCTGATAGACGCCATTGAAGTGGTCATATATAAAACATAAAATACTGCGAGGGGCGAGTGTTCTGGTATTCGCCGCCTGCTGTGTGCGCAAACACTCTACTTAATCTCGCCCGCTCTCGCCTATGACATGTATGTTTGTAAAAGAAAAGGCGACTTAAAGGAAAACTAAACCCAGAAAAAATAGATAAAAACACAAAACACTTCTCAGACTGCAGAGAAGAGGCGGGAGAAGGCGGCAATTGTCTCTTCTCTCCCTCATGGTTCCTCTTCATGGAGACCAAAGTGACTGCAACCAATCATCTTCTGTCCGTACAGAGACCTCCGCGTGGTCACCGCTCCCAGGGAGGCACACAAGCTTCCTGGTAACAGTTACACTAGGTGGCGCCATCACTTACATAGCCCAGAAATACAACAGGGAACATTCCTCCTAGGCCTCATGCACATGTTCCGTATACACAGACAGTGTATATAGTTCTGTCCTGTATACAGACATTGTATATAGTTCCTCCATCACTAAGCTCACTCTCCTCCATCACTAAGCTCACTCTCCTCCATCACTAAGCTCACCCTCCTCCATCACTAAGCTCACCCTCCTCCATCACTAAGCTCACCCTCCTCCATCACTAAGCTCACCCTCCTCCATCACTAAGCTCACCCTCCTCCATCACTAAGCTCACCCTCCTCCATCACTAAGCTCACCCTCCTCCATCACTAAGCTCACCCTCCTCCATCACTAAGCTCACCCTCCTTCATCACTAAGCTCACCATCTTCTATCACTAAGCTCACCATCCTCCATCACTAAGCTCACCATCCTCCATCACTAAGCTCACCCTCCTCCATCACTAAGCTCACCATCTTCTATCACTAAGCTCACCATCCTCCATTACTAAGCTCACCATCCTCCATTACTAAGCTCACCATCCTCCATCACTAAGCTCACCATCCTCCATCACTAAGCTCACCCTCCTCCATCACTAAGCTCACCCTCCTCCATCACTAAGCTCACTCTCCTCCATCACTAAGCTCACTCTCCTCCATCACTAAGCTCACCTTCCTCCATCACTAAGCTCACTCTCCTCCATCACTAAGCTCACCTTCCTCCATCACTAAGCTCACCTTCCTCCATCACTAAGCTCACCTTCCTCCATCACTAAGCTCACCATCTTCTATCACTAAGCTCACCATCCTCCATTACTAAGCTCACCATCCTCCATCACTAAGCTCACCATCCTCCATCACTAAGCTCACTCTCCTCCATTACTAAGCTCACCTTCCTCCATCACTAAGCTCACCCTCCTCCATCACTAAGCTCACCCTCCTCCATCACTAAGCTCACCCTCCTCCATCACTAAGCTCACTCTCCTCCATCACTAAGCTCAACTTCCTCCATCACTAAGCTCACTCTCCTCCATCACTAAGCTCACCTTCCTCCATCACTAAGCTCACCCTTCTCCATCACTAAGATCACCCTGCTCCATTACTATGCTCACCCTCCTCCATTACTAAGCTCGCCCTCCTCCATTACTAAGCTCACCTTCCTCCATCACTAAGCTTACCCTTCTGCATCACTAAGCTCACCCTCCTCCATCACTAAGCCCACCTTCCTCCATCACTAAGCTCACCCTCCTCCATCACTAAGCTCACCTTCCTCCATCACTAAGCTCACCCTCCTCCATCACTAAGCTCACCCTCCTCCATTACTATGCTCACCCTCCTCCATTACTAAGCTCGCCCTCCTCCATTACTAAGCTCACCTTCCTCCATCACTAAGCTCACCCTCCTCCATCACTAAGCTCACCTTCCTCCATCACTAAGCTCACCCTCCTCCATCACTAAGCTCACCCTCCTCCATCACTAAGCTCACCCTCCTCCATCACTAAGCTCACCCTCCTCCATCACTAAGCTCACCCTCCTCCATCACTAAGCTCACCTTCCTCCATCACTAAGCTCACCCTCCTCCATCACTAAGCTCACATCCTCCATTACTAAGCTCACCTTCCTCCATCACTAAGCTCACATCCTCCATTACTAAGCTCACCTTCCTCCATCACTAAGCTCACCCTCCTCCATCACTAAGCTCACCATCTTCCATCACTAAGCTCACCCTCCTCCATCACTAAGCTCACCCTCCTCCATCACTAAGCTCACCTTCCTCCATCACTAAGCTCACCCTCCTCCATCACTAAGCTCACCATCCTCCATCACTAAGCTCACTATCCCCCATTACTAATCTCACCTTCCTCCATTACTAAGCTCACCTTCCTCCATCACTAAGCTCACCCTCCTCCATCACTAAGCTCACCCTCCTCCATCACTAAGCTCACCCTCCTCCATCACTAAGCTCACCCTCCTCCATCACTAAGCTCACCCTCCTCCATCACTAAGCTCACCCTCCTCCATTACTATGCTCACCCTCCTCCATTACTAAGCTCGCCCTCCTCCATTACTAAGCTCACCTTCCTCCATCACTAAGCTTACCCTTCTGCATCACTAAGCTCACCCTCCTCCATCACTAAGCTCACCTTCCTCCATCACTAAGCTCACCCTCCTCCATCACTAAGCTCACCCTCCTCCATCACTAAGCTCACCCTCCTCCATCACTAAGCTCACCTTCCTCCATCACTAAGCTCACCCTCCTCCATCACTAAGCTCACCATCCTCCATCACTAAGCTCACTATCCCCCATTACTAATCTCACCTTCCTCCATTACTAAGCTCACCTTCCTCCATCACTAAGCTCACCCTCCTCCATCACTAAGCTCACCTTCTTCCATCACTAAGCTCACCATCTTCTATCACTAAGCTCACCTTCCTCCATCACTAAGCTCACCCTCCTCCATCACTAAGCTCACTCTCCTCCATCACTAAGCTCACCCTCCTCCATCACTAAGCTCACCCTCCTCCATCACTAAGCTCACCCTTCTACATCACTAAGCTCACCTTCCTCCATCACTAAGCTCACCCTCCTCCATCACTAAGCTCACCCTCCTCCATCACTAAGCTCACCTTCCTCCATCACTAAGCTCACCCTTCTACATCACTAAGCTCACCCTCCTCCATCACTAAGCTCACCCTCCTCCATCACTAAGCTCACCCTCCTCCATCACTAAGCTCACCCTCCACCATCATTAAGCTCACCCTCCTCCATCACTAAGCTCACCTTCCTCCATCACTAAGCTCACCTTCCTCCATCACTAAGCTCACCATCTTCTATCACTAAGCTCACCTTCCTCCATCACTAAGCTCACCCTCCTCCATCACTAAGCTCACTCTCCTCCATCACTAAGCTCACCTTCCTCCATTACTAAGCTCACCATCCTCCATTATGTTTGCCTCAGGGTCATACAATTTGGCTTAGTGCTTGCTTCCCTTCATCCAGCTCTAGGTTAATGCTGCATGATAGCAATTGTCTTTAACAAATTTTTGGTCATACAGAATTCTACACAAAAAAAACCTGCCCTGTGTGAATAACTGCTAAAAGCAGAAATAATCTGCAGACTGTGATCTTTAGCGCACTGGTGTCTGGTGTAACATCTGCACAATAATCAGACTGGTTGGAGTTATCCGCACTGTATCTCTTCTGCAGCGACATCTTATTACAGTCCGGAGCGTTATAACTGTCAGTGATCTGGAGATTATCACACAATAACATGGACGTTGGCGGTCACCGTGTCACCGGCTGAATTATGCGGTGAGATTGTGAGGTCTGAGACGAGTCGAGCTGCTTCATTCTGGAACGTTAGTAAAATGTTAGAAATCACATTTATTTAATTGAAATCTTGTAAGACAAAGTAAAGCGTGACATTAAGCATGGCGACCTTGTCAGAGCGTGTGATCGCCATGTGATAACCGATGACTGAAACCGGACGGACGTGAATCTCTGACAATCGCTCCCTGTCACCATGGCCGCACATCGCTGGGATGCCTGTAGCCGTCTTCCTGGCAGCTCTCTTCCTTCCCCTCTCTGTTGGGATTACAGGGAAGGTTCCGTCTTATGTAAAAGAGCTGTCCGTCCCATACCTGCACCATGATCAGTAGGTTTCCTCTCTTTTTGTCACTGTCCTCCTGTTGTCTAAGATTAGAAAAACATAGATGCATTCTACCCCAAACCTGTCCCCCACGTCAGTAGGTTGTGTCTGGTATTGCAGCACAGCTCCATTAACGTAAACGTGACTGAGTTGTCCCCCAACGTCAAAGATTCCACCCTCCTGCCACCCGTCCCATACCTGCATCATGATCAGTAAGTTTCCTCTCTTTTTGACACTGCCCTCCTTCCCCCCTCCATCACCTGCACCATAATCAGTCAGTTTCCGCACCCTTTGGCACTGACCATCTTCCTCCCTCCATCGCCTGCACCATAATCGGTCGGTTTCCTCGCCCTTTGGCGCTGACCATCTTTCCCATCCATTGGCTGCACTATAACCATTCGGTTTCCTCGCCCTGTGGTGCTGACCATCTTCCTCCCTCCATCACCTGCACCATAATCTGTTTGGTTTCCTCACTCTTTGGTGCTGCCCTCTTTCCTCCCTCCATCCATTACCTGCACCATAACCGGTCGGTTTCCTCACCCTTTGGCGCTGACCATCTTTCCCCTCCATCACCTGCATCATAACTGGTCGGTTTCTTAACTGTTTGGCGCTTACCATCTTCCTCCCTCCATCCTCTGCACCATAATCAGTCGGTTTCCTCGCCCTTTGGTGCTGACCATCTTCCTCCCTCCATCGCCTGCACCATAATCAGTCGGTTTTCTCGCCCTTTGGCGCTGACCATTTTCCTCCCTCCATCGCCTGCACCATAATCAGTCGGTTTCCTCGCCCTTTGGCGCTGACCATCTTCCTCCCTCCATCGCCTGCACCATAATCGGTCGGTTTCCTCGCCCTTTGGCGCTGACCATCTTTCCCATCCATTGGCTGCACCATAACCGTTCGGTTTCCTCGCCCTGTGGTGCTGACCATCTTCCTCCCTCCATCACCTGCACCATAACCGGTCGGTTTCCTCACCCTTTGGCGCTGACCATCTTTCCCCTCCATTACCTGCATCATAACTGGTCGGTTTCTTAACTCTTTGGCGCTAACCATCTTCCTCCCTCCATCGTCTGCACCATAATCAGTCGGTTTCCTCGCCCTTTGGCGCTGACCATCTTCCTCCCTCCATCGCCTGCACCATAATCAGTCGGTTTCCTCGCCCTTTGGCGCTGACCATCTTCCTCCCTCCATCGCCTGCACCATAATCGGTCTGTTTCCTCGCCCTTTTGCACTGACCATCTTCCTCCCTCCATCGCCTGCACCATAATCTGTCGGGTTCCTCGCCCTTTGGAGCTGACCATCTTCCTCCCTCCATCGCCTGCACCATAATCGGTCGGTTTCCTCGCCCTTTGGCGCTGACCATCTTTCCCATCCATTGGCTGCACCATAACCGTTCGGTTTCCTCGCCCTGTGGTGCTGACCATCTTCCTCCCTCCATCACCTGCACCATAACCGGTCGGTTTCCTCACCCTTTGGCGCTGATCATCTTTCCCCTCCATTACCTGCATCATAACTGGTCGGTTTCTTAACTCTTTGGCGCTAACCATCTTCCTCCCTCCATCGTCTGCACCATAATCAGTCGGTTTCCTCGCCCTTTGGCGCTGACCATCTTCCTCCCTCCATCGCCTGCACCATAATCAGTCGGTTTCCTCGCCCTTTGGCGCTGACCATCTTCCTCCCTCCATCGCCTGCACCATAATCGGTCAGTTTCCTCGCCCTTTGGCACTGACCATCTTCCTCCCTCCATCGCCTGCACCATAATCAGTCGGTTTCCTCGCCCTTTGGCGCTGACCATCTTCCTCCCTCCATCGTCTGCACCATAATCGGTCGGTTTCCTCGCCCTTTGGCGCTGACCATCTTCCTCCCTCCATCGCCTGCACCATAACCATTCGGTTTCCTCGCCCTGTGGTGCTGACCATTTTCCTCCCTCCATCGCCTGCACCATATCCATTCGGTTTCCTCGCCCTTTGGCGCTGACCATCTTCCTCCCTCCATCGCCTGCACCATAATCGCTCAGTTTCCTCGCCCTTTGGCACTGACCATCTTCCTCCCTCCATCGCCTGCACCATAATCGGTCAGTTTCCTCGCCCTTTGGCACTGACCATCTTCCTCCCTCCATCGCCTGCACCATAATCGGTCAGTTTCCTCGCCCTTTGGCACTGACCATCTTCCTCCCTCCATCGCCTGCACCATAATCGGTCAGTTTCCTCGCCCTTTGGCACTGACCATCTTCCTCCCTCCATCGCCTGCACCATAATCGCTCAGTTTCCTCGCCCTTTGGCACTGACCATCTTCCTCCCTCCATCGCCTGCACCATAATCGGTCAGTTTCCTCGCCCTTTGGCACTGACCATCTTCCTCCCTCCATCGTCTGCACCATAATCAGTCGGTTTCCTCGCCCTTTGGCGCTGACCATCTTCCTCCCTCCATCGCCTGCACCATATCCATTCGGTTTCCTCGCCCTTTGGCGCTGACCATCTTCCTCCCTCCATCGCCTGCACCATAATCGGTCAGTTTCCTTGCCCTTTGGCACTGACCATCTTCCTCCCTCCATCGCCTGCACCATAATCGGTCAGTTTCCTCGCCCTTTGGCACTGACCATCTTCCTCCCTCCATCGCCTGCACCATAATCGGTCAGTTTCCTCGCCCTTTGGCGTTGCACCGTCGCTCTGTTGTTTTCTTGCCGCTGTCACAGAGATAATTAATGAAACGACTTCCAGATTATGTAGAATCCGGGCCGCGCCGACTCCAGCACTTTTCTTATTTTGTGGATGTCAGTAGTTTGCAGGCGCAGATTTCAGGTTCTCGGTGCGGCTGATGGGGCGGCACAGATGGTGGCAGCGAATAGTTTCCATTCATTTCCCGGCTCTGAGCTGAGATGTTTCCGGAGAAGGAGAACAGATTGCTCGGGTGTCTTTGTTTCAGCAGGGAATGTGGCGGATGACAATACATAGAGCTCTATGTATATATATGTTTTGTGAATACACTCGCACAGCGCTGCACCCACACACACCGCGCTCTCCAAGAATGGCAGATATTACAGAGCGCACACAGGGTCCTGTAGTCATAGAGCCAGTCCTCCTCATACAGCTGAGGGTTTGTTACAGTATCACAGGTCCAGGACCGGTACATTCCACTTGGAGAGGTAGTATTACACTTGTTAATTATAAATGAGTGATCATGTGACACAAAGCATGCAAATGAGAGATCCTCTACTGATTGTGGAGACCACCACTGCCCCAGGGACACTTGCAGGCCAGGCAACGCCCCCTGTAAAATCTTATGCTAATGAGCACTTGTGCCTCTCTAGTGCCGCCTGCTGGAGACTAATTTGCATAGTCTTTTTTTCCCCCAGGGAGTATTGCCTGGCCTATGAGACTCTTGTTATCTTGGTGGTCTCTCTAAGGAGAATCAGTACCTCCGAAACCTCCGTCTAAGCAGACTATCTTTTTAGGGGGCTCCTGCCTATATAGGGGATTCTAAACAAGGAGCCCCGTGTATTATTAAGACACCATAGCGGACCAGCATCTATAGTGCAGCATGTCTCCTTTATCCCATGCCTGGACACATGACGCCCCCTGTGGGCTTCATCTATTGCCCCCAGGGGCGGCTCAGTTAGCGCCATAAATACCTCAGTTAATAGATTGGATGTGACCCGAACATTGGAAGATTGATGAGGCTCATTGTGATGCTCGGCGCAAGTCAGGAGGAAAACTGATGGATTAACAGTCGTATTTTCCCACATATTCCAATGGGAATAAATACAGTATGTACAGAATGTGAGGAGGCGGGTTCTGAGCCAGCGAGTTCTTGTGGGTTACATACAGATGTAGCAGAGTTGGCTGTGCTCTGAGCTAGGATTGGCTTTATGTGATACCTGTATGGATATGTGGTTCCAGGTAATATGCACAGGTGTAGCTGAGCTGTGTAATGTGGTGTACACACGGCTCTATGTGGTTGTATGTCAGGGTGGAGGAAGAATCAGTCATTCAGCTTCCTGGGTTATTATGTACAATTATGTCGCATGGTTCCAGGCAGTATCCTTCTCAGGTGCAGCAGCTCAACTGTGTTATATGGAACTTTATCCAGCCAGATATAGCGGTGATTGTTCTGTCACCAATGTTAAAGATCTGAAGATTTGGTCATTTTTGGTAGCAGATCTGAGCTGAACTAGCATTGTAACATATTTTTCTGTGCATCCTTATAACACAATGGGTGCCAGGTCCTGTCCACAATCCACAGGGTTCCGGGTCTAGTCCACCATCCACAGGGTTCCAGGTCCAGTCCACCATCCACAGGGTTCCAGGTCCAGTCCACCATCCACAGGGTGTCGGGTCCTGTCCACCATCCACCGGGTGCAGGGTCCTATCCACCATCCACCGGGTCCTGTCCACCATCCACAGGGTGTCGGGTCCTGTCCACCATCCACAGGGTGCAGGGTCCTGTCCACCATCCACTGGGTCCTGTCCACCATCCACAGGGTGTCGGGTCCTGTCCACCATCCACCGGGTGCAGGGTCCTATCCACCATCCACCGGGTCCTGTCCACCATCCACAGGGTGTCGGGTCCTGTCCACCATCCACAGGGTGCAGAGTACTTGCCACCATCCACAGGGTGCCAGGTCCTGTCCACCATTCACAGGGTGCAGGGTCCTGTCCGCCATCCATCGGGTCCTGTCCACCATCCACAGGGTGTCGGGTCCTGTCCACCATCCACAAGGTGACGGGGCCTTTCCACCATCCACGGGGGGAAGGGTCCTGTCCATCATTCACTGGCTCCTGTCCACCATCCACGGGCTGCAGAGTCCTGTCCACCATCCACGGGCTGCAGAGTCCTGTCCACCATCCACGGGCTGCAGAGTCCTGTCCACCATCCACGGGCTGCAGAGTCCTGTCCACCATCCACGGGCTGCAGAGTCCTGTCCACCGTCCACGGGCTGCAGAGTCCTGTCCACCGTCCACGGGCTGCAGAGTCCTGTCCACCGTCCACGGGCTGCAGAGTCCTGTCCACCATCCACGGGCTGCAGAGTCCTGTCCACCATCCACGGGGTGCAGAGTCCTGTCCACCATCCACGGGCTGCAGAGTCCTGTCCACCATCCACGGGGTGCAGAGTCCTGTCCACCATCCACAGGGTGCAGAACCCTGTCCACCATCCACAGGGTGCAGGGTCCTGTCCACCGTCCACAGGGGTTCTGTCCACCATCCTTAGGTGCAGAGTCCTGTCCACCATCCACAGGGGTCCTGTCCCCTATCTGCTGGGTGCAGGGTCCTGTCCCCCATCCCAATCCTGACTGCCACGAGGGGCATCCCCACTTATCTCCACACAGGGCCCCCTTATTGTAAGACCCTCACTGACTGCTAATAATACCTCCTGGGTCCTAGATGCTGGACCTCATTAAGCAGGCGGAAGCAGGACATGGAAAACTCCTTGAAGAGATTCATGTTCACCTCTAAGGGGTTAACCGTGTGTGTGCCTCAGCCCTGCATACATCTCCATAATGTGGTGTAATTATATAGTGTTTGTGTCCCCAGGGGGAGGCTGTAATGAGTGTAAACAGTGTCGAGAACAAGCGCTGTGTACAGGGGGCATAACCGAGCGGCGACCGTCCCTTCATTCACGCTGGCGATACTATTGCGCCCTGCGCTGATTGGCGTCTTTTGATTTAATTAAGAGTAAAGCAGACAATGCGAGGGAGAATTCACTGTGGATTTTACTCTTTTTTTTTTCCAGCGTTTGACAAGCAGATTGCAACAAACAAGGCATTTGGAATCTGTAATGGTCCCCGAAGCCTCATCAATATGCAATGTATATTTCCCCTGGAACTTACAGCGCAGACATTTTGCATGCAATTAAAAGCAGTAAGCCGGCTGTATAGCTCTCAGCTCTTTTCTCACGTCTACGTGAAGATGTGTGAAAGGTGCGACGCGTTTCTGGCCTGACATTTCATGCAGTGTTAATGCTTCTCAGTATAGGATCTAACCTTTTGGTTCTTGTCGCACAGCGTATAGACTGCAGGAGGGTTCGGGCAGCGTCACCTTTGTATCCTTCCCAGTAAGTAACATCTTGTAATGGGTGAAAGGCTGAAATCATTGGATTTGATGCAGAATGCGTTTCCAGTTGGCAATTTATTAAATGAATGTGTGATGGCAAAAAGGTGAAGGCAGGAGGAAGCCGAGAAGACGCCTGGGCTCTGCTGAGTCAGCGGAACATCTCCTGGCCACACATCCACTGTATTCATAGGGACCACGTGCTTTAAGCCCAAGCCATTGCTTTACCAGATCAGGTTGGTTCCGTCCGGGAATGTCCAGCAACTGGGTTCTTGTGTTACTGATTTGTTTTTTTCTCCCAAAATGCAATGACATTTTGAGTAAAATGAGTATTTTTCCTCAAAACCAGGTTTGGATTATTTACAATGGTTCCTCTGTCACGTCCTGGGCTAAGGGTCATCGTAAAATTGAAGCAAACAGTCCCCTAGAGAGAGGGCGCACAGACATGGTTGGTCCCATCTTGTTTACATGGGAGCACTTGTTATGTTTGGGGTCAGTCTCTGCATTGTCCGCTCTGTGGCTGAGCGGGACAGGTTTTTTGAGTTTTCTTTAATTCCAGAGAAGGTTCCAACTTCTGAGCCCCACCATTGAGATCTTCTGAATCCCCACCATTGAGATCTTCTGAGCCCCACCATTGAGATCTTCTGAGCCCCACCATTGAGGTCTTCTGAGCCCCACCATTGAGATCTTTTGAGCCCCACCATTGAGATCTTCTGAGCCCCACTATTGAGATCTTCTGAGTGCCACCATTAAGATCTTTTGAATCTCCACCATCGAGATCTACTGAATCCCCACCATTGAGATCTTCTAAACCCCCCCATTGAGATCTTCTGAATCCCCACTATTGAGATCTTCTGAGCCCCACCATTGAGATCTTCTGAGCCCCACCATTGAGATCTTCTGAATCCCCACCATTGAGATCTTCTGAATCCCCACCATTGAGATCTTCATAGCCCCACTATTGAGATCTTCTGAGCCCCACCATTGAGATCTTCTGAACCCCACCATTGAGATCTTCATAGCCCCACTATTGAGATCTTCTGAGCCCCCCCATTGAGATCTTCTGAATCCCCACCATTGAGATCTTCTGAATCCCCACCATTGAGATCTTCATAGCCCCACTATTGAGATCTTCTGAGCCCCACCATCGAGAGAACCCTTTTCCTTATACTATATTAGGCACATGGACTTAATAGAAAGTGGTCAATTTCTTGTGACTCCCCTTTATTCACCGACACAGAGAGCACCTAGCAAAAAGCATCCTTCACTTCAGTAGACCCAATGTGCCATGTGCTGAATCACTAACGCTACCCATCTCCACTAGAGTATGGCCATTCACCGGTCGGCACGCCCTCACGCACATTAGGTGGTTGGCATGCCCTCATACACATTAGGTAGTCAGCACACCCTCACGCACATTAGGTGGTCGGCATGCCCTCATACACATTAGGTGGTCGGCAAGTCTGTTCTTAGATGATAAAGTGATTATCCAGATGGGAAACTACTTGTGGATAAGCAGAAGTGCAGGGACACAAGAATCCATATTGGCTCGTTCAGCTGGTTTGTCCAGTAAACTTCCCCTTTAAGCTCCCCCGCTCGCTCTGGCTCTCGCTGAAAGCAGCTTTCTAAGGTACAAATTTCTTTTCAAAGAAAATGAAATACTAAGGGAATTAAAGGAGAGCGTTCAGGTTCTGCCTTATTAGCAGATAAAGGTTATTGCATAAATTATTCGACCATGGACACGTTAGGACTTTTTGTAAAAGAAACAAAAAATTTTTCATCCGTAGAAAGGAAGGTGGGAAGGAGGGGGGTACAAACTAAATATAATTAGTCAAACATTGTCCCTAGTGATAAATTATAAGGTTCTACATGGAAACAGCGGGAGAAACCAATAGAACAATACAGCGCAGGTTCAGGTGACTTGGGATATTGGTTTTCTGACTCTTTAAATGCCGAGGCAAAGGATTAGACTTGTTGTGGGTCAACCCTCCCCCCCCAGGGTAGTCACACCCGTCCTACTTACTTGAACTTGTGCGCTCTATGTTATTGATGCTCTTTATTGCGGTGTCCTGTACCGTGGTGATTTATTTTTGGCCGTTGTGCAGCAATGTATCATACTTACGATGTGTCTAATGTCTTTAATACAGCAAGTTCCCAGCAGTCTGCGCTCTATTTCTTCCAGTATGGAAGCACGTCGGTTAATCTCCAGCTGTGAGAAAAGCCACAAACGTTACCAAAAAAGTCTCCCAGAAACTTTCAAAAACATCCAGCCGAAACTTCCTGGGAGAAGCTGTAACGTGGTGGTCTGCGCTCCTCCGTGGTCTCTGAGCGCCAGCAGCGTCCATCTGCCCCGTATTTAACGCTTGTCTACATTGTATAATGCCGAATATATTTTATTTCTCTCCTGCAGGAAAGTGTTTGAGGCTTTTTGCAGAAATATACGACTTTTCAGTCACAAGTAACTTTCTCTGCTATGATTTAGCGTTCGGCGCCGGGCAGAGATTGATGTTTGCCAAAAGTGAGAGATTTTATTTTCTTCTTCTGACAACCCAAGTTTAATGGTGTTTGACTTTGCGTAGATGTGAATCCCCAAGCAGCCGTAATGATGATAATCCCGTAAGACAGGCCAAGGGGTTTATTTCAGTCGGAGTTCCCCTGTGGAAGGTGCTTAGAAATCTGTGTATAATCAGCAGTGGAAGGAATAGAGTGATTTGTGTTCCCAGATAAGACAGGAACCTTTCCAGATGGGACTCACCAGCTTCTGGCTGGGCCAACCACGTCGCTCCAAGGGCCAAGTCCATGTTTATTCTCCTGATTGTGGATTTAGAATATAGATCTCGCTGTAAGAAGTGTAAGGAACCAGGATTCCTATGTGCATGAGGTGTAACCAGGGGGCACCATCGCCTTTCTGCCATCCAAGAAGTGAAACAGTGCCCGACCCCAAACCCAAATGTCTAAGGACGGAAGCCACAATCTATACGGAGAAGCCCCCAACTCAGTGATCTGGTTACATCATAGATGCCACTGTCATACCCTCAAGGCAATGCTATAGAAAGTCTCCATAGTGCCAACCACTTAGTAATGCCCATAGTCACTGATTTATAGCAGTCCTTATATTGCCACCCCCATAGTAATGCCCATAATGCCCTCTCATTAGTTCTCATACTATAGTAATGCCCATAATGCCCCTCTCACTAGCTCTCATACTGCCATCCCTATAGTAATGCCCATAATGCCCCTCTCACTAGTTCTCATACTGCCATCCCTATAGTAATGCCCATAATGCCCCCTCACTAGTTCTCATACTATAGTAATGCCCATAATGCCCCCTCACTAGTTCTCATACTGCCAGTCCTATAGTAATGCCCATAATGCCCTCTCACTAGTTCTCATACTGCCATCCCTATAGTAATGCCCATAATGCCCTCTCACTAGTTCTCATACTGCCATCCCTATAGTAATGCCCATAATGCCCCCTCACTAGTTCTCATACTGCCATCCCTATAGTAATGCCCATAATGCCCTCTCACTAGTTCTCATACTGTCATCCTATAGTAATGCCCATAATGCCCCCTCACTAGTTCTCATACTATAGTAATGCCCATAATGCCCTCTCACTAGTTCTCATACTGCCATCCCTATAGTAATGCCCATAATGCCCCCTCACTAGTTCTCATACTATAGTAATGCCCATAATGCCCTCTCACTAGTTCTCATACTGCCATCCCTATAGTAATGCCCATAATGCCCCCTCACTAGTTCTCATACTATAGTAATGCCCATAATGCCCTCTCACTAGTTCTCATACTATAGTAATGCCCATAATGCCCTCTCACTAGTTCTCATACTGCCATCCCTATAGTAATGCCCATAATGCCCCCTCACTAGTTCTCATACTATAGTAATGCCCATAATGCCCTCTCACTAGTTCTCATACTGCCATCCCTATAGTAATGCCCATAATGCCCCCTCACTAGTTCTCATACTATAGTAATGCCCATAATGCCCTCTCACTAGTTCTCATACTATAGTAATGCCCATAATGCCCTCTCACTAGTTCTCATACTGCCAGTCCTATAGTAATGCCCATAATGCCCTCTCACTAGTTCTCATACTGCCAGTCCTATAGTAATGCCCATAATGCCCCCTCACTAGTTCTTATACTGCCAGTCCTATAGTAATGCCCATAATGCCCCCTCACTAGTTCTCATACTATAGTAATGCCCATAATGCCCTCTCACTAGTTCTCATACTGCCAGTCCTATAGTAATGCCCATAATGCCCCCTCACTAGTTCTCATACTGCCAGTCCTATAGTAATGCCCATAATGCCCCCTCACTAGTTCTCATACTGCCATCCCTATAGTAATTACCATAATGCCCCCTCACTAGTTCTCATACTGCCAGTCCTATAGTAATGCCCATAATGCCCTCTCACTAGTTCTCATACTGCCATCCCTATAGTAATGCCCATAATGCCCTCTCACTAGTTCTCATACTATAGTAATGCCCATAATGCCCCTCTCACTAGTTCTCATGCTGCCATCCCTATAGTAATGCCCATAATGCCCCCTCACTAGTTCTCATACTGCCAGTCCTATAGTAATGCCCATAATGCCCCCTCACTAGTTCTCATACTATAGTAATGCCCATAATGCCCCCTCACTAGTTCTCATACTGCCATCCCTATAGTAATGCCCATAATGCCCTCTCACTAGTTCTCATACTGCCATCCCTATAGTAATGCCCATAATGCCCTCTCACTAGTTCTCATACTGCCATCCCTATAGTAATGCCCATAATGCCCCCTCACTAGTTCTCATACTGCCAGTCCTATAGTAATGCCCATAATGCCCCCTCACTAGTTCTCATACCGCCATCCTATAGTAATGCCCATAATGCCCTCTCACTAGTTCTCATACCGCCATCCCTATAGTAATGCCCATAATGCCCCCTCACTAGTTCTCATACTATAGTAATGCCCATAATGCCCTCTCACTAGTTCTCATACTGCCAGTCCTATAGTAATGCCCATAATGCCCCCTCACTAGTTCTCATACTGCCATCCCTATAGTAATGCCCATAATGCCCCCTCACTAGTTCTCATACTGCCATCCCTATAGTAATGCCCATAATGCCCCCCTCACTAGTTTTTATACTGCCATCCCTATAGTAATGCCCATAATGCCCCCTCACTAGTTCTCATACTGCCAGTCCTATAGTAATGCCCATAATGCCCCTCTCACTAGTTCTCATACTGCCATCCTATAGTAATGCCCATAATGCCCCTCTCACTAGTTCTCATACTGCCATCCTATAGTAATGCCCATAATGCCCCTCTCACTAGTTCTCATACTGCCATCCTATAGTAATGCCCATAATGCCCCCTCACTAGTTCTCATACTGCCATCCTATAGTAATGCCCATAATGCCCCCTCACTAGTTCTCATACTGCCATCCCTATAGTAATGCCCATAATGCCCCCTCACTAGTTCTCATACCGCCATCCTAGTAAAACCCATATCCCCAGTCTTACTAAAAGTGCCCGCGTAGCCCCCGTAGAGAAGGACTCATGGTAGCACCAATAGTGCGGGTCACTATGCCAACCTCACAGCACACTTATTAGCTGGGGTTGTGTGCCACTTCCTGTTCCTGTGCTGTCACGTGTCACTTCCTGTTCCTGTGCTGTCATGTGTCACTTCCTGTTTGTATTATGACATCACAGTATGACATCAGCAGCCTCTGCATCTCCTATGAGTAGTGGCTATGGATCCTGCCTATGATGTGTAATAAGATTATAATGATATTCCTGCTGATTGATGAATAATACATCCAGCTCTGTCAGCATCACACATCTGACTGCATTTACAACCAATTACCCCCAACATGAGGGAAATAAGAGACGTGTGAAGGTCTCAGCAGTGATCACATCTGTTTATGTCAACATGAAGGAGGTGTCAGCGAGGCGGCCGTGGAAGTGGGTCACAGAGCGGGAAGAGAGAGCGCAGAGGTGGCAGATAGCAGCGGGACGGCTCCTGAGATGCAAACTCAGCCCTGCTACATTTCTAGAAGCAAAGCAAAACTAGGACAAAGTTACACTATAGAGTGGCGACATATATACATCAGGTGGTATTATACATGTAAATGTCAGGTGGTATTATTATATATGTAAATGTCAGGTGGTATTATACATATATACGTCAGGTGGTATTATACATGTATTCGTCAGGTAGTATTATACATGTATATGTCAGGTAGTATTATACATGTATATGTCAGGTAGTATTATACATATATACGTCAGGTGGTATACATATATACGTCAGGTGGTATTATACATGTAAATGTCAGGTGGTATTATACATGTATTCGTCAGGTAGTATTATACATATATATGTCAGGAGGTATTATACATGTATATGTCAGGTAGTATTATACATGTATATGTCAGTTGGTATTATACATGTATATGTCAGGTGGTGTTATACAGGTATATGTCAGGTAGTATTATACATGTATGTCAGGTAGTATTATACATGTATATGTCAGGTAGTATTATACATGTATATGTCAGGTGGTGTTATACATGTAAATGTCAGGTGGTATTATTATACATGTATATGTCAGGTAGTATTATACATATATACGTCAGGTGGTGTTATACATGTATATGTCAGGTAGTATTATACATGTATATGTCAGGTAGTATTATACATGTATATGTCAGGTGGTATTATTATACATGTATATGTCAGGTAGTATTATACATATATACGTCAGGTGGTATTATACATGTATATGTCAGGTGGTATTATACATGTATTCGTCAGGTAGTATTATTATACATGTATATGTCAGGTAGTATTATACATATATACGTCAGGTGGTATTATACATGTATATGTCAGGTGGTATTATACATGTATATGTCAGGTGGTATTATACATGTATTTGTCAGGTAGTATTATACATGTATATGTCAGGTGGTATTATACATGTATACGTCAGTTAGTATTATTATACATGTATATGTCAGGTATTATTATACATATATACGTCAGGTGGTATTATACATGTATATGTCAGGTAGTATTATTATACATGTAAATGTCAGGTAGTATTATTATACATGTATACGTCAGGTGGTATTATACATGTATTCGTCAGGTAGTATTATTATACATGTATATATCAGGTAGTATTATACATGTATATGTCAGGTGGTATTATACATGTATATGTCAGGTAGTATTATACATATATATGTCAGGTGGTATTTTACATGTATATGTCAGGTAGTATTATACATGTATATGTCAGGTGGTGTTATACATGTATATGTCAGGTAGTATTATACATGTATATGTCAGGTAGTATTATACATGTATATGTCAGGTGGTGTTATTATACATGTATATGTCAGGTGGTGTTATTATACATGTATATGTCAGGTGGTATTATACATGTATATGTCAGGTGGTGTTATTATACATGTATATGTCAGGTGGTATTATTATACATGTTTATGTCAGGAGGTATTATACATGTTTATGTCAGGAGGTGGTATAATACATGTTTATGTCAGGTGGTATTATACATGTATATGTCAGGTAGTGTTATTATACATGTATATGTCAGGTGGTATTATACATGTATATGTCAGGTGGTGTTATTATACATGTATATGTCAGGTGGTATTATTATACATGTTTATGTCAGGAGGTATTATACATGTTTATGTCAATAGGTGGTATTATACATGTTTATGTCAGGTAGTGTTATTATACATGTAATCTATATCGAATTATATCTAATTATATCTGTGTAATTCAAGTTGCAATCCAACATTATGTATCATATGGAGGGAACTCCTCTAATTTGGTGGTAATAGATCCCTGATCATGTGACGGTCTAGTGATCTCTGTGTGCACGTAGCCTTGTTCTGCAGTTTTTGGCAGAATAACAGGTTACAATTATCCAAATTACTGGAAGCAGAAATTACACATTATGTAAATCCCATTGTCCAGTTGATCCCATATACAGCGTCCAGCTCATCCCATATTTGTCACCCAGTTCATCCCATTTCCATCGTCCAGTTCATCCCATATTTGTCACCCAGTTCATTCCATATTTATCGTCCAGTTCATCTAATATCCATCGTCCAGTGTATCGATATGCATTGTCCAGTTCATCCCATATTTGTTACCCAGTTCATCCCATATTGGTCACCCAGTTCATCTGATATTACTCTTCCAGTTCATCCCATATCCATCGTCCAGTTCATCTGATAGTTACTCTTCCAGTTCATCCCATATTTGTCACCCAGTTCATCCCATATTTGTCACCCAGTTCATCCCATATTTGTCACCCAGTTCATCCCATATTCGTCACCCAGTTCATCTGATATTACTCTTCCAGTTCATCCCATATCCATCGTCCAGTTCATCTGATAGTTACTCTTCCAGTTCATCCCATATTTGTCACCCAGTTCATCCCATATTTGTCACCCAGTTCATTCAATATTTATCGTCCAGTTCATCCCATATTGGTCGCCCAGTTCATCCCATATTTGTCACCCAGTTCATCCCATATTGGTCTCCCAGTTCATCCCATATTGGTCGCCCAGTTCATCTGATATTACTTTTCCAGTTCATCCCATATCCATCGTCCAGTTCATCTGATAGTTACTCTTCCAGTTCATCCCATATTTGTCACCCAGTTCATCCCATATTTATCGCCCAGTTCATCCCATATTGGTCTCCCAGTTCATCCCATATTTGTCACCCAGTTCATTCCATATTTATCGTCCAGTTCATCCCATATTGGTCGCCCAGTTCATCCCATATTTGTCACCCAGTTCATCCCATATTGGTCGCCCAGTTCATCTGATATTGGTTGCCCAGTTCATCCCATATTCGTTGCCCAGTTCATCCCATATTGGTCGCCCAGTTCATCTGATATTGGTTGCCCAGTTCATCCCATATTCGTCGCCCAGTTCATCCCATATTGAGTTATTTGATGCCATTTTAAAGGATTTTTTCACTTTTTAGCCGCACAAAATGTTACAAAGTTGTTTGCGGGTTCTTCTTCTTCTTAGCCTTAAATTTCTGAGGAGATTAAACCGCGTGCAGCCAATCCCCCCGGCCGAAAATTCCACTTGTTTTCACAGTATGCGCCATAAAGGAAAATCATATATCATTACGGACGATGCCGCGGTGACACGGACGCTTGGATTTGACTACATCCCTTCGTGTTTCTACAAAATTCCAATAATCAAGACTCATCACCACCTCCCGTAGTAAAATCTCCCCCGTCGCCGCTGTCATGGTCTCTTCTCTCTACAAAACTTATGATATCCTCCACGGATAAACAGGATATTGGGCGGCAGATAAGGCTCGTTTTTTTTAGCCTGTTTTTTTTTTTTTTTTTCCCTCCATCTACAGCTGAGATCTTCATGTTTCTCAGGAGGAAACGTTATCCGTGCTTTATCGGCATATAATGTGTTTGTTTTATAGCGTGCTGAAAATCAACTTCTTTGGCGAGTTACCGTGTATTACCGTGCACCGCGGCCCAGGAGCTTTTCTCACCAGATGAAATATGAATGGCCGCTTCCTGGAAATTAGAAAAAAAATGCAGAAATAGGGATTTTAAATAAAAAATTCAATGGTTTTAGATAAAAATGTAAATAATAAATATTTACATTTCTTCTTTTCCTTTTGTTTTCCCTCTTGTCCTTTTCTTGACTCCCCGAGCACTTAAGTCGGTGTAAAACGCGAAGCAAAAAAATAGTCATCTGGACGCGAGGTCAAAGGGCGGGCAACAAAATGCATGGAATAAGAGACGCCCCTTCTATTAATGGGCACTAATATCTGTTTATAATAAATCTGACGCCCCTCATGCTTAGCCCCACCCACTTTTTGACGTTTACAAAGTTGCATGCGTAATGTGGGGAAAAAAATTGTCAATTGTTGCACAAATCACAAAAAAAAATAAAAACAATCAGCAATGATTCATGGAGAAGCTGATAGCAAGTGTTTAATTTTCCAGCAGCGCCCCCCCAGGTGACATGAGGAATTACACATGGTTGGAGATGTGTGTGTGCAGCTAGTCTGGTTCTGGCTGATAGATGAGGGGTTGGAATAAACCTGAACGTCCCCTCACTAAACCCCTGTAGAGTTTCCGCAGCTCCTGGTAATCGGGGACACAGGATTTCTGGGGGATCCTTGGTTTTGCTGGTGCGGATTGAAGTGATTGCACGTCGCCGTTATACGACGCTCTAATAATCAATAAAGTTCAGAGCTGACTTCAAACCAGACAGACGTTTCCGAGCGGCAACCGACAAGATGGATGGATTTTTTTCCCTTTCTTAATAATCTTGATCTATTACATTTATGGTGTTGGAGTTGCCAGATTTGATGCATAAGGAAATGATTGGACGCCTTTCATTCCAGCGCAGGTTTGCAGGAAGGGTCGCCATCTTTTCCGTAAGTCAGCGCTCCATCTGTTCTGGGGGTCACTGCTGAGGAGCAGAGGAGAGTGACATTTCTGCAAGACTGTGAATTATCTTGTGTCACTTGCTGACACCTCGCTGGGTGACATAAGGTAATGAGATGTGGAGGGATCCGCAACCGTAATCACATTAGTGTCTGCTACTTGTATCAAGAAGTGGCCAATAAATAGTGTTCGCTGCCGTTATCACCGCGCCTAACTAAGGGACGTGATTGTTCTAGGGAGACGGAAAGAGCTACCGCTGGTCCGGATAAGCCCACCTAGTGCTATTATTTATCCTGCAGAATAATAACCTGTATCATACTCCAGAGCTGCACTCACTATTCTGCTGGTGGAGTAAATAATGTTAATATATGGTATTACCTAGTAAGTAATGTAATGTATGTACACGACTTGCTTGTTCCTCCACCCTCGCAGGGTTGATGTATCGTTGGATATATTAATGCTGATTTAGTGTTTTTCTTTTTTCTAACATAAACCTTTACCATTTCTCTTTATTTTACTGAAAAAAACTTTGTTTAAAAGAGTTTAAACCACTTAAAAACCGTGAGTCCCACCTAGCGGTCGGGATACAGACGGATCTCGTAGACTTAGTGCTGCTCTTTTTTAATGTTTAAGAACCTTGAATTGGACTTGAAGGTCTTTTTGCTGTAGACGGAGGAGCCGGCGCCGGGAGATGACACCTCTGTGGCTTGTAAAATATTCCGCCATGTGTACGAGCCGAACGTTGATTGTTGCTAATCAGCGGGGAGGATGTTGTGCTGGAGATGTTGATCTGACGAGTTGGAATCATCCTCGGGAGAACTGGTTTTTAACAACCAGATAGAGTCAACCATATGCGGAAGGAGCCGAGTTTGCAAACATGGCAATCACTGTCCTCTTAAATGATGAAAAATTTCCAGTTTGGCCGGCGCGGAGAGCGGAGCCTCAGTCTGCTGACAAAAACAATCGGAGGCAACTCTGGAAATACATGGAAATAATGAGCAGAAGAAGAAATAAATCACAGCTTATGTTGTACGATTGTTCGGGGTGACGCGGCTAACCTCATCAATGTCTCTTATACTTTACAAAGCAGCCGCTTATTGGGAGGGCCGGGACTGGAGCGGCCGCGGGAGCGGGCAGCTTCTCCTTATAGACTACAGCTAAAATAATACTTGTCACTTGTCTGATAACTCGGGCTAATGATTGGAGGGCCAAGTGTTTGTTAACCGCTTCACCTCCCACCCTTGGGATGGATCCCCACTTCCTTGGGTCTCCACAGGTGCCATATCTCCACATGGGCTGCCTCTATGTTATGTATGTCCATGGATCCATTTTACTGATGTACTGTAGAGGCAGTGACCTGTCACCAGACGTATGGGAGATATGGGGAGCAGAGATGGCAGAAACTCCTGGACCCTGTGGTCTGAGGGGCTCTATAGCTTCTCTACAGTGTTGTCAGTGTCACATGGTAGGTGGAAGCCTGGTATAGATCCCCAATATAGTGGCAAGGATACTCTCATAAGAAAAATGAATGGTTGTGGCCACCATTGAAGGTGGGGTGAGTATAGCCTATCAGGGGCTGACACCGTGTCAGCAACACATGAGAGGTTGTACAGTTATTTTCAGCATTACAGAGTATTTAAGGAGACAATTGTTGTAATTGTGACAATGCTTGTGAGGAGAATGGAGGCTGAGAGTGGCATGGGATGAGGGTAATGATGTGGGGTTCAGTGACCTGTCATGGAGGGGGTGTTGGGTGAGTAATCTTTTTTTATCTTGGGTTACCGCCTGGCTCCCTATAGGCATCCAGCTGCGCGAAGAGTGCCAATAGGTGTCCAGCTGCGTGAAGAGTGCAAAGAGACGTCCGACTGTGTACAATGCCAAGAGACGTCCGACTGTGTGTACAATGCCAAGAGACGTCCGACTGTGTGTACAATGCCAAGAGACGTCCGACTGTGTGTACAATGCCGAGAAACGTCCGACTGTGTGTACAATGCCAAGAGGCGTCCGACTGTGTGTACAATGCCAAGAGACGTCCGACTGTGTGTACAATGCCAAGAGACGTCCGACTGTGTGTACAATGCCAAGAGACGTCCGACTGTGTGTACAATGCCAAGAGACGTCCGGTCATGTTTACAGCACCAACAAGCGTCCGACTGTATGTATAGTTCCAAGAGTTTTCCGGCCGTGTGTAGAGTGCCAAGAAGCATCCGACTGTATAATAAGCACCAAGAGACGTCTGGCTGAGTGATCAGCGCCAAGAGACGTCCGGCTGTGTGTACAGTGCCAAGAGGCATCCGAACATGTAAACAGCGCCAAGAGATATGCAACTGTGTGGAAAGCGCAAAGAGGTTCTGACTGTGTGAACAGCGCAAAGAGACGTCCGGCTGTGTGAAAGGCCCAAGAGGCTGTGTGTACAGTGTCAAGAGGCGTCCGGTTGTGTACAGTGCCAAGAGGCATCCTGCTGTGTGAAGCATCCGACAGCCATGTTTACAGCGAGAGGAGGCATCTGACAGCCATGTTTACAGCAGGAAGAGGCATCCGACAGCCGTGTTTACAGCAGGAAGAGGCATCCGACAGCCGTGTTTACAGCAGGAAGAGGCATCCGACAGCCATGTTTACAGCGAGAAGAGGCATCCGACAGCCATGTTTACATCGAGAAGAGGCATCCAACAGCCATGTTTACACAAGAAGAGGTATGTGACAGCCATGTTTACATCGAGAAGAGGCATCCGACAGCCATGTTTACAGCGAGAAGAGGCATCCGACAGCCATGTTTACACAAGAAGAGGCATCCGACAGCCGTGTTTACAGTGAGAAGAGGCATCCGACAGCCATGTGTACAGCGAGAAGAGGTATCAGACAGCCATGTGTACAGCGAGAAGAGACATCCGACAGCCATGTGTACAGCGAGAAGAGGCATCCGACAGCCATGTTTACAGCGAGAAGAGGCATCCGACAGCCGTGTTTACACAAGAAGAGGCATCCGACAGCCATGTTTACACAAGAAGAGGCATCCGACAGCCATGTGTACAGCGAGAAGAGACATCCGACAGCCATGTGTACAGCGAGAAGAGACATCCGACAGCCATGTGTACAGCGAGAAGAGGCATGTGACAGCCATGTTTACACAAGAAGAGGCATCCGACAGCCATGTGTACAGCGAGAAGAGACATCCGACAGCCATGTGTACAGCGAGAAGAGGCATGTGACAGCCATGTTTACACAAGAAGAGGCATCCGACAGCCATGTTTACAGCGAGAAGAGGCATCCGACAGCCATGTGTACAGCGAGAAGAGGTATCAGACAGCCATGTGTACAGCGAGAAGAGGCATGTGACAGCCATGTTTACACAAGAAGAGGCATCCGACAGCCATGTTTACATCGAGAAGAGGCATCTGACAGCCATGTTTACAGCGAGAAGAGGCATCTGACAGCCATGTTTACAGCGAGAAGAGGCATCTGACAGCCATGTTTACACAAGAAGACGCATGTGACAGCCATTTTTACACAAGAAGAGGCATGTGACAGCCATGTTTACATCGAGAAGAGGCATCCGACAGCCATGTGTACAGCGAAAAGAGACATCCGACAGCCATGTGTACAGCGAAAAGAGGCATCAGACAGCCATGTTTACAGCGAGAAGAGACATCCGACAGCCATGTGTACAGCGAAAAGAGGCATCAGACAGCCATGTGTACAACATGAAAAGGTGCCCAGCCACATGTCTGTGTCTTTAGTCGGAGGTCAGAGATTGTTTTGTTGTAGAAGCATAAATGTGTCTTGATAAGCTCGGGATATTATCTATATGTGGTGGTGGATTATCTCACAAGGTTTAGCTGTAAAGATCGGGCGTACTGGGCCTGTCATGTCGATTGTAATGAATCATGGCTCCCCCCCCCCCTTACTAATGGGAATGCGCCGTCTCCTCCTGGTAGGACGCTGCCTGTACCGGGTTTTATGAAGTTATTGAACTTTTAAGAGCAGCTATGAGGTAGATTCATGAGGAGGCGCAGAGATGCATCACCAGTCATCTCACAAAAAAGACGTTTTTAGAGAACGAGAATTGTAATTAGAGATATCATTCATAATTACTCCGAGATCCGACCATACATTAAGCTTTATATAAAGAGACGACATGTTTATGGTCTTAAATAATGCCTCGTCTACCGGAATTCTGCTTCCCTTCTATCTCTCTGTGGGGGAGGGGAGGCGACAAACCTCAGATGTGTGTGCAGATGAGGAGTAACGCCACCTATGGCCATTATATAGCTCGGAGATGGTATCTTTCCTCTGCAGCCGCCATTTCTAATCTCCAGTTTTCCCTGAGCTAGTGGCTGTAGACCGGATGCTACATTGTCTCCATGCACTGCACACACGTCTTATCGCTGTGAACGTCCTTCTTAGATTTGGTTGTCCCAGTATTGAGTGCACCTCTAATGCCACCAAGACTCCGACTGGACAAGATGCGAGGAAAGCCATATTTACCCACCAGCCGTCCACACGATAGAAGGTCTTACAGTATGGGGAGACATGTTTCATCTATCAGATAGGCAGCCATGCCATGCCTAGTTGTGACCTACGTGATTGGAGATGTTCTCCATAGCTGCCTGTGTCTAGGATGTTGTACTATGATCTGGGTCGGTAAATGAACATAGAATTTGCCCTAAGTGCCCAATGGTCTGTTTATCTCCATGCCAGGAAGGGCATGGAGAAGAATTGGAAAGTTGGACAACAATTCCACAGGACATTTGGCCATTACAGATCTATTACATATGACCATGGAGAGTCTAATCCATAAGCCGGGGTGGAGCCCACTGGCGTCATCAGCTCTAAAGGTCACTTGGCCCAGTTTCTCCTCTCGACTCCATAACATCAGAATTTTCGTGGGGCCTATGTGTCAGCGAAGAAACATTATTGGGTGCTGGTGACTCCATCTTTATTCTTGCACGTAGACAATGATCATCAGATGGAAAATTAAGGATTCCTGTAGAGACGCTCTCAGAACGTAAGATCAGCCAAGGGCATTATGGGCCGTGTACTAGGACACGTGCCCTGAGTGTAGGAGGTCGCCAGTGCCCACAAGACTTGTTACTTTAGTCACTTTCAGTAGATGTGCATTAGACTTTTATTCATATTTAGTACCCAGCAACCAGCTCAGTCCCTGGCCGGGTTCCTACATGAAGCACTTAGGGATCCTATAAAATCCTGCACCTGGGACTAAGAAGGGGAAGAGTGATCTGCTGCCCCGTTTAGGCCCAGTAAGGAGGTGTTCTGGATGGGATGTGGACGGCTCCTTTAAGACCCAGGGAGGACGTGTTCCGGATGGGATGTGGACGGTCCCTTTAAGACCCAGGGAAGACATGTTCTGGATGGGATGTGGACGGCTCCTTTAAGACCCAGGGAGGACTTGTTCAGGATGGGATGTGGACGGCTCCTTTAAGACCCAGGGAGGACGTGTTCTGGGTGGGATGTGGACATCCCCTTTAAGGCCCAGGACGTGTTCTGAGTGGGATGTGGACGGCCCTTTAAGGCCCAGGGAGGACGTGTTCTGGGTGGGATGTGGACGGCACTTTAAGGCCCAGGGAGGACGTGTTCTGGGTGGGATGTGGACGGCCCTTTAAGGCCCAGGGAGGACGTGTTCTGGGTGGGATGTGGACGGCCCTTTAAGGCCCAGGGAGGACGTGTTCTGGGTGGGATGTGGACGGCACTTTAAGGCCCAGGGAGGACGTGTTCTGGGTGGGATGTGGACGGCCCCTTTAAGGCCCAGAGGGACGCGTTCTGGATGGGATGAGGACAGAGTTGTGAATGCGGCAGAGAGTCCTGATCTCCGCTATACAGGCTATTATAAAGTCATTGAGGGGATACATTAGATTTTCTTGAATTACCTCTAATACAATCTTTTTGCGCAGATAGCAGCTGCACCCGTGTATAAATATAATATATGTGCGATGGAAATGCTCTTTTAATATTCTAAATGTAGTTTGAAATCCTGGTGTCGTATAATATGAACTTCTAACCAGATGGTGCTGGATGACAACGTGAAAATCACCCTCTGTTCCTACAAGCCGCCCGTACACCGGATACACAGAGATGACATTGGCCGAGTGAATGCGGAGGAAAAGCTCCGACCTTCAAGTTACTAAAGAAAGTGAAGAAAAAGAGCTCAACGTAAAGAGTCCAATTGTGGCCGATAACCTATGGAAGTACTCCAAACCAGCCCTCAGATCCTGATAATAACTGCAGGGGCACTCCGTCCGGATTACAGGGGGGCAGAAGGGACAAGCCCCACAGATCCTCCACATCCTGCCACATAAACCTGGACAGTTATCTGGGCACTTTGTTGTTTGGCAGTGTATGGTGGTATTGTTGGGCACTGTATTGTTGGGAAGTGTATGGCAGTATTGTTAGGCAGTGTATGTATGGTGGTTTTGTTGGGCAGTGTATAGTGGTATTTTTGGGCGGTGTATGATGGTATTTTTGGGCGGTGTATGGCAGTATTGTTGGGCAATGTATGTATAGTGGTATTGTTGGGCAGTGTATGACGGTATTTTTGGGTGGTGTATAGCAGTATTATTTATGCTCTGATACTTGCAGATAGTGGTAGAATAATTCTATGCACTGACAGTGGTATTATTCTGCATAGTTTTGTTGTTTGTGCAGTTTATCATAGTTTTTGGATGACTATTGCTGTGATTGTGATGCTTCTAATTTTTACGTATATTTTAGCTTCATCTTTTTTTTTCTTGTAGCTGAGAGGCAACCAGTTGCCCATTAGTTACAAAACTCTTTTTCGATTGGGAGGATTTCCTGATGGATGTAACAATGGGGAGTGACAATAAACAATATAGCAGGGGGCCGAGCGGCACCATCATCAAGGGTCATTTCCTTTGTACCGGATCTCTACCCTTGAGATCACCCTGGACATCTGACCCTCCAGGCTTGCCGCCGTCTCCAAATACCACTACTACTACGTGGGGTGATAAAGCATGAACCAATTGTATCCCGGCTATGCGGGTTTATACAGGCCTGTAAGCTGTCATACGCAGTGGCCCAGATCACTAAGTCCACCCATGGCGGAGAGCCATTAATCTGAGGTGGAGCGTTTGCTCCTATTAATGACCCACAAGAAAAAGAACAAAAGTAATAGAAGTGAAAAAGTTTTTTAGCTTTTTTTGACAGAATCCTGTAGAATCCGGAACGTTAAGGAACCAAAAGACAAAAAAACATTTGTTAGTTCACAGCTTGAAAATTAATGAAGATTTTAGGGATCCCGTGACGGAGTGTCCAGCCTGGGCTGATGGTGGAGATACACGCTCCTTCAGTCTAGTACAATGCCGACTTTGATGTCTCGCCCACACACATAATACTACTCCATGTTGTTTTGCCTTTCTCTCGCGCGCCCTCCAGGGCATCTTCTCGTGGTTGGCTTTTAATTAGATGTGTACTTGAAGACGTGTGAATGCGGAATCGGAATCTGCTCTGAAAGGGACGACAGTGTTATGAAAAAGAGATTAAAAAAGGGACAGGAAATAGAACAGAGATTCTGCCAAGTGGTGAGAATGGCCGGCTCTAAAGGTCAGGCCACGGGAAATTGTTCACCCGCTTTTATTCAATATTTCGCAGCTTAACTAAGAGGAATATCAGAAACGACTGTGAAATCAGGTCCGAAAATAATGCCAAGAAATAATAACTCCCTTTTATCTCTTCTGAAATTTAGAGTTTTTGTTTGATTACGTAACCAAGACTTGGCCGATCTCCGATGTACACGGGTCCAAGAAGAGAGGGGTCTGAGATAGAGGCTCACAGTGACGTCACTTACTGCTAGCATAGTTCTATCCAAGGTTGTTATATCAGGTCGACCCCTTTTCCTATACTTTATAAGACCATATGGATATCCCTCCACAGATGTGCCCGCCATTATCCCCCCCACAGATGTGCCTGCCCTTATCCCCCCCACAGATGAGCCCGCCCTTATCCCCTCCACAGATGTGCCCGCCCTTATCCCCCCACAGATGTGGCCGCCCTTATCCCCTCCACAGATGTGCACGCCCTTATCCCCCCCACAGATGTGCCCGCCCTTATCCCCCCCACAGATGAGCCCGCCCTTATCCCCTCCACAGATGTGCCCGCCCTTATCCCCCCCACAGATGTGCCCGCCCTTATCCCCTCCACAGATGTGCACGCCCTTATCCCCCCCACAGATGTGCCCGCCCTTATCCCCCCACAGATGTGCCCGCCCTTATCCCCCCCACAGATGTGCCCGCCCTTATCCCCCCCCACAGATGTGCCCGCCCTTATCCCCTCCACAGATGTGCCCGCCCTTATCCCCTCCACAGATGTGCCCGCCCTTATCCCCCCACAGATGTGCCCGTCCTTATCCCCCCCACAGATGTGCTGCCCTTATCCCGCCACAGATGTGCCCGCCCTTATACCGCCACAGATGTGCCGCCCTTATCCCGCCACAGATGTGCCTGCCCCTATCCCACCCACAGATGTGCCCGCCCTTATCCCGCCACAGATTTGCCCGCCCTTATCCCGCCACAGATGTGCTGTCCTTATCCCGCCACAGATGTGCCTGCCCCTATCCTACCCACAGATGTGCCCGCCCTTATCCCCCCACAGATGTGCCCGCCCTTATCCCGCCACAGATGTGCCCGCCCTTATCCCCCCCACAGATGTGCCCGCCCTTATCCCGCCACAGATGTGCCCGCCCTTATCCCACCACAGATGTGCTTCACTTCCCCACTATATAAACTGGGAGACTCTTTCTTTTGGAGGAGATTCTGGTCTGGGATATAATGTTTTGGGGGTCTTGCATGGGCTGAGCTCTGACGTACAGGAATGCTATCTTTAATAGGTCATCCCCCAGGATGCACTGCATGGTCTGAGGGTCACCCTAGAAAGGTGCACTACCCTCAAGGACTGAGCAGATGGGGTGTTATCCGTGTTCAGGGGTCTATATAACAGCATGCAAGGGGCTAGATACATGCATCACTGCGGGATATACTGTAGTATCAGATTAGGACGGGTTGGCATTCTGCTCAGCCCAAGGCTCCTCTGTCCAGCTAACCCGACCCTCGCCCTGCTCTGTCCATCGCGGGGCAGCACCTGAAGCTTTGACTGAAACAGGTGACTTCCAGCAAGGATTCCGTCATAAAGAAGTGGGTGAGTGTGTCCCGAGGTCCCGGCTGATCTCCGCTCGCTTCCTTCTCTGTAGCTAATTCCATACTTGGCAATCCATCCGGCCATTATAGGCCATCGTTGGGCTGGAGCCGCATTTACCCTGCAGTCTGTAAATCGTGGCTTTCATGAAAGCTTCTCCCATGATTTCCCGTTTTGGCTGCAGCCTCCATCCTCCTTTATGTCAGAAACAGAACACAGATGTTGTATGGAGGGATAAGCGGGAGCGGAGAGGCAACGCGGCGGAGATTCGCAGGACCCCGGTGGCGCTTCCATAAATACATATTTTACATAAATAATTGTGATTACTGTAGTTTACCATCAAATTATTTGTTCCTGTTACTAACAAGCCTGAAGACTTCCCATTCCTCGGAGTGCTCCAGTTAGCTGGCGCGTACGGAGAATGCTAATGTGCTGCTGCAATCTCCTCTAATGACTCGGATCACTATCTTGTTTATGGAGTTAACCAGAAGGATCAGTCGGTAATATTCATGGAACGAATCTCAGGATGATAACTCAGGGCTGATATCCCAGGAGGTCAATGAAAGTGCAAAGAAAACACAACCAACAAGAACCAACCTGGTCAGAATCCGGCCCATCCTAGAGACACCCAGCATTGTGGCACTTCTCTGACTCCCATCACTAGTAGACACCCTGTATGGACTGGAGACACCAAGTATGGACTGGAGACACTGTGTATGGACTGGAGACACCGAGTATAGACTGGAGACACCGAGTATAGACTGGAGACACCGAGTATAGACTGGAGACACTGTGTATAGACTGGAGACACCGAGTATAGACTGGAGACACCGAGTATAGACTGGAGACACCGAGTATGGACTGGAGACACTGTGTATAGACTGGAGACACCGAGTATAGACTGGAGACACTGTGTATGGACTGGAGACACTGTGTATAGACTGGAGACACTGTGTATGGACTGGAGACACCGTGTATAGACTGGAGACACTGGGGGAGATTCCAGATCAGATTCCACCTTTCATTTTTCAAAGAGTCTGTGAGGAATGAAAGGTGGAATCTGATTGGTTGCCGGGGGCGACTGAGCAAGTTTCTCTTTACACCATGTTTAATAAATCTCCTCAACTGTGTATGGACTGGACACACTGTGCATGGACTGGAGACGCAGAGTATGGACTGGAGACGCAGAGTATGGACTGGAGACGCAGAGTATGGACTGGAGACACAGAGTATGGACTGGAGACCTCGTACAGGTCTAATCATTCGGGATCCGAATCATGGGGTCCGACTGTCCACCAGTCATGGAGGTTCTTGGATACATCGGCATTATTTACATTTAATTTGTGCCTCCCATGAGAGGTCTATGCCAGAAGTATTCCCCAGTATACACCTCTGATGGAACATATATCACAGTATAGTGGTATACAGGAATATAGTATACATAAAGTCCAGTGACGGGAGCTCTGTCAGTGTTGTCTGTGTGATGACAGCCCTTCTACATGTTCTGGGTTCTGTATTTGCCTTTTAGTCCCAGTCACATCCTCAATGACCAGCACCCTCCGTGGCCTCCTCTGTGGCCTCCTCCATGATCTCTTCCATGACCTCCTCCGTGGCCTCCTCCGTTACCTCCTCCGTGGCCTCCTCAATGACCTCCTCCTTGGCCTTCTCCGTCACCTCCTCCGTGGCCTCCTCCATGAGCTCCTGCATGACCTCCTCCGTGACCTCCTCCGTGGCCTCCTCCATGGCCTCCTCCGTGACCTCCTCCGTGGCCTCCTCCATGGCCTCCTCCGTGACCTCCTCCATGACCTCCTCCTTGGCCTCCTCCATGAGCTCCTGCATGACCTCCTCCTTGGCCTCCTCCGTGACCTCCTCCATGGCCTTCTCTGTGGCCTCCTCATGTCTCCCGAGCTCATTCTTGACATTTTCACCTTTTATACTTTGTAACTTTGTACTTTAACTTTATAACTTTATTACAGATCATGTAAATATTTTTTGAAGATTTTTCCATTGAGTGGCAGCAGGGTATAAAAAAATTGTGAAAACTCCTAAATTCCCCCAAAAATACATAGCATAAAAACTTGATGGAAACGATCGGTCATTTTCTGGTGACACATTCCCTTTAAAAATCATATTTTTTTTTTCACGTGTGGGAAAACTTATAAAAAGGAGTAAATATCGCCGCCTCCCGTTCTGGGCTCTAGATGTATTTTTCATGATTTTATAACTTTCATTCACACAACAGCCAGGGCTTTACTCCTGCAAGAAAAAACTTTGAGCATCACTTCTAACCTATAGATCCTGTCCAGAAAAAAAAAAGAAAGAAAGTCGAGGTTTGCTTAAAGCAAGATAACCCATGCGTGGAATAATTCAGCAAAACAACACCGGTCTGCGCCGAGGAATCAGAGCGCTTCTTGGAAGTCGGACGGAGTGTCAGAAATGTCTCTTTTGGTGCTTTGAGCCGAGTGTGAAGGATTCTGCACCTTGAAAGCTTCGGCTTTTTTTTTTTTTTTCTCCTTAGTTTATTCTGCTTGTTGACTGAAGGATCCGTCCGGTTTGGTTCTCATTTTCAGGCTGTGAGGTTATGGCATTCCCTGAAGTTTTCTCAGAAGAAAGCGCGCTCTCGGTGGATCCTTTCACTCCGGTTTTCATGTCGTGCTCGCCTTCAGCTACGGTTCATGCGTCGGGTCTTTGAAGGTTCATGAAGAGCAAAATCTGAGGAATAAAGAATCTTCTGTCAGAAAGATTAGTTATTATTGTCTTATTTTATTAGAATTGTTCTTTATATAATAATAACAATAATAATAACAGTAATAATAATAATAGTAATGATAATAATAATAATAACAACAATAATAGTAATAATAATAATAATAACAGTAATAATAATAATAATAATAATAATAATAGCAATAATAAAAGCAGTAATATTAATAGTAATAATAATATTTATTATAATGAAGAGAAAAACAATAATAGTAACAATAACTTGGACATGGCTGTATAGATACATGGCCCGGCCTACAGGAGCCTGTATCTTTTCTCGTTGTTTCCTTATCTCGGCTTCCTGTAATGAGGCTGACATCGGCTCCTGGCCCGATCCTGCTCACATATCTGCAGATTATTGCAACATATCAGTGAAAAGTAATGCTCACACGTTGACCCAAATAAATCCATTCTAGGTTTCTAAAAACGTTTATTTTTCCAAATTAAATTTATTAAAATAAATAGGCGCAAAATGAAGTGTGTTTGTTAAAATAATAGTTCTTTGGATTATTTTTAACCATTTTAATCCCAAAAATGTCTGGTTTTAAAACCCCATTTGAGAAGACTGAGGTCTCTGTACTGGGTGTAGTGCACATGGCCTGGGGCTGGGGTCACGTCCGTGTAGTACAGATACAAGCAGGGCCGGACTGGAGCTGAAACTCCCGGGGCAGGGATTGTTGGGGAGATCTATTGCTGGGATTGTTGGGGCCTGTATCAGCTCAGGGGGAGGAGGAGTTTATTACTGGAAAGACCCAGTTGGCTTGAGCCCCTATTACATAGGGCGACAGTGAGGAGCTGTCAGCGTTTGCTCCACGTGCCCTGCTCGCTATTACACAGGCGGCCGATCATTACTGTATGAAAGACAAAGGACTGCAACGACAGCAACATAAAGGCTGATATCGGCCGAATATGGACGATAATCGTTCCGTGTAATAGGGCCTTTATAGACACTTCTTTTCAGGCAATGCTTCATGGGAAAAAGTATGTAAATGATCTCTCCTCCAGATGGATAAAAAATATCCGCCCCCAGGAAGACTCCTCCATTGGGGTCCGTGCTCCATCCCCTTAGGAAGATTCCCCCATTGGGGTCCGTGCTCCATCCCCCCAGGAAGATTCCCCCATTGGGGTCCGTGCTCCATCCCCCCAGGAAGATTCCCCCATTGGGGTCAGTGCTCTATCCCCCCAGGAAGATTCCCCCTTTGGGGTCAGTGCTCTATCCCCCCAGGAAGATTCCCCCATTGGGGTCAGTGCTCTATGAAGATTCCCCCTTTGGGGTCAGTGCTCTATCCCCCCAGGAAGATTCCCCCTTTGGGGTCAGTGCTCTATCCCCCCAGGAAGATTCCCCCTTTGGGGTCAGTGCTCTATCCCCCCAGGAAGATTCCCCCATTGGGGTCCGTGCTCCATCTCCTTAGGAATATTCCCCCATTGGGGTCTATGCTCTATCCCCTTAGAAATATTCCCTAATTGGGGTCCGTGCTCCATCCCCCCAAGAAGATTCCCCTGTTGCAGTCTGTGCTCTATCCCCCCAGGAAGATTCCCCCTTTGGGGTCCGTGCTCCTCAGCTGTACAGAGCCGGTCGGTCATTGCCTTGTGTCCGCAGGTATTCAGATGTCTTAATACTGTAATTCTTTTGTACAATCCGGAGCCTCCCTTTAATCAGACATTGATACACTTTATAGTGATCAGTAATGACTGCAGCGATCGGCGCGGCTACGCGGCACAATGATGGTAATAAGTGGATAGGACGAGACACAGCGACAGGCGGGAAGATGCATTTGGCGGAATCTCACTTTATTACTTCAATAAACTCTCATTACCCTTAATATGTAAAGTGCGCTGCTAACCGCGGCCTGGAGGTGCGGAGCGGCCGTCACCGGCAGGAGATTTAGCGGCCGAGCCGAGATTTCTGCCCCAGTTCTAATGTGCAAAACAGTAAATCAGGTTCTGAAGGACGATCGTTTGCATCTAAAATACGGAAGCGCTCGGATCCGATTCTGTCTGGGAAATTTGTGGTTCTCATTTCACTTTTTGTTAAAATTCTAAATGGGAGCAGAGAGGAAACGTGCGGAGCGAGAGCAGCTGGGGCCGTAAAAACCGATGGGAACACTGGTGTGCTGGCCGAGAATGGAGCAAGACTTATTCCCAGCCCATGGGCAGGGGGGGCACTGAGATGTAATACCACGCACAGCCTGTGGGCAGGGGGGCGCTGAGATGTAATGCCATACACAGCCTGTGGACAGGGGGGCGCTGAGCTGTAGTACCACACACAGCCTGTGCACAGGGGTGGCACTGAACTGTAATGCCACACACAGCCTGTGGACAGGGGGGCGCTGAGATGTAATACCACACAGACTGTGGGCAGGGGGGGCACTGAGATGTAATACCACACACAGCCTGTGGACAGGGGGGCGCTGAGCTGTAATACCACAGGTGAGACGCTGTTTCTTTCTAATAATTTGCCTTTAAGTCCTTTAACCTAACAATTGTGGAAAGGAGACTGCCGTATACCAGGGGGCTTGTGCGGTGTTGTGGCAGCTCTGTGGTTGGTGGGTCACTTGGGCACGTGTCACGGTAGCCTGGAGTGGTGTTGGTACCCATCCCCGGACAAACAGGCACGTCCCTCGAAATTTGAGAAGCCCAAGTGTAACCTGGTGTGTAGCTGCGGGTGCAGGAAGAATAGACCACAGTCCGATAGCTTAAACAAGATAACGTCCGTTCATTTAGAGTCTTCAGTGCAATACTGTAATAACACTTTGTAACTGCAGGTGCAGGCGAGAGGTAGTAGTAGTGAACTGTAGAGGTTAGAATAGAGGAGCGTCTTGAGGGCCCTGTCCAATGTAGCTGTGTACTCTGCCGGGATAACATAGTAGAGGAGAAGAGAAGATACTCGTACTCACGTATAGATATCTATGATCTGATCACCTTACGCCCTAAAGTGTTAGGATACCCGTCCTGCTAGGGTAGTACGAGGTTCCAGGTCCCTGCATTTGGTTAAACAGACTTTCCAGGCTTTCCCAGAATAGCTGTGCGTTACCGTAGGATACGTAGGCGTAATCTGCAGCTTTGTCCTACTGGGGTCAGTACCTAGCCTCAGGTATACTGGCCTGTGTAGTGTAGGGAGTATCCCTGGCGTGGACACGGTTCTCCTCAGAGGACTTCCTTCCTCCTGAGCGGTCTACCCTGCATGCTAGCTGAAGTTACTTCCATAAAAGAAAGTGTAAGTCTCTCCGTCCCTGGCAAGGGTCCTGGCCTGGGCTTGCTGACGGCAGTTTATACTGCGCATCCATCCACCTATAGATCTCGTCACTTCTAATCCTTATTTTATAAAAGGTAAAAAATAAGCAGAATTTCTGACATTTTGTTAAATTTTATGGTTAGAAAAAATCTCCCCGGAGGAGAAAGCAGTTTTCCGGGCGGTTTCCACAAAGCAGCCGGTGTGCGAAGCCGGAGAAGGAGCCGGAGTAATAGACACCAGACAAGATGTCATCTCCGGTTACCTCCGCGCACGATTAATGTGCATAATAAATAGACCAAATTGAAAGTGGAGGCAACGCGGCATGAATGAGTAATCCGGCGCCGGCCAAAATACTCGACACTCTTTGATCTTGACATCAGTGGCTTAATTACACAAGACATATGTAAGAGGAAGACTATGTGGCAGCTATTAGTCAGCGACCATATGGTAAGAGCAGTATGGCATGTCTGATTATACCTTATCATTCCTCCCGCTCTGTCATTGTGCCGGGACCAGAGACCTTCTCATCCCGATGAAACCATCGTCTGTTCTACACGACGTGTGAGGGATCAGCAGGAGCCGATCACAGGATCAGGAACCATCACCAGCATCTGGCCGTCCTGCTGGTTGGGTATAAAGCCCATCGGAGAGCTCTCCCAATAATACAGATATCTTCTCCTTTCCTTACCCCCCGGCTCGGCATGTCCTGCTATGGTTTAGTGATGCTCTGTCCAGGGTTGCTTATGCGGCATGTGTCTATATGTCGCCCCCAATGGCTGTGATGTGTATTGCAGGCTGTATATGCTGTATGTCTGTATGCCGCCCCCAATGGCTGTGATGGGTATTGCAGGTTGTATATGCTGTGTGTCTGTATGTCACCCCCAGTGGATGTGATGTGTATTGCAGACTATATATGCTGTGTGTCTGTATGTCGCCCCCAATGGCTGTGATGGGTATTGCAGACTGTATATACTGTGCCTGTATGTCGCCCCCAGTGGCTGTGATGGGTATTGCAGGCTGTATATGCTGTGTGTCTGTATGTCGCCCCCAGTGGCTGTGATGGGTATTGCGGGCTGTATATGCTGTGTCTGTATGTCGCCCCCAGTGGCTGTGATGGGTATTGCAGACTGTTTATGCTGTGTCTGTATGTCGCCCCCAGTGGCTGTGATGTATATTGCAGGCTGTTTATGCTGTGTCTGTATGTCGCCCCTAGTGGCTGTGATGTATATTGCAGGCCGTATATGCTGTGTGTCTGTATGTCTCCCCTAGTGGTTGTGATGAGTATTGCAGGCTGTATATGCTGTGTGTCTGTATGTCTCCCCTAGTGGTTGTGATGAGTATTGCAGGCTGTATATGCTGTGTGTCTGTATGTCGCCCCCAGTGGCTGTGAGGGGTATTGCAGGCTGTATATGCTGTGTATCTATATGTCGCCCCCAGTGGCTGTGATGGGTATTGCAGGCTGTATATGCTGTGTGCCTGTATGTCGCCCCCAGTGGCTGTGATGGGTATTGCAGGCTGTATATGCTGTGTGTCTGTATGTCGCCCCCAGTGGCTGTGATGTATATTGCAGGCTGTATATGCTGTGTGTCTGTATGTCGCCCCCCAGTGGCTGTGATGAGTATTGCAGGCTGTATATGCTGTGTGTCTGTATGTCGCCCCCAGTGGCTGTGATGAGTATTGCACGCTGTATATGCTGTGTGTCTGTATGTCGCCCCCAGTGGCTGTGATGGGTATTGCAGGCTGTATATGCTGTGTGTCTGTATGTCGCCCCCAGTGGCTGTGATGAGTATTGCAGGCTGTATATGCTGTATGTCGCCTCCAGTGGCTGTGATGGGTATTGCAGACTATATATGCTGTGTGTCTGTATGTCGCCCCCAGTGGCTGTGATGTATATTGCAGGCTGTATATGCTGTGTGTCTGTATGTAGCCCCCAGTGGCTGTGATGGGTATTGCAGGCTGTATATGCTGTGTGCCTGTATGTCGCCCCCAGTGGCTGTGATGGGTATTGCAGGCTGTATATGCTGTGTGTCTGTATGTCGCCCCCAGTGGCTGTGATGTATATTGCAGGCTGTTTTTCCGCCATCTTGAGGCTATGTATAGAATGTTTAGGGTTCGCACATTTATTACTGTAAACTGTTATTATACAAAGTGATGTTAGATTCTCCAGCTGGCGATTTGCAGGGGGCGGCAATGGAGCAAAGCGGGTTCCGCTGTTCCTACAGACCCCTCATTCTATAGATGGTTTAACCCTTTGTTCTCTCAGCTTATATGGAACATTGCCCAGAATTCTCTCTTCTGGTGGCATTAGGCTGGATGGCTGCCAGATTATGGTGTGTGCAAGAACTTAACAAGCCCGGAACCTGCGGCGGCGGCAGCGGCTTTCTACATAAGTTGTAATTCCTTCTTCCTCTTTGTTGTCGGTGAAGATTCTCTTACTTTCTGGTCTGCCTGGTGTGGCTCTGAGTGCCGGCCATACAGAGAGGGGTGGCCGTGTTCTTCTAGACAACCTCACCGCCGGCCGGGCTGCTGGGCGCCCAGGGGGGCAGACATTTGGGGGACGCCCCTTCCATCAGACGTGTTGTTATTATTAGAGATGAGCGAACCGGCTGAGGTTCGGGGTCATATGAACCTGAACGCTCGGCTTCTGATTCCCGCTGTCTGCCCGCTCCGTGGAGAGGGTGGATACAGCCGGAGGACCGCCTGGAAAACTGGGATACAGCCATAGCCATAGGCTGTATCCACCCTCTCCACGGAGCGGGAAGACAGCGGGAATCAGAAGCCGAGCGTTCAGGTTCATACGATCCCGAACCTCAGCCGGTTCGCTCATCCCTAGTTAATATATAATGTGCAGCTATGGGATATTCTGGTGTGTAATATAAGGGCTGCCCATCTCGCCTCCTATATAAAAGGGGTCGGCCATGTTATATTGTTACCTATCTCCTTCCCATGGAGATGTCTGGCAGATTGTGGCAACTGATGCCCTACTACTGGGAAGTGTCTGAGGGGTGGGGCTTAACCAAGGGGGCAGGGCTTAATGATCTTTTGGGTGGGGGGAGGTCTCCTGCTGAGGAGGAGGAGGGGGCAGACATGGCTGAGCTCCTGGGGATACACTAAGAAGATTTATGTATCTCCACATGAGGTAATGGGGAAGATTTAAGGGGTTGTTCACCCCCAACAAAAAATCTTTCAAATCAACTGGTGCCAGAAAGTAGCAGAGATTTGTAATTTACTTCTGTTAAGAAAACTCCAATCTTCCAGTACTTATCAGCTGCTGAATGTCTTGCAGGAAGTAGTCTATTCTCTCCAGTTTCCCAGTACTTTTCAGCTGCTGTATGTCCTGCAGGAAGTGTTGTATTCTCTCCAATCTGACACAGTGCTCTCTGCTGCCACCTCTGTCCATGTCAGGAACTGTCCAATCTTCCAGTACTTTTCAGCTGCTGTATGTCCTGCAGGAAGTGTTGTATTCTCTCCAGTCTGACACAGTGCTCTCTGCTGCCACCTCTGTCCATGTCAGGAACTGTCCAGAGCAGGAGAGGTTTTCTATGGGGATTTGCTGCTATACTATTATTGTATGCTATAACATAGGATGATGAGTGCATTGTTAGTGGATGGGCCCCGGCCTCGGCCTCTCCTGTGTATCCATGAGCGAGTGATGCAGAAATGTCACAGATATCAGGAACCTCCTCATATTAGCAGCCGTGACCTCCAGACAGGAGAACAGATGCTGCCGACCTCCAGGGCATTAACGCTGCACCCGGGATGGGAGGAGGAGGGGGCAGGATCAGTCATGTCTCCTCTCTATAAGACGGAGGGCGGCGGTTTCCTTCCACATCGTCTGCCGGGACATATGCGGCATATACGCACCCAGATGTAGCCGAGCCGACATTTGGCAGAGCTCACGGGGATGAAGTTTTCGCCAAGGTTTTACCTGCTATTGCAATAAAGTAAAGTATTAAGGCGTTTGGTGACCTTGTGGCCTGGCTGACCACGACCTTCCCTGACAGCCACAGCCGTCTGCCAGGGAGCCTGTAGTCAGACCCAATGTGATGCAGGATATCTATAGGATAGATGCTTCAGTATGGGGAGGATTCTCTTCTGTTAGAGCCCTACCTGTCCTCGCTCCTTGCTCCCCACTCACTGTCTGTGCTAGTACACTCACCGACATCATGGGGGGGGGGGGGGTGTCTGCGGGAGGGGCGGCCTGGAGGGAGGTGGCCAATAGAGGAGAGCGCCGGTCCGCTGCCAGCACTCCTATGACACAAAGAGACTGCTGATATCATCGTGATTTTAGAACACGCTGAAAGACAACCATCAGCCGACATTGTGCATATACATGAGCATTCTCACAGGAGCACAGTTCCTAGTGGTTCTCCTCGGTGGCACTATAAGCTTACTGGTTACATCAAAATATTCTCAGGTGCACAGTTCCTGGTGGTTCTCAGTGGCACTATGAGCTTACTGGCTACATCAGCATACTCACAGTAGCATACCTCCCAACTGTCCCGGATTCCGCAGGACAGTCCCGTTTTCGGGGTGCTGTCCCGCGGTCCCGGAACGCCCCCCCCTTGTCCCGCATTATATGTGGCCCCAGCGAAAAAAACAATAAACCAGTAACTCACCTGTCTGCCGGCCCCAGCAGCTCCTCTCCCGGCAGAGCGCGCACTCCCGTCATCCTCCGGGGCGAGCAGCGGGGTACAGAGACACTGACTGTACTGGAAGTGACCTGCAGCCTCTGTCATGACTCACTTCCGGCACAGTCAGTGACTCTGTACCCCGCTGCCCGCCCCGGAGGATGACGGCAGTGCGCGCTCTGCCGGGAGAGGAGCTGCTGGGGCCGGCGGACAGGTGAGTTACTGGTTTATTGTTTTTTTAGCTGGGGCCACACTATATGGGGGATTGGCTACTCAGTGGGGCACTATATGGGGGATTGACTACTATGTGGGGCATATATGGGGGATTGGCTACTCTTTGGGACGCTATATGGGGGCATTGGCTACTATGTGGGGCATTGGCTACTATGTGGGCACTATATGGGGGATTGGCTACTATGAGGGGCATTGGCTACTATGTGGGGCATATTTGGGGGCATTGGCTACTATGTGGGTCACTATATGGGGGATTGGCTACTTTGTGGGGCATATATGGGGGCATTGGCTACTATGTGGGCACTATATGGGGCATTGGCTACTATGTGGAGCACTATATGGGGGCATTGGCTACTATGTGGGGCACTATATGGGGATTGGCTACTATGTGGGGCACTATATGGGGATTGGCTACTATGTGGGGCACTATATGGGGATTGGCTACTATGTGGGGCACTATATGGGGGCATAGGCTACTATGTGGGGCATATATGGGGGATTGGCTACTATGTGGGGCATATATGGGGGCATTGGCTACTATGTGGGGCATATATGGGGGATTGGCTACTATGTGGGGCATATATGGGGGATTGGCTACTATGTGGGGCATATATGGGGGCATTGGCTACTATGTGGGGCACTATATGGGGGCATTGGCTACTATGTGGGGCACTATACGGGGGGATTGGCTACTATGTGGGGCACTATACGGGGGGATTGGCTGCTATGTGGGGCACTATATGGGGGGATTGGCTGCTATGTGGGGCACTATATGGGGATTGGCTACTATGTGGGGCACTATATGGGGGGATTGGCTACTATGTGGGGTACTATATGGGGATTGGCTACTATGTGGGGCACTATATGGGGATTGGCTACTATGTGGGGCACTATATGGGGATTGGCTACTATGTGGGGCACTATATGGGGATTGGCTACTATGTGGGGCACTATATGGGGGCATAGGCTACTATGTGGGGCATATATAGGGGATTGGCTACTATGTGGGGCATATATGGGGGCATTGGCTACTATGTGGGGCACTATATGGGGGCATTGGCTACTATGTGGGGCACTATATGGGGGCATAGGCTACTATGTGGGGCACTATATGGGGGCATAGGCTACTATGTGGGGCACTATAATGGGGGATTGGATACTATATAGGGCATTTTTGGGAGGATTGGATACTGTATAGGGCACTATTCAGTCAGCAGCATGTGGTGACTGTAGGGGAGTGGCTATGGAGAGTTGCTATGGGGGCGTGGCTATGGAGGGTTGCTATGGGGGCGTGGCTATGGGGACCGCGGCGCACATGTCCCTCTTTGCTTTTTGCAAAAGTTGGGAGGTATGACAGTAGCACAGTTCTTAGTGGTTCTCGGTGGCACTATGAGCTTACTGGCTACATCAGCATATTCACAGTAGCACAGTTCTTAAAGGCTCTCCTTGGTGGCACTATGAGCTTTTTGCTGACATCAGCATATTCACAGTAGCACAGTTCTTAAAGGCTCTCCTTGGTGGCACTATGAGCTTTTTGCTGACATCAGCATATTCACAGTTGCACAGTTCTTGGAGCTTCTGATAACAAATTGTATAAACACATGCACCATTCTTGTTGGGGTTTTTAGAGGCACTTTAAGCTTGATGGTTACACAAGCATATACACAGACGCACAGATCTTATACAAGACTTGCAGGCTGGCAGGACTGTCTCTCCCCAGCATCTAGTTCACATTCTGAGTCCCTCGCAATCGGGGGTAGCTGTCACCAGTGGCAGCATAGTCGTAGTCGTAGCTATGGCAGGAGAATGATGATGATGATGAAGAATATGTAGGTCCTCCCATTACGTGTCTCTGTTATCCGCCCAATGTCCCTCACTTCATCAGTATCCGAGCCCTCGTTCATCCTCCAGGTCTTTTGGGAAGCGAAAAGTAAATCTGAGTCCATAAAAGAGGTTCATAAAACGTGAACTAAGTAGATTTATCAATCGTCTGGGATATAATAAAGATTAGTGTCATAAAGAGGAAGACGGCTTCAGACGCTAAGCTGATTAATCCCAGCGCCGCTCTCTAATGTTCCTTTATGAGGCGGAGATAAAGTAGATATTATGTGCGGAGATGGACTGGAGACCCGAAGGACAGAGAGGGACCGGAGACCTGGAAGACGGAGAGGGACCGGAGACCCGGAGGACGGAGAGGGACCGGAGACCCGGAGGACGGAGAGGGACCGGAGACCCGGAGGACGGAGAGGGACCGGAGACCCGGAGGACGGAGAGGGACCGGAGACCCGGAGGACGGAGAGGGACCGGAGACCCGGAGGACGGAGAGGGACCGGAGACCCGGAGGACGGAGAGGGACCGGAGACCTGGAAGATGGAGAGGGACCGGAGACCTGGAGGACGGAGAGGGACCGGAGATGCGGAGGATGGAGAGGGACCGGAGACCTGGAGGACGGAGAGGGATCGGAGACCCGGAGGACGGAGAGGGACCGGAGACCTGGAAGATGGAGAGGGACCGGAGACCTGGAGGACGGAGAGGGACCGGAGACCCGGAGGACAGAGAGGGACCGGAGACCCGGAGGACGGAGAGGGACAGTCCTCCGGGTCTCCGGAGAGGGACCGGAGACCCGGAGTACAGAAAGGGACCGGAGACCTGGAAGATGGAGACGGTACACAGCCCTTGAGGACAGAGAGGGACTGGACCCCTTGAGGATGGGACCTTCTTTCCTCCATATTTACACCGTGCTCTTCTCTCCTGGCTGAACATTTTGCTCTCCGGCTTCAGACATTGTCGCTTTTATCAGACTTTCTTATGATTAATTGTTCTTTCTGCAACATTAATTGTGTGAGCGGAGGAGCCATTAAACCTGCTCCGGACTCTACAAGACGTCTTCACGCAACGCGCCCGTTTCTAAGATGTTTTCTTCTCATGTCTGTCTGTGAACAGATTGGTAGAAGCTGCTCGCCGCCACAGCTGGACGGCTCTGTAGAACGGCTCGCTCAATAGGGGGGATTCACTTAAAACATTGATCCCCAAACTGAAAAAACTACTATTCCCAGCATGACCAGGAAGCCGTAGTATCTCCAGACATGCTGAGAGTTGTAGTTAAGCATGAGCCATAGGTTGGAGGCACCTGAGATATTAGAGGGCAGAGTAAGAGGGAAGGGGACAGAGGACAAGAGCAGGAATTGCAAAAACAGCAAAAATACAGTAGTTAAGCTAAATGTCTCCAGATCTGTGTTGGGCCTTAAAGCGATTATTCACCAATTGTTTTTTCTCTTAAATCAACTGGTGCCAGAAAGTGCCAAATCACAAATTCTCTGGCACTTTCTGACACCAGTTGATTTAAAGGAAAACATTTTTGGTGAACAACCCCTTTAAAGAGATTGAATACAGTTTGTACTGGCTTAATAAGCCCCCCTCCTGTTAGGACCCCCAGCGACCAGCTGTAACTGTGGGAAACCTGGCAGTTACTGTTTATTTTCCCCACAGCGCCACCACAGGTATAATGAAGTATTACACAGTGTCCATTCACATCAGTAAGTCGCCTGTGTAATGGAGAACGGGCGGCTCCTCCTCTGTGTAACTAGTCTGCAGATCTTCCTTTGGATTCCATTTGATTTCTCTGTTGGCAAAAGTCATTGTGATCCTTTAAATATGTCCCAAAAGCAGCTCCTAAAGGGGTCTCTTTCGTCACATGACCCCCTCTCGATGCGCCCTGTTAGGGGCCCTCCCAGCCCCGACAGCATACAGAGTATGAGGAGTGTTGAGGAAACTTCCAAAACTGTTTGGATTCGGCAACATTGTCTGGACACGAACGCTCCGCATATGTTGAAGTTGGATGCCACCGTAAGGAGTCCTTGAAAACATGGATGCAGCCCTAGGGCAGCATCCAACTTCTCCAGCCACCGGGAATTACATGCAGAGCGTTCGTGTTCAGAGAACCTTGCCGAACCTGAACCTGTTTATGCCGTGTGACCTCTTTAAGAAGAGTTAAGAGGATGTTCTTAAAGGGGTAGTAACCAGCGTTCGGCCTCCATTATGCAGTCTGCAGTTTATTGCACCAATGTGTTTTCTGTAGTTCAGACATGAGATTCAGTGGGAGATTTGCAGCGTTCTTGTGTTTGCTTTACTGCTGTAAGATATAAAAATGTAACTTTCCAACAACAGCTGCAAAATAAATTGGAAAGCCAGTAACCAGCCGCGATCCCTCCTCCTCGGCGCGCTTTGTCTGGCATTATTGTGATTGATATTGCAGGGACGGCGGTAGACGGCTAGAATCAGCATCTACTATTCCGTTCCTACCACAACCAACCTCCTCTATCAAAGGTTAAGTGACTTCTCACAAACTTTCCCCAGTAGAAAACACGAAAACACGAAACTTCCATCCGAGTTTCTGGAAGAGAAAAAAAAAATCCTTTATGGAGCGTTAGCAGATGGTGTTTCAGATGATTCCGCGATTTGCATACCATGTGCTAAAAACATGTTTAAATTGTAGAAATATGTTCAGTATGCCAAGAGAGTCCTCAATATTAATAAGAGACGGAGTGATGAGAGCCGGGCGGAGGGACGTTACCGGGAGAACGTGACGCTGCAAAACCTCCATCTTATCCAATGGCTACAGGAGGAGGACGATGCAGATCAGAATAAGCCAGAGGTCTAAGATACATCAGAGATGATTATATTATACTATATATATATATATATATATATATATATATATATATATATATATCTAATACTGGGTGTAGTGTAGATTTATATATAATATAACATATTGTGTAGATATATATATAATACAACATATATATATCAATCATACTGGGTGTAGTTATATATATAATATAACATATATATATCAATCATTCTGGGTGTAGTTATATATATATAGCAGGTAGGATAAGTTGTGGAAACAGAACAGTAGCTATTAGTGGTGCACACAGCAGGTATATAGTAGTAATATAATAAAGTAATGCGGCATATGCAAACGCTGGCACCAACTTACAAGAATTTTGAGTAGTGCTGCTCATCCGTCCGTCCATGCATCCCCCTTCTCTTGTATATAGAGAGTTGTGTGTTCCTGGTCTCTCCGTCCTCATAGATACATCAGCTCTAATATACTTGGAGGAGACGGCGTTGCTGGAGATTGCAGAGAACATTACGATTAAGTTGTTTTGCTTAACAAGTCCTTACACCTTTGCACAGAGCGCCCGGGAGCAGTATGAGAAGCTTTCCAACATGCACAACAACATGAACAAGCTCTACAATAACCTGGGAGAGTACTTCACCTTCGATCCCAAAGCCGTCAGTGTGGAGGAATTCTTTGGAGATCTCAGCAGCTTCCGCTCGCTCTTCTTGGTGAGTACGAGTCTCGTTACCGCCGTCCTGTTGTTGTTGTGTATCATGTATATTCCTGGAAAAGAGAAATCTATGGTCTATTCCAGTGCTTCTCAAACTGTGAGGCGCCCCCTAGTTGTTGGTGAGGCCCAGCTGGGGAGCCAGTTTTCACAAAATTACTATGATCTGCACAGTCCTTTTGCTGTTTGCAGCATTTCATTTATTTTGTACTTAATTTATTAGTATCTAGAGCTTGGGAAACAGGTGAAAGGCAGCCCTAGCATTATTGTGAGATTTTAAATGGACTTCCACCACAGATAGTGAGGCCCAGGTGCCCTCCTGGTCAGTCTGGTGAGGCCCAGGCATTGCCTTGGTCTGTTGGGTGAGGCTCCAGTAGAAAAAGTTTTAGAAGCGCTGGTCTATTCTATATTCCTGTGCACAATGGTGGAAGTATACCTGGTCATGTTATATGTGTCCGGGGTCTAATGGTTTCATATAAGAAGACCCCAGTATTACACATGTCACATGGGGAGGTCTGGTAGAGATTGTGCATTGAGGTCCCAGAACGTCAGCTGACACTTCTGGCTTTGAATTTACTAATTTATGATGTGTAAAAGCGACCCCTTCTCCACCTTTACCAGGGCCAGAGTGGAAGATCTGAATGCACAGAGGCCCAATCCTATAATCCTAATGGCCCTACTGATCCTTAATCCTGCGCTTAACCACCGTGCCCACCCCAGGATGACGTCACCATTAGGGACATCCTTAAAGTATAAGGCAAACTTCCAGGGCTCAGCCTGTTCATTTTATTTTTATTGTTATTTCTTTTTAATTTATTACACATTTTTGCACACTTAAAAGTGACTCATAAAGAGTCATCCTCCAGGATCCAGGAGAGGAAAAAACCCCTGTGGAGGAAACCTCTTGGAAACCATGGCTGAAGGATTGTCCTTCCCTTGGGCTTAGAGGGTCAATGGTAAACTGTAACTAATCAAAAGAAAATTAAATCGCTATTGTCATCACATATATGGTACCATGTACAAACAGATGTTAATCCCGAGGGTGACAACAAGTCCTACGTGTCCCTCCTTTGGTTGTGGGATCAGGATGCATAGCTGCGGTGAGTGCTACATGTGTATATATATATATATATATATATATATATATATATGTAGGTCCTGCCTCTGTGGCCCCCGGGGGCCCATTCAGTGTTGTGTCACTTTCCTGTGAGATGGCTTAGATACACAGGGATACCTGATTAGCAATGCAACTCCCTGTTCTCATCTGTCCCATCACATCCGCGGCCGGGCCGTCTTCCACCGTCATCCATTGTAATCTTCCTATGTTCAAATATTTATTCAGGCATTTTATTTTCAGCCGAAACATTTCTTTTGTCTGTATACATATTGATCGGATTGATTTCATGTTTTGCTGTTGCATGAAGGCGCGGCAGGTTGTCTGATGGCGGAGCTGAAGGCTTTTGTTCCTGAAATAGATCGGGAGCGTTGGGCTGCGGCACGGAGGAGGTGAAGTGGCGGGAGGCCGGCCATGAGAAGGGAATTAACCAGCACAATCCCATGTCAGATGATCGGCCATTAGTGGGAATTTACCGCCGTCCCAGGTGGAGCCGCAAAGGAAGCGTATCGACCGCAATCCGCCAAACGGATACAATGTAACCGGATATAATGTCACTTATAATGGGGCTTCACTTCTTCATGGAGATTAGAGCGCAATCTCAGGAGACGGCTTCACTATCCGAGGATAATAACATGGGGGGTTAATCACCTCTATCCTCTATATCCGCTTCTCATCATATCAAATGGCGCCTCACAGCACAAGACCCCCTAAAATAGAGATCTAAAGGGGCCCGCTTACCCCCCATAATACAGATCTGAAGGCGCTCGCTGACCCCCCATAATACAGATCTGAAGGCGCTCGCTGACCCCCCATAATACTGATCTGAGGAGGCGCTCGCTGACCCCCCATAATACAGATCTGAGGAGGTGCTTGCTGACCCCCCCATAATACAGATCTAAAGATGCTCTCTGACCCCCATAATACAGATCTGAAGGGGATCACCGACCCCCTATAATATACATCCGAAGGCACTCGCTGACCCCCCATAATACAGATCTGAAGGCGCTCGCTGACCCCCCCCCCAAAATACAGATCTGAAGGCGCTCGCTGACCCCCCCCCCCATAATACAGATCTGAAGGCGCTCGCTGACCCCCCCATAATACAGATCTGAAGGTGCTCGCTGACCCCCCCATAATAAAGATCTGTAGGCGATCGCTGACCCCCATAATACAGATCTGAAGGTTCTCTCTGACCCCCCATAATACAGATCTGAAGGCGCTCGCTGAGCCCCCATAATACAGATCTGAAGGCGCTCGCTGACCCCCCATAATACAGATCTGAGGAGGCGCTCGCTGACCCCCATAATACAGATATGAAGGTGCTCGCTGACCCCTCCCATAATACAGATCTGATGGTGCTCGCTGACCCCCATAATACAGATCTGATGGCGCTCGCTGACCCCCATAATACAGATCTGTAGGTGCTCGCTGACCCCCCATAATACAGATCTGTAGGTGCTCGCTGACCCCCATAATACAGATCTGTAGGTGATCGCTGACCCCCCATAATACAGATCTGTAGGTGATCGCTGACCCCCCATAATACAGATCTGAAGGCGCTCGCTGACCCCCCATAATACAGATCTGAGGAGGCGCTCGCTGACCCCCCATAATACAGATCTGTAGGTGCTCGCTGACCCCCCATAATACAGATCTGAAGGTGCTCGCTGACCCCCATAATACAGATCTGAAGGCGATCGCTGACCCCCATAATACAGATCTGAAGGCGATCGCTGACCCCCATAATACAGATCTGTAGGTGCTCGCTGACCCCCCATAATACAGATCTGAAGGTGCTCGCTAACCCCCATAATACAGATCTGAAGGCGCTCGCTGACCCCCCATAATACAGATCTGTAGGTGCTCGCTGACCCCCATAATACAGATCTGTAGGTGATCGCTGACCCCCATAATACATATCTGAGGAGGCGCTCGCTCATCCCCCCATAATACAGATCTGTAGGTGCTCGCTGACCCCCCATAATACAGATGTGAAGGTGCTTGCTGACCCCCCATAATACAGATCTGTAGGTGATCGCTGACCCCCATAATACAGATCTGAGGAGGCGCTCGCTGACCCCCCATAATACAGATCTGAAGGCGCTCGCTGACCCCCATAATATAGATCCAAAGGCGCTCGCTGACCCCCCATAATACAGATACAATGATCCCCCCATAATAAAGATTTGAAGACGCTCGCTGACCCCCATAATACAGATCTGAAGGCGATCGCTGACCCACATAATACAGATCTGTAGGTGCTCGCTGACCCCCATAATACATATCTGAAGGTGCTCGCTGACCCCCATAATACAGATCTGTAGGCGATCGCTGACCCCCCATAATACAGATCTGAAGGCGCTCGCTGACCCCCCCCCCATAATACAGATCTGAATGGCGATGGTTGACCCCCCATAATACAGATCTGAAGGTGCTCGCTGACCCCCATAATACAGATCCGAAGGCGATCGCTGACCCCCATAATACAGATCTGAAGGCGATCGCTGACCCCCCATAATACAGATCTGTAGGTGATGGCTGACCCCCATAATACAGATCTGAAGGTGCTCGCTGACCCCCCATAATACAGATCTGAGGAGGCGCTCGCTGACCCCCATAATACAGATCTGTAGGCGCTCGCTGACCCCCATAATACAGATCTGATGGTGCTCGCTGACCCCCATAATACAGATCTGTAGGCGATCGCTGACCCCCCATAATACAGATCTGAAGGCGATCGCTGACCCCCAATAATACAGATCTGAAGGTGCTCGCTGACCCCCATAATACAGATCTGATGGTGCTCGCTGACCCCCCATAATACAGATCTGAAGGCGCTCGCTGACCCCCCATAATACAGATCTGAAGGTGATCGCTGAGCCCCATAATACAGATCTGAAGGTGCTCGCTGACCCCCCATAATACAGATCTGAAGGTGCTCGCTGACCCCCATAATACAGATCTGAGGAGGCGATCGCTGACCCCCATAATACAGATCTGAAGGCACTCGCTGACCCCCATAATACAGATCTGAGGAGGCGCTCCCTGACCCCCCATAATACAGATCTTATGGCAATCGCTGACCCCCATAATATAGATCCAAAGGCGCTCGCTGACCCCCCATAATACAGATACAATGATCCCCCCATAATAAAGATTTGAAGACGCTCGCTGACCCCCATAATACAGATCTGAAGGCGCTCGCTGACCCCCATAATACAGATCTGTAGGTGCTCGCTGACCCCCATAATACAGATCTGAAGGTGATGGCTGACCCCCATAATACAGATCTGAGGAGGCGCTCGCTGACCCCCATAATACAGATCTGAAGGCGCTCGCTGACCCCCATAATACAGATCTGAAGGCGATCGCTGACCCCCATAATACAGATCTGAAGGCGATCGCTGACCCCCATAATACAGATCTGAAGGCGATCGCTGACCCCCATAATACAGATCTGTAGGTGCTCGCTGACCCCCATAATACATATCTGAAGGTGCTCGCTGACCCCCCATAATACAGATCTGATGGCGATCGCTGACCCCCATAATACAGATCTGAAGGTGCTCGCTGACCCCCCATAATACAGATCTGAGGAGGCGATCGCTGACCCCCATAATACAGATCTGATGGCGCTCGCTGACCCCCATAATACAGATCTGAAGGTGCTCGCTGACCCCCCATAATACAGATCTGAGGAGGCGATCGCTGACCCCCATAATACAGATCTGATGGCAATCGCTGACCCCCATAATACAGATCTGATGGCGATCGCTGACCCCCATAATACAGATCTGAAGGTGCTCGCTGACCCCCCATAATACAGATCTGAGGAGGCGATCGCTGACCCCCATAATACAGATCTGATGGCGCTCGCTGACCCCCATAATACAGATCTGAAGGTGCTCGCTGACCCCCCATAATACAGATCTGAGGAGGCGATCGCTGACCCCCATAATACAGATCTGATGGCAATCGCTGACCCCCATAATACAGATCTGATGGCAATCGCTGACCCCCATAATACAGATCTGATGGCGATCGCTGACCCCCCATAATACAGATCTGAAGGTGCTCGCTGACCCCCCATAATACAGATCTGATGGTGCTCGTTGACCCCCCATAATACAGATCTGAAGGCGCTCAGTGACCCCCATAATACAGATACGATGACCCCAGTGTCTTCCATTCATGGGGGTCATAGGGGCCCATCTTGTTATTCTGAAGTCTTGTTGAGGCCTCGTACACAAATGTGATCTCAGCCCAAAGGGACCACAACCCGGGAGGGGCCCATCAACTGAAGGAGCCTGGAAACCTTGGGGGAGATTAATCAAACATGGTGTGAAGTGAGACTGGCTCAGTCGCCTCCGGCAACCAATCAGATTCCACCTTTCAATTTCCAAAGAGTCTGTGAGGAATGAAAGGTGGAATCTGATTGGTTGCCTGGCGACTGAGCACGTGTCACTTTACACCGTGTGATAAATCTCCCCCCTTGCGTCCAGGAAAGAAGAGAAAGGACAACGGCCCAGGGGGCAACTACACTCCTGCCTGGGCCTTTATTGTACATGTTTGTAGGGAGCCAGGGGAACTAGCGCCCCCTGTGCCTGGAGCGACCCCACTGCACCCGGCCACACCTGGCACAATGACTGGTATATATTTCAAAAGGACGCTGGTTGACCTGGCTGACCTCAGGGAGATCAACCAAAACACTGCAGAGACACCATCACGTGTCTCGACGTCAGGGAACTAGCCAGACCGCCCTCCGGGAAGGAACAACCAAGCCAAAGGCGTTCTCCAGTCAAGGAAACCACCTCAGCAAGGTATCTATCCGAAACAGCTGTCTGTGGATGGATACCTTGCTGAGGTGGTTTCCTTGACTGGAGAACGCTTTGGCTTGGTTGTTCCTTCCCGGAGGGAAGGTCTGGCTAGTTCACTGACGTCGAGACATGTGATGGTGTCTCTGCAGCGTCCTTTTGCATATTTGATTTCCCAGGGGGCAATGTTCTAGAATACACTGACGTTGAGACACGTGATGGTGTCTCTGCGGTGTTTTGGTTGATCTCCCTTAGGTCGACCAGCGTCCTTTTGCATGCACTTACTAGTCATTGCTCCCACTAGCCAGAAACCTACTCCACACTGATGAGGGACAAAAACCCTGAAACAGCTGTCTGTGAATGGATACCTTGCTGAGGTGGTTTCTTTAACTGAAAAACGCCTTTAGCTAGGTTGTTCCTTCCCGGAGGGAAGGTCTGGCTAGTTCCCTGACGTCGAGACATGTGATGGTGTCTCTGCAGTGTTCTTTTGCATATTTGGTATATATGTCAGGCATATAGCAGGTCTATGGGCGGCTGCGGCTCCGGCACTGAGAACACTGACAGACAATCAAGCTGTAAAAGCCGCCGATCACTAGTTATGGGTTTTACCTCAAGCCATGAAAATTTACATCAGTTCCTGCGAGACTTCAGAAGCCATTACAGAGAACTCCGGGGCTGCCGTCCCTTCTACTACAATCCCAGACCATCAATGTCAGTCCCCAAAATACCGCCACACCGTGTGATCAAAACCGTTCTGATGGAACCGAATAGTGAGGAGCCGGAACATCAGCATCACATCCAGCAGCACAGAGAGATACAGCTGTACCAGGGGTCATATAACACACAGTATATAACTACACACAGGCAGGGCGGTATTATCGCAGGGCTGTATATAGGAGCAGTATTATAGTAGTTATATCCCTGTATATAGGAGCAGTATTATAGTAGTTATATCCCTGTATATAGGAGCAGTATTATAGTAGTTATATCCCTGTATATAGGGGGCAGTATTATAGTAGTTATATCCCTGTATATAGGAGCAGTATTATAGTAGTAGATTCCTGTATATAGGAGCAGTATTATAGTAGTTATATCCCTGTATATAGGAGCAGTATTATAGTATATTCCTGTATATAGGAGCAGTATTATAGTATATTCCTGTATATAGGAGCAGTATTATAGTAGTTATATTCCTGTATATAGGAGCAGTATTATAGTAGTTATATTCCTGTATATAGGAGCAGTATTATAGTAGTATATTCCTGTATATAGGGAGCAGTATTATAGTAGTATATTCCTGTATATAGGAGCAGTATTATAGTAGTTATATTCCTGTATATAGGAGCAGTACTATAGTAGTTATATTCCTGTATATAGGAGCAGTATTATAGTAGTTATATTCCTGTATTATAGTAGTTGTATTCCTGTATATAGGAGCAGTATTATAGTAGTTATATTCCTGTATATAGGGAGCAGTATTATAGTAGTATATTCCTGTATATAGGAGCAGTATTATAGTAGTTATATTCCTGTATATAGGAGCAGTACTATAGTAGTTATATTCCTGTATATAGGAGCAGTACTATAGTAGTTATATTCCTGTATATAGGAGCAGTATTATAGTAGTTATATTCCTGTATTATAGTAGTTGTATTCCTGTATATAGGAGCAGTATTATAGTAGTTATATTCCTGTATATAGGGAGCAGTATTATAGTAGTATATTCCTGTATATAGGAGCAGTATTATAGTAGTTATATTCCTGTATATAGGAGCAGTATTATAGTAGTTATATTCCAGTATATAGGAGCAGTATTATAGTAGTTATATCCCTGTATATATGGAGCAGTATTATAGTAGTATATCCCTGTATATAGGAGCAGTATAGTAGTTATATCCCTGTATATAGGAGCAGTATTATAGTAGTTATATTCCTGTATATAGGAGCACTATTATAGTAGTATATTCCTGTATATAGGAGCAGTATTATAGTAGTATATTCCTGTATATAGGAGCAGTATTATAGTAGTTATATCCCTGTATATAGGAGCAGTATTATAGTAGTATATTCTTGTATATAGGAGCAGTATTATAGTAGTTATATCCCTGTATATAGAAGCAGTATTATAGTAGTTATATTCCTGTATATAGAAGCAGTATTATAGTAGTTATATTCCTGTATATAGGAGCAGTATTATAGTAGTTATATTCCTGTATATAGGAGCAGTATTATAGTAGTTATATCCCTGTATATAGGAGCAGTATTATAGTAGTTATATCCCTGTATATAGGAGCAGTATTATAGTAGTTATATCCCTGTATATAGGAGCAGTATTATAGTAGTTATATTCCTGTATATAGGAGCAGTATTATAGTAGTATATTCCTGTATATAGGAGCAGTATTATAGTAGTTATATCCCTGTATATAGGAGCAGTATTATAGTAGTATATTCCTGTATATAGGAGCAGTATTATAGTAGTATATTCCTGTATATAGGAGCAGTATTATAGTAGTTATATCCCTGTATATAGGAGCAGTATTATAGTAGTTATAATCCTGTATATAGGAGCAGTATTATAGTAGTTATATCCCTGTATATAGGAGCAGTATTATAGTAGTATACTCCTGTATATAGGAGCAGTATTATAGTAGTATACTCCTGTATATAGGAGCAGTATTATAGTAGTTATATTCCTGTATATAGGAGCAGTATTATAGTAGTATATTCCTGTATATAGGAGCAGCCTTATAGTAGTTATATTCCTGTATATAGGAGCAGTATTATAGTAGTTATATCCCTGTATATAGGAGCAGTATTATAGTAGTTATATTCCTGTATATAGGGAGCAGTATTATAGTAGTTATATTCCTGTATACAGGAGCAGTATTATAGTAGTTATATTCCTGTATATAGGAGCAGTATTATAGTAGTATAGTCCTGTATATAGGAACAGTATTATAGTAGTTATATTCCTGTATATAGGAGCAGTATTATAGTAGTATATTCCTGTATATAGGAGCAGTATTATAGTAGTTATATCCCTGTATATAGGAGCAGTATTATAGTAGTTATATTCCTGTATATAGGAGCAGTATTATAGTAGTATATTCCTGTATATAGGGAGCAGTATTATAGTAGTATATTCCTGTATATAGGAGCAGTATTATAGTACTTGTATCTCGTGTTCCTTTTTTCTATGTATAGAATAGAGAATCACAGTGAGCACAATGTAATGCTGATATGAAGAAGCTATGTGACCTTTCTCCATCCTGATTCGTATGTTGATCACAGTTTACTCTTTTATTAGGGGATCTGGACTGTGTAGAGACGCTTTCTCAGCCATATTCATTTATAGCAGTTGTGACTTTAATTGCGTTTTAAGGTCTGAACCTTTGTTGTTAAAGGGCCAGGAGCGTTATTTTGCCGCGCTCCGTCTGTTGTGCGATGTGTAAACAGTACAGGTGGCTCTGAACTCGATCTCACAGTTTTATTTTTTCTTATGAGCAGAAACCTGTGTAAAACGTGGCGGTGGTCTCGCCAGTAATGTGCTAAATAGCCATAAGACGTAATATACAGATCGCTAATTAGCAGAAAATAATTACAGAATGGTATGAACCCATCATAATGTTCTTTGCGAGGATCATTAGAAGCAGATACAACATTAGTGAGTTCTACCTGCGGCTCCATTTTCTCTGCCTTTAATTATGAAATGTTTAATATAAAGGAGAACCCCGGATATAATAAGGGCACAAAGGCTGCAGGAACTTGTCATCATCTAGTGGCCATCTCTTGTGGCCATAGAGAGTTGCTGGTTAAGCTTCGGTATTGGCTTCTGGATGGTTCCCGCAGACTGAAGCTTCATCCATTAGAGACTCGTCTTATCTGTTGAGATGTTTGCTCCTCTAAGAACATTTTAGAGCAGCACTGAGCAGTGTAAGCTGTGAATCCAGCAATACCTAGAACTTTTAGTAGCTTATAAGTCTCTTCAGCCACTGCCCTTCTTTTTCCCTTTCGTAGACTTCTATAGGTAGCTTTAATCTGATCCCTCAGTGAGATGATCTGTCCATATTTTTGCCTTTTGTCCTATAAATTGTATCAGCTCCTCCATCCCAGGAGAATCCAGATTTACCCCTTAGATGCTTTTATCCCTGTATAGTTGGTCCGATTGTTTGAGATTGATCTAATTCCATTGGGCCAAAGCTTTGTGTTTTTCTTGTTTTCCCCCCGTTTTTTCAGTATTGCTCTGATAATGGCGGCAGCTGAAGAATTATATTATATTATATCGCAGGAAACACTGCAGTCAGTCAGGATAATGCTCATATCCACATCTCATAGACTTTACATTGTGCTGATAAATCTTTTCCTGCATTTAGAGTGGGAAATGACCTCTGTCCCTGCAAAGTGAAAGATTTCTGGTCTGAACAAGGTTCTTAGTACAGATTGTGGTGTCTCTAGGTCGGTTGTCACTTCACATTATCCTCTGTTAGGCTGCGGCCACATCCAGACCCCCAGCAGCCGATCCCCTAATACTCATCACAGCCAAGACCCACATGACTAAACCAAGTAATGGCCTCTTTTATGGTGGGTACACTGTCTTATATAAGGGCCCCTCTTATGGTGGGTACACTGTCTTATATAAGGGGTCCCTCTTATGGTGGGTACACTGTCTTATATAAGGGGTCCCTCTTATGGTTGGTACACTGTCTTATATAAGGGGCCCCGTTATGGTGGGTACACTGTCTTATATGAGGAGCCCCTTTATGGAGGGTACACTGTCTTATATAAGGGGCCCCGTTATGGTTGGTACACTGTCTTATATGAGGGGCCCCTTTATGGTTGGTACACTGTCTTATATGAGGGGCCCCTTTATGGTTGGTACACTGTCTTATATGAGGGGCCCCGTTATGGTGGGTACTCTGTCTTATATAAGGGGTCCCTCTTATGGTGGGTACTCTGTCTTATATAAGGGGTCTCTCTTATGGTGGGTACACTGTCTTATATAAGGGGTCCCTCGTATGGTGGGTACACTGTCTTATATGAGGGGCCCCGTTATGGTGGGTACACTGTCTTATATGAGGGGCCCCGTTATGGTGGGTACACTGTCTTATATAAGGGGCCCCTTTATGGTGGGTACACTGTCTTATATGAGGGGCCCCTTTATGGTGGGTACACTGTTTTATATGAGGGGCCCCGTTATGGTGGGTACACTGTCTTATATAAGGGGCCCCGTTATGGTGGGTACACTGTCTTATATGAGGGGCCCCGTTATGGTTGGTACACTGTCTTATATGAGGGGCCCGTTATGGTGGGTACACTGTCTTATATAAGGGGCCCCGTTATGGTGGGTACACTGTCTTATATAAGGGGCCCCGTTATGGTGGGTACACTGTCTTATATGAGGGGCCCCGTTATGGTGGGTACACTGTCTTATATAAGGGGTCCCTCTTATGGTGGGTACACTGTCTTATATGAGGGGCCCCGTTATGGTGGGTACACTGTCTTATATAAGGGGCCCCGTTATGGTGGGTACACTGTCTTATATGAGGGGCCCCTCTTATGGTTGGTACACTGTCTTATATGAGGAGCCCCTCTTATGGTGGGTACACTGTCTTATATGAGGGGTCCCGTTATGGTTGGTACACTGTCTTATATGAGGGGCCCGTTATGGTGGGTACACTGTCTTATATGAGGGGCCCCGTTATGGTGGGTACACTGTCTTATATAAGGGGCCCCGTTATGGTGGGTACACTGTCTTATATAAGGGGCCCCGTTATGGTGGGTACACTGTCTTATATGAGGGGCCCCGTTATGGTGGGTACACTGTCTTATATAAGGGGTCCCTCTTATGGTGGGTACACTGTCTTATATGAGGGGCCCCGTTATGGTGGGTACACTGTCTTATATAAGGGGCCCCGTTATGGTGGGTACACTGTCTTATATAAGGGGCCCCGTTATGGTGGGTACACTGTCTTATATGAGGGGCCCCGTTATGGTGGGTACACTGTCTTATATAAGGGGCCCCGTTATGGTGGGTACACTGTCTTATATAAGGGGCCCCGTTATGGTGGGTACATTGTCTTATATGAGGGGCCCCGTTATGGTTGGTACACTGTCTTATATAAGGGGCCCCTTTATGGTGGGTACACTGTCTTATATAAGGGGTCCCTCTTATGGTGGGTACACTGTCTTATATAAGGGGTCCCTCTTATGGTGGGTACACTGTCTTATATGAGGGGCCCCGTTATGGTTGGTACACTGTCTTATATAAGGGTCCTCTTTATGGTGGGTACACTGTCTTATATGAGGGGCCCCGTTATGGTTGGTACACTGTCTTATATGAGGGGCCCCTGTGTCTTTAGCTGTGGCCCCTAGTTCCATCTTCTATGGCTGCAGCCTCCCCTGTCGATCACCTCGGCTCACCCACCGGCTGTATAACACCAGTTCGGCAGACACCGCGCCATGTTCTGCAACAAAGCGAATCTAATCCTCTTTCTTCCCCAAGTTAAAGCTGAGTGGAAGTGACTGGAGCCTAAACTGCAGATTGTATTTTTAGCAGCTGTGGAGTTTTCCACCTGAACCCTGGAGGATCCGCCACCCTGTATTATGCCTGCCTGGCTGCCCTCTGCTCCGATGTGACCGGCAGTGTAATGGCGGCTAGGTGTGCGCCATGATCCCGGCTCTCCTGTCTGGACTATGAATAATTCACTTGTTGAGGTGTTCGGCAAAGTGCTCCAGTTTACTTGTCAAATCCACATAAATGCACAAATAGGAAGCGTTTAACTTTCCTTTACTACTTCTTGGGCCTCTACAATCTGCCAGGGAACGGCCACGGCCGTGTCAGCTTGCATCGTGTCAGATGGCGTCAGGAAAATCTGAGCAAACTAGAGGCCATATGAAGAAGCCGATGTGAGGGGCCAAACAAAGAGACTACGCCAAGTGTAACCGGGGGCATAAGATGATGATAACCCCCACGTGTAAGATGGAAGTACCACAAACTCCTATCATATCAGTCTTCACCTGTGGGACACGATAGCCGGAGAAACATAGGCTGGAGAATAAGCCCCTATGGGCTTCACTAGGAAAGGTGGGCGACCAAGCGGTGACCATACTGCCTGGGGGCAAGGGCAGAATTATGTAGCACACTGCTGAACTCATGCAGTCCTTACAAAGAGGCACTAATGCTTGATGGTTTGTGGAATTGATGTACAGTACAGGTCACTATGCATCATGGGTCTCATGGATAGGCTCAGTCTTGTGGGTGGTGACCACCATTCTGCTGGGATGTCTCCAGGAAACATGGCAAAAGATTTGGGTATCTCCATCTCGACTGATCACTCGATCACCAGGTGGAGCTGGGTTTGTGTTTCCTCCATTTTCTCTTCACTTCCAATAAACATCCTGATAGGGGAAAGTTCCGATTGTGATCCTCATTGGGGAAAGTGATGATAATCTCTGAACTGTTCTGTTGACCGTGTATAAATAATTAAAGGGGTCGTTCAGCAAAAAAAAAAAAAAAAAAAAAAAAAAATCTTTAAATCAACTGGTGACAGAAAATTCCAGAGATTTGTGATTAACTTCTATTAAAAAATCTCCAGTCTTCCAGTACTTATCAGCTGCTGTATGTCCTGCAGGAAGTAGTGTATTCTCTCCAGTCTGACACAGTGCTCTCTGCTGCCACCTCTGTCCATGTCAGGAACTGTCCAGAGCAGCAGCAAATCCCTATAGAAAGGTTCAGGGAAGAAAAAGAGCGCTGCACCTCACACCTATGGCTGATACTAGTACCTCTCGGCTGCATAAAAAGCATCAGAATTCTGTATATGAATTGATCAAGCCACACTGCCCCATGTACCGCGTGCAGGTATCTGATACACATGGGTCCCTACACTAAGTCCACACTGTGCCAGTCAGCGACCACCACCCCCACAGGCGTGCACAGTCAGGGAAGGGAGGATATGGAACGGCCCTGCAACCCCCATGTCACAGGACCAGACCCAAAAATGCCACACCAAAACCCAGCCAGCACCACCGGCGGAGGAAGCTGCCCCCAAACAGCACAAGTCTGGATAAGGTATTGCACTCACCATAGCTATCAAAGATAGAATGGGACAGACAGGAGGGATAAAAATTAGCAGGATATGTCTGTGCTCACATGTCTGGACCCTATGTCTTCCCCATTCTGTGAGAGCAGCAATGGTAAGTGTAATACCATACCCATACTTGTGTCGTTTGGGGGCAGCCTTCCCCGCCGGTGGTGCTGGCTGGGTTTTGGTGGGGCTTTTTGGGTCTGGTCCTGTGACATTGGGGTTGCAGGGCCGTTCCATGGCCTCCCTCCCCTGCACGTGCACGCTTTGTGGGGTTGGCGGTCGCTGACCGACACGGTGTGAAGTTAGCGTATGGACCCGTGTGGACCAGAGGACCTGCGCGGTAGTACACGGGGCAATATGGCTTGATCAATTCATATACAGACACTCTGGTGTTGATTTTTAATATAGGCCTAGCGGCATTGGTGTCAGCCATAGATGGGATGTGCAGCCGTTCCATTCTCTCCAGTTCGGGAAATCCCTATAGAAAATCTCTGCTGCTCTGGACAGTTCCTGACATGGACAGAGGTGGCAGCAGAGAGCACTGTGTCAGGAGAGAATACACCACTTCCTACAGGACATACAGCAGCTGATAAGTACTGGAAGACTGGAGATTTTTTAATAGAAATAAATTACAAATCTAGCACTTTTTGGCACCAGTGGATTTGAAAGAATTTTTTTTTTTGCTGAACTACTTTAATAATAATAATAATAATAATAATAATAATAATAATAATAATAATAATAATAATATTAAATCTGCCATAAATGTAAGCACGCCCTTATCGGGTGATATGTAAGCCCCGCCCATGCACAGCTCTGGTCACGCCCATGCAGTTCCTGGCTGTTTTCTATGGCTGCCATCTTTTCCATCTCTCTTAACCCTTGCTGCGCTCTCTCTCCTGAATCCTCGTCTGTCAGTCAGGACAGATTGTTTATTCCGTGGAGAATTATTACAGCAGGAATGGCTGGCGGTGCACATTTCCAAGCACTGCATTAGATAAATGTAATCAGACCGCATGTGCTATTTACTCTTATTGGACATATGATTACATATAAATTAATCTCGTTTCAATTTGTTTGAAGACTGTTCAGACTCCCGATGACATTAATGTATTATTGATCGATTAAATGCTAAAAGGAAATGTGAGAGCCTTCGCCTTGATCAGGGCCGGGCCGCACTCCTAAGCCGCCGCCGCCGCCCGCTCACATGTTGTGCTACGACACAGGCCTATTTATTATCTGGGCTGATCAATAGATCAATAGGCCATAGTTGGAAGCAGTTTTACGCTGTTTATGGTGTTTGGCGATTGCTCACGGGACTGAAACAGCATTTATCCAGATACAGTGAGAGCGCCCGGATACCGCCATCCGAAATCACTGGGAACAATGGTCCGCGTCGTAGAGAACAGGGTCAGTATACAGTAGACCTTGGACTTTTGAGGGGTAATGTTTTTGGACAAGAAGAAGAAGCCTGTGTACAGATGTGTCCACCATTTCCTTTCCTTCAATTTAAAGTGAATCTCCAGCATTGGTCTCCTGCCTGTTCTGCAGATGAGGATACGCATCTCACGCTGGGCCATATGGCTGCCCTGGCAATTGTCCAACAAAGAGGATTTACAAGGAAAGTCCAATACAATATATTGTTACACTAGAAAAACCCTAAAAAATTACAATTCACATCACAACCACTGGGTCACCTGATCTGTATAATGTACATCCCTACACAGATCACCTCAATAACCTATATTATATACATCCCTACACAGATCATCTCAACAACCTATATAATATATACATCCCTACACAGATCATCTCAACAACCTATATAATATATACATCCCTACACAGATCATCTCAATAACCTATATAATATACATCCCTACACAGATCACCTCAATAACCTATATTATATACGACCCTACACAGATCACCTCAATAACCTATATAATATACATCCCTACACAGATCATCTCAATAACCTATATAATATACGACCCTATACAGATTATATCAATAACCTATATAATATACGACCCTATACAGATTATATCAATAACCTATAATATATACATCCCTACACAGATTATATCAATAACCTATAATATATACATCCCTACACAGATCATCTCAATAACCTATATAATATACAACCCTATACAGATTATATCAATAACCTATATAATATACAACCCTACACAGATCACCTCAATAACCTATATAATATACGACCCTACACAGATCACCTCAACAACCTATATTATATACGACCCTACACAGATCACCTCAATAACCTATATAATATACATCCCTACACAGATCATCTCAATAACCTATATTATATACGACCCTACACAGATCACCTCAATAACCTATATAATATACGACCCTACACAGATCACCTCAACAACCTATATTATATACGACCCTACACAGATCACCTCAACAACCTATATTATATACGACCCTACACAGATCACCTCAATAACCTATATAATATACGACCCTACACAGATCACCTCAACAACCTATATTATATACGACCCTACACAGATCACCTCAATAACCTATATTATATACATCCCTACACAGATCACCTCAATAACCTATATTATATACAACCCTACACAGATCATCTCAATAACCTATATTATATACGACCCTATACAGATTATATCAATAACCTATATAATATACAACCCTACACAGATCACCTCAATAACCTATATAATATACAACCCTACACAGATCATCTCAATAACCTATATAATATACGACCCTACAGAGATCATCTCAATAACCTATATAATATACAACCCTATACAGATTATATCAATAACCTATATAATATACAACCCTATACAGATTATATCAATAACCTATATTATATACGACCCTACACAGATCACCTCAATAACCTAATATACGACCCTATACAGATTATATCAATAACCTATATAATATACGACCCTATACAGATTATATCAATAACCTATATAATATACGACCCTACAGAGATCATCTCAATAACCTATATAATATACAACCCTATACAGATTATATCAATAACCTATATAATATACAACCCTACACAGATTTTATCAATAACCTATATTATATACGACCCTACACAGATCACCTCAATAACCTAATATACGACCCTATACAGATTATATCAATAACCTATATAATATACGACCCTATACAGATTATATCAATAACCTATATAATATACGACCCTACACAGATCACCTCAATAACCTATATAATATACGACCCTATACAGATTATATCAATAACCTATATAATATACGACCCTATACAGATTATATCAATAACCTATATAATATATACCCACAGAATGGTGGTGCACATGGTGGGTAAATCCACAAACAGGCAGATATATAGAAGAGTCCGGCACTCACTAAATGAATTTTGCCTATTTATTTAAGGGCGGCATGCATGTGTATTACAGTCAGGACGCGTTTCAGCTAGGACAAGCTGATGAAGGCCATGCTTGGCCGAAACATGTCCTGACTGTAATACTTATGCATGCTGCACTTGAATAAATAAGCAGAATTAATTTGGTGAGTGCCGGGCTCTTCTATCTACCTATCCGTTATTATAAGACCTCCATGGACGGTGCACTCTGCAAAAAGCGGCAGCTCCACGTTTATCTTTTTGAGAGTCATACCTATTAATGAGATTTATTTTCTCTGCTATTTGAATGCAATGGAAAGTGCTTTGTGCCTGCACCCCATGCTGGTTAGAGCGGAATGATTCATTCGTAGCCAGAGGGCTCTCTAAACAAGAGGTCACGGCCTCAGCAGAAATAACCAGTTTAATATACACAAGTGCTCCATGTTCTACTTACGTGCAGGGTTTTTTTATGTTATCAATGGCACAAACTAATACAAAGCCCGGCAGCTGACAGGCTGACAGCTAAATTTGTCATCGGAAATATACATTGGCTTCGCCTGGTCTGGACTTCGTAATCGGCTGCAAAATTCCAAGACCATTTAAAGAAGTGATCCTGTGGGAATGGTGGAGCGGCGTGCGGAGGGGTCACCCTGCTCCTGACCACAGCACAATCACATTCCCTCCGTCAGTCCTTGAAGTCCCTCTGACTATTCAGTGTCCCATGGACCAAGGTTGGGAAAGTGGCCACGGGGCGCGATCCAGCAAAGTGACGAGGAAATTTGTGAGTCTCTTCCGTCTTTGGTTTTAGTTCTTTTGCGCCGCTGACTGTGTGTATTCTATAACAATGGTGACGCCCATTCTGCGCTCATCGAGGATTTCATGCCGCGTCTCCGATCTAACGTTGTCGCCTCCGGCTATTTACTAAGGAATCTGTGTTCTTGAGGAACATCTGTTTTGTTGGAGCTTGGTCAGTAAGAGCTAAGATGCCATCTGTTCCCCCATATAAATTAATAACTTGAATATTATTAGTTTAGGTTGGACATGAATCGAGCCCATCAGCAATATTCACAAACGTTTCTTACGATGCCTCTCTCCATCGTACAACTTCCGTCCATATATTCCATAATGAGTCCCATAAAGGCAGAATGCAGAATAACACACTGGGCTGCACAGCTGGTAATAACCGACTACCACACAATATGGGCTACATGTAGCAGAGCTGACTGTGCTACTGAACTGTGCAGATCCGCTTTGTTTGCACATCCCTATGTTAACATGTAGTCTCTTTTTACTATGCGCCACACATCCCGAGATGACAATACTGTGAGCAAAAGGAGTCAGTCTCCAAGTTCCAATGGACTCCTTAAAGGGATTATCTTAATAATGAAAATTATCACCTATCCAAAGCATACGGGATAACCAGCTGATTGGTGGGGGATCAATCATGAGAATGGAGATCGCTGGTCCCTGAGAGAATGGAGTGGCGGCCCTCATACTAAGCTTTCTTGGTAAAACCCATAAAAACAGAATAGGAAGAAGCCCGAGCCTCGCATGGCCGACCAGAGATCTTCATTCTCATGATCAGTGAGGATCCCCGCACCCATCAGCTAGGTATCCTCTAGACGTGGGATGGTTGATGATGCTAAATGTTGGGATAACCCCCATAAGGAGTCAGTACACAAGATCCATAAAACCATTGGGCCATAGGTAGTGCCTGGGGTCAGGTCCCGTGCCACCTGTGTGATCCTATGAAGAAAACACGAAGGACTGGAAGGAAAGGTTCTCTATGATCCCTCCTGTGTGGCCCCTGAGAGTCGGTAACATTGCTTCTGTATAGTGTTAAGGTCCCTCTAACACCATCAATAACGGACAGTCAAACCATCGTTACCTCTTCTGTCCATCCACCAAAACACAGCAACGTTCGGTATGGCTGAGAATTCCTGTGTTCTCTATGGGGAGGGTTTTGAGACTCTTAATTTGAGGCTCCTCAGACTCTCTTGCTCTATAGGGAGGGGACAGACAGCTTTGACTCTGGCTTATTTCTCTGGGAACAAATAGGTCATGTGGTGATTTTCCATCAGGCCCAACCCCTTTTTCCTCCAATGTCTGTAAGTGGTGAGGGAGAGCCCTATGGACCTTATATGCTGGAGCCGCTGCCAGTGGGCCTGATTTCAATGGTTGTGGATTACAACTTGAATAAAGTCTTCTATTGACCCCCATACATCTCCTGAGGTCTGGTGCTCCGGCTGCGGTTTTTCTTCGCCTTTATGGCGTTTATCAAGGCCGGACGTGGGTCTTTCTTATAGATTTTTTTTCTGTATTTCTTTGTCGTTTCAGGACGTATTAATTTTAGCCTTTTTTTCTGCGGTGTAAGATCGGGTTCAGCCGCCCATTAGGAGACGTTGACAACTTCCCGGCCCTCTTACAAGGTCTTATTGACTTTCACTTACAAACTATTTCATTTAATGCCAGTCTGAGCCGGTTACAATACCAATCTGTTTCTTGCCGTAACTCGGTTTATCTGTTTGTTCTTCGGCCTCTGAAGGGCCCCGGCGTCCAGCTGACGGATCTCCACACTTACAATGCACAGAGACGTCTTAATCACCATTTTATGTTGAACGCCATAAAGGTTTTATGACAGAAATGGTCGGATGATGGTCCCAAAAAATCAAAGGCTTCATTACTGACCATTTTACAGCTCCGGGGAGAGCGAGAATACATTGACCCCTGCGATTTCTAGGGAACCATTAACAGAAACGGAGGAAAAACTAATTGTGGTTGTAAATCATATGGGAGAAAAACTCTATGTAAGCTGCTGGGGGACGAGGAGCGGAGGATCTGATGTGCTCTAATACACAGAAGGGTTAGGAGAAGGCGAGGGACACTTCTAGGAAGAAAAAAGGGGGTTTCCATGTGTTATTGGTTACATGGAGTTAAAGGGATTGTCCGAGGAGCAGCAGTCGGTTAAAGCCTTCCACTCCCGGCGCGGCAACGGTGACATTGTGCAGCAATTGGTTGGTGTGATGTCACCCGCCCACCATGATCTACATATACATCTACCACCTTTATGTCTCAGAAGGTATGCAGGATGTGAGAGCCAGGGAGCAGAAGACTTCAGATGTCATCCGCTCCATAGACAACCCCTTTAAATATGTTGCACTAAGGTTTAGTCTGGGATCTTCATTACACTTACAGACACCCTGATATGCAGCTTGCTGCCTCTGTCCCTCCCCCGCCCGCTCTCTCCACATAACTCTATGGGCATCTGTAACCTGATCCCTCAGTAAGCTGAGAGTCTTGCTAACACAAGTGACCTTAGCTGGTATCAGACTGAATGATGCGTTTATGAGAATATAACTATTACAATGAGACTAGAGTATAGTTGGCACTGCCGCGTTCGCACTGGAGAATGGGTTGAACGTGTAATAGCCTGATATAGGAGTGCTCCTGGTAAAAGTAAAAAAGGTTAATATGCAAAGGTACAGATAAAAAACAATGGGCATTCACCAAATCTTCAGGCCTGTATATTATTCGGTACATCAAGGGAGTAGGGAGGACAGGCGGACTCACTGGTGCGTACGCCCTCAGAACGACGTTTCACGCCTACTGGCGCTTCTTCCTTCCATCCTATATACAGGAATATAACTACTATAATACTGCTCCCTATATACAGGAATATAACTGCTATAATACTGCTCCCTATATACAGGAATATACTACTATAATACTGCTCCTATATACAGGAATATAACTACTATAATACTGCTCCCTATATACAGGAATATAACTACTATAATACTGCTCCTATATACAGGAATATAACTACTATAATACTGCTCCCTATATACAGGAATATACCACTATAATACTGTCCCCTATATACAGGGATATAACTACTATAATACTGCCCCTATATACAGGAGTATACTACTATAATACTGCTCCTATATACAGGAATATAACTACTATAATACTACTCCTATATACAGGAATATAACTACTATAATACTGCTCCTATATACAGGAATATACTACTATAATACTGCTCCTATATACAGGAATATTACTACTATAATACTGCTCCTATATACAGGAATATAACTACTATAATACTGCTCCTATATACAGGAATATACTACTATAATACTGCTCCTATATACAGGAATATACTACTATAATACTGCTCCTATATACAGGAATATACTACTATAATACTACCCCCTATATACAGGAATATACTACTATAATACTGCTCCTATATACAGGAATATACTACTATAATACTGCCCCTATATACAGGGATATACTACTATAATACTGCTCCTATATACAGGGATATACTACTATAATACTGCTCCTATATACAGGGATATAACTACTATAATACTGCTCCTATATACAGGAATATAACTACTATAATACTGCTCCTATATACAGGGATATACTACTATAATACTGCCCCTATATACAGGGATATACTACTATAATACTGCTCCTATATACAGGGATATACTACTATAATACTGCTCCTATATACAGGGATATAACTACTATAATACTGCTCCTATATACAGGAATATAACTACTATAATACTGCTCCTATATACAGGAATAAAGTACTATAATACTGCTCCTATATACAGGAATATACTACTATAATACTGCTCCTATATACAGGAATATAACTACTATAATACTGCTTCTATATACAGGAATATAACTACTATAATACTGCTCCTATATACAAGAATATACTACTATAATACTGCTCCTATATACAGGAATATAACTACTATAATACTGCCCCTATATACAGGAATATAACTACTATAATACTGCCCCTATATACAGGAATATAACTACTATAATACTGCCCTTATATACAGGAATATAACTACTATAATACTGCTCCTATATACAGGAATATACTACTATAATACTGCTCCTATATACAGGAATATACTACTATAATGCTGCTCCTATATACAGGAATATAACTACTATAATACTGCTCCTATATACAGGAATATAACTACTATAATACTGCCCCTATATACAGGAATATAACTACTATAATACTGCCCTTATATACAGGAATATAACTACTATAATACTGCTCCTATATACAGGAATATACTACTATAATACTGCTCCTATATACAGGAATATACTACTATAATACTGCTCCCTATATACAGGAATATACTACTATAATACTGCTCCTATATACAGGAATATAACTACTATAATAGTGCTCCTATATACAGAAATATAACTACTATAATACTGCTCCTATATACAGGAATATAACTACTATAATACTGCTCCCTATATACAGGAATATACTACTATAATACTGCTCCTATATACAGGGATATACTACTATAATACTGCTCCTATATACAGGAATATAACTACTATAATACTGCCCCTATATACAGGAATATAACTACTATAATACTGCTCCTATATACAGGAATATAACTACTATAATACTGCCCCCTATATACAGGAATATACTACTATAATACTGCTCCCTATATACAGGGATATAACTACTATAATACTGCTCCCTATATACAGGGATATAACTACTATAATACTGCTCCCTATATACAGGAATATACTACTATAATACTGCTCCTATATACAGGAATATAACTACTATAATACTGCTCCTATATACAGGAATATAACTACTATAATACTGCTCCTATATACAGGGATATAACTACTATAATACTGCTCCTATATACAGGGATATAACTACTATAATACTGCTCCTATATACAGGGATATAACTACTATAATACTGCTCCTATATACAGGAATATAACTACTATAATACTGCTCCTATATACAGGGATATAACTACTATAATACTGCTCCTATATACAGGAATATACTACTATAATACTGCTCCCTATATACAGGAATATAACTACTATAATACTGCCCCTATATACAGGAATATAACTACTATAATACTGCTCCTATATACAGGAATATAACTACTATAATACTGCTCCTATATACAGGAATATACTACTATAATACTGCTCCTATATACAGGAATATACTACTATAATACTGCTCCTATATACAGGGATATAATTACTATAATACTGCTCCCTATATACAGGAATATAACTACTATAATACTGCTCCTATATACAGGGATATAACTACTATAATACTGCTCCTATATACAGGAATATACTACTATAATACTGCTCCTATATACAGGACTATAACTACTATAATACTGCCCCTATATACAGGAATATAACTACTATTATACTGCTCCTATATACAGGGATATACTACTATAATACTGCTCCTATATACAGGAATATACTACTATAATACTGCTCCTATGTACAGGAATATACTACTATAATACTGCTCCTATATACAGGAATATACTACTATAATACTGCTCCTATATACAGGAATATACTACTATAATACTGCTCCTATATACAGGAATATAACTACTATAATACTGCCCCTATATACAGGAATATAACTACTATAATACTGCTCCTATATACAGGGATATACTACTATAATACTGCTCCTATATACAGGAATATACTACTATAATACTGCTCCTATATACAGGAATATACTACTATAATACTGCTCCTATATACAGGAATATACTACTATAATACTGCTCCTATATACAGGGATATACTACTATAATACTGCTCCTATATACAGGGATATACTACTATAATACTGCTCCTATATACAGGAATATAACTACTATAATACTGCTCCTATATACAGGAATATAACTACTATAATACTGCTCCCTATATACAGGAATATAACTACTATAATACTGCTCCTATATACAGGAATATAACTACTATAATACTGCCCCTATATACAGGAATATACTACTATAATACTGCCACTATATACAGGAATATACTACTATAATACTGCTCCCTATATACAGGGATATACTACTATAATACTGCTCCTATATACAGGAATATAACTACTATAATACTGCTCCTATATACAGGAATATACTACTAGAATACTGCTCCTATATACAGGGATATAACTACTATAATACTGCTCCTATATACAGGGATATAACTACTATAATACTGCCCCCTATATACAGGAATATACTACTATAATACTGCTCCTATATACAGGGATATAACCGCTATAATACTGCTCCTATATACAGGGATATAACTACTATAATACTGCCCCTATATACAGGAATATAACTACTATAATACTGCTCCTATATACAGGGATATAACCGCTATAATACTGCTCCTATATACAGGGATATAACCGCTATAATACTGCTGCTCTGTATAGTTGTGTGGTATATGACTAGTGGTAGGGTATATAAGGTGTATAGGGTAACACTATGTATATGTTATGATGTTGGATGATCACAGTCACCTGTATACCTGCACATATGTGTGGTGATCAGCAGATATGGCGGTATGTTCCCCGGGAGCTCTGTAGTGCTGTCTATACCTTTCTGCTCCATTATAATCAATGATTTAATTACTTTTGCAGCTCGGGGTCTTTTAGTTATTGAATCTCCTCGGTAAGTCCCGCTGAGGAGATTGTGTGTCGCTGCTTCTGCCTGTGGCAGTGAGGGGGTTAATGGTAGGTAGGTTTCCTCATGGAGCGTCCACCCGAGCGGCCTCCTCACCGCGTCCCCTCAGTCGGCTAATTGGTCTCTGAGCTCAGGGAGAGTCAGGAATACAATGAGGCACTGCAGGGTAAATAAATAAATGATGGCGGAAAATCCGAGTGCAGCGCTCACCTCCAGCACCGCCCGGCCGCCATCCAGACGCAGCCGCACAGCTACCGCTCACTTGGTAAAATGTGCCTGACATTGACCCTAAAATTATTCTGAAATACGGGAAAAAGTAAATGAATTAAAATTGTATGAAGATAAAGTGAGGAAGGTTTATGGAAATGTTATTACTCTCTGTCATCAGAAGAGTTCAGCTCCGGAGGACTCAGCACCTTCATGCATTGCAGATTCCTATTGACTTTAATGGGATCTGTGTAGTACTGAGGCTCACCAGTGGTGGCGCTGCAGGAGAATTGGATTCCACCATAGATGGAACCTGATAACCGGGGATCCCGGGATCTGTGTATCACATCTAATACTATGTAAGTAAGACACGGCGGCTCCGGAGAGCGATGGACGTCCGGGATCTAGAGACGTCCGGGAACGTAAGAATAGGAGGAGCGCGTCTGCCGCTGTGATGGGGTAACATATGGTGAAGGGAGCGGCCATCTCTATGGTTATACGAAAAGAGGTGGATTCCTGTATGTCCTGCAGGAAGCGTTGTATTCTCTCCAGTCCTCATCAGCTGCTGTATGTCCTGCAGGAAGTGGTGTATTCTCTCCAGTCCTTATCAGCTGCTGTATGTCCTGCAGGAAGTGGTGTATTCTCTCCAGTCCTTATCAGCTGCTGTATGTCCTGCAGGAAGCGGTGTATTCTCTTCAGTCCTTATCAGCTGCTGTATGTCCTGCAGGAAGTGGTGTATTCTCTCCAGTCCTTATCAGCTGCTGTATGTCCTGCAGGAAGTGGTGTATTCTCTCCAGTCCTTATCAGCTGCTGTATGTCCTGCAGGAAGCGGTGTATTCTCTCCAGTCCTTATCAGCTGCTGTATGTCCTGCAGGAAGTGGTGTATTCTCTCCAGTCCTTATCAGCTGCTGTATGTCCTGCAGGAAGCAGTGTATTCTCTCCAGTACTTATCAGCTGCTGTATGTCCTGCAGGAAGCAGTGTATTCTCTCCAGTACTTATCAGCTGCTGTATGTCCTGCAGGAAGTGGTGTATTCTCTCCAGTCCTTATCAGCTGCTGTATGTCCTGCAGGAAGCGGTGTATTCTCTCCAGTCTTCCAGTACTTATCAGCTGCTGTATGTCCTGCAGGAAGTGGTGTATTCTCTCCAGTCTTCCAGTACTTGTCAGCTGCTGTATGTCCTGCAGGAAGTGGCGTATTCTCTCCAGTCTGACACAGTGCTCTCTGCTGCCACCTCTGTCCATGTCAGGAACTATCCAGAGCAGGAGAGGTTTTCTATGGGGATTTGCTGCTGCTCTGGGCAGTTCCTGACATGGACAGAGGTGGCAGCAGAGAGCACTGCACTGCTACGCTAGAATGACTGGAGACTAATCGGGTTTGCCCTCTAAGAGAGATTTGAGTTTTGGTGGTCAGAAACCCCTTTAACCCCTTAAAGGACAAGTGCCATGAAAAACTTTTTCCCAGTAATTGAAGCACATTACAAAGTTATATAACTGTAATATGCTTCAGTCACCTATCTGCCTCCCTTCCCTGTCTTTTCCCCCCTCCTCCCCCCACCAGGAAGTGAAGGAAACTCACACAGACCTGATTACTGTCGTCACCGTCACCAGGCAGCTGCTCCTTCTTGTGAGGATGAGTCATCAGCAGGAGGGCTGCTCTAGCTCCTGTTACACCAGCCTCCCCCTCCCCCTATTTGTCAGGTGACTCTGCTTGCTCAGCTTATCTTCTCTAGTGACATGACTCCTTCACTGAGTCCACAGCAGCAGGAGAGAGGGTATGAGGGGAGGGGGGAGAGAGAGTATGAGGGGAGGGGGAGAGAGGGTATGAGGGGAGGGGGAGAGAGGGTATGAGGGGAGGGGGGAGAGAGGGTATGAGGGGAGGGGGAGAGAGAGTATGAGGGGAGGGGGAGAGAGGGTATGAGGGGAGGGGGAGAGAGGGTATGAGGGGAGGGGGGAGAGAGAGTATGAGGGGAGGGGGGAGAGAGGGTATGAGGGGAGGGGGGAGAGAGGGTATGAGGGGAGGGGGGGAGAGAGGGTATGAGGGGAGGGGGGAGAGAGGGTATGAGGGGAGGGGGGGAGAGAGGGTATGAGGGGAGGGGGGAGAGAGGGTATGAGGGGAGGGGGAGAGAGGGTATGAGGGGAGGTTGAGAGAGGGTAGGGGGGAGAGAGGGTATGAGGGGAGGGGGGAGAGAGGGTATGAGGGGAGGGGGAGAGAGGGTTATGAGGGGAGGGGGAGAGAGGGTATGAGGGGAGGGGGAGAGAGAGAGTATGAGGGGAGGGGGAGAGAGGGTATGAGGGGAGGGGAGAGAGGGTATGAGGGGAGGGGGGAGAGAGGGTATGAGGGGAGGGGGGGAGAGAGGGTATGAGGGGAGGGGGGAGAGAGGGTATGAGGGGAGGGGGAGAGAGGGTATGAGGGGAGGGGGGGGAGAGAGGGTATGAGGGGGGGGGGGGGAGAGAGGGTATGAGGGGAGGGGGGAGAGAGGGTATGAGGGGAGGGGGGAGAGAGGGTATGAGGGGAGGGGGGAGAGAGAGTATGAGGGGAGGGGGAGAGAGGGTATGAGGGGAGGGGGGGAGAGAGGGTATGAGGGGAGGGGGGGAGAGAGGGTATGAGGGGAGGGGGGAGAGAGGGTATGAGGGGAGGGGGAGAGAGAGTATGAGGGGAGGGGGGAGAGAGGGTATGAGGGGAGGGGGGAGAGAGGGTATGAGGGGAGGGGGAGAGAGGGTATGAGGGGAGGGGGAGAGAGGGTATGAGGGGAGGGGGAGAGAGGGTATGAGGGGAGGGGGGAGCTGCCTATGTGCCGGAGTCAGTCTGAGGGAAGATAAGCATGTGAGATGTGACAAGTGATGGCTTGCAGTTGTTCAGCCAATGGGAGCTGAGCAAGCTGTCACCTGACAAGGCAGGGGAGGGGGGAGGCTAGTGTAACAGGAGAAGGAGCTGAGAGAAGAGCTTGGTGACGGTGACGACAGTAATCAGGTCTGTGTGAGTTAGGACACTTCCTAGTGGGGGGTGGAGGGGGGAAAAGACAGGGAAGGGGGCAGATAGGTGACTGAAGCATATTACAGAGTTATATAACTTTGTAATGTGCTTCAATTACTGGGAAAAAGTTTTTCATGGCACTTGTCCTTTAAGGACCAGGCCTGAAATGGCCTTAAAGGGGTAGTGCGGCGCTAAAAAATTATTCATAGAATAACACACATTACGAAGTTATACAACTTTGTAATATATGTTATGTCTGTGAATGGCCCCCTTCCCGTGTCCCACCACCCCCACCCGTGTACCCGGAAGTGTTGGTGCATTATACATTACCTGATCTGTGTCGAGGGCCGTCCGCCATTTTGTGCCAAACGTCATCTTCGGACAGACGTCCGAATCCTTGCCGCCGCCCCCCTCCACCGCGTCACAACTGTGCTCAGCTGCGATTGGCTGAGCACAGTTATGCTCAGCCAATCGCGACTGAGCAGCTGATGACGCGGGGATGTCGCAATTACAAAGCTCCTGTGCTGCCAGGGCAGTAGAAACCTCCCACAAGTGACCCCATTCTGGAAACTACACCCCATAAGGAATCTAACAAGGGGTGCAGTGAGGATATGGACCCCACTGGTGATGGGCACTTACGTAGAACATGTGCCGTTAAAATAAAAAATAATAATGGGGTCACTTGTGGGGGGTTTCTACTGTCCTGGCCGCACAGAGGCTTTGTAATTGCATCATGGCATCCTCTAATGGGAATGGCGGCCATACCTACTTAGCTGGGGAAAAGGGACAATTCTAATTTATTTGGGGGTATTAGGCCAATTATTAGTTTATAAGGTTGGAAATGACAGGTGTCCATCAAATTCAACCTGTGTTGATCCAGAGGAAGGCAAAAAACCCTCGTGAGGCAGACGACAGTAGCCTCATCACAGGGGAAAAATTCCTTCCCGACTCCATAATGGCGATCAGAATAATCCCTGGATCAACGTGACCCCTGAAATAGGAATAAGAAACAGAATTTAGATAATGTAGAACCCCAATGACGTGTGGTGCGCCTTGGAGCGATCCAGTATGCAGAGGCCGGGGTGATCAGGACAGGTGTCACACTGGATAATGGTGTCCTTCCTGATCCCCCTGTTACCCCACACTCTGCACTTCTTCTGGGGTCTCCCTTTCTCCAGTGTGGGGGACGTCACCTGGAAAATGTTGTCCTGGTGCGATACGGGGTCCTTCATATCCAGAAGCGCTGGGTCCGCTCCATGGCTGCTAAATATTAGGGCGCTATTACTGCTTCTGATATGTTCGGATCGTGCCGCAAGCTACAGGGCAGCGAGGGACCGGAAGAGGGGGTGCGGGTATAAATGTTATCCCCGTACGGGTGGTGACCTTTATCCAGCAGTGGGAAGATCAGTTCCCGGACGATGTCCCCACTTGTTCCGAGGATGGGGGGGGGAGGGGGCATCTGGGGGCTGGATTCGGGTGTCCCTTCCTTCATACACTCTAAGGGTACGTGCACACTGCGGAATGGTGAAGGATAATCTTTTGTGCATTCTGCAGCTGGCACCCGCCGGCGGACTGATGCAGGCGCGCGTCTCCGTCCGTGTCATAGACTCCATTCTATGCACGGGCGGATTCCGCTCTCCGTCCAACGTATTCATTCTTTAGACGGACGATGGAATCCGCCCATGCATAGAATGGAGTCTATGACACGGGTGGAGACACGCGCCCGCATTAGTCCGCCGGCGGGTGCCAGCTGCGGAATGCACAAAGGGTTATCCTTCGCCATTCCGCAGTGTGCCCGTACCCTAAATCTGTAAGTGTACCCAGAGGTACTCTCACAGAGTTTGTAGAATTTCACGCCATACCGTGATCTCTTATTGGGACGGAACTGGCGGAAAAGACGTGTCTGGGGGGCAGCGTATGCCAGACACGTCACTGGATGAATGGAGGAACGAAGGATCCCCCCCATTCATCCTCACTGGCTGTTTCGGTGTCTGAGGCAATAATAACGTATGCGTCCGACGCCGAAAACACCCTGGGGGCCATTTTTAAATGGGGATTGGTATATGGGGTATGTAAATGTGTAGTGGTGTAGTGTAAAACTTTATTTTGTGTAATGTAGTGTTTTTTACATGTTTTTTTTTAACATTAAGTTTAAAAAAAAAACCTACGCCAAAAAAGGTGATAAATGCCGCACATGTGGCTGTAGGATATAGGAAAAGAACACCCTACGCCAAAAAGGAGGAGTCGCTGGTTAGCAGCGCACTTACGTGCGATGCTGATCAGCACTCAGCGGCGGTAGGGTGCGGAAAATTAAAGAAAAAAAACAAAAAACAAACATTTTCTAAATGCTGAACATCCCCGTAGCTACTGATAAGTGTATAATATACACTTATCAGCCACTAGGAGGCAGTATTCCGGAATAAGACGGAAAAAGACGATAGACGACTAGGGACCCGAAAAAGCCGAAGGGGACCGCCGGAAAAAGCCGAACATGGCGACGCGAGAAGAGGACGCCGCGGACCTGGAAGACGCCGATCGGGACCCCGGATCCGGTGAGTATGGTCCAAATACCTGCTCTGGACCCCTCAGCTAGGTAGCTGAGGGGTCCAGAGCAGGTATTTTACACTTTGGGGGCACTTATATCGTCGTGATCGTCCGGTTGGTCCCGGCCGGAAGATCACGGCAATCGGGACCGTGGCATCGGGCCACCGTTACTTTTAACAGTAATGGCGGTCGGACAGTCCTCGGACAGCACCGACCGCAATTTTTTTCGCCGATGAATTGATCAGCCAGTAGCGGCAATCGTCAGCACGGGGGGGGGGGGGGGGGTTTAACCAACCCCCGTGCCGACAAGCTAGGATGGCCTGCTATACATTATAGCAGCCAATCTTCCCCCATCCCCCATCGCTGTGTGTGTACACACAGCGATCGGGGAAACCGCGGGCGTACATTTACGTTCATTTGCGTTAAGGCACGGACTTCGGGGGCGTAAATGTACGCCCGCGGTCGTTAAGGGGTTAAGACAAATTTTTTAATATATAAGGATTTTAAAATAAATAATAATAATAATAAAAACAATAAACAAAATGCATATAAAAAATAATGACTATTTACAAACAAAAGAGTCCGCTGATTGTATGACTCCATATTTTCTATAATAACCTTTGTCTGTCTCGATTAGTTTTCCGATTTATGAGTTAAAGGGATTATCCAGGATTAGAAGCAGCGCCACCCCTGTCATCGGGTTGTGTGTGGTATTACATCTTAGTTCTGTTCATTTCAATGGAACTGAGCTGCACTACCTCAAACAAACTGCGCCATTCTGATTTACGGAATCGCGTTATGATGCTTGTTTGATTATTTGGAGTTTGTAGTGTTTGTTGTGTGTGATGCAGATTGTCCTGATCACGGCGGCGGCGGGGTCCTCCCTGACGTCTCGGATCTGGCACTATAGTCAGCCGTCACTATATTACAGGTTATTATACTGATTATCATGAAGTTCCAGAAGCTTCCACTCCGCTTTATAAGGAGCCGACGGGGCAATCATCTCCAAATCCCTCAGCAATCTAGGACAAAAAACCGAGTCCGTAGGAACGTGAAGTGTCTCCCGGTCTGGGGAATCAGAGGATGTGAAATTCATTACAGAAGACTGGAAGAGGCTGCACGGGCTGACCGACTTCAAAGACGCAGAAGCCGCCGCCGCCGATCGGTTCCGGTTCCCGTCTCCGCTCATTCCACACAGATATCGGCTATTTTTAGGAAAAACTTAGAGACCTGAATTGGTGTAATTTAGAGTTTAGAGAGCGACTTTATCCGCAGAATGTTTCCTGTGCAGAATGGGAAGAGAATTTATTGCAGATATTCCGCCGCGCTCGCTGGGGACGAATGTAATGTTCATCGTTCGGGTCCCCGGGGGGAATCGGTCTGGAAGTTACTTTTACAATCATGAATAATGAAGAGTCTGGATGTAAAAAAATATATAAAAAATGTCAGAGTCGGCCCGAGCGAGTGTGATTGTGCCCTGTGCCGCTCGGCGGGATGGCGTTCTCATTCCACGTGAAGGACGGCGCCTTATTGACTCCTTAATTGCTGCGCCTTATGGTGGGATCTAGTGGGTTTGAGTATGAAGGAGATATAATGCAATGTGATTGGCCGATCACAAGGATGTATAGTATATACTGCTGTAGCTGACAGGATATAGTCCATCCACCTATATAGTATATAGTATATATAGGTTTATTAGCCATGTGTGAGGGCAGATGGGGGTCAGTAGATAAGAAAATTACACATACAGCAGCGCCATTCACTTATATCACCGAGTTTCTCATATTCATCCAGAGAAGGAGCTTTGAATTAATGAGGCTGAAGGTGAGGACAGGCAGCAACAAGGACACAGTCAGGACAGGCAGCAACAAGGACACGGTCAGGACAGGCAGCAACAAGGACACAGTCAGGACAGGCAGCAATCAGGACACAATCAGGACAGGCAGCAATCAGGACACGGTCAGGACAGGCAGCAACAAGGACACAGTCAGGACAGGCAGCAACAAGGACACAATCAGGACACGGTCAGGACAGGCAGCAACGAGGACACAATCAGGACACAGTCAGGACAGGCAGCAACGAGGACACGGTCAGGACAGGCGGCAATCAGGACACGGTCAGGACAGGCAGCAGTCAGGACAGGCAGCAATGAGGACACAGTCAGGACAGGCAGCAATGAGGACACAGTCAGGACAGGCAGCAACGAGGACACGGTCAGTGCAGGCAGCAACGAGGACACGGTCAGTGCAGGCAGCAACGAGGACACGGTCAGGACAGACAGCAATGAGGACACTGACAACTTTCTGACACTGGTTGATTTGAAAATATTTCCCCTTTAGGGTGCGTTCGCACCTACAGGATCTGCAGCTGATTTTCTGCAGCAGATTTGATGCTGTGTTCAGTTATTTAAATGAAATCTTCTGCAGAAAATCAGCTGCAGATCCTGTAAGTGTGAACGCACCATTAAGGAAACAATTAGCATGATGAATTGATACATTTGGTCCTGTAGAGGCGGCTCCGTGTTACGGTAAGCTGAACGCCGCGCTCCCGTCACTATAGGTTTACATTCCTCCTTGGCGTCCAGGGACGTCGTCTTCTCTGAGATGCAGATGGGATCGCTCCCTTGTAATATTTCCATACAACATATACCGAGTTTGGGAAGTGACGCGCTTTGTCCGTAGAAGCGGCAGATAATTTATGTGCGTCCTGGGAATAGTCCACACGTCTTCTGATGCTTCATAAGGGGCACAGATTTCTGAATATATATGATACATGACGGGCGAGCGCCTGACTGGGGGGGTGGAGATCACAGCCGGAGCACCGGCCGCTCCACGACCTTCATCCTCCGCTCACTTGTAGATATCAGGTAGAGTCTATAAATGAGGGATGGATCGGATGAGGTCTGAATTTCATGAAAACATTTGAATCTATTAGTATCTGGACTTGTGTGATTCCTTCCAGGTGATTCACCTATACAGGAGAATGTACAACCCAGCGATACGCGGTGATACAGTCTGTATCTCAGCTTACTGGGATGGTTCTCAGGACTTGCTGGGAGTTGTAGTCTTCCATAGCTGATGATTACAGCAATACCTGGACTAGGCCTGTGATCCTCCCTGATCTGCTGTATAACACCTGTGTATCTCACCTGACTGCTCGGAGCCTCAGTTCTCCTAATATATGTTATTAAATCCCATTAAGATTAATGATGTTGACAGGTCAGACGTCCCGATCCATCCAGACTGCGCGTAACGTACAGAAATAGCAGATAAGACGCCTGAACTCCATAACCGAGAGCGTGTTAGAGAGCCCAGAGCCTTGTACTTATTTCATGTATATTTATAAATGTCACAACATTCCTTCTTCATGTAGGATTAGTGATGAGCCGCGCCGCAGCCATTTACAGGATCAGGACGGAAATTCACGGCCGCAAAAAATCTCACCAGGAGCCAGGAACAGAAATAGATTAATTAAAGAGTCCCAGCAAATCAATGGAAGACGATAAACGAGATAGTCAGGGCCAAATGTATTCTGGGTATTATTTATTTATTGTACCTATATCATGCCAACATATTCCATAGCAATGTACAATTATTACCATTCACATCAGTCCATCTCCCCAATCTACATAAAAACTACTATAATACAGTCCTCTATATACAGAAATAGAACTACTATAATACTGCTCCTATATACAGGAATATACTACTATAATACTGCTCCTATATACAGGAATATACTACTATAATACTGCTCCTATATACAGGAATATACTACTATAATACTGCTCCTATATACAGGGATATAACCACTATAATACTGCCCCCTATATACAGGAATATACTACTATAATACTGCTCCTATATACAGGAATATAACTACTATAATACAGTCCTCTATATACAGAAATAGAACTACTATAATACTGCTCCTATATACAGGAATATACTACTATAATACTGCTCCTATATACAGGAATATACTACTATAATACTGCTCCTATATACAGGAATATACTACTATAATACTGCTCCTATATACAGGGATATAACCACTATAATACTGCCCCCTATATACAGGAATATACTACTATAATACTGCTCCTATATACAGGGATATAACTACTATAATACTGCCCCCTATATACAGGAATATACTACTATAATACTGCTCCTATATACAGGGATATAACTACTATAATACTGCTCCTATATACAGGAATATAACTACTATAATACTGCTCCTATATACAGGAATATAACTACTATAATCCTGCTCCTATATACAGGAATATAACTACTATAATACTGCTCCTATATACAGGAATATACTACTATAATACTGCTCCTATATACAGGAATATACTACTATAATACTGCTCCTATATACAGGGATATAACTGCTATAATACTGCTCCTATATACAGGAATATAACTACTATAATACTGCTCCTATATACAGGGATATAACTACTATAATACTGCTCCTATATACAGGGATATAACTACTATAATACTGCTCCTATATACAGGGATATACTACTATAATACTGCTCCTATATACAGGAATATAACTACTATAATACTGCTCCTATATACAGGGATATACTACTATAATACTGCTCCTATATACAGGAATATAACTACTATAATACTGCTCCTATATACAGGAATATAACTACTATAATCCTGCTCCTATATACAGGAATATAACTACTATAATACTGCTCCTATATACAGGAATATACTACTATAATACTGCTCCTATATACAGGAATATACTACTATAATACTGCTCCTATATACAGGGATATAACTGCTATAATACTGCTCCTATATACAGGAATATAACTACTATAATACTGCTCCTATATACAGGGATATAACTACTATAATACTGCTCCTATATACAGGGATATAACTACTATAATACTGCTCCTATATACAGGGATATACTACTATAATACTGCTCCTATATACAGGAATATAACTACTATAATACTGCTCCTATATACAGGAATATACTACTATAATACTGCTCCTATATACAGGAATATAACTACTATAATACTGCTCTTATATACAGGAATATACTACTATAATACTGCTCCTATATACAGGAATATAACTACTATAATACTGCTCCTATATACAGGAATATAACTACTATAATACTGCTCCTATATACAGGAATATAACTACTATAATGTGTGTAAGGTAGATGAAGACAGCACTCACCCGGTCTGTATCAGCTCAGTTTATTTCATGCACCGCTGGTGGCAGGGAGGGAGAGGTGAGGACGCGCACTGGGACGGCCGTTTCGGGGACACGCCCCCTTTGTCGACCAGGTATTGACGTCATGTGGTGGGAGGTGTGCTATATACACAGGTAACGTGCACGTGATCAATTAAGGAGAAAAATGTGTGTTAAACAAATAACAAAGACATTTACACAAAAACACTGAGATCGTTACGCTCGTTGAGGCCGAGCGGACCCGTAGCGTTTAGTCGGGAGATCCAGAGGGACTCTTTTCTCAGAAGTGTCTGATGTTTGTCAGCTCCCTCCGGTACAGCATTAACTCTTTCTAGTCCGAGAAACTTCAGGTTCCTAGTGTCGCCGTGATGAACAGTTCGTACATGTTCTATAAGGCGTGGGACGCCTTTACCCGTCTTTACAGAGTAAGCATGTTCTTTAAACCTTACCCATAAGGGTCTCTTGGTTTTCCCTATGTAGTATGACCCACAACTGCAAATAATCGCATATACTACGAAGGGAGATTTACAGGTAATGAAATCTTTTATCATACACTCATGGCCTCCCAGGCGAATGAACGATACATTTAGCAATTGGGTGCAGTACTTGCACTGGCCACATTTTCTGTTGCCTTGAGGCAGCGTCTTAGATAGCCAGTCAGTATTTTTTATTTTTAAATTGGAGTTGTTTAAATGATCAGCTATTGTTTTATTCTTTCTATAGGAGACACAAGGCTTCCTCTCTGCAATTTCCCTAAGGTCAGGGTCTGACTCTAGAAGGTGCCAGTGTTTTTTGATGGCCTCCTGTATTGCCACATTATTAGGGGAATTCGGAAAGATGAAATTAAATCTCCTGTCTGAGGAATTATGTTTAGCTGTATATGACAGAAGATTGGTCCTGCTCTGTATACTGGCTCTGTGACGTGCTTCTTTTACAAGAGTGTCAGGATATCCTCTTTCAGCAAATCTCTTCTCCATCTCCGCAGCCTGTTTATTAAATGAATCATCTGTAGAATTCACCCTGCGCAGGCGCAGCATCTGACCATAAGGGATTGCTTTCTTAACATGCGCAGGATGTGAGCTGCCGAAATGGAGAAGGGAGTTGCAAGAGGTGGGTTTTCTGTACACCGAGGTGTGGATCTCATTATTGCGGATATTGACTTGAACATCCAAGAATTCAAGAGAGTCGCCACCGAATTTGGAAGTAAAAAGCATATTAACGTGATTGTGTGTATTAAGGAACTGAATGAAATCAGAAAACTGTGTCTCTGTACCCTGCCAAACAATAAAAATGTCATCGACAAAACGGTGGTAAGTCTTAATGTACTTAATATAAGGGTTGGTAGTGGAGAAAACAACATCGTGTTCCAGCTTAGCGAGAAACAAGTTGGCATACGTACAGGAGACCGGCGTGCCCATGGCAGTGCCGATCTCCTGTCGATACCAACTGTCCTCGTAGCGGAACACGTTGTTGGTGAGAATAAAACGTAAAGCTTCACCGATAAAATTAACCATGGCAGTGGGATTATTACCCTGAGTAACATACCACTTGACAGCCTCTACACCCGCATCATGAGGGATGCGGGTGTAGAGGCTCTCCACGTCAATTGAGGCCAGAGCACACCCATCCGTCCATGTAATGTCACCAAGGACTTTAAGAAAGTCACTAGAATCTTTTAGAAAAGTTGGGGTATTTTTAAGGATCGGGTTTAGGAGCCAGTCTAGGAACTGAGATAGGCTTTCAGTCCCGGAGTTGATGGCTGACACTATAGGACGCCCAGGCGGCGCTTCCAAGGACTTGTGGACCTTGGGTAGGAAGTACCACCTGGGCGGCCTGGGGGCATCTGGGAGGAGTTTCTCTGCTAGATTCTTATCCATAGCACCCTCTCTTGTGTGCTTACTAAGCAACTTCCTGAGCCTGTCTTGTATGCCTAACATAGGGTCCTTGTTTAGAACAATGTATGTGTTTCTGTCCCCTAATTGGCGTTGGGCTTCAGTGTTGTAATATACTTTGGACATTATAACTGCCGCCCCTCCCTTATCGGCTCTGCGTACTACCAGGTCTTGACGTGACTTCAACCAACGGATGGCTCTATTTTCCCTTTCCGTGACGTTCATGGATGCGGGTGGGTATTTTAGTGCTCTGACATCCCTGAGTACGGATTTGTGGAATAGGTCAAGTGGCCCTCCAGGTGTCACCTGTGGGGTAAAGGTGGATTTTTTCCCCCCCGTGAAACTGGAGACTGTGGTGATGGAGGAAGTATCAGGGGGATCAGGAATGTCCGCTAGGAAACGCAGACACTCAATCTCCTCAGCATTAAAGCCTATAGGTGCTTGGAACCCTAGGGGCCCTATGGAGCATCTGGACACTGAATTCTGCTGTTGTGAAGTGAATTTATTGGTAGCGAAATATTTTACTAGGTTGACCTTTCTAATAGCTTTAAAAAGGTCAACTTCAAACCCTATGGGGTCAAAATTCTCAACTAAACCAAAATTAAGTCCCTTAGATAAGACTTGAAGGCAGTCCGGAGGGATATCAGTTCCTGAGATGTTAATTACGTTGTTAGGTACTTCTAACGTTTCCATGACACGTTTTTTCTCTTCCTGTCTCCTTTTCCTCGTTGACCTCCACTTCTTGCCCCCCCTTCTGGTTTTCCTCCTAAAGGGGCGGCACGGGATGAGTTTGAGGAGGATGCGGGACCCATCTCTGTATTGCTGGTAAAATCGTCTGATCCGCTAGATTCCGACTCTGTGGTGTATACATCACTTGTGTATTTGCGTCTGGGAGGACCTCTTCTATGTTTCTGGCTCCAATCAAACACATGCTGGGTATCATAGTCAAGTTTGTCCCTCATAAACTTGTCTTTTTTTCTTTCTTTTGTTTCATTTTGAAGGGCAATAAGCTTGGTCTCAAGTCTGGCAAAGAAAGTGTTAGCCTGTTCTTCCGAGACCCTATTACGTAGCTCATGTTTAGCTTTACATAAATCTGTTGTGATGATCTCATACTCTTTGCAATGTCGCTGGAGTGTAATAGACATTAGGTGCATAGCATGTTTCTGATGTGCCATCTGCCAGGCGTGAATGAATTCCGGGTCATCTTGGTATAATGATGGTGCCTTATAAGACCGCAGGCCTCTAGGGACTCTATTGTTCTCCTCGTAGGCTCTAAGGGAGTTAATGGTCCAGGACAGTCTGGTCTCCCGATCCGCTAGGTGTGATATGCGGTATTCCAGTGTTCTTGTGCTGATGACTTGCACTGATTCCTTTGCGTTACATGACGCAAAAAACGCATCCGCTCCCTCCCTCCCTGCTTGTAGAGCCTGCACTGGAGGGGTAGACTCTGCCGTTTGGATTTCCATGCTGGATGTGTGGTGTGCTGAGTAGAGAAACAGGTATACAAATGCGAGGAGGAGAAACAGCTGACCCGCACCACCACACAACAGTCCAATGCCTATGGATCTACGGACTTGAATTAGCAGGATACACCGTGGTGCAAAACGGCTGGGTGCCGGGGGTGCAAGATGATGAAGGAGTAATACGCTGTGTGTAAGGTAGATAAAGACAGCACTCACCCGGTCTGTATCAGCTCAGTTTATTTCATGCACCGCTGGTGGCAGGGAGGGAGAGGTGAGGACGCGCACTGGGACGGCCGTTTCGGGGACACGCCCCCTTTGTCGACCAGGTATTGACGTCATGTGGTGGGAGGTGTGCTATATACACAGGTAACGTGCACGTGATCAATTAAGGAAAAAGATATGTGTTAAACAAATAACAAAGACATTTACACAAAAACACTGAGATCGTTACGCTCGTTGAGGCCGAGCGGACCCGTAGCGTTTAGTCGGGAGATCCAGAGGGACTCTTTTCTCAGAAGTGTCTGATGTTTGTCAGCTCCCTCCGGTACAGCATTAACTCTTTCTAGTCCGAGAAACTTCAGGTTCCTAGTGTCGCCGTGATGAACAGTTCGTACATGTTCTATAAGGCGTGGGACGCCTTTACCCGTCTTTACAGAGTAAGCATGTTCTTTAAACCTTACCCATAAGGGTCTCTTGGTTTTCCCTATGTAGTATGACCCACAACTGCAAATAATCGCATATACTACGAAGGGAGATTTACAGGTAATGAAATCTTTTATCATACACTCATGGCCTCCCAGGCGAATGAACGATACATTTAGCAATTGGGTGCAGTACTTGCACTGGCCACTGACAAACATCAGACACTTCTGAGAAAAGAGTCCCTCTGGATCTCCCGACTAAACGCTACGGGTCCGCTCGGCCTCAACGAGCGTAACGATCTCAGTGTTTTTGTGTAAATGTCTTTGTTATTTGTTTAACACATATCTTTTTCCTTAATTGATCACGTGCACGTTACCTGTGTATATAGCACACCTCCCACCACATGACGTCAATACCTGGTCGACAAAGGGGGCGTGTCCCCGAAACGGCCGTCCCAGTGCGCGTCCTCACCTCTCCCTCCCTGCCACCAGCGGTGCATGAAATAAACTGAGCTGATACAGACCGGGTGAGTGCTGTCTTTATCTACCTTACACACAGCGTATTACTCCTTCATCATCTTGCACCCCCGGCACCCAGCCGTTTTGCACCACGGTGTATCCTGCTAATTCAAGTCCGTAGATCCATAGGCATTGGACTGTTGTGTGGTGGTGCGGGTCAGCTGTTTCTCCTCCTCGCATAACTACTATAATACTGCTCCCTATATACAGGAATATAACTTCTATAATACTGCTCCTATATACAGGAATATACTACTATAATACTGCTCCCTATATACAGGAATATAACTACTATAATAATGCTCCCTATATACAGGAATATACTACTATAATACTGCTCCTATATACAGGGATATAACTACTATAATACTGCTCCTATATACAGGAATATACTACTATAATACTGCTCCTATATACAGGGATATAACTACTATAATACTGCTCCTATATACAGGAATATAACTACTATAATACTGCCCCCTATATACAGGAATATAACTACTATAATACTGCTCCTATATACAGGAATATAACTACTATAATACTGCCCCTATATACAGGGATATAACTACTATAATACCGCCCCTATATACAGGAATATAACTGCTATAATACTGCTCATATATACAGGAATATAACTACTATAATACTGCTCCTATATACAGGGATATAACTACTATAATACTGCTCCTATATACAGGAATATAACTACTATAATACTGCCCCTATATACAGGGATATAACTACTATAATACTGCTCCTATATACAGGGATATAACTACTATAATACTGCTCCTATATACAGGAATATACTACTATAATACTGCTCCTATATACAGGAATATAACTACTATAATACTGCTCCTATATACAGGGATATAACTACTATAATACTGCTCCTATATACAGGAATATAACTACTATAATACTGCTCCTATATACAGGGATATAACTACTATAATACTGCCCCCTATATACAGGAATATAACTACTATAATACTGCCCCCTATATACAGGAATATAACTACTATAATACTGCTCCTATATACAGGAATATAACTACTATAATACTGCTCCTATATACAGGAATATACTACTATAATACTGCTCCTATATACAGGAATATAACTACTATAATACTGCTCCTATATACAGGGATATAACTACTATAATACTGCCCCCTATATACAGGAATATAACTACTATAATACTGCTCCTATATACAGGAATATAACTACTATAATACTGCTCCCTATATACAGGAATATAACTTCTATAATACTGTCCGGAATGTTGTGTTTGCAGCTTTCTGTCCCTCTTTGCACGGTGTTTCGGTTCTCGTTATATTATTGTCTTGCAGTCGTTTATATGACAATCCCTTTTAGAGGAGATGACGCTTTCTTGGAGACATTGATAGATTTTTTTCCATTAGGAATTTAACAAATGGAAATCCCGTCTCTTGCACTCTGTGGCGCTTTTATATTTCATATCGGATAATTTGCAGCAGTCAGAACCTTCTCATGTTACGTATCTATTAGAGGCGATATTATCTGTGGTGTTACAGACCCCCTGGGAGATGTAGCAGAGTGGAGTGGTATGGCGGTATAGCAGCTATATGGGAGATGTAGCAGAGGGGAGTGGTATGGCGGTATACCAGCTATATAGGAGATGTAGCAGAGTGGAGCGCTATGGCGGTATACCAGCTATATAGGAGATGTAGCAGAGTGGAGCGCTATGGCGGTATACCAGCTATATGGGAGATGTAGCAGAGGGGAGTGGTATGGCGGTATAGCAGCTATATGGGAGATGTAGCAGAGGGAAGTGGTATGGCGATATAGCAGCTATATGGGAGATGTAGCAGAGGGGAGTGGTATGGCGATATAGCAGCTATATGGGAGATGTAGCAGAGTGGAGTGGTATGGCGGTATACCAGCTATATAGGAGATGTAGCAGAGTGGAGTGGTATGGCGATGTAGCAGCTATATAGGAGATGTAGCAGAGTGGAGTGGTATGGCGATGTAGCAGCTATATAGGAGATGTAGCAGAGTGGAGTGGTATGGCGATGTAGCAGCTATATAGGAGATGTAGCAGAGTGGAGTGGTATGGCGATGTAGCAGCTATATAGGAGATGTAGCAGAGTGGAGTGGTATGGCGATGTAGCAGCTATATGGGAGATGTAGCAGAGTGGAGTGGTATGGCGGTATACCAACTATTTGGGAGATGTAGCAGAGTGGAGTGGTATGGCGATGTAGCAGCTATATGGGAGATGTAGCAGAGTGGAGTGGTATGGCGGTATACCAGCTATATGGGAGATGTAGCAGAGTGGAGTGATATGGTGATGCAGCAGCTGTATAGGAGATGTAGCAGAGTGGAGTGGTATGGCGATATAGCAGCTGTATAGGAGATGTAGCAGAGTGGAGTGGTATGGCGATATAGCAGCTATATGGGAGATGTAGCATAGTGGAGTGGTATGGCGATATAGCAGCTATATGGGAGATGTAGCAGAGTGGAGTGGTATGGCGATATAGCAGCTATATGGGAGATGTAGCAGAGTGGAGTGGTATGGCGATATACCAGCTATATGGGAGATGTAGCAGAGCAGAGTTTGTCATTCGGTTTGCTCATTCTTCTCTTCTGACGGATTGAATTCCATTGAACCTGTTGCATTATCTGTTATTCTTGGATTATACAATGACGGCCCATGTGTCCGTACGGTTGGCCATATCCACCTTTGGCGCGGCACAGACATTTCCTATTAGAAGTTATCACATCAGCAGTAGTTATCTCTGACATTTCCACTATGAAACTACTACTCCCATCATGCTGTAACGCTACAGGCTGCTGATCTCTGCCTAGAATGTTTTATCCAGTAATGTCAGCGCAGTAGGTGAGTGGCGGTGGTTACAGATGGCGGCCAGCACACCTGTCTATGGGATATGTCTGATATTACAGTGCAGGAGGCTGCAGTACCACACACTGCCTGTAGACAGGGGGGCGCTGTGTGTGATATCACATATCTCTCTAGTGTGCAGGCACAGCATCCATACCGCCATGTAGTGATGTTTGAGCAGTCGTCACATAATCCATTTTTTAATCTTATTATGGAAACGCTGATAACATTGAGGCAGATGTCAGAAGTCGCTTCTTGTTTTTCCTTCAGCCGGGAACAGGAGACATATTGTGAACATACACATCAAACATTTCCCAGAATCCTTTAGTGCTCCTAACTATAGACGCTCTCGCCTCCTTCCCACCAAATGGTTTGTGTCCTCGCCAAAAAACATGTAGGGGCTAATGGCTGGCAGGCACCCGCTGCTGATGGCTGGCAGGCAGGCACCCGCTGCTGATGGCTGGCAGGCAGGCACCTGGAGCTGATGGCTGGCAGGCAGGCACCTGGAGCTGATGGCTGGCAGGCAGGCACCTGGAGCTGATGGCTGGCAGGCAGGCACCTGGAGCTGATGGCTGGCAGGCAGGCACCTGGAGCTGATGGCTGGCAGGCAGGCACCTGGAGCTGGATCTACGACACGTGAGCTGGATCTACGACACATGAGCTGGATCTACGACACGTGAGCTGGATCTACGACACGTGAGCTGGATCTACGACACGTGAGCTGGATCTACGACACGTGAGCTGGAGCTACAACATGTGAGCTGGATCTACTACGTATGAGATGGATCTACTACACATGAGATGGATCTACGATGTGTGAGCTGGATCTACGACGCATGTGCTGGATCTACGACACGTGAGCTGGATCTACTACGTATGAGATGGATGTACTACACATGAGATGGATCTACTACGTGTGAGCTGGATCTACGACGCATGTGCTGGATCTACGACATGTTTTCTGGATCTACAACTTGTGAGCTGGATCTAAAACATGTGAGCTGGATCTACAACATGTGTGCTGGATCTACTACACATGAAGTGGATCTACGACGTATGAGATGGATCTACTACACATGAGGTGGATCTACAAGCTTCTAAGGCCAGCAGGATATTGTCATGCATTAAAACAGGCCTGGACTCTCGGGACAGGGATATAATATTACCCCCCTATAAAGCTTTGGTGCGGCCTCATCTGGAGTCTCCGTCCAGTTTTGGAACCCGATTCATAAAAAGGACGTTCTAGAGCTGGAGAGGGTACAAAGACGGCCACTAAACTAATAAGGGGAATGGAGCATCTTAGTTATGAGGAGAGATTATAGAATTACATTTGTTTAGTCTGGAGAAGAGACGTTTAAGGGGAGATGATTAATGTATTTACATATATAAATGGCCCCTACAAGAGATATGGGGAAAAGATGTTCCAGGTAAAACCCCCTCAAAGGACAAGGGGGCGCTGCCTCCGCCTGGAGAGACAAGGGGGCGCTGCCTCCACCCTGAGAGACAAGGGGGCGCTGCCTCCGCCTGGAGAGACAAGGGGGCGCTGCCTCCGCCTGGAGAGACAAGAGGGCGCTGCCTCCGCCTGGAGAGACAAGGGGGCGCTGCCTCCGCCTGGAGAGACAAGGGGGCGCTGCCTCCGCCTGGAGAGACAAGGGGGCGCTGCCTCCACCCTGAGAGACAAGGGGGCGCTGCCTCCGCCTGGAGAGACAAGGGGGCACTGCCTCCGCCTGGAGAGACAAGGGGGCGCTGCCTCCACCTGGAGAGACAAGGGGGCGCTGCCTCCACCCAGAGAGACAAGGGGGCGCTGCCTCCACCCAGAGAGACAAGAGGGCGCTGCCTCCGCCTGGAGAGACAAGAGGGCGCTGCCTCCGCCTGGAGAGACAAGGGGGCGCTGCCTCCGCCTGGAGAGACAAGGGGGCGCTGCCTCCGCCTGGAGAGACAAGAGGGCGCTGCCTCCGCCTGGAGAGACAAGGGGGCGCTGCCTCCGCCTGGAGAGACAAGGGGGCGCTGCCTCCGCCTGGAGAGACAAGGGGGCGCTGTGAATCTGTGGAACAGTCATCGCAGGATCTGGTCACAGCAACAACAGTAGAGGGCTTCAAAACCGGCCTAGACAAGTTCTTAGAGCAAAATAATATAAATGCATATGTATAGAACCTATCACCCCTCCCCCTTCCCTGTATCCATCCCCTCCTTGGTTGAACTTGATGGACATGTGTCTTTTTTCTACCGTATCAACTATGTAATTATGTAACTATATGTAACAACACGTGAGTTTGAATACATTTATTTGTATCTGTATGCTGTGTCACAGGGGCGTAGCTAGGATTCATGGGGCCCTATAGCAAAAGATGTTAAGGGCCCCCCTACGCACAACAAAAAGCACTGTGCATATATATATATATATATATATATATATATATACTACTGTTCAAAAGTTTGGGGTCACATTGTAATGTCCTTATTTTTGAAGGAAAAGCCCTGTACTTCTCAATGAAGATAACTTTAAACTAGTCCTAACTTACAACCAATCCCCTCTATACATTGCTAATGTGGTAAGTGACTATTCTAGCTGCAAATGTCTGGTGTTTGGGGCAATATCTACATAGGTGTATAGAGGCCCATTTCCAGCAACTATCACTCCAGTCTTCTAATGGTACAAGGTGTTTGCTCATTGGCTCAGAAGGATAATTGATGATTAGAAAACCCTTGTGCAATCATCTTCACACATCTGAAAACAGTCTAGCTGGTTACAGAAGCTACAAAACTGACCTTCCTTTGAGCAGATTGTGTTTCTGGAGCATCACATTTGTGGGGTCAATTTAACGCTCAAAATGGCCAGAAAAAGAGAACTTTCATCGGAAACTCGACAGTCTATTCTTGTTCTTAGAAATGAAGGCTATTCCATGCCAGAAATTGCTAAGAAATTGAAGATTTTCTACAACGGTGTGTACTACTCCCTTCAGAGGACAGCACAAGCAGGCTCTAACCAGAGTAGAAAAAGAAGTGGGAGGCCGCGTTGCACAACTAAGCAAGAAGATCAGCACATTAGAGTCTCTAGTTTGAGAAACAGACGCCTCACAGGTCCCCAACTGGCATCTTCATTACGTAGGACCCGCAAAACACCAGTGTCACCATCTACAGTGAAGAGGCGGCTGACGGATTTTGGGCTTCAGGGCAGAGTGGCAAAGAAAATCCATATCTGAGACTGGCCAATAAAAGAGTAAGATGGGCAAAAGAACACAGAGATTGGGCAGAGGAAGACTGGAAAAAAGTGTTGTGGACGGATGAATCCAAGTTTGAGGTGTTTGGATGACAAAGAAGAACGTTTGTGAGACGCAGAAGAAATGAGAAGATGCTGGAAGAATGCCTGACGCCATCTGTTATACATGGTGGAGGTCATGTGATGGTCTGGGGTTGGTGCTGGTAAGGTGGGAGATTTGTACAGGGTAAAAGGGATTGTGAATAAGGAAGGCCATCACTCTGCACCGCCATGCCATACCCAGTGGGCAGCGCTTGGTTGGAGCCAATTTCATCCTACAACAGGACAATGACCCTAAACACCTCCAAATTGTGCAAGAACTATTTCCAGCAGAAGCGGCAGCTGGTATTCTATCATAGGTAATGGAGTGGCCAGCGCAGTCACCAGATCACCACCCCATTGTGGGAGCAGCTGGATCGTATGGTACGCCAGAAGTGCCCATCCAACCAATCCAACTTGTGGGAGCTGCTTCTAGAAGCGTGGGGGGCAATTTCTCCAGCTTACCCCAACAGATTAATAGCTAGAATGCCAAAGGTGTGCAATGCTGGAATCGCTGCAAAAGGAGGATTCTGGGACGGAAGCAAAGTGTGATGGAAGAACAATGTTATTTCCCATACAAATCAGTATTTCTAACCTTGTCAATGTCTTGTCTCTATTTTCTATTCATTTCACTACGTATGGTGGTGAAGAAGTGTGACTTTTCATGGAAAACACTAAATTGTTTGGGTGACCCCAAACTTTTGAATGGTAGTGTGTGTGTATATATATATATATATATATATATATATATATATATATATATATATATATATACACTCTGTGATGTGGCCAAAAAACTAAATCTCTTGTGGCCAGAGGCAGGATCCTGGCTGCAGACACAAGAGTGACTGTCAGGGCAGGGAGCCAATGGCTGCTTGCTATGACAGTCCACTGTTTTTATCTATAAGGGCCCATTAGAAGCCCCCTTGGTTGAATACATAAATACATAGGTGCAGGAGCGGACTACCTTCTGCTTAATCCCTTATTTACTTAGTGTGTAAGTGACCCAAAGTTTCCTTTCCTTTTTGCACATTTTCCTTTCTTACTTGATTGCAGCAGCTGGAGAACAGAGATCAGAGGTTATCAGTGCAGTGAACCAGAGATCTTTCTTCTGCTTGTTAACCCTTTTTTTTGCGTTGCAGCATGTAAGTAAACACTGGGTCACTTACACACTGCGGTACATAAGGGGTTAAGAAGATGGACACATGCTCTTACCTTCTTCCCCAGGCCCCCCTCCAGCAGGGGCCCCATAGCAACTGCCTACCCTGCCTCTATGGTAGCTACACCACTGACTGTGTCAATACTGTATGCTGTGTCAGTACCGTACGCTGTGTTACTACTGTATGCCGTGTCAGTACTGTATGCCGTGTAACTACTGTATGCTGTGTCAGTACTGTATGCCTTGTTACTACTGTATGCTGTGTGAGTACTGTATGCCATGTTACTACTGTATGCTGTGCCAGTACGGTATGCCGTGTTACTACTGTATGCTGTGTCAGTACTGTTTGCTGTGTGAGTACTGTACTACTGTATGCTGTGCCAGTACTGTATGCCGTGTTACTACTGTATGCTGTGCCAGTACGGTATGCCGTGTTACTACTGTATGCTGTGTCAGTACTGTATGCTGTGTAAGTACTGTATGCTGTGCCAGTACTGTATGCCGTGTTACTACTGTATGCTGTGTCAGTACTGTATGCCGTGTAACTACTGTATGCTGTGTAAGTACGGTATGCCGTGTAACTACTGTATGCTGTGTAAGTACGGTATGCCGTGTTACTACTGTATGCTTTGTCAGTACGGTATGCCATGTTACTACTGTATCCTGTCAGTACTGTTTGCCGTGTTACTACTGTATGCTGTGTCAGTACCGTATGCCGTGTTACTACTGTATGCTGTGTCAGTAATGTATGCCGTGTTACTACTGTATGCTGTGTCAGTACTGTATGCCGTGTTACTACTGTATGCTGTGTCAGTACTGTATGCCTTGTTACTATTGTATGCTGTGTCAGTACTGTATGCCGTGTTACTACTGTATGCTGTGTCAGTACTGTATGCCGTGTTACTACTGTATGCTGTGTCAGTACTGTATGCCGTGTTACTACTGTATGCTGTGTCAGTACTGTATGCCGTGTTACTACTGTATGCTGTGTCAGTACTGTATGCCGTGTCAGTACAGAAGCACGAAGATCTAAGCCATTTCAGAGTTCTTGGCATCATCATGGATAATGTGAGGAGCGCCAAACTTGTATTTACGGAACGTGTGACTGCCCCCCTAATCTCCCTACCCTTGCCAGGACCAGACTGACCCTTATTCTGTAGCCCCCGACACAAACATGGGGAGATTTCTCAGCCACACGACAACACTAAGTTATCAGCATAAAGGATCCAGGTACCGGGACACGGCACTTTTATATCTGTGCTCCAGTGCTTCATCCTCCTCCTCTCGGCACTTTTATATCTGTGCTCCAGTGCTTCATCCTCCTCCTCTCGGCACTTTTATATCTGTGCTCCAGTGCTTCATCCTCCTCCTCTCGGCACTTTTATATCTGTGCTCCAGTGCTTCATCCTCCTCCTCTCGGCACTTTTATATCTGTGCTCCAGTGCTTCATCCTCCTCCTCTCTGCACTTTTATATCTGTGCTCCAGTGCTTCATCCTCCTCCTCCTCCTCTGCCTCCTCCTCTCGGCACTTGTTCTCTTCTTTTTTTGTTATTTAGTTAGGATGTAAAGATTGTGCAGCGTTAATATAAAGAGCAGTGTACGGCCGATAGAACGTCCTGCGACCACTTCATGTTACGGGAAGGTGGTGGCCGGGACAGGAAGTCAGGCGGCTGTCAGCACTAAGCTCCTGGCTTAGATACATGGTAACAATGTGGATACTGAGGCGGTGCGGTTACTCTAGTGGAGAGGGATGGAGATTCCTGTTTTCTCTTTAATTATCGCGGTAATTGATGTTCTTTTCCGTCTCTTTTTATTTTCCAGGACGCGGTCAAAGAGAATAACAAGAGGCGCGAAATGGAGGAAAAGATGAAACGGGCCAAGATAGCGAAGGAGAAAGCCGAGCGAGAGAAGATGGAGCGAAAGCAGAAGAAGAAGCTGCTGATTGATATGAATAAAGGTAAGAACGGCCGCCGTCTTCTGCGCCTCCCCCCCCCCCCCCCCCCCACATCTTCAAAGACGCCACTGCTCAGATTTAATTAACTTATGTAGATCTCGCCATCCGCCAGCCCTCCGCACACGCCACGTTTTATCTGACTCACACATCTCGTATGTTATAGCTTTCCCCCAGCACGACTAGTCATGGCCTGACCCCCAGCACGACCAGTCATGGCCTGACCCCCAGCACGACTAGTCATGGCCTGACCCCCAGCACGCCCAGTCATGGCCTGACCCCCAGCACGACCAGTCATGGCCTGACCCCCAGCACGACTAGTCATGGCCTGACCCCCAGCACGCCCAGTCATGGCCTGACCCCCAGCACGCCCAGTCATGGCCTGACCCCCAGCACGACCAGTCATGGCCTGACCCCCAGCACGACCAGTCATGGCCTGACCCCCAGCACGACCAGTCATGGCCTGACCCCCAGCACGACCAGTCATGGCCTGACCCCCAGCACGACCAGTCATGGCCTGACCCCCAGCACGACCAGTCATGGCCTGACCCCCAGCACGACCAGTCATGGCCTGACCCCCAGCACGACCAGTCATGGCCTGACCCCCAGCACGACCAGTCATGGCCTGACCCCCAGCACGAAGAGTCATGGCCTGACCACCAGCACGACCAGTCATGGCCTGACCCCCAGCACGACCAGTCATGGCCTGACCCCCAGCACGACCAGTCATGGCCTGACCCCCAGCACGACCAGTCATGGCCTGACCCCCAGCACGACCAGTCATGGCCTGACCCCCAGCACGACCAGTCATGGCCTGACCCCCAGCACGACCAGTCATGGCCTGACCCCCAGCACGACCAGTCATGGCCTGACCCCCAGCACGACCAGTCATGGCCTGACCCCCAGCACGACCAGTCATGGCCTGACCCCCAGCACGACCAGTCATGACCTGACCCCCAGCACAACCAGTCATGGGGATGTTCAGCCACACAGACTCCGCCCACTTCCATTGTCTTATTTACGCCTTTCATGACAGCTGATACAGTTGGTTTGTGTTTTCTTAATAACTTGTCCCTTTTGCCTTCATACGACGGGAAGGAGCGATTTCCATTACTATGCTAATGAAGCTGCGTGTAATATATTGTATGTACATACGGAGGACTTCATTACGTCCGCCCGCCATTGTCTGCCGCTGATCTGCAAATACAGACATTTCCTAAAGGCTTCAAGGAAAGCAGAAATCTTAAAGGGGTATATTCCATTGTGTAACATATCACCTGCCGGCACTATAATGGGGGACACCGGCCTGGATGGGATGCCATGCTGCACAGCTATGTGGGAGTTACAGAAGCAGTTGAGCACGCCCACTAGTCTCTCTGATTATTTCCCATACAGTTATAGGCTATGTTCATACAACGTACGAGACCAGCCGTTCCGTGATCTTTCCGGCCGCAGAGCTCTGATGCGGGCGCATCAGCGCGCGCCCGCATCAGAGCTTACCATAGCCGGAGCCGGAGCGTATGCGATGTGTGTACGCTCCGGCCGGGATCCCATAGCTTAATAGGCTGTGTTCCGCTGCACAAGAACTACGGCTGTTGTTGCCATCGGCAACAATGGCTGTAGTTTTACGTAGTGTGAACATAGCCATGTAGAGCAGTAGTGGGCATGCTCACTACAATCCCTTCAATGTTCTAGTAATTGGTGAGGATGGCAGCCCTCCATGAATCTGTTAGGCCGGGTTCCTACTCCATTTAATGTATACGTTTTATGGCAGAAGAAAAGACGATGCAATCGTGTGCAATCCATTTTTCCATTGACCTCCATTATAACTAAACAACAGACAGACCTTTTTTTTCCCTTTTCTTTAGCATTCACAAAAATAGGGTTAATACCATTTTTGTGTGAATAAATGTAAACATATAAAAAAGCAAACGTTAAAGGGACGGCGTCACCTAAATGTTCTGTTACTGATTAGAGTCAGATACTAAAACTTGTTCTCTTATTCTAATCTGTTTCTATTTTCTGACTGTAATTTTTTTTATTTCACTATTTGTACACTGTTATGGGGGTGGCCATATTACCTGGGCTGTTCTTAACAGCATTTAGTGACATTCTTTACAGCCAGGCTCATGGACATAGATGACAATAGACAGAGTCTGAGTCTGTCCCCTTGAGATAAATGTGAGACATTACTGAGCACGCTCTGTGACCTGTGAAGAGGTCATTCCACAGGGAGCTGCTATTGTCTCCTCTATCTACTGGTGTCACATGACGCTGCAATGCTGTACAGGTCACTTTACTGCAGCCTCCTCTTATCACCACAGACACAACAGGAAGTTTCAGCTTAGTTTTAGCCCCAGTGGTGAGAATGAGAACTGCAAGATATCAGGATTATTTTATATGTATATATGTACTATGTGTATACTATGTGTATGTATATATATGTACTATGTGTATACTATGTGTATGTATATATGTACTATGTGTATACTATGTGTATTTATATATGTACTATGTGTATACTATGTGTATGTATATATGTTCTATGTGTATACTATGTGTATGTATATATGTACTATGTGTATGTATATATGTACTATGTGTATACTATGTGTATGTATATATGTACTATGTGTATACTATGTGTATGTATATATGTACTATGTGTATGTATATATGTACTATGTGTATACTATGTGTATGTATATATGTACTATGTGTATACTATGTGTATGTATATATGTACTATGTGTATGTATATATGTACTATGTGTATACTATGTGTATGTATATATGTACTATGTGTATACTATGTGTATGTATATATGTACTATGTGTATGTATATATGTACTATGTGTATGTATATATGTACTATGTGTATACTATGTGTATATATATATATGTACTATGTGTATGTATATATGTACTATGTGTATACTGTGTGTATGTATATATGTACTATGTGTATACTATGTGTATGTATATATGTACTATGTGTATACTATGTGTATGTATATATGTACTATGTGTATGTATATATGTACTATGTGTATACTATGTGTATGTATATACAGTATATGTACTATGTGTGTACCGTGTGTATGTATATATGTACTATGTGTATACTATGTGTATGTATATATGTACTATGTGTATACTATGTGTATGTATATATATGTACTATGTGTATACTATGTGTATGTATATATGTACTGTGTGTATACTATGTGTATGTATATATGTACTATGTGTATGTATATATGTACTATGTGTATGTATATATGTACTATGTGTATACTATGTGTATGTATATATGTACTATGTGTATGTATATATGTACTATGTGTATACTATGTGTATGTATATATGTACTATGTGTATACTATGTGTATGTATATATGTACTATGTGTATACTATGTGTATGTATATATGTACTATGTGTATACTATGTGTATATATATATGTACTATGTGTATGTATATATGTACTATGTGTATACTGTGTGTATGTATATATGTACTATGTGTATACTATGTGTATATATATATGTACTATGTGTATGTATATATGTACTATGTGTATACTGTGTGTATGTATATATGTACTATGTGTATACTATGTGTATGTATATATGTACTATGTGTATACTATGTGTATGTATATATGTACTATGTGTATGTATATATGTACTATGTGTATACTATGTGTATGTATATATGTACTATGTGTATGTATATATGTACTATGTGTATGTATATATGTACTATGTGTATACTATGTGTATGTATATATGTACTATGTGTATACTATGTGTATGTATATATGTACTATGTGTATACTATGTGTATGTATATATGTACTATGTGTATGTATATATGTACTATGTGTATACTATGTGTATGTATATATGTACTATGTGTATACTATGTGTATGTATATATGTACTATGTGTATGTATATATGTACTATGTGTATGTATATATGTACTATGTGTATACTATGTGTATGTATATATGTACTATGTGTATACTATGTGTATGTATATATGTACTATGTGTATACTATGTGTATGTATATATGTACTATGTGTATGCTATGTGTATGTATATATGTACTATGTGTATACTATGTGTATGTATATATGTACTATGTGTATACCGTGTGTATGTATATATGTACTATGTGTATACTATGTGTATGTATATATGTACTATGTGTATGTATATATGTACTATGTGTATACTATGTGTATGTATATATGTACTATGTGTATGTATATATGTACTATGTGTATACGCTCCAGCCTGGATTCCTTAGAAGATACCACTACACAAGTTCTGTAGTAATCACAATTATTATGAAACTTACGCAGTGGGAACATGGCCTTAAACTGTAAAAACGCAGTGTGAATCCTGCCGCGGCCTCAGTCAGTGGATTGATGATACAGGTTAGGCTGGGTTCACACTAAGTTTTTGCAATCAATTTTTTTTTACCCATTTTTTGCAAAAAATAGATGCAATTGTGTGCATACGTTTTCATCCGTTTTTGACTTCCATTATTAAAAAAAAAAAAAGGATCAAAACGGATCAGTTTTTTTTTTTTTTTACGTACACAAAAATGAAGTGGACCTCATTTTTGTGTGCGGTAAAAAAAAAATCCTTTTTTTTTTTATAATGGAAGTCAATGGAAAAACGGATTAACATGTATGCACACAATTACATCCGTTTTTTTTTCATCAGTTTTTTTTTTTTTTTCCAATAAATGTATGAAAACAAAAACGGATTTCAAAAATGTAGTGTGAACCCAGCCTAAGTCTCTACAAATCTCCTTCAGAAAATAAAGACTAAAAAAATAAATATATAAATAAAATAAATAAATATCTAAATAAGAAACATAAAATGAATAAGTAAAGTAGCAGACAATCCTCCCATTGCTCCATGCACACCCTATGTATCCGGCACAGGCGGCATCCCATCCCGCAGGGTTCGGCTCCACGTTCCTTCTGTATTTTCCTTGGTTGCAGGTTTGGCGCAGGATTCCTATTTCGGGCAGCGTTCCTGTACATTTCGCATACGTTAGCAAATCACCTGCTCTAATTATAATTCCATCTCCCTTCCATCTCCTAATCCCATATATTTGTATAAGCGGCAGGATTATTGGAGCGGCGGGTCAGGCGGCGGCTTCTCTCCTTGATGTCAGCAGAGGCCGGGGGGGGGGGAGATGGCGCAGGCAGCGGTGAGATGGCAGCAGAGATTAGCGGTGGCTGCAGTTTACCGCCCCCGTCTGTGCACATTCTGCTGAATACCTCCGCTAATCCTCTGCAATCATATAATATATAACAATGGCCGGCGTCAGGCGTCAGCAGCTTCTTTCCATCCGCAGCACGTAGCCGCCACGTTTCCTGAGGATCTAGTGGGAATGGAACAATTTCTGGGGTTGATGGTAAAACGGAGGCAAAGATTTCACCCGGCACAAAGGGGTTAATGATAGATTATAGAACAATCACCAAAATAATAAGGTAGAGAATAAGCCCCCAAGGCCTCCGCTTCTGCCGAGATACCGGACGGGGGGGGGTCGGCCATCTTTACTGCAGCGGTAAACGGGGTCAAGTGTGCAAACCGGACTGTAAAACGGATCGTATGAGTGCAGATCGGATTGGCGGCATAATGTGGATCCGTAAAAAGAGAGGTGGGGACAACGCTATCGAAATCAATGGGTCCTTTTTCTGGCAATAAATCAGGATAATAATAATAATCATTGTACAGCGGCAACAGATTCCGCAGGATCCCGATTTACAAACAGAACAACTGATGTGTGCACACGGCCGCGACCGTTATAATTCCTGGCTAATCTGCTGATAGAGAACACGTCCCTGTATGATCTACAGTCCTCAACACATTACCCCGCCGGAAGCATTAAGAGGGGCACGCCAGGGAGAAGGTAAGTATCTCCACCATCTGCATGGAACACACCACTGGCCAAGGATTCATTCCAACTTTTACAAGGATATAACCAAATTATAGATAGATAGAGAGATAGATAGATAGATAGATAGATAGATAGATAGATAGATAGATAGATAGATAGATAGGAGATAGATAGGAGATAGGAGATAGGAGATAGATAGATAGGAGATAGATAGATAGATAGATAGATAGGAGATAGATAGATAGATAGATAGATAGGAGATAGATAGATAGATAGATAGATAGATAGATAGATAGGAGATAGATAGATAGATAGATAGATAGATAGGAGATAGATAGATAGGAGATAGATAGGAGATAGATAGATAGGAGATAGATAGATAGATAGATAGATAGACAGATAGATAGATAGGAGATAGATAGATAGATAGATAGGAGATAGATAGATAGATAGATAGGAGATAGATAGATAGATAGATAGATAGGAGATAGATAGATAGATAGATAGATAGGAGATAGATAGATAGATAGATAGATAGATAGGAGATAGATAGATATGAGATAGATAGATAGATAGATAGATAGATAGATAGATAGGAGATAGATAGATAGATAGATAGATAGATAGATAGATAGATAGATAGATAGATAGATAGGAGAGATAGATAGATAGATAGATAGATAGATAGATAGATAGATAGGAGATAGATAGATAGGAGATAGATAGGAGATAGATAGATAGATAGGAGATAGATAGATAGATAGATAGATAGATAGATAGATAGATAGATAGGAGAGATAGATAGATAGATAGATAGATAGATAGATAGATAGATAGATAGATAGATAGATAGATAGATAGATAGGAGATAGATAGTAGATAGATAGATAGGAGATAGATAGATAGATAGATAGATAGGAGATGGATAGGAGATAGATAGATAGATAGATAGGAGATAGATAGGAGATAGATAGATAGGAGATAGATAGATAGATAGATAGATAGATAGATAGATAGATAGGAGATAGATAGATAGATAGATAGATAGATAGATAGATAGAAAGGAGATAGATAGATAGGAGATAGATAGATAGATAGGAGATAGATAGATAGATAGATAGATAGATAGATAGGAGATAGATGATAGATAGATAGATAGGAGATAGATAGATAGGAGATAGATAGATAGATAGGAGATAGATAGATAGGAGATAGATAGATAGATAGATAGATAGATAGGAGATAGATGATAGATAGATAGATAGGAGATAGATAGATAGGAGATATATGATAGATAGATAGGAGATAGATAGATAGATAGGAGATAGATAGATAGATAGATAGATAGGAGATAGATAGGAGATAGATAGATAGGAGATAGATGATAGATAGATAGGAGATAGATAGATAGATAGGAGATAGATAGATAGATAGATAGATAGATAGATAGAAAGGAGATAAGATAGATAGATAGATAGGAGATAGATAGGAGATAGATAGGAGATAGATAGATAGATAGATAGATAGAAAGGAGATAGATAGATAGGAGATAGATAGATAGATAGATAGATAGGAGATAGATAGATAGATAGGAGATAGATAGGAGATAGATAGATAGATAGATAGATAGATAGATAGGAGATAGATAGATAGGAGATATATAGGAGATAGATAGATAGATAGATAGGAGATATATGATAGATAGATAGGAGATAGATAGATAGATAGATAGGAGATAGATAGGAGATAGATAGATAGGAGATAGATAGATAGATAGATAGATAGATAGATAGATAGGAGATAGATAGATAGATAGATAGGAGATAGATAGATAGATAGATAGATAGATAGATAGAAAGGAGATAGATAGATAGATAGATAGATAGGAGATAGATAGGAGATAGATAGATAGATAGATAGATAGATAGAAAGGAGATAGATAGATAGATAGATAGATAGGAGATAGATAGGAGATAGATGATAGATAGATAGATAGGTAGGTAGGTAGATAGATAGATAGATAGATAGATAGATAGATAGATAGGAGATAGATAGGAGATAGATGATAGATAGATAGATAGGAGATAGATAGATAGATAGATAGATAGATAGATAGATAGATAGGAGATAGATAGATAGATAGATAGGAGATAGATAGATAGATAGATAGATAGATAGGAGATAGATCTTGTGTAATGTTCCATCTCTGCAGTTATTTTCTATTACATCACTGAGATTCCAGTGGTCACTCTGTAAGACGTAATAAATACGCTGCGTTGGCGCCATTGACGTGTGTGTAATCTCCTAGTTACACAGTGTTTCATCGTGGAGTCATGTTCACTTTGGGCTGCACATTCACAGATCTGCCGGCTGGCCCGCGCCGTAACACCAGACTGCATTAGACTTGCATTTTTTTTCTTTTACGGATGTGGTTAACACAATGAAGGAAACAATGTTATTAGGTTTCCATATCCCAGTGGTGAGAAGTCACTTTGTCAAAATGACAGCTTGAGAAAATATGTGCGCTTTTCTTCTGCGGCCGGCGTGTCATATTTACTTAGTTTGGCCAGAAATAAGCTGCGTTCTGCATTTTCTCGGCTCCTCCGCGCTGTCGCCGGTGACTTTTGCTTATGAAATTACGCTTTCAGGTTTTGATACTCTATTTTTTTATATATCTTGTATCTTGTTGCAATTTTGCCAAGATGTTTATTATAAAATCTCATTGTGGTAATCGAGCACAGAATAATATTTATTTCCTCATGTAATAAGCTTCTCTATAGAAAACTTAAGACGTCCATGAAACTGAGCTCCTGCGAACGAGCAAGACGAGAATAAAAAAAACTAATTAAAATAGAGAAACTGTAATTAAAAAAAGCAAACAAAAAAGAGGTGCAAAAAATATACAAAAGAGCTGAGACTGAATGTCAGTAATTTTTTTTAATACTTTAGTATTCATGACTTATTTTTTCATATAACAACAAGATGTATTTATTTTCCTTATCACAGACAATAATGTATCAGTTATTTTTCTAGAAAAAAACTGACATTTACATTGAGTAACATATGGTGCCCCCTATATACAGGAATATAACTACTATAATACTGCCCCCTATATGCAGGAATATAACTACTATAATACTGCCCCTATATACAGGGATATAACTACTATAATACTGCCCCCTATATACAGGAATATAACTACTATAATACTGCCCCTATATACAGGAATATAACTACTATAATACTGCCCCTATATACAGGGATATAACTACTATAATACTGCCCCCTATATACAGGAATATAACTACTATAATACTGCCCCCTATATACAGGAATATAACTACTATAATACTGCTCCTATATACAGGAATATACTACTATAATACTGCCCCTATATACAGGGATATAACTACTATAATACTGCCCCCTATATACAGGGATATAACTACTATAATACTGCCCCCTATATACAGGAATATAACTACTATAATACTGCCCCCTATATGCAGGAATATAACTACTATAATACTGCTCCTATATACAGGAATATAGCTACTATAATACTGCTCCTATATAGAGAAATATACTACTATAATACTGCTCCTATATACAGGAATATAACTACTATAATACTGCCCCCTATATACAGGAATATAACTACTATAATACTGCCCCCTATATGCAGGAATATAACTACTATAATACTGCCCCTATATACGGTAATATAACTACTATAATACTGCTCCTATATACAGGAGTATAACTACTATAATACTGTCCCTATATACAGGGATATAACTACTATAATACTGCTCCTATATACAGGGATATAACTACTATAATACTGCTGCTATATACAGTAATATAACTACTATAATACTGCTCCTATATACAGGGATATACTACTATAATACTGCCGCTATATACGGGAATATAACTACTATAATACTGCCCCCTATATACAGGAATATAACTACTATAATACTGCCCCCTATATACAGGAATATAACTACTATAATACTGCCCCCTATATACAGGAATATAACTACTATAATACTGCCCCCTATATACAGGAATATAACTACTATAATACTGCCCCTATATACGGGAATATACTACTATAATACTGCTCCTATATACGGGAATATAACTACTATAATACTGCCCCTATATACAGGAATATACTACTATAATACTGCTCCAATATACAGGAATATAACTACTATAATACTGCTCCTATATACAGGAATATAACTACTATAATACTGCTCCCTATATACAGGAATATACTACTATAATACTGCTCCCTATATTCAGGAATATAACTGCTATAATACTGCTCCTATATACAGGGATATAACTACTATAATACTGCCCCATATATACAGGAATATACTACTATAATACTGCTCCTATATACAGGAATATAACTACTATAATACTGCTCCTATATACAGGAATATAACTACTATAATACTGCCCCCTATATACAGGAATATAACTACTATAATACTGCCCCCTATATGCAGGAATATAACTACTATAATACTGCCCCTATATACGGTAATATAACTACTATAATACTGCTCCTATATACAGGAGTATAACTACTATAATACTGTCCCTATATACAGAGATATAACTACTATAATACTGCTCCTATATACAGGGATATAACTACTATAATACTGCTGCTATATACAGTAATATAACTACTATAATACTGCTCCTATATACAGGGATATACTACTATAATACTGCCGCTATATACGGGAATATAACTACTATAATACTGCCCCCTATATACAGGAATATAACTACTATAATACTGCCCCCTATATACAGGAATATAACTACTATAATACTGCCCCCTATATACAGGAATATAACTACTATAATACTGCCTCCTATATACAGGAATATAACTACTATAATACTGCCCCTATATACGGGAATATACTACTATAATACTGCTCCTATATACAGGAATATAACTACTATAATACTGCCCCTATATACAGGAATATACTACTATAATACTGCTCCAATATACAGGAATATAACTACTATAATACTGCTCCTATATACAGGAATATAACTACTATAATACTGCTCCCTATATACAGGAATATAACTACTATAATACTGCTCCTATATACAGGAATATACTACTATAATACTGCTCCCTATATTCAGGAATATAACTGCTATAATACTGCTCCTATATACAGGGATATAACTACTATAATACTGCCCCATATATACAGGAATATACTACTATAATACTGCTCCTATATACAGGAATATAACTACTATAATACTGCTCCTATATACAGGAATATAACAACTATAATACTGCCCCTATATACAGGAATATACTACTATAATACTGCTCCTATATACAGGGATATAACTACTATAATACTGCTCCTATATACAGGGATATTACTACTATAATACTGCTCCTATATACAGGAATATACTACTATAATACTGCTCCTATATACAGGAATATAACTACTATAATACTGCTCCTATATACAGGAATATAACTACTATAATACTGCTCCTATATACAGGGATATACTACTATAATACTGCTCCTATATACAGGAATATACTACTATAATACTGCTCCTATATACAGGAATATACTACTATAATACTGCTCCTATATACAGGAATATAACTACTATAATACTGTCCCCTATATACAGGAATATACTACTATAATACTGCCCCCTATATACAGGAATATAACTACTATAATACTGCCCCCTATATACAGGAATATAACTACTATAATACTGCTCCTATATACAGGAATATAACTACTATAATACTGCTCCTATATACAGGAATATACTACTATAATACTGCTCCTATATACAGGAATATAACTACTATAATACTGTCCCCTATATACAGGAATATACTACTATAATACTGCCCCCTATATACAGGAATATAACTACTATAATACTGCCCCCTATATACAGGAATATAACTACTATAATACTGCTCCTATATACAGGAATATAACTACTATAATACTGTCCCCTATAGTGGTTTTAGGGGGTTTGTCCCTATAGAATTCCCTGCATCTTCTCCTTGTTGCTTGTGATGAAATACCGTATACTTTATGATTATTCCGCAGACATTGTGTCTCTCTGATTCTTGGCCCCGGTCTTGGTTTCCCCTCCTGATCTTCGGTCTCTCTCCTCCCTATCTATGCTGTAAGGAGATTGGTCCAGATTTAGGGTCAGATATGTGACAGTCATATTGCGGTTGTTTTTTTATGTCATCTATACGCCACACCTCATACACAATAATTAGACTCTTCCCGGATTGCAGTCCTTTCCGTCCCGGTTCCCCTGTAGATCCCGGTCCTAGTTCCCCAGCAGATCCTGGTCCGCGGCGCCTTCTCCCTCCGTCACTCATCTGCAGCCAGGTAAACCTTCCTGGGATCAGATTTGGCTGCATATTAAAAAACAATAAAAAAAAAAAAAGTAAAGAGATTCTATAGGAATGCTTGTACAATTGGGCCTGGCTATCAATCATGGCTGCGAGCTGATAAAAGGGCATTTCATAATGAATTCTGAGCCAGCTGTTACTCAATTATACTTGAGGGAGTCTAAGTGATGTCAAGTGTCTGCGCCAGCGGCTTATTTGTCAGAGATAACGGCTTACAAACACTCCAACTAGGTTTGGAGAAAACAACGCCGAGATAAAAGTTTTGGCACTTAAAGGGGAACTCCAGTGAAAATCTGTCCAGAGCAGGAGAGGTTTTCTATGGGGATTTGCTGCTGCTCTGGAGTTTTTTTAGAATTACAAATCTATATAACTTTCTGAAATCAGTGGATTTGACAGAAAAAAATCGCTAGAGTGCCCCTTTAAACAATAAAGGTTCCTACTAAATAACGTAACAGATTCATCCCTGTCGTCACACCTGGGTAAAATAGTAAAAAACCCACTACAGATGGACAGAACATATAGAGCTCTGACTTTTTACATAATACAAAAGAAAAACAAAAAGAAAAACACCTTTTATTTGGTGAAAGCAGAATACCCCTTTAGGACTTAAAGTAACACCCGACTAACGCGAGGTAACCAGGAAAGAAAACGGAATAAACATTCTTGGCCCCCCTGAATCCTCGCACCTCCGCGTCCTCGACAGTCGCACAATCCCAATCTTCCCGCGGCGCCTTGAGACATGAAGCCAAATAAGTCGGTAATGTCGGTAATGTCGGTAATGTCTCTTCATTTGGACACTTAAGGAGCCGGTGAGGATCTCTCCTGTTTCTCCTGTCACATGAGGCCCGGAGCAGAGGAGATAAATGTCCCTGTGCGGTGTATGATGATGTATGGCGCCCACTCACCCCCCTGATCGCCCCCCCCCCCCCCCGCCGCCGCTCTCTGTTACTCCGCATCATTATTATTATTGGGACATCAGCATTAGATTTGCGCAGGATCTTTGTCCGCTGGGAACAGAAGCCTAAAGAACCATTTTATGTTACATAATTGTTTTTTTTCTGTTCTATCCTATCGGCAATTCCACAAAATAATGATGGCTTCATTGGGATGCAGCAAAGAACGAGCGCCCTGTGGCTTTAAGATACATAACCGCAGCACATCGCATTCATTATACCGCAAAGAGGAAGTCAGAGGTAAATATTTACACAGAAAAACCGCCAAATAGAACGCGGCCGACTTCTGAGGATGGAGCCGAGACTTCCCATGCTCCCTGGTGTAATCTCGTCCGGGGCTGGTGGTAAACTCCGCCGACAAGTTGGGGGGGGGGGGGGCTGTAACCTCAGGGGTATAAAGAGTTTATTGCTTTATTCAGTGATTTCTTATTAGAAAAATCATAGGACTCCCAGGCTTTCTCTATGAGTGGTGGGGGAAGCAGGACGCACAGGCTTTCTCTATGAGTGGTGGGGGAAGCAGGACTCACAGGCTTTCTCTATGAGTGGTGGGGGAAGCAGGACTCACAGGCTTTCTCTATGAGTGGTGGGGGAAGCAGGACTCACAGGCTTTCTCTATGAGTGGTGGGGGAAGCAGGACGCACAGGCTTTCTCTATGAGTGGTGGGGGAAGCAGGACGCACAGGCTTTCTCTATGAGTGGTGGGGGAAGCAGGACTCCCAGGCTTTCTCTATGAGTGGTGGGGGAAGCAGGACGCACAGGCTTTCTCTATGAGTTGTGGGGGTTGCAGGACTCACAGGCTTCTCTATGAGTGGTGGGGGAAGCAGGACGCACAGGCTTTCTCTATGAGTGGTGTGGGAAGCAGGACTCACAGGCTTCTCTATGAGTGGTGGGGGAAGCAGGACTCACAGGCTTTCTCTATGAGTGGTGGGGGAAGCAGGACGCACAGGCTTTCTCTATGAGTGGTGGGGGAAGCAGGACGCACAGGCTTTCTCTATGAGTGGTGGGGGAAGCAGGACGCACAGGCTTTTTCTATGAGTGGTGGGGGAAGCAGGACGCACAGGCTTTCTCTATGAGTGGTGGGGGAAGCAGGACTCCCAGGCTTTCTCTATGAGTGGTGGGGGAAGCAGGACGCACAGGCTTTCTCTATGAGTTGTGGGGGTTGCAGGACTCACAGGCTTCTCTATGAGTGGTGGGGGAAGCAGGACTCACAGGCTTTCTCTATGAGTGGTGGGGGAAGCAGGACGCACAGGCTTTCTCTATGAGTGGTGAGGGAAGCAGGACTCACAGGCTTCTCTATGAGTGGTGGGGGAAGCAGGACTCACAGGCTTTCTCTATGAGTGGTGGGGGAAGCAGGACGCACAGGCTTTCTCTATGAGTGGTGGGGGAAGCAGGACGCACAGGCTTTCTCTATGAGTGGTGGGGGAAGCAGGACTCTCAGACTTTCTCTATGAGTGGTGGGGGAAGCAGGACGCACAGGCTTTCTCTATGAGTGGTGGGGGAAGCAGAACTCACAGGCTCTCTCTATGAGTGGTGAGGGAAGCAGGACTCACAGGCTTTCTCTATGAGTGGTGGGGGAAGCAGAACTCACAGGCTCTCTCTATGAGTGGTGAGGGAAGCAGGACTCACAGGCTTTCTCTATGAGTGGTGGGGGAAGCAGAACTCACAGGCTCTCTCTATGAGTGGTGAGGGAAGCAGGACTCACAGGCTTTCTCTATGAGTGGTGGGGGAAGCAGGACTCACAGGCTTTCTCTATGAGTGGTGGGGGAAGCAGGACTCCCAGGCTTTCTCTATGAGTGGTGAGGGAAGCAGGACTCACAGGCTTTCTCTATGAGTGGTGGGGGAAGCAGGACTCACAGGCTTTCTCTATGAGTGGTGAGGGAAGCAGGACTCACAGGCTCTATTAGTGGTGGGGGAAGCAGGACTCACAGGCTCTATTAGTGGTGGGGGAAGCAGGACTCACAGGCTTTCTCTATGAGTGGTGGGGAAGCAGGACTCACAGGCTTTCTCTATGAGTGATGGGGAAGCAGGACTCACAGGCTTTCTCTATGAGTGGTGGGGGAAGCAGGACTCACAGGCTTTCTCTATGAGTGGGAGTTTTGCACCTTTGGACATCAGGGGGTTAAATCTTACCCACCAGCTCCATCTCCCGCCGCCGCCGTCGTCCCCAATGTAAATGTTATTTAATCAGGAGCCGTTTTTCTCTTCATTATATATGATTATCGTAGCAATTAAAATCACCTTTTTAGTAGTGATAGGAGGATAAAGCGGAGAATAAGCCGCCGCCGCCGCGCTCACAATTAGCATAGAATTAATTGTTTTGAAGGAGTATTACTGATCTCCCAGAACACACATGAAGATAATAGAGAGGACGGTTCGGGGGAGCACTTTATAACGTGATATCGCTGCCGCTCACCTCCACCTTTCTGCCAATCACCGGCCTCCTATCAACCACCTGTCTGATCTATGAAGAGCAATAACTCATATCAGAGATAAAGAGCGCCCCGGTGTCACTGCATATTAGTGAGTGCAGCTCTGGAGTATAATACAGGATGTAACTCAGGATCAGTAATGTATGTACACAGTGACCCCCACCAGCAGAATAGTGAGTGCAGCTCTGGGGTATAATACAGGATCAGTAATGTAATGTATGTACACAGTGACCCCACCAGCAGAATAGTGAGTGCAGCTCTGGAGTATAATACAGGATGTAACTCAGGATCAGTAATGTATGTACACAGTGACCCCACCAGCAGAATAGTGAGTGCAGCTCTGGAGTATAATACAGGATGTAACTCAGGATCAGTAATGTATGTACACAGTGACCCCACCAGCAGAATAGTGAGTGCAGCTCTGGGGTATAATGCAGGATTTAACTCAGGATCAGTAATGTAATGTATGTACACAGTGACCCCACCAGCAGAATAGTGAGTGCAGCTCTGGAGTATAATACAGGATGTAACTCAGGATCAGTAATGTATGTACACAGTGACCCCACCAGCAGAATAGTGAGTGCAGCTCTGGGGTATAATACAGGATCAGTAATGTAATGTATGTACACAGTGACCCCACCAGCAGAATAGTGAGTGCAGCTCTGGAGTATAATACAGGATGTAACTCAGGATCAGTAATGTACAGTATGTACACAGTGACCCCACCAGCAGAATAGTGACTGCAGCTCTGGAGTATAATACAGGATGTAACTCAGGATCAGTAATGTAATGTATGTACACAGTGACCCCACCAGCAGAATAGTGACTGCAGCTCTGGGGTATAATACAGGATGTAACTCAGGATCAGTAATGTATGTACACAGTGACCTCACCAGCAGAATAGTGAGTGCAGCTGTGGAGTATAATACAGGATGTAACTCAGGATCAGTAATGTAATGTATATACACAGTGACCCCACCAGCAGAATAGTGAGTGCAGCTCTGGGGTAAAATACAGGATGTAACTCAGGATCAGGACTATTTTAGCCAGGGGTAAATGTCACCTCAGCACCTGGATGCAGAACTCAGGACGCTGCTGCAATGTTCTCCAGCAATTACTGTCAATGAATTCCAGAAAAAACTAATAAAGTGATTAAATTCTTTTCCTGTCTTAATTAAACGCTCAGCCGCTCAGCCGCTTTGCCAGGTGTCGGCTGTGATTGGATCCCGTGTAGTGAAATGTCTCTGGTGTGCGGTGAGGGGCAGAAATAGGAAAGACACAGACGGCAATAAGACGCCAGCTCCACTACTGAGGAATAACAGAAGAGTATGTGGTACATGGCACATATATATATACAGAAGGATATATGGTACATGGAATATATATATATATATATATATATATATATATACAGAGGAGTATATATATGTATAACTAGCACAAAGAAGAGTATCTGGTATATATATATATATATATATATATATATATATATATATATAGCACATAGAGGAGGACCTGGTGTATATACTGTATATATAGCACATAGATCTGGTGGCTCTGTTGGGGCATGTGACATTAGGCTGTGTATCAGGCCGGCTGGAGACTTTCTCATCTGTTCTCGGTTTGCTGTGAATCTCTCTGGCTGACTGCTCCTTATCCCGCTGCGACACTGAGCACAACAATGTGATTGACGTCAAAGAGCCGCAGAGCTGTACACTGTATCATCTATCTATCTATCTATCTATCTATCTATCTATCTATCTATCTATCTATCTATCTATCTCCTATCTATCTATCTATCTATCTATCTCCTATCTATCTCCTATCTATCTATCTATCTATCTATCTATCTCCTATCTATCTATCTATCTATCTCCTATCTATCTATCTATCTATCTATCTATCTATCTATCTATCTATCTCCTATCTATCTCCTATCTATCTATCTCCTATCTATCTCCTATCTATCTATCTATCTATCTATCTCCTATCTATCTATCTATCTCCTATCTATCTATCTATCTATCTATCTATCTATCTATCTATCTCCTATCTATCTATCTCCTATCTATCTATCTATCTATCTATCTATCTATCTATCTATCTATCTATCTATCTATCTCCTATCTATCTATCTCCTATCTATCTATCTATCTATCTATCTATCTATCTATCTCCTATCTATCTATCTATCTATCTATCTATCTATCTATCTCCTATCTATCTATCTATCTCCTATCTATCTATCTATCTATCTATCTATCTATCTATCTATCTATCTATCTATCTCCTATCTATCTATCTATCTATCTCCTATCTATCTATCTATCTCCTATCTATCTATCTCCTATCTATCTATCTATCTATCTATCTCCTATCTATCTATCTATCTATCTCCTATCTATCTATCTATCTATCTATCTCCTATCTATCTCCTATCTATCTATCTATCTATCTATCTATCTATCTATCACATGGGGCATGTGACATTAGGCTGTGTATCAGGCCGGCTGGAGACTTTCTCATCTGTTCTCGGTTTGCTGTGAATCTCTCTGGCTGACTGCTCCTTATCCCGCTGCGACACTGAGCACAACAATGTGATTGACGTCAAAGAGCCGCAGAGCTGTACACTGTATCATCTATCTATCTATCTATCTATCTATCTATCTATCTATCTCCTATCTATCTATCTATCTATCTATCTATCTATCTATCTATCTATCTATCTCCTATCTATCTATCTATCTATCTATCTATCTCCTATCTATCTATCTATCTATCTATCTCCTATCTATCTATCTATCTATCTATCTATCTATCTCCTATCTATCTCCTATCTATCTATCTCCTATCTATCTCCTATCTATCTATCTATCTATCTCCTATCTATCTATCTATCTATCTCCTATCTATCTATCTATCTATCTATCTATCTATCTATCTCCTATCTATCTATCTCCTATCTATCTATCTATCTATCTATCTATCTATCTCCTATCTATCTATCTATCTATCTATCTATCTATCTCCTATCTATCTATCTATCTCCTATCTATCTATCTATCTATCTATCTCCTATCTATCTATCTATCTATCTATCTATCTATCTATCTATCTCCTATCTATCTATCTATCTCTCTATCTATCTATCTATCTATCTATCTATCTCCTATCTATCTATCTATCTATCTCCTATCTATCTATCTCCTATCTATCTATCTATCTATCTATCCATCTCCTATCTATCTCCTATCTATCTATCTATCTATCTATCTATCTATCTATCTATCTATTGAAGTAAATTCAACGGCACTCCAAAGGATAGTGGAAACAAAATTTGTGATTTATTCCAGTGTGCAAATCATACACAGCACAGCAATCTCTGAGGCAACGTTTCTGTGGCCTCACGCCACCATTTTCAAGCCAAAAGTAAGTGAGCAAACACACATTTAAATACATATGGGTTACACCCATGGGTGTGACCACTTCGTGACATCATACATCAATCACAGTGGATTCAAGTGGAAACACAGTTACTAGTGAATTCAATAGATTCAAAATAAAGTGAAAAAAAATTGTGAAAAAAACCACGTTAAATGTACATCATGCGTTAAAGTGAGAGTAAGTCACATAAATATTTTATCCAGTGAAAAAACACCCTTCAAGTGTCCATATTAAAAATAAATAAAGTCTTTGTTAAAGTCCTTATTCCAAAATGGAAGATATCCATGTAAATTCGCCTGAAAAAGAGATGCATTACATCGTTCAGGATTCCACTTCAGGAACTACAGCAGACGCTAGAGCTTCCGTGGTCACAGAGTAAAGCGTCCCCATCTCCAGGCAACAGATGACGGGGATAACCCTCCTGCGTAAACGTATCCATTGGTGTCGGTCTCCGGATCATGCAAATTAAGCCGCCATAGCAGACAGCAACATACAGTAGTTTATCGCTTTGCAGCCGCTCAACAGCGGAGTGAAATCCATCCCACCGGAGCATGCTGTTCAGCAATGGGACCTCTCTGGTCGCCACTATGGATTAAAAAAGACACAATTCGGGATTACCGCAGACACCGGGAAACGCATCATCTGAATAACAGCTCTCCAGGAGACAGGTAGTGACACACTTCGGCTCAAAAAACGCGATCTGCTGTTAAGAGTTCCGTCCATGTTCCCACCACATTCTGTAATATAGAAAAAATAATTAGATGTCACATGTTTCACAAATAAAAGTGTAATTGCTCACAGTTCACGGAGTATACTCCAACTTACTAGGAAATGACAAGCTCATCTCGACATATGTTTAGAAATTTTATATTCAATATTGAGACCAAAGTCCCCCAAAGCATCGGTTTTAAAAATCCACTCCAACTCCTTTCTCCTAAGGAGGAGCTGTCTGTCTCCCCCTCTTTGTGGCATTTCCACTCTATCCACCACCATGAATTTGAGATCACGTTCCGTGTGCCCCTTCTCAGAAAAATGTTTGGCTACAGGGAGATCTAATCTTTTCTTTCTAATAGTATAGCGGTGGTGATTCAGTCTCGTCTTGAGATCCCAAGAAGTCTCTCCCACGTAGATACAGCCACACGGGCACCACAGAATGTAAACAACCCAGTCCGAGGCGCATGTTAAGTATTTGTTGATTTTAAATGTCTGTTTGGTGGTCGGGTGTACAAATTCTGTGCCCTTTGTCATTAGTTTGCAATTAATACAGTTGAGACAGGGGTACGACCCCAAGCTCCTCTGTCCCAGGAAAGTCTGTCGAATATTACGTCCCTTACTTAGCACATTTTTAACAAGCTGATCCTTCAAGTTTCTACCCCTCCGGAACGACATCAGGGGAGGGGCCTGGAAATCAGCTATCTTTTTGTGTGTGTTCCTCACTATGTGCCAATATTTGTTCACAATTGTCGTGATTTTGGGAGACATATCCGTGTAAGTGGACACAAAAGGGATCCTCCTGCAACCTTGTGGTCCTTCTTTGTCCTGCAATAAATTGTCCCGCTGAACCTGTTGTATGTCATGCTTACATGTATCCAAAATACTAGAAGGGTACCCCCTGTCTCTGAAGTCCTTTGTCATTTTAGTCAATGTCCTGTGCAGATCACACTCTCGTTCAATGATCCTTTTCGCCCTGAGCATCTGACTTTTGGGGAGGCTCCTTACCATCTTTCTTGGGTGGCAGCTTTCATACCTAAGGATATTGTTGCAATCGGCTGGTTTGGTAAATATGTCAGTCATTAAACGTCGTCCGTTTTTTATGACCAATACATCAAGATAGCTAATTTGATGATAGTCACAGTGCATGGTAAATTTAATGGTGGGATTGATAGTGTTCAAATGGTTAACAAATGTCACTAGTTGTGTCATGTCCCCATACCATGTCATAAAGACGTCATCAATGAAACGCCTCCACATCCCAACATGTTGGAAGTGGGGCGTCCCATAGATGACCGTCTCTTCCATGTGTGCCACCACAATATTGGCATATGTAGGTGCATAGTTAGCCCCCATCCCAACTCCACGTGTCTGCAAGTACATTTGTTCCTCAAACATAAAATAATTGTTATTCAAAGCAATGTCTAGTAACTGTAAAATAAAATCCTCCTCCTTTGGTTTTAACCCCAACTCCCCCAGTTTGCAAACAATGGCTGCCTTGCCCATAGTATTGTCTATGGAAGTGTACAAGCTAACAATATCCAAAGTTACTAGAATACATTGGTCAGGTAAATCAAGTTCTCTAATTTCCCTCCTTCCGCCGCAAAACACGACGAGGAGGAAAAAAGAGACACCGAAACCACAAAAGGGAGAGCTCAGAGAGGCAGCAGGAATACCCCGAGAGTGACAACCAGAAAGAAAACCACGTGGTAAATATTTCATCTGTTACTCTTGAACCTAGACAATTGTATGTGCTTAAGAAAGGTCTTAACTATTGTCCCAGTCAAGCAGTTGACTGGTTTCAGTTAGATCTCGATGTTTCTCAGTTTGTCAGACGCTGTAATTTAAGAGTATGGTTTGCAGATAGGACTAGTGATAAGGGTAATGAGATGGTCCCTAAATTTAATTGCCATGACTTAAACATCAGTACTGTAAGTGATTTTAATCCCAATAGTGTGTCAACAGCTATTGATTCCTTTGCATATTTAGTGAAAAGTGAATTAAGAGAGCTACAAAATAACACTGACTTACACAAGGTCTCTCACCCCAACCTTACATCCTCAGACATGGTAGCCTTAAATGAACTCACACAGAATTCACATATTGTCATAAAGCCTGCCGACAAAGGCGGGGCAATTGTCATTATGGATAAGTCTAAATACCTTTGTGAGGCATATAGACAGCTGAATGACAAAGATGTCTATGTGCCCCTCAACAATGACCCCAAGTTTAAGATCAACAAAATGATTGATAATGTCATAAAGGAGGGTATACATCAAGGCATCATTGATGAAAAACTAGCTGAATTTCTCTTGGTGGAACACCCAAAAATGCCTGTCATTTATTTTTTACCCAAATTGCATAAAGACCCTGATAACCCCCCGGGTCGACCGATAGTCTCGGGTAGGGACTCGGTTTTAAGTCATATTTCAATTTTTTTGGATAGGGTGCTGAGACCGTTGGTTGTCAACACCAGATCATACATTCGGGATTCAACACAATTTTTGAGGGAAATTAGAGAACTTGATTTACCTGACCAATGTATTCTAGTAACTTTGGATATTGTTAGCTTGTACACTTCCATAGACAATACTATGGGCAAGGCAGCCATTGTTTGCAAACTGGGGGAGTTGGGGTTAAAACCAAAGGAGGAGGATTTTATTTTACAGTTACTAGACATTGCTTTGAATAACAATTATTTTATGTTTGAGGAACAAATGTACTTGCAGACACGTGGAGTTGGGATGGGGGCTAACTATGCACCTACATATGCCAATATTGTGGTGGCACACATGGAAGAGACGGTCATCTATGGGACGCCCCACTTCCAACATGTTGGGATGTGGAGGCGTTTCATTGATGACGTCTTTATGACATGGTATGGGGACATGACACAACTAGTGACATTTGTTAACCATTTGAACACTATCAATCCCACCATTAAATTTACCATGCACTGTGACTATCATCAAATTAGCTATCTTGATGTATTGGTCATAAAAAACGGACGACGTTTAATGACTGACATATTTACCAAACCAGCCGATTGCAACAATATCCTTAGGTATGAAAGCTGCCACCCAAGAAAGATGGTAAGGAGCCTCCCCAAAAGTCAGATGCTCAGGGCGAAAAGGATCATTGAACGAGAGTGTGATCTGCACAGGACATTGACTAAAATGACAAAGGACTTCAGAGACAGGGGGTACCCTTCTAGTATTTTGGATACATGTAAGCATGACATACAACAGGTTCAGCGGGACAATTTATTGCAGGACAAAGAAGGACCACAAGGTTGCAGGAGGATCCCTTTTGTGTCCACTTACACGGATATGTCTCCCAAAATCACGACAATTGTGAACAAATATTGGCACATAGTGAGGAACACACACAAAAAGATAGCTGATTTCCAGGCCCCTCCCCTGATGTCGTTCCGGAGGGGTAGAAACTTGAAGGATCAGCTTGTTAAAAATGTGCTAAGTAAGGGACGTAATATTCGACAGACTTTCCTGGGACAGAGGAGCTTGGGGTCGTACCCCTGTCTCAACTGTATTAATTGCAAACTAATGACAAAGGGCACAGAATTTGTACACCCGACCACCAAACAGACATTTAAAATCAACAAATACTTAACATGCGCCTCGGACTGGGTTGTTTACATTCTGTGGTGCCCGTGTGGCTGTATCTACGTGGGAGAGACTTCTTGGGATCTCAAGACGAGACTGAATCACCACCGCTATACTATTAGAAAGAAAAGATTAGATCTCCCTGTAGCCAAACATTTTTCTGAGAAGGGGCACACGGAACGTTATCTCAAATTCATGGTGGTGGATAGAGTGGAAATGCCACAAAGAGGGGGAGACAGACAGCTCCTCCTTAGGAGAAAGGAGTTGGAGTGGATTTTTAAAACCGATGCTTTGGGGGACTTTGGTCTCAATATTGAATATAAAATTTCTAAACATATGTCGAGATGAGCTTGTCATTTCCTAGTAAGTTGGAGTATACTCCGTGAACTGTGAGCAATTACACTTTTATTTGTGAAACATGTGACATCTAATTATTTTTTCTATATTACAGAATGTGGTGGGAACATGGACGGAACTCTTAACAGCAGATCGCGTTTTTTGAGCCGAAGTGTGTCACTACCTGTCTCCTGGAGAGCTGTTATTCAGATGATGCGTTTCCCGGTGTCTGCGGTAATCCCGAATTGTGTCTTTTTTAATCCATAGTGGCGACCAGAGAGGTCCCATTGCTGAACAGCATGCTCCGGTGGGATGGATTTCACTCCGCTGTTGAGCGGCTGCAAAGCGATAAACTACTGTATGTTGCTGTCTGCTATGGCGGCTTAATTTGCATGATCCGGAGACCGACACCAATGGATACGTTTACGCAGGAGGGTTATCCCCGTCATCTGTTGCCTGGAGATGGGGACGCTTTACTCTGTGACCACGGAAGCTCTAGCGTCTGCTGTAGTTCCTGAAGTGGAATCCTGAACGATGTAATGCATCTCTTTTTCAGGCGAATTTACATGGATATCTTCCATTTTGGAATAAGGACTTTAACAAAGACTTTATTTATTTTTAATATGGACACTTGAAGGGTGTTTTTTCACTGGATAAAATATTTATGTGACTTACTCTCACTTTAACGCATGATGTACATTTAACGTGGTTTTTTTCACAATTTTTTTTCACTTTATTTTGAATCTATTGAATTCACTAGTAACTGTGTTTCCACTTGAATCCACTGTGATTGATGTATGATGTCACGAAGTGGTCACACCCATGGGTGTAACCCATATGTATTTAAATGTGTGTTTGCTCACTTACTTTTGGCTTGAAAATGGTGGCGTGAGGCCACAGAAACGTTGCCTCAGAGATTGCTGTGCTGTGTATGATTTGCACACTGGAATAAATCACAAATTTTGTTTCCACTATCCTTTGGAGTGCCGTTGAATTTACTTCAATATATAAAGAGTTCGTGGTTGGAACTACAACTGGCACCCACCTCACTAGGATTTTGTGCTGCTGATATACTTTTATATATCTATCTATCTATCTATCTATCTCCTATCTATCTATCTCCTATCTATCTATCTCCTATCTCCTATCTATCTATCTATCTATCTATCTATCTATCTATCTATCTATCTATCTCCTATCTATCTATCTATCTATCTATCTATCTATCTATCTATCTATCTCCTATCTATCTCCTATCTATCTATCTATCTTCTATCTATCTATCTATCTATCTATCTCCTATCTATCTCCTATCTATCTATCTATCTATCTATCTATCTATCTATCTATCTATCTATCTATCTATCTATCTCCTATCTATCTATCTATCTATCTCCTATCTATCTATCTATCTATCTATCTATCTATCTATCTATCTATCTCCTATCTATCTCCTATCTATCTATCTCCTATCTATCTCCTATCTATCTATCTATCTATCTATCTATCTCCTATCTATCTATCTATCTATC